>JAODKL010000001.1:3775318-3786840 GCA_026780765.1 Petrocephalus schoutedeni
GTTTGAATCCTGTTTTCCCGGAATAAACGTCTTATTCCAATACCGCCTGCATCATGGGTCGTCGTTCGCGCACAAACCGTGACATATATAGTATACTGGCCTATACTGTTTAGGAAAATTTAATCAGTGATCACTCTCCGAAGAGCTGATTTGGGAATGTCCACCAGCAATGAGCCAAAAAAAGGTAATTATTTTTACTGATTATTATAAGGCAATAGAAATTATTTATGTTCATTATTACTTATAAGCTTAAGTAATAAGTTATAAGCTTATAAGAATCATTCTCTACAACATAAGATCATTCATGATTTAACACAAACAGTGAATATAAAGAATTGCCCTTAGTCATGCAGAAATTGTTATTGGCTTACAGTTAATGAACAAACAGAATTGATAGGCAAACATTTAATAAATTTGATTCCACTTTTTGTGATCATTTTCTGTGATAAATGTGATACTGTGATACCACAGCGGTAATATAATAATTTCAGCAGTGGTATTTAATTCCTCTGCCGGCCCCTGGAGGATGGGCTCCCCCTCTGCATCTGGTTCCTCCCAAGGTTTCTTCCTTCTAGGGAGTTTTTCCTTGCCACTGTCACCTCTGGCTTACTCACACAGGGTTTTGGGTAGAGATAATGTAAAGCGCTTTGGGACAGTGTGAAAATGCACTATACAAATAAAACTGAATTGAATTGAATTGAATGGTAGAATGATTCTGTGTAAACTGAATCTTGAAGAGACCATGCACTGAACAGTCACATATTTTAATGGATGATACATTAGCCAATCACATACTTTAAAGAACAGTGGAGAGGCCAATCACGTACTTTAAACCCTCGGGCCTGGGTAGTCCATCCTTGCTTCATCCAGTGGTCTATGATGTCACAGAGGCCTATTTCCTTTGAATAGCCATGTGTTTCTTACCACTAATATCAAACAGATGAGGCGAAACCGCAAAATGAGGGTCTTTCTTTAAGACAAGCAGTCAAAACAACGTAAGACGAACAGCAAGAAGCTGTTCTAGCCTAGCATTAGATAAAAGTATGAGTTTATTTTTAAACTGGTGCCCGGCACAGGTTTTGTTATGCTATGTTGCTACAGTTTCACACAAACAGAAGGCATAAGTCTAAGCGTAAATTGGCCTAATTGGCGCCAAGTTCACGGCTCACATCCTTGCATCTAGAGGCTGTCACTTGCTTTTCGAAATGCACTGATTGCAGCAGGTGAAGTAAATTGCTCCTGCAACGGCTTAGTGCCATACAACAGCGACAAAAATAAATCAGTGTTACTGCAATGGTACGTACTAACAGAGCTTACTCATCAAACTGTCAAAAGCATCCTGATGGATCAAAATGGACCAAGATCCGGGATACATGTGTGTTCACCTTTTACTGGCCTCATTCATGTAGAACCTGTTTCAGCAGATGCTGAGAGAGAGTACAGGTGCATGTTACATGTGTGTGCTTAGCTCACCCCTGTCTTATATATACTGACATTTCTCTGGCTATAAAATGGGAAGCCAGCATGATCTTCACCCATGTTTCCACTTAGTACATCCATCACTCTGAATAGACAGATCCTCTAGAGATTTTAATCTTTTGGTATTTGTCAAGCAGGTTTTCTTAATGGAAACTCCCATTCTTTAACAAATTTCCCCCCTTGGGACCAACAAGGTATATCTTTTCTTGTCTTATCTCTCCAGCCGGCTTTATGGGACCAGCCCTGGTGATCCATCAAACCCGGTTAATCTACGCACCACTCCTCAAATCAGTGAGTGTCGATCTCTTGCGTTCCTGAAAAGTCCTTGTGCGTTGCGTTTCGTACACTTGGGGGAAAGTCGTGGCCTTTGTGTGGTGCACTGGGTGTCTGAAAGTTCTCCCTCTGCTGTTTCGGCTCACATTTGAAAAGAACATTTTATTTTGTATTATTTTGTTTTAATGATGTTGTAATGTATCACAACAAACCCACAACAAACTTGGGTGTCACAGGTGGTATATAAAAATTAATGGCGTTAAATTGAATTGAAAATTTTCAAACTCAGTCCACTGGATACATTTTCCAGAAAATCCTGGAAATTTTAAGTTCTTCTTCAGATTACAAAACTGACTGAATTATGATTCCCAGTACTGTAACGTATGACGAAGGAGACTGACTTTACGTCCTTGGAGGTCTCGGCTCAGAAACAACCAAAACAATGGATTGAGTGAGTTTTGGGAATTTGCTCTTCATTTGTATTTTGAGGCTGCTAGTAGTTCCCACATACATCCTCCTAATCAGTTAACAGGCCCCCTTTTTCCCTCCTGCCAAATTGGTGGAAAAGATATCCAATCGCCTTTAGTGCCTGCCTCTCTCTGGCCTTGGCTGTACAATGACTATCAAGTGCGGAGTGCTTACAGCCATATTGTCCACCAGTCATCCACCCCACTCCTCATCTCAATGGCTCTATTACTCTGAACCCCCACGCCCCTTGCCTGGGGTCTGGTTTGAAAAAGCAGACACAGTGCACCCAGGCTGAATTAGACCAGAACAATTGGCTCGCACAATATATCCCATTGAACTAATGACTCTGACATCTCAACAATGCCTGTATCGGATGAAGGCTCACACACAGCACAGCCTGTTTCTCTATCTCATATTTTTTAATGACAAAATGTTTGTCGGAAACACATGGATTTATTTTTCTCAATCCGGGGTATAGTACAGGAGCTTATGGGGTTCCGGCCCGGGGGGAATCAGACAGCTAACAAAACACACCTTACTTCCGCTCTGCCGGTTGGCTGGCATGCTTTTCACATACAGGAAGACGAGTGGGAAGCATAAACCAACTGAATAAAACAGCACAGCCTTCCGTTCATGGCTCTGGGGCCATCGCTTTCTAAAATGTATCTTATGCATGTGATTAGCATTTAAGCCAGTCCCTTCAAGAGTTTTCTATTGGTTAGCTTCCAGGAATATTACCGTTCTAGCTAGTACCGGTCTTGATTACTTAGATTATTACTGCACTGATACTGCATTTTCTTCAAATACATCAAACTTCCTTGCTGGTATTCTATATAGCCAATTCATCAATTTGCAGGCTTTAACTTAATTGTGATAGCTAATATATCCAACCAAGCAAAGGTGAAAATAATAGATAAGAAGTTTTTGTGAATGTATTCTATTAATATTTTCGGCAATAGTGTGTGGACCTGAGGCTTGCTTGGAAGGCCCTCTTCAGATGTTTAATAATTTTTAATAATTTGCTGTGAATTCAAAGACAAGGTAACAGCTAACACAATATAACTTGAATTTGATTTAGTACTAGAACTCCAGAATCCCTGGATTTCTAGTAAAGCAAGAGTAGAGTTTTGGTTTCACCAGGGAGTTTGACTCATATTGTAAAGTAAAAAGCCAGATACACATTCTAATTCCTCCTCCATCAATGGGCCTAGAGTTTTGGGTTGCTACAATCATTGATAGAGGAACATTTTGTTTCCAGGAGGCCAAAATCACTTCAGTTATGCAGGCAAATACTTCCTTGCTGGCTTTCAGAGAATACAAGCTGCAGGAAGACATTATTATTATTGAGAAACTAGAAGCATCTTGAAACAATAAGACAGCATGATCTTGATCATAATGCTGCACCTTCATAGTACATAGTAGACTCCTACTTCAACTTCGGTTGCATCAACATGGAGTGGTCTGCAGTGTGCTCAAAGCACAAAAGAATTTTTTAAATGACAACATCACTGTTGGCATTTCCATGGCAACAAAACGCCAATAGTGGGAATCCAGTACAGATGATCTCCAAGTTACGATGGTTCAACATAAGATTTTTATAATGTCCATAGCGATACGACAGAATTGTAAAAATATTTAAAGTTTTGCGCAGCATACGTGGTAGGGACGCTGCTGGGATGTATGCATCTCCCGCCTTGTGAGATGCCTCACTCTCGCCAGCGATCGACACAGTTCAATTGTCTCAGTGTTAGAGCATGTATTTTTTTTTGTTATTGGTGTTTCAAAGTCCATCTGAAATTATGATATTTTCAAGTTACAATGGGGTCATCGGAATGCATCTCTATCGTAAATCGGGGACTACCTGTACTTTAGATTAAAGTCACGAGATTCATTATTATTTAAAAAGAGGACAGTTGCAATTCCCTTCTAGGTATTTTCTCAGCACAGTTAAAGGCTTTCTAGACTTAAGTATATCGTAAAGTTTTGCTTCATACTCAGAAGTCGACTCTTTCTGAGGCACCTGTAAGTAGTGCAGAAACACTCCTGAAAAAATAAATGTACCTTAATAAAGATACGGAGCATGGCACTTGCAAATGTTAGTTTGACAGGATGCCTAAAAAGTAAGTTCTAGTGCTTTTTTTTCCTCTGCAGCTCAGCTCACACTAGATGCTGGGACACTTGCTAACATACTCCGGAGTCCAGGACTCTACCTCCACGACTCAGTCTTTTATGTTGTTGTCTTGTTTATTTGTAAAAATATGGCATATATAATTGTATTTCTTTTTCTTTATTTCCATGAAATGCTAAAATTGTGCTTTCAAAGGCATGAAACCCCGACAAATTACAATGTCACTGCAGAGAATGAGACGGCATACCAAGTAAAACATTTTTTTTAACTTTAGCAAGCTACCCTTGGGTGAATAATACTTAAAAAAAAAATTCAAATTAAGTGTTAAAATGCATACATATTAAAAATCTGTACAGTACCAGTCAAAAGTCTGGCCACACCTGCTTAAGGCATTTGTTTTAGCTATGTTGTGTACCTTATGGTAAAAGGCCTTGAGTCAATGAAGTAATAGATAAAACATTGAAATAACAAAGAGAAGTCTCAAAATTTTCTCAAATTACTGCCCTTCAAATTGGCCCCCTTTACTTCGATGACAGCGTTGCAGACTCTTGGCATGTTGCTACCTGGAATGCTTCTCCAACAGAGTACTGAAGGAGTTTCCACCAGTCATGGGTTGGGGATTGTGGGGTTCAGGTCATCTCTTTGCTTGTTCACAGGATAATCCTTACTATATAACCCTTGGTGTGTAGGTTTATTATCTTGTATAAAAACAAATGATTTTCAGTAGTTGTGTCCAGACGTTTGACGGGTACTGTACCTATGTTTCTTCAGTTTTTAATATTTAGCATGTCAGAAAATTAGGGGTGAACAAGTTCAACCTGCAACCAAACAATTGATTTTCAAGCACTGGAGAATGCAGAGGAATTACCCAGTAAACGTGAAACGTGCTTACAGACTGACCAAGGTGATGATCAGGATGTTTATTATTCATATTATAATTAATTAGCTGTTAATGCCTTCAGTAGCTACGAGTCACAAGCCACTAGGGCAAATAATTCACTTGCATGGTCATTCAGCTTTTACACTCATATTCATAACTAGCAGTCAAGGGTTTATTCCAACCAGAAACTAATAACTTATTTATTCATTTATTTAACTTAGTACTATACATTGCAGCGACGTCATTCGTGTAGAAATATCGCAGTTGAATGAATATTATTCTCTGTACACAACCAGCTTACCAAATAAAAAAAGAAAATGGTCTAATTGTGAGAACTTAATAGGGGAAAAGACAGGAGAATCACCCCATCTAAAAGGTCAACACTGTTTCATTTGAAATTCATACAGTATCCAGATATTCCATCTCATGCAATAGTTCAGGTTCCTCTGTGATTTTCAGTAAAAAAAAAACACAAACATTTGTTTGAACTGGTAGAATACAGTAAAGAAAGTCATGTAAAAATATAATAAAAATAATACTAATGATAATAATGACTGATTTTTCTCTGAATATAAATGTAAAGTGCGGAAACCAGTACTGCTTATAAAAATATAAATCCATAGTATTTCTAGTGTCTCTTTTTTTGCAATTTTATATATGTTTAAGAACTTAATATTAAACCTTAGTATTACTCTTAGTAATAGTCTATTAAAGAGTAACGTGTCTAGGTAAAATATCCTCCTGAGATCCAGAAATTTATGCTTGTCCTCTGTAAAGGACATTGTTTTTGCTCGTATTCGCCATACTATGCGTGCCACGCTGTCGTTTCTTGAGGAGGACTGTTTGGGCTTTAAGATGACATCACATGTGCAGGGTTGCAACCCTGTCAACTTCCTGTCAAATCAAAATTTTCATAAATATAAAAAAACACTCTCTTTTTTCCCCTAGAACTCAGGAGGATATGACATCGGTTTTCTTATCCCATCCATGTTGGTCACGTTTTCCAAATTCCACTGGCTCTAAGTGCAGAATTTGACTTGGCAAGTCAGGGCTGTGTAAGGAACATGAAATCTGAGGGCCACACCTCTGCACTGGGTCAGGCATTGACAAGGTGCAGGAATAACTGCAACCCCCTTCCCTCCACCCACCCACGACGGCAATGCTGAAATCAGGTAGCGACTTCTGGAAGGATTTCAGTTCCTCAGCAGGAAAAATAAGGATCCAGCCGATGCATTTAATCCCAAAATCAGGTTCCAAGAATACTCATTTAAGCTTTGAACTGACATTATATCTAAACAAGAAGGATTCAGTGCAGCTCTGTACGATGCATCCTGTGACAAACTTGTTTCATGCTATTGGGGTCGAGGAGAAATGATGGTGGCCAAAAAGGTGTGAAAAAACAGCTTCCCTGCTACTGACTGAAAATGCGAAAGGACGCAGCATGGAGACGAGACGCTTCAGCCGCAATCCTCTGCCTGATTGAACACGACTCTAAAGAACAGGCATCAGTAGCAATGAAACTGTTTCTAAGGGGTAAATTACAAAAGATATGTCAGTTACTAACGTTTTTTATATACTTAGTACAAAATAAGACATTTCTACCCGTTAGTGCTTCGTTTAAAGATAACTATTTCATAAATAGACATTTTCATTTTTCAGTGTTCAAACAAGCAGCTCCAGTGTGACTGGACAGTTATCATGCTCCCAGTTTTCCGTTTTCCAGTTGGCTAGGCCAGAGATACCTCTGCTCATTCCGGCAAATTCCTCCACGTGCCTAAAGACTCCATTCAAACATTCTTCATCTCCACTGACATTTTCTTGTTCGTTTTCTATCCAACTGTCTTTTTAAATTGTAGAATGAAGAAGACTGATCAATCGCCATGCTACAGAATCTCTGCCTCTTTCTCCTTGCTTTATGGAAAACTCACTATCATACTCCAAAGCATTCTGGGAGTATGAGTACCTTCGTAATCTCTCTGTGAAACATCAAGGACTACAAATCCCAGAACACACTGCATGGTTCCCGCCAGGGCATTATTTTGTCGCAACTTTTGTCAGTCTTGAGACATCAGTGCATAAGAACACATCATTCTTTTTCATTAATGAAGTGGGCTTTTACCTATTGATATTTGAGCTCTTTTTTCCAAAGCAATAAAGTCTGATGTGCAAAACAATGCCATGAAGATATTGTAAATTCCGTCCCATTAGATCCACTATCTCCTTTTATTCCTTCCCAGGTCTCCCGCAACCAGGCTTTCCATTCCCCCATTACACCGCCTCCATCTCCTCAGTCTCACTTCACAGGTTCAACCTCTGTCTCCCCCTGCCTTTTTCTCGCCTGTTCCCGCCCTCTGTACTGGGCCCTACTTGCAGGTGAACACCTCCGTCCGCTCGCTGCAGGTGTTGCACTTGACGAAGCAGCACCACTGGAACTTGCAGTTGCACTGCCACACCTTGGTGTACTGGTGCGTGTTGTAGCCCCGGCCGCAGCACATGAGGTCGCAGCCATCCGTGTGCGGCGAGGTGCGGTTGCAGAGGCGCCCCTGCGTACCCACGCTGCCCGTGGCAGTGTCCTCCTCACAGTAGTTGGGCGAGCGGTCGATGTAGACCAGGTCGGTCTCGGTGGGCTTGCGGAAGCCCTGGCTCTTCTTGACCTTCAGGAAAGTGGGCTGCCGCAGCCGGCTGGCCCGCACCACTTCCACGTGCACTGCCTCGTTGTACTTCTCCTTCAGGATGTAGCCGATCTCCCGGAACTTGGGCAACGTGGTCCAGCAGGTCTTTGTGGTGCAAGAGCCTGAGACTCCATGGCATTTGCACTCTAGCTTCATTCTTTCCTCCAGGACCTGGGGAGGGAGTGAAATGGGTGGTATTAATGGGCAATCAATTGGCCATCTGGACACCATCACTCTAATGTGGAGGTCTGGAAGTCATTCAGAACATGGGTGTGGGTTAACTGAGTGGGGGTGGGTGACTGTTCTGCAATGTCGAGAGACTGTCAACATGTTGTTGGTCTATGGGATTCCATGTGAAATGGGGGGCGGGGGGCAGGTGGGTGAGCAACCAAAGCTATGATCATGACTGCCATGAAGGCCATTTCCTTGTCATACCGTACAGGCTAAAGAATTCTCTGTGTAATGGGATGAATTTCAACACACTTTGAGGAATCAGAATCGGAATCAGGATTGTTGGCTAAGCATGTTCACATAACAGTGTGCTCAGTTGTCATTGGCTCACATACATACAATGAACACATATACAGTTTAGCCAAGACAATGATCACATACAGTCCTATTGATGTTTACAATGTGCATATTAGGTTGATAAGTGTATAAAAGTGCAAGAGTGTAGTGCAAGGAGAATAGGAATAAATACAATACAATAAGTACAGTCAGTCACTATTGAGGCAGAAAATCCAGCTATTGGTAATATCCAGCTATACTCTACTCTACCTACCTTCTGACCAATGGTAATCATGCACAATTATGTCTCATGTCCACATTATGCTGTTATGCTCTAGTTAGGAGTGTGGTGCACAGCTCTTCTTGAAATTCCCAGATTTAGCTGGTCTTATATGTCACCCTGAAGACCCACCCAACTGATGGCTGTTTGCATATGCAACATGCTAGCATTTCCTGTGTCTCGAAGAAACACAGAAAAGCAGGTTGTCCAGAACCTTCCATCTGAGATTTGCTACAGAAATCAACATTTGGAAAACAATCCATTGGGGCGCCATCAAGACAAATGGAAGTGTTTGCATTCAGACACGCAAGTCTTTTGAAGTTAGTCAAGAAGCTCATTTAAGAATTAAATCTGAGTTTTTTTCCTGTGCTGTTTTCTGCTCTTCAAACACATATGCTGCGCACCGTCTTATCCGCCCAGCAGTTTCCTGTTTTGGAACATCTGGTAAAAATTTCACTAAGAAATATCGAAAACAAATGCAGGTCACAGGATTAATTCAGAGCATGGGGCATAGGGATTGAAACCATGGTGGAAGAATGTGGTGGGGCCATTATTTTGTGATACTTTGGTAAATGTGCACCAACTGGCTCTTTAAATGCATGTTTTTAAATATGCAGTCATGACAATAACATAACTTCTGTGTCACTGTGTCTCATTGAGGTATGGATGTTTGATGCCCTCTCTGTTTCACATCGGTGCATCCAATGAGTCCATCATTGGGCTTCCAATTGTATCTGTGAGTCTTTTTTACAGTAAATGTACTTCGGCCAGAAATGACCTGGATCACTTACAGTAAAGTTCTGTTTCGTTTCTCACATATCTGCACTTTCTGAAATAAACGAGTGGAAATGCCTATTCATCAGCGTCCCGCCTACATTCCTCTCGATAACACTGAGCTGGAATGGCGTCCAGATGCCAGTCAGCTTCATGAAACACTTCATCCAGACTAATGTAACCCCAAGAAGGTAGAGCTGAGTTTTTTTGTTAAGTTTGCCAATTATAGAATCCCCATTTCTATTGGCCAGGGACATCCAAGCACAAGGGCCCAGAGAAATGTAACGTTAACATGGTGGAAGGGTTTTGAGATCCAAAGAGCTTATGTTTTCCCAAGCTTGAGCTCTTGGTTGAGCCTCTCTTGGCAAAAAAGATCTTTGTGGAGAGGCCACACCAACTACAGCTCAACAAAGCCCCCATGAAAGGTACCCAGAAAAACCAGAGTACCTTGCCCAGAATAGTTACCAGGACCCAACCACAGAAGCTAGGTTGGGGGTTGTGTTAGCTTAAGCAGTATGCATAGTGTGGGCTCTGGAACCAAACCTCTTGATCAGGGGTGGAGTCTCTACTATTTTGGAATTCCTCATTCCGAAAAGACCTCAGGAAGTCCCAGGTTTGAGGGTTCAGCAGCTGGGGGTTTTCCCAGCAGATTCTTCTAAAAGAGACCTTCATGGTACAGGGTGCGTGACGGTCTCCTGAAATAGCTGAAAGGTACCAACAGGCTAGAAGGGCTGAACTGAAAGCGGAAGTTGAGGTGAAGGCTCGCTCATGGGAGGAGTTTGGACAAGCTACTGAAAGAAAATTTCAGGAGGCTGTTTGATACCTTGGGGGGTTGTTAGTGTTACATTGCTCAGTGTTGCTCAGTGCTGGCAACCATATAGATGGCACTCCTCTACAATGTCCTTCTTCTGTTTGGATCTTCAAGTAAGAAAAACCTATATGCCTCACAAGATGCTGTGGTGGAAACTTCTGGTGAGTTGCAACACCATCACTGACGTTGTGGTGGCCAGGAAAAGTCAGAGGGGCTAAATGGCACTGGGTGTTGTGGAGTTGTTGGGGGAACCAGAAGCTGTGTTCACACTTCTCAGCCTCCCTGGGAGAGTCTGAGTACTACAGTACTCCAGTACTTAAGACTCCACCCAACTGCTGAACCCGGGATTCAGGAAGAACAATGTGGATTTTGGCCTGGCTTTGGAAAGTGAGGTTTAGTCTGGCTTTGGAAAATGGGGTCTGCTTTGATTAGCTTGGCCTGCTTCCAGCTCAAGCCCTGCAGGTATTATTTTGCCAGAACTAGTCACGGTTGCTTTGGTCACCTAATCAAATAATTTCTTAAGTCTTAAATTCACCCATAAACAGCCACTGTGTGTTACTGTTTTCTCCTCTGCCAGATATTTTTGTATTTATAATGCCCTGACATCCATCATTATATCCAGGCTACAGCCAATTCTATTTTCAAATCTTATGTATCAGGACATAATAAAAAATGTTTAGCAGGTTCTTTAGCTTAAAATCTTTATCTTAAAATTAGGTAAATACTTCCTCAAATGAACAGCAGCACATGACATATTACACTGTGTCATTATTTATTTAACGAAAACCAAGCCAATATGTAGAAGCATGCAAGTAAATTAAGTACTGCATCGATAGCAATTAAGGGGGTAAGTGCTACCCAGGTGCTACTAATCTTGATTAACTGATCATCAGCGCGTGTGACCACCTCTATAAAAGCAGAAGATTTGGCAGTTTGGTGGTCTGAGCTTTCAGGTGTGTGTTACACAATGCCAAGGAGGAAAGACATCAGCAATGATCTTAGGGAAGCAGTTGTTGTACATCAATCTGGGATGACCATTTCTAAATAAGTTGCCCATCATCCCGGGAGCTGACATCCCAGCAAATTAACCCCATGTTCAGACCGTGTAATGCTCAGAGAAATTACAAAAACCCAAGATCTACACCTTAGACACTACAGACTTCAGTTAGCATGTTACATCCATCCATCCATCCATTTTCCAACCCGCTTATCCTGTTCAGGGTCGCGGGGGGTCCGGAGCCTATCCCGGA
>JAODKL010000001.1:3791737-3823881 GCA_026780765.1 Petrocephalus schoutedeni
CCTCCAAACCCCGCCCCCCCCCCCCCCCCTCCCGTCCATCGCATGAAGACGTCAGTGTCATCTAAGCAGACCAAAGACGTGATGGAAAGCAGTCCATCTGAGGATTTAATCTGCCCTCCTGATGGGGACGGGGGGTGGTGGGGCTGGGTGGTGAGGGGGCCAGGCACAGTGGGACGCGGTCCAGGCCACAGATCGCTCGGAGAACCCAGCGGGCCGATCCACCAGCCTATGTGCGCTCGCATAGCGCTCGTAAAAGAAAGCCGCTTCATATAACTGCTGGGGGAAAAGCCATTTAGGGGGCCCCTGGCCTGGCACTGGTGTGAGGCACCCCGCATAAATCTGGCCAGGACGCGCAGCTCGCCATACATTATTTCAAAAGCAGACCACTGTGTGTTTGGATGACCCTGAAAGTTTGGCTGGTTGCATGACAGTTACTGACATGAATCAAATAGCGCAAAAAAAGGCATTTATTTTTTTAAGGGTTGACACTGCAGTTATACATCAAGCCACACTGAAAGCTGCTAATGGAAAGCAGCATTTCTAATGATAATCTTATGAAAATATAACTTTAACATACTTTGACTCTACATATATCTTTTTTCATGAAAGCACGAAAG
Source organism: Petrocephalus schoutedeni (assembly GCA_026780765.1). Classification (NCBI taxonomy): domain Eukaryota; kingdom Metazoa; phylum Chordata; class Actinopteri; order Osteoglossiformes; family Mormyridae; genus Petrocephalus; species Petrocephalus schoutedeni. The sequence continues at coordinate 3,792,355 of JAODKL010000001.1, forward strand.
CTTGCGAGAAGAAGAAAAAAGTGACACCTGCTGGTCATTCACAGAGGTGCAGTCTGAAAAAAAGGAAAGCTCATTGGCTAATAACATTAATTCACTCACGTAGCAATGAAGTTAGACTGCACTACACGGTAGAGGAGACAATAAGACCTGCAGGAAAATACAGCAAAAATGCATTTAGAAAACGTTCTGTAACTTACCGAAACTGCTAAGCTCCCCCATTGCCTAAAAAATTGCATCAGTGTTTGAGAATATTAGAACTGTCCAATTCTCTAATATAAGAAATAATGGAGGAAAGTGTTTTAATTTATGCATATGACAAATAAAACATTAGATAAAATATGAATATGTACTATCTAGTGCTAAAATTATCAGTGGCATAAAATCAGTCAGGCTGTCAAGCTTGTTACAGCCAAACTACTATTGTTACGTATCCTTAAAATGCGGCTGCACAGAACTATATTTCATATAAAGTGTTGTGTGGAAGAGCAGCCTGTGGCCGGCCTATGAAAAGACACTCAGGATACCGCGCGCACGGCTGAGTAATACCTACTACTGTTTTCCACTCCGTTTTATGTATGGTTGCTATGAGCGCACGCTTGGGACAAATTACAGACAAAGTTGTGGGATGTGAGGTTTTCAGCCCGAAAAAAAAAAAAAAAAAACACACACAACTGTGTTCTTGCCTAACAGGAGAGCTTGCATTTTGCACGAGGCTTGTTTCCACGGTGTTACTGTGTGCCAGGCCTGGGGATTTGTGGTGGGGTGGAGGGAGGCTAGTGATGGTGAGGAAGAGGAGCAAGGAAGACAGTGATGATAAACTAGCGCAAATATGAATGCTGAGTATCAAACCGACAGGTCTACCGACATGAGGATGCTGCTAGCCGAACGAGATCCAAATCGGGTCACAGAGGGGCGTGTGACAACCTACGAGGAAATCAGCGTGTCCTACAATCTCTGCAGGAGCACATGGGCTGGTGGCATGAAGCCTCGGCACTCTCGTGTCGACGCGAGGCGAGTCTGAGCCTGCGGAGTCCTTTCCACTTGGCTGCGTAGACGCAGCTTCGGAAAAATGTAGCATCAACATAAAAACTAATATCAATGGAGCGTGGCGGGCGTAGCGGAGTTCACCGGCGACAGAGCTTTTAGCTGGTGCTGCCTGGCCGACAGCCGCGTGCTTGTCGGATTCGTCAAGGCCTCTGGCCCGGTGCCAACCCAATGCTTGCTGCAAACTGGCGAGCTACTGCTTGTAAATGATAAAAGACTGCATCCTCGGTATTTAGCTAGGCCCGCTACCTGCTGGATTCTGTGCTATTCAAATATCTTTGTCCATTCACTTATTACTTATTGCTAATACTGTCAAATTGCTGCTGGATTCTCTGTATTTTACCCACTGTGCCACTTTATACTGCTTTGTATATTTGCTTTGTCACATATCACGTTACTACCTCTTGTTGAATGCTGTATTATATATTGCTGAATATTGCATTGTTAGATATCTTATTGTAGTTAGTATTTTGTACTTAGTATTTATTGTATTGTAACATTAATTAACTGCTCTGTTAATTGTCTGTCGTCTGTGGAGAAGGCATTCAAGCAAGGATCCCATTGTACTTTGTACACTCTACTTGCACATATGACAATAAAACATTGAATCTTGAACCACAAGCACTATTTCACAGATGCAAACTAATACCTTAAAAAGACTCATCACTGAAATACTTTGGGTACTTGTTGATAGTCATTAGTTTTATATAATACATTTGGTTTATAATACTTCTGTCTTTTTTTTTTTAAACACTTCAAGATCCAGTAATCCTCACACCTTATTCTCCAGCCAGATGAGGAATACACAGATGCAGATCTTTTCCAATAAGTGTCCCTCGTAGTGTGACCACTCTTCCGGATTTCCGATGTGTCGCTCCTATAGTGCCCACTCGTCCGGATTTCCGGTATGTATCGTTCCTATAGTGCCCACTCGTCCGGATTTCCGGTATGTGTCGCTCCTATAGTGCCCACTCGTCCGGATTTCCGATATGTATCGTTCCTATAGTGCCCACTCGTCCGGATTTCCTATGTGTCGCTCCTATAGTGCCCACTCGTCCGGATTTCCAATATATGACGCTCCTATAGTGCCCTCTCGTCTGGATTTCCGATACGTGTCGCTCCTATAGTGCCCACTCGTCTGGGTTCCATTCACACAGTCTGGTTTTTGCAGCCCTCTGTCCAAACTGATGTTAGGTGTCCACCTTTTCGCTCCCTTTGTCTTCCTTTCTGCCCCATTGTCCACCTTTTGCCCCCTTTGTCCTCCATTCCGCCCCCTTGTCCGCCTTTTGCCCCCTTTGTCCTCCTTTCTGCTCCCTTTTCTGCCTTTTTGCCCCCTTCCTTTCTACCCCCTTGTCCACCTTTTTCTCTCCCCCCTACTTGTCCCCTGACAACAAATAGTCCTACTCTCTCCGCCCCTGGTCGGCCAAGAAATGTGAAATCCCCGTACATATGACTATGGATGCCAACAAGGGACATGCTTGCAATAAATTTTTTATGTTGATAATGGAATAATCCCCAGCTTCTGAATGATGTGATGTATGCTCCCCCTATTAATGGGTGTCCCTCATTTTAGAGTCATGCCGGTGGTCACCCTAGTCCCACTGTGCAGGGGCTGGGGGATGTTTCTGTCTCGGGAACCCCCCGAACAAGGCTCGTCCCCAACAGGAACTACCTGTCTGGATCCGGAACAGCATAGCCAATCCATGGCTTTCCAGCTGAGTCCAGGCAGCCTGCTGGGCCTTCCACCGTCTGACTGGGAGGCCCACAGCTCAACAACGAGGAAGGCCAGAGGCTACAATCCACACTCTGCTCTCCCTGTGGAGACCCGAGGACTGATAAAACCACAAACGACTGGAAGGCTGTGGAAAGAAGTGCTAAGTGCTTTGTTTCCTACCAAATGAAACAAAAGAAGGTGCTGAAAACCGCTTTCTGCAGCGCGAGTGCAGACTGTTAGCATAGCGCCATTGGCCTGCCTGGTCCCATGCTGCGGCTAAGGCTGACTACAGTGCCTACGGTGCCATATGGCTTACTCAGGGCGCTAAAGTCCTAGCAAGTGTGTCTCTAAAATGAATTCACTGGAGCTGTTATCTTTAATGTCCTTTCCCATAGCTCACTTCTAAGGGAAATGTCATTTTTCAATCAATTTGAATCTCAGATTTAGTGTCAACATGGAAAGGATATGTGAACAATGGAGGGAGACGTGTCAGATCCACAGCTGGATAAGATTAATATTTCATGATGCATTTCCTTTATGTTGGCTGACAAGGCAAAGATTACACGATAAACTGCTATAGCATGCATTACGCCACATGTTAATTATTTTGATAAAACGGAGCATTTGAAATATTGTTGAGATTTTGAGGGTAGAAATTCTAAATTGGGTTCAGACCCCACATAACTATTAATTTTGCATTAAATTTTAATGCATTTTCACCACAGATTAAGGGAAAATGCTTAAAAAAGGATGAAGCAATATGATATATTTAAGACTGGCAATTTTATATTTAAACTGTCAGATACATACAAGTATAATGTTCATTCTGGCAGACTTCAGTTGTTTAGTTTACTACAAAAGAAAAGCAAATTACTCAATGTAAAGTCATGGTCCTGCCAGTTGAACAGACAATGATAACGTCTGTTGGTTAGAAACCTTCATAACATCTAAAAGCATATGCTAATATAATCAAAGTATCCTACTCCTAAGTAAAAACAGCAATGTTCCACGTTACCCTAATGCTACCCCTGCCTGCTGTACTTACAGGCATTTGTTAAGAAACACGGTCTGCCTGAATCATTTTCCCCTGACCATAATCAACTAGCTTTAGGGCTGGTTAGTGGAAAAAGCTGCACCACTAGCACTATACCTGTTGAAAGGCTTTTACTGTCCTACAGAAACCTGTGAAGAGCCACAAATTCTGGAGGTGGCACTATGGCAAATGCTACACGATAGAGTAGCCATTGCACTCACTAACATAATTACCTGCTCAGCAGGTGGTAAAAAGCTCCTTGGTGGTGCTTTTTACTTGATGCACATCCCTATGGAAGGCCACATGCTGCACCCACCTGAAGCAGCATACAGTCCAAATGGAGCACTGGGTAAGCATTACCAGCCAGAGCCTATCCCGGAAGCTAAGCAAACCATTTCAGGGCACCTATGCGCCATTTTGGCAACTGTAATTCACCTCAGAGTGCTTTTGGAAACTGGAGAACCCCACGACAACATGGGGAAAACATGCAAACTCCACACACAAGGAGCCATTGCGGGGACTCAGTGATAAGCACTACACCCCCATGCTGCCCTTCAACATGCACATGTACAAATCTGTGGAATTTTCTGCATTTATATTGTTGCTCATTTCTTCATAAATTGATATTTACATCAATAAACACTATACAAGGAATCTTCATTCTTAATAAATTATTCTTGAAAACACATCTGTTATATGTCAGATAATACTCCAAAGTAGTGCAGTAATGCAGTCTGTTAACGCACAATATAATACTTTTCCCTTAAGCCTGTACTGTGTCACTTTTGTAAAATACCTGCGTGTGCGAAGGCCTTAGTGTTCCAATCCTGCAGGCAGCTGCATGCTTTATTATCAGCCCACATCAGGGAATAAATTACTCGTTTCAGAGCACGTAGTCGTTGGAAAATAAAATTGCAGCTGCTCTGGATTTGCAGAAGACACAGCAGAGTGTCACCAGCTTCCCGGTCAAACTTATTTTTCCAGCAGAATCAAGTCGTTCAAACCTAACGGGAGCATTTGCTGTAAGAGTAGCCTGAATGAGATCCAGTTTGCTCGTCCTGTATTAGTGACTAGAATGTGTTCAGGTGCATGCCAGAAGATAAAACTTTCATATGCAGCATGAAGTATAATATATGTACCAGAACTCTGTACATGCAATAGCCACACACAGTTAGACAGGATGTTTCTCGAAGTTCTGCAAATTGTTTAAGTTGAAGGCTCCTCTGTGTGTGGGGCTTTTACTATATTACTTAAATATACCTGCTGACTGACACACCTTTCATCGAGCTGGTTGCTTACACGTTGCTGGTGTGTCTGTGTGTGTGTGTGGGGGGGGGGGGCAGGTGATAGGGGGTGGGGGTCTGCCACATTCCGTACCGGAGTGTGTTTTCCTTTCCCTGAAAGCGGCTCGCCTGCAAGGATGAAGACCTTGGAGCCCTTACGCAGGCTCCCTGCTCTCCCTCGAGGCCCCTCTCCTCGCCGTACACAAGCAGCCAGCCCCTGAGACATAACTCACAGCTTTGTCTGGCAGCCAACGCCACCACGAGAAGGTGCAAAGCCAGCGAGAGTCAATGCAGGTCAAGGAGACCGCAGAGCCTCTCCGCTTGCATGCTTTGCTTGGGATAATCATTTAGTACACCAAAAGAGTAGCTACGAGAATGCGGATTCTTCCTTTGTGAAGCTAGTCACGGAACGTGTCCACTGTCCTCTACAGTACTTTGTATGAGGTTGTGTACGCAGTTTGATACTGTTTATATGGGGAGAGGCTTCCCCTGGCTCCCATGGCTCCGCCTACAGCTAAAGCTAACAGCTGGTACGTTTACGCAATGTCTCTCAAGCGACTATGAAGATGAATCATTTCAGCGCCCTTAAACCCAAACAAGTAAGAAAGTCCAACAATGAGTAACCATAGTAAAACAGCACCATTGTAACAAGGGCTTGGAGACAGTGCACATCTTGGGTCACTCTGAGACTAGCATTAATTGTAATGCATTCTCCATTAGCCTGTCCAGGGTTACCAAACGGGCCAATTGCACTGTTCTGGGCCCATGACAGATTGCACCTGTGCACCACACGGCAGCTTAACCGGCATTTATAATATTTTGCGGCTTGATGTGCCGGGTGGGGCAGGGGGGAGGCTGTCGGGTGGACTTTGAAGTTGCGTGAACAGCCTTTAGCTTTAAAGCTTTGCTCTGTGCACAATAGGCCAACTGTCGAAGGATGTAACCGCAAACACACTTTGATCCATTTGTACATTAACCGTACGTCAAACACCGTTTTTGTCAAGTAGGTCTGCAAGTAGGGAGGCACCGTTGTAACCGGCTATCGGCACCCTTTCTGTAAAATTCATCTATGTATTTAAGAGTGTAGGTTACAAAAAGGTTTAATTACTTTCCATTGACTGGGCTCCACGATCCTGCGAAGGTCACGTCCGTTAGTTTGTGGACCTGTTACATTACCAAACAGCACTTTTATACCGAATCATTTTCCCCCAAAGGGAAACACAATGAATGCAACAAGTGCTGTTGAAATCATTCAATAATTTATGGCTTTGCCCTTTAATTATTGCTCTGCTCATACACAGCGTGACATGTCAGTCCTTTCTTTAGACAGATATTTCCCAGGAGTGTCTCAAGGTAAGCTTGTCTGACATGGGCTGAAAAGCAGGGCCCCCTCAGGATTCCAGAGTGTCTGTACACTTGTGCATCCTCTCTCATTTCTGTTTCTGTGTCTTCATTTCATAGACATCAGATATTCATAGACTGGGTGACAAAACCACATTTTACCAGTGAGAACACGGCGATAGCGATATGAAATGAAATATCCTGATATTAAACCATCACAGAGGATGTTATATAATGGAAATGTACAGCATATACGTAACATTAACCCAGAAAACATCATTACTAGGGGGGCGATGTGTGATTCAGCAGGCAAAGTCTGTATGCCTGTGATAGGGGTGCTGTATGCTTACAGACCCTGCGCTGTGAGCCCGGGATTTTGCTTTCACCTGTATATATTCCTGTGTATCTCATGGAGAGCAAGATAGGGTACGTGAATAGAGAATCTCCACAAAGGGGTTGCAGGAATGTATACTATAACTCATTACTTTCTGACTAAAAAAGCCCATTTGAATAGTGATCGGACAAATCAACGCCTAGTGAACCATTTGCCATATTCTTTTACCCTTTGTTTTGGCTCATGGTTTGCTTTGAGGCATGGTTTGTGTCTTTTTATGAACAGAGAGCACCATCTAGTGGCGTCAAAAAATACAGCAAATGGTTCATTAAGTGTCATTTTGTCCATCACAACTTTCAAGTGATTAATGTACTGCTGCTGTAATATCACTCTTCCTGTTTTTTTCCATTGTAGGCAGGTGCTGCCCAGTGCTGACGGAGATGCCAGGAGATCTATACCTTCTAGGATGCCAGTGCTGCCCTTTCATGCATTTCATCTCAGATTAATCCAATAAGCAGACGGACAGTGACCTCACCCTTCTGCAAGTTTCTGATTCCATAGAGTCTGGGGTTAAAACCGGCTGAATGTTAAGGGACATGGAATTAAATCTGGACTGAAAACAATGTAATGGCAATGAACAATTTATGACCTAAATATAATTTATGACTGGTGTGTTAAACCATGGTCCAAAGAAGAAATCCTCACTTTGTGAATATTAGCAGTTGTGATGGTTGAGATCCTTAGATTAACAACAGATGTCCAAATCTATTTTTGTCCAGAAACATTCTTTCTGAAACAATGCAATTAGCAACTCCCTCATCTACAATATCATTTTTACTGTACCTTTTCTCAAAGGAAGTAAAAGTAAAGTCTGAAGAAGATTTCCTGATACAACTAAGAATGCAGGGCCATGTTTTGCGGGGCGTAGAGTCATTTCAACTTGTCCGTTTACGTTTGAAAAACTCAGATAGATATAACCATTTACTTCAGGTTTCTATTATGAAGTTTTATTGGTTTGCATTCAATTATTTATAGGCGATTATTTAGTGATTGTCTGTCACTGCAGACGTCACCCCTTCTCGCTTGAATGGTCCATTCCCCCAGCAACACAAAACTAGCATTGTGGTGTTAAAAGTTCATTCCAGCTGCTTTCAGAAAGTCCCTAAAAATGAATTTTTGGGAGTATCTTCCCATTGTACACATAGAGGGGTCACTGGTTCCGACAGATGTATACGAGCAGCTCGGATATCGAGAGCTGATTTTAATCTTGGGCTGGCTCTGGAGCACTGGATTTTCCAGCAGACGTTTCCCGTTTCCCATTTCCCGTGTTGCCGTGTTCATACTCATCCGGCCCACCCACGTGGAAGACCACCACCTTGTCCCCCCATCCCCGAGTCCTTCTGTTACAACATTCGTCCGCCATCGTGGGCAACAGTCAGCCCGTCCTACTGACAGCCTCGTCCATCTGTCGCTGTGTCCCCCCGTCACCATGCGGGACTCCCTTGCCTTTCAGTTCGAGTCCCGTCATGCCGGCCAGAGATCTGCCCCAGAAAGTAGACTGACCTACTCGGAGCTCCTGCCCGAAGACGGTCTTCTCCCCCAGGGCTGAGCAGTTCCAGCGCCCATACCGGAACTGGTACTGGCACTCATTGATGCCCAGCTGTGCACCCTCACCGATGATGATGATGGCATCAGGGCGACTCTGGCAGATGGCCCGCTGCCGTGGAGCCAAGCCTGGGATCTTGTTGCAGATGATGTTGGCGCCCAGGGCCACCACTGAGGACAGCGCTCTGTAGAAGGGCAGGAAAACTGAGAATGTCAGCAGGGCAGGGCCAGGTTGAGCCAAGGGGCAAAATACCATGCAGATGCATCATAGCTTACAAGCATACACTGATGAATGAAATCAAGCCCAGTTTTTTCACCGAGATGCAGACACTGTGTTTTTTCTCAACAAACTGTGCAAAGAAATTTGTAACTAGAAGTCAAGAGATTGGAAATCTGGGCCTCCCTACTGTGAAGGGTGGGATTTGAAAATGATCAGATTTGAGACAAATTATTGCACCCATTTAACAGTACTGTGACAAACCATACAGGTTGAGAGGATGTGCTGGGTTGTGTGGAGCATCAGTTTTTAATTCCTTAACTGGAGTCATATGGATGCCGTAAAGCTTCCTTTCAGCTGGCTGTAAGGTACCAAGTGTAATGCTCAGTGGGTTGGGACACTATGGCTGTGGTGTGAAGGTCAGTGGCTCAAATCCCCGAAGTATTAAAGTGATTTTACCATGGGGCCCATGATCATGCCCCTTAACCCCAAATGACATCTAATTTATATTTATTTAGCAATAAATAAGATACATCTGACCAGCTCTATGTCAGATCTCATTGAGGACATAAATGTGCCCAAGCTTAATGGACTTCTTGGCTGTTACCATGACTATCAAGCACGTTGAAGGCAAGAATCCTTGGAAGAACACCTATCTCTGAACCAGTGACCAGATGCATAGGCTGGGGAATTCTGAGCTTTGCTGCAGGGTGTTACAAGGAAGCAGGATGCAAATACAAGGAAATGGCTTGTGCCTATGCATGTTGTGCGAATATATGAGACAGGAAGAGAAATCTATGTACCTAATGTCTTTCTCTAGTGTATTGATGACTAAGAAATAACTTTATCTGCAGATAATGCATAATGTCAGGGTTTAGAACCTTCAATGAAAGCACTGTTTTATACATTATGTATTACTTCTAAGATTTACCCAATGGTGTTTAAAATTGTGACTACCAACTAAAGCAAATGCATTAAACACGCAAGAAACGTGTGGCATGCATGTAATAGTCAGCAATGAAAACCAGCCTCAATGTCTGAATGTTTCACATTTCAAACCATTAGTCTGGAAATAGATGTCACTCAATCTGAAATACAAAACTGGCAAAAAAGCAACACTACTCCACAACAAATGTGTTAATGGCCCAAGAAATGTATGTTTATTATGAAAGTCTTTAAAGTACTTCTATTTAATTTCTGTCAATTGCCTGTCAGAAGCCAACTATGTTAAAGCCATATAATCTGCCAGAAGAATATCTGAGCTTTGCAGTCTTAACATTTTTTGGGAGCTACACTGCAAATGAAAATGTACACAATAGATTTGATGGATTGTGTGTAGCTCTAGCGGGAAGCACACTTACTATGCTGCTGTGGGATTATGCAGCACTACACACCAAACTCAGCATCAGCTCAAGCGTGAGAGGAGGTGGAGCGAGTGGCTACAGTGTTTTATTCTGTGGACTTCACACGGTACGTTATGCTGTCATTCTCCAAAATGCTCCGAAAATTAAACGAACGCCATGGAGAAGTTCCCAAGGGATTTAAAGAGAGTTCTAATATTATGCCGGCCATCTTTGAGCCACGCCCGCTGACAGTGATGTACACTCTTGGTAATGTCACGCCCTGCAAACTCCTCCACTTTATCAATGGCAGCTTTCTCTGCATCGGGCTCATTAATGAATGATAAGCACCCGATTAATGAATTCTCAAAAGGGAGTTTGTAAGTAGCGTGGACGCCCACAAAGAGTTTCACACGAGGTCAACCCCCCCATTATCTCTAATTAAATGCTTTATATATTTAAATCAGGTACTGGTGACCCAGAGAAGAGTGTGTAAGGAATATTTGACTGGGAGATGCAGTCGAGTTGGACGACCCGTTCTTATGGGCCATATTTGAAAAGGACACTGGCAATCAGAACTAAAATAAGAATGATTCTGTTTGTCATTATTCAAGATAATCATAAGTGAGAGACCTTTCCAAATCAAAATAAAGAGTTGCGACCGTTCACCTCTTTCTGCGAGAGGTGTACTTCATGTACAAAGTCAAACATGTGATGTTTGTACAGTTTGTCTTATTTCACAGCCAGATTCCTTCTCTTTATACCTAGAAAAATGAAGAGTCAATTAGGGACTACAATCAGGATGATCAAAGTTAATATAATATGTGAAAGCTCATTGGTGGTAATTTTTTGGGCAGAGAAAAATGCAATTCTCACAGCACAGCTGTGCATGTGAAGCATATAGGCAAACAGGATCCCAGTGACATCTAGGAATGTTGTTAAGCAGCAAAATTCCAGGCTCCAGCGCTTGGAAATCATTGGATGAAAGTTGATCAGAAATTGTACCCTATTCATTATATGAAGTGAATCGAGGAAGTAGTATAGAGATTACCAACATGGGCCCTTATCACGGAGGCAACCTGCAGGAGGACTTTTGAAAGTAGATAAATTTGTGCGTGGCGTTACATAGAGGTCAGATTTCACAAGCGGTCTTATTTAGCAAGGCTTGCTACTGTTATTTTACGAGGTACAATAGTGAGACATCAGGGTATCTGCCCCTGATTAACCAATAGGCTTTCATATCTTTTTAAAATGTAAATGCTTAAACTCGAATCATATTGAAACTGTAGCTATTTTAAATAATGACGACAAAAATGCATGTGTTGTTGTTTAAACGCAATACCGTTTGTCCTGATTCATGACGCGTAGGTGAGAAAAGGTACCCATGTCCGCCGTCTGGGTCCGGGGACGGACGCTCATCGTCCGCTGAGCTCACCCCGACACACCGGGGCCGCTGGTGTGAGCCGCGCCGAGCGACAAACGACACAAAGTAAGTCCGCTTTGTTCTTTTTAGATTAAATGTGTGAAATTAACGTTCCCATGGATGTGGGACCTCTTCCTGCACTTCTCCCGAATCCCGAGATCGCAGAGGGATCATCGCATTTGTGACACATCAGTGACTTCTGACCATTAAATTAATCTGTAAAAAAGCCGCTCGGGTGAATAGTATACGGCATCCACGCTCTTTAAAACGTTACAGCATTTCTGCCATATTTACAGCAAATTGGTTACATCAACCGACCAGGGAAGCCGTGCGTTTGTAAACTGCGGCCTGTTGCACCTGCATCTGCTGGATGTTTGGAATCTGGCATGCGCTAATGCACCTATACATTCGGTCTACTATTATTTTACCAAATCCTTTCGCAAAGTCGGTGGTGCAACTATTGGACGTACAGTTATGTAGGTGTTTACAGATAAAGCCGTAAAGGCTTTGAAACTGGCGTTATTGCACAACGATTCCGGGTCCTTTAGAACTTGTAGCAGTACCGATCATACTAATATGCTTGTCCCAAAGCTCACCGCTAACACGCAAAAATGCAGATTCCAATGCGACCGTGATAATGGCGGTGATAAATGATAAAGGTGCCCCTTAGTCACACGGAACGCCCCCCACCCCGGAGCACATGCATGTACACTGCGCGGTTCGGGCACGGAGCGCATTCCCTCACGGCTGAAACTACGCCATCTCCTACATGTATCAGTTATTCCGCAAATCGAATAAAGTGGGCTTAAATTATAAAAACAAACAATGGTATGTAGTTTTTAATGCACAGACCGTGGTTCAATATAGCCGTTTCCGTTTTTGAACTGCGACCATAAACCGCATCTATTTTAGTCCCGAGTTTGGGATGTAACAAGGATTTTTTGAATAATAGCTTTCTAAGTATTTTAAAGAAGAAAATGTGTTTTATTGCTGGTATCCACAAGACGGCATGGCTTACTGCATGTTATAAGGACTGGGTAACTGGGAAAACGTCTATCAAGCAGACTGCTGCCGGGCAATTTACTTTGTTTTATTGCCGTCTTTTTCTAATGTGACTAAGTGCGCAATTTGAGCTGGCGCATGTGAATTCAAGGTGATGCCGTACATAAATCACACATAAAACTTAGCTTCAGCTACTTCGCGGCATTCCGGCCGGCCGCAGCAGAATTGCAAATGCAGCAAGTAAGAATCCTGCCGGGACGTGATTTTAGGCAGTTTGTCCTGAACATCTCTGCCACTGCGTGGTCAGACGAGCTGTTACTGCAAACGGCGCTCAAACACAGTCGGTCTGACCAAGAGCTCTGGCAAAAATATTAGACTTTGCAGAGATTCAAAGCCCTGACTTTTTCATGCATTGCGACTTAAAAATGGTATATATGTTTTCAAAGCATTATATGTAAATAATTAGAAATTCCAGAGGAACTGTTCAGTCCAGCGACCCTGACTATACAGAATTAGCGGTTTTAAGATAGATGGATGAAACAGATTTTTTTTTAAATAATGGTATTTAAATAGATTATGTATAAGAATATTAGTATATATGAGTCTAATAAATTGAAGTCACGAAACATGTCTGGCTTGAAAGATTTTGCAGTTAAAGTGATTACGCTTAAACTTAAGCGCGAGTGGTAGTCTCCGATACGAATTTGGGTGACCACCTGTTTTTAGACAAGGACAGTTCCACTGGTATAAGGATATAATGACCACAGATTTGATCGTATTAAATTACTTGAGCTTGCTGTGGAAATATACGAATCTAGATAATTAATTAATTAAACCCGTGTTAAAATGACCTACCGACTCAACACTATGTTACACTGTGATTTTGAAGATGTTACCGGAAAAAAATCAGCAAGACATCGCAAGTTATCGACCACCTCGACAGTAAGTAGCAGCTGGATTCAAGCAAGTGAGAAAGTTACGAGATGCAGACTTACAGATAGCTGCCGCTGGTGAGAATGAGGAAGATCTGCGGATAGTAAACGGAGAGCAGCACGCTGCGGGATGAGAAGATGATCATGTCTGCGGTCAGTAAACGGTCGCTCGCGTGTATAGAGGCAACTCCTTACTCCCCTCGCATAAAAGAAAACGCGATTTGGTGTAAATGCTCTGCGGTGGCTGCGCTGGTCACTAGTTCCGAGCAGCCCCGACTTCCCAGGGCCGAAAGTGCGCCGCGGCCGTGGATATTGCGTCTGGCATCTCTCAGCGGCGTGGGCCGTCACAGAGTGTGGTTCCCCGGTCGGAATGATGGTGGTTTAAGGGGATTTAGATGGCAGAAATGTGCCTTTCTCTACTCTCATGAGATACGGGGCTGCCATTGGGCAGAGAGACGCAGCAATCCGCCCACTTGTGTAACACGGCGGGGACAATAGATCTTCTCCCCGTTACGGCGTCGTTTCATTCATATAATCAAAGGCAGAAGTAAACAAACGCGCGCATTCCTGCCCCTATGCATCCTCGCCGAGCGGCGCGCTGCGTCTCACTCGCCGCTTTTCCGCTTCGTCTGATGCTGGCTTTTATCGTTCCATTATCTAACAATGCATTTGATTTGTGGATTGAATTTAATCTTTTTTTTTGGTTCGCAGAATAACTCATTACCCAATTACGGTGTTGTTAAAATGTAGGAAATGTGTTGAAATAATTGACGAATAAAGGGGAACGGCAAAATAAACATTTCCTAGCGGGTGTCTCCCGGTGCCCTAGTATATAGTGGCCAAGCTTCTTTAATGAAGTGAATGTGTTTGTAGGTGCGAAAACTGGTTCGAAGAGTGAGTTACGAATAACTACCCACTCTATAACTACCCGACATCTGATAATATTATATAATTTATACGACATCGTATAAATTACCTTCAGTACAAACAAATATCCAAGGTTTGGTGGGTTTAATATCAGCGCGGCAAATCAATGCATACTTAAACACAAAAAGTAATTACATTATATTTACTAATATGCCAAAGTAATTTCATTAGTAACAAAATGCGCTGATTCAGGAAGAGCCAGAAAAACTACAAAAATCTAGAAAAACGCAAAGCTTTAAATATTCAAGAGACGGGGCGAGTTGTGCGCTAATGTAAGGTAGAGTCTCCTCTGCGGGAATCAAGCGGACTTTGGCGTGGCAGAGTAGCCGGGGGCTCCGCGCCGAGGAATGTGGAAGTGCGGCTTTGTCAGCTCCTGTTAGCAGGGCTGGGGGTTGGGGAGTGGGCGGGGGCGGCACGAAGGTAAGGTGGAACCAGGAAGAGACCGCAGGTAAAATTATAATGCTTCTCTTATTGGGCTTGGCACACACCATCCGGCACTTAAATCGTCAGTGAGAAGTTCTTTTTATTTTTGATTCTTTACCGTTTGGCTGCTTTAACAGAACCCGATCACAAAAACACGTCGGCAAAAGCTCCTTTAAGTCCTTCACCGCCGCAGACACAAACGGGTATCGGGTTCAGTTCAGCTCGGCAAATTGATGGATATCGCCAGAGAATGTATCGGATAGTCAGGGGTGAGAGAGGTCATGTCGGCGGCATTAAACAAAGGGACCCGAAAGGCAGACTAATGTCGACAGTGCCGCAGCACTTCCCAAGTCTGTAATTAATGTTTCCTTTTCACCCTGGAGTGGATCTGACCGGGGTCGTGGGCTGTAAATAGCTGAACACTCACCCGAGTCTTAAGTAGATTACACCGAAACACATGAACATGTAGAGGATCCACTGTCGGTGGTCTTGGTGCATGGTGTCAGGGATCGCGTATGCGACCCATTTAGGGATCCAGTCGCGCACGTGTTTGCACCTCGATCAGCGCGCGGAGATGCGGCGATCCCTCAGGCTCCGCGAGACATCTCGTGCTCCCCAATCCATGATCTGTCAAGGGGGATCGGGTTCCAAGCCAAGTCACGATCCCATCTGCGACCGCACTTTGAAAGCTAAAGGTTATGCACAGGGTCGAGCGATGAAATATGAGTTTTAAAAAACCGTCCCCGCTCCTTTCATCCTTTCTTTCAAACCAAGGCGAAGTGATGTGCTTTTTTGTACCCGCTCTCCTGTGCCTTCAGGTAACTCCGGCTTTTGTGCAATCTGATCCTTTACGATCGAAGTGCGCCTGTATATTACGCCTCTTTTATCTGTCCCACTGTTTTGACGACATTTTACATTCTTACCAAGTAAGCCACCTGCATGCGTCCAGATACAGGTAACACAAGCACTCTCCACGCCTCCTTTTCTCTGGGCGAGCCAAGCGGAGACGCGCTTTTCCATTGTGGCCATTCGTCTGTGGTCAGAAACTTTCTAATAAACAGAAAACTATCGTCGTCGCACTAACGACGCTGTTGGCCATTTTAATTCTCGTTATTGATAGGCAGGTGTTTCCAATGTGTTACTTTCACAGTAGTAAAGGTTATCTCTTTGTTTCAGAATTGCAACCTATTTTGATCAGGAGCAAGTGCCCAAATGGACACTATTCAAATGGATTGTAATCTTACTTTTAGTATACGGCTGTTTAAATCATCAAGAAATGTCAATATAATAATTCACATTATTATATAGCTATTAAGTATAATTATGTATGTCAATCCTCCCAAACATTCATATATCTGTCGGCATGTGCTTGTCTGCCCGACTACCCAGTCTAGTGAGGTTTGTTTAAGATTTCAGACGAGGTACCGTAACATTAAGCGGAGCCGTGAAATTTCGCCGAGCTGCGTGACAGACTGGGGAAAAAAACTGAAGGATAAAGTTTGCGTGTTCGTCTGCCTCCGAGAAGCTTTGATGTTTCCCGAGGCGTAGGACGCCCCCTAGTGGCAATTAGCTCGTACAATTGAAATACGTGCAGATTAAAAAATATGCATATAATAATAATAAAATGCGGCGTACAATTAATTATTTTTTTGGCCTTAACTTATTTTCACACTAGAGCTGTGACGAAACCATCTCCCTCGCAACAGAACAAAACGATGTACAATAAATATGGTCATCTCGTAATTATAAGAAAAGAATATCGTGATCGTATGATCATCCGTGTATTGGATGAGAGCTATTTATAAGTGTGTGTGTTAAAATAGCTCTGTAATTAACTGCGCATCCTAGTTAGTTACTTTGATGAGGATTTACTTTATTCAATACTCTCTACTTTTCAAGGCTGCTTCTTGGAAGCAAGTTTGTTTAACAAGGCAATTCAGAACGTAAAAAATGCCTGTTATTCGGAGAATGAAAACGCAGTGTGTACCAGTGCTAGTTGAAGAACCTCGACTCTCAGTCAGAGATGGGCAGTATTTCAATTAAATGTATTTTCAAATACGTATTTAATTACTTTTAAGTATTTTGTAATTTATTGGATGGAAAAACAGATGTAATTCTTGCATTTAAAAATGCACTTCATAAAATCTCATTTTATTTATTTTCTGTCATTTTAAGAACCTTCATTCCTTCTAAATACAGTCTATCACCATATTTGGCTAGATCACGTGACACATCCTCTTGTGCCCAGTTTGCTTGTTGTGAACTTTGCTGCTTTGGTGCTATGTGCAAATTGCTCTAAGGTAAAGTATGCAGCAAGATACAGTATCAGAAATTGGTAACCGAATTTCATTATAGGACAGAAAAACAGAGCATTTAGCAAACAGCAGAGCTGTACTCTAGACTTGTGAATGAACAACTAGAAAGCTAGTGGCTTTCTAGTTAATTTCAGCAGGCATGTGTCAGGGGCTGCTGGGCACAGAGCAGGGAAGCACGAACAGGAATCTAAAGTATCAGGGAAACACGGGATCTATTCATAGAGATGCACAGGAAGGTAGCAGTACGTACATAACGTTAATGACCGGACTCGGGAGACATACTCAAACACGGACTAAAATACACAGGACTGATAGCGAATAACAAGAAACAGCTGGTAATGCAGGGATTCCACACAAGGTTAATGAGGGGGTGTGGCACACAGGAGGATCGGATGAGCAGGACATGACAGAACCCCCCAAAGGTGCGCAGTCTGGGCATGCCGAAGGTGATGGACGAGACCGGGGACACGGGACCTGGAAAACAAAACAAAGACCATCAACAGGGCAGCAGGAACAAGACAGACACACAGAACAGGCGCAATGGAAGCAACCAAGACAAGAACTGACACACCATGGGCAGGGCAAACGAGCACAGGGGCAGCAGAACAGGGGACACACAAACCAGAGGAACAAAGGGACCAGGAGGGAACACAGGAGTCATAGAAGGACGAGAAGCAGACACAGGGGGCGAGAAAGCCGTGGGCGGGTGGAAACAGGGCCGCAGGCGACCGCGAGGCAGGAGCAGAGGAGCAGCAGGGGACCCTGCATGGGCCGAGGAGGCAGGTGGAGGGACGAACGGAGGAGGCAAGGAGGAAGCCGAAGGGGGCACCAGAGGAGGCGAGGAGGAAGGTGAAGGGGACCCCGGCGGAGGCGAGAAGGGAGGCAAAGCCGCGGCAGGCGACGGCGCAGTCACAGCCGGCTAGGGGCGCCATCGATCAACGAGCCGGAATGGGGGAACCCGCAGGCGACCGACAGGGCATTGGAGGCAGGGCCGAAGTCGACTGACAAGGCATCGGAGGGGGACCTGCAGGCGTCCGCCAAGCAGGAGCCAGAGGACCCGCAGGCGCCCCACGAGCCACAGGGGCCGAGGGCGAGCCAGGGGGCAGGGCGGGCGGAAACCCCTTCGAGAAGCGGGGCCACGGCCGGGATCTGCCCCTCTGCAGGAGTTGTGGAGGAGTCATGTCCCTAAAGGGGTTCAGTGGGGCCATCAGGTTAATCCTGGATGGGTCCCATTCTCCTCCCCCAAGGGGAAAGGAGCGGGGTTGAGATTGGGAACAGGAACCTCGGGGACCAGAGCAGGGACTTCGGGGACCAGAGCAGGGACTTCGGCGGGTGGACAGGGCGCAGCAGCGCCATCACCTAGACTCGAACAGGGCACCGCAGGGACCTCGGGCAGTGGAGTGCTAGGCACGAAAGGAACTGGAGCAGGAATCACAGGAAGTGGAGCAGGGGCTTCAGGACCTGGAGCAGGAACTTCCTTCCTCCTTCCTGGGGATTCTGGGGACCCGCAGGATGGCGTCCTCAATGGACCTGGCCCCTTTAAGAGCCAGGTGCGTTCACCAGAGGGGTGAGCTGCCGGTGCTGGCAGCATTGCGGCGGCATCAGGTGCATGCCCATGCGTCTGCCAAGCAGTGTGGTCTACAGGCAGAAGCACGTGAGGGGAACGCAGAGAAGCGTGGGCATCCGGGGTGAACACCACCGGTTCATCCCGACACACAGCAGGGAAGGCAGCGGAGAGGGAGACGGCCCCTAAGAAGACCTTGGGCGTCTTCTTTCGTCTGTCTCTTCCGCTTCTTCTCTGCTGCTACTTCAGGCAGCGGGGTCGGAGGCAGCACAGCGAGCTCTAACAGCGGACCAGGAGGTACACCACTGTCCAGCGCCACCTGCCGCATCATCGCCTTTGCCACCCCATTCTTTAGCTGCTGGAGATTGAGGCAGACGTCTCCTGTAAGGAAAGTTTCCTTCATTGGGGAAATCCTCCACAGGATATCTCCCGTATGCGCAGCTAGGGCACAAACCGCGGGGTCCTCCTGGACCTTGGGCTGTTGCACCCAATAGATCGCCTCGTTAACCAGACCGAGGTATTCCGTCTCGGTCAGTGGTGGCGTCTTCTTCATGAGTCTGGTCACTCTGTCAGGGGCTGCCGGGCATGGAGCAGGGAAGCACGAACAGGAATCCAAAGTGTCAGGGAAACACGGGATTTATTCATAGAAATGCACAGGAAGGTAGCAGCACGTACAGTACATAACGTTAATGACTGGACTTGTGGACTAAATGCGGACTAAAATACACAAGACCAATAGCGAATAACAAGAAACGGCTGGTAACGCAGGGATTCTACACAAGGTTAATGAGGGGGCGTGGCACACAGGAGGATCGGATGAGCAGGGCATGATAGCATGCTCAAGTAAGATAAGATAACTTTATTTATCCCGAGGGAAATTCTTTTGTCATATACATGCTCAGTGCAGTAAGAGAGACAGAGACATACATACAATATAAGAAATAAGAATATATAAATATAAGAAATAAGAAATACAATGTATACAATAAGAGTGTCAGTTTACAATAATAAACAATAGGATAGTGCAAAAATAATATCAAGTGGCTCGAAGTAGTAATGATGTTTGTATCCTGAGAAAATAAATAGCTTTTTTGTGGTGATTTTAAAGTGTACTAGTAATGTGCAAATTGGGTAGAATAGAGTGTAGCAGCATATGATGGTGAGAAGAAACAAAACATTGAGCTTGTTATTAGTCCTTAGTCCTACAGAGTGAGGAGGAGTTGTACAGTCTTATTGCCACCGGTACAAAGGATTTCCTGTGACGGTCAGTTCTACATTTAGAGGCGATCAGTCTTTTGCTGCGTGTGCTTCGATGGTCCATCATGGAGGCGTGCATGGGGTGAGAGGGGTTGTCCATAATACAAAGAAGCTTTTTTAGCATTCTCCTCTCATAAACCTCCACCAAGTTCTCCAGTCTGACACCTAGGACAGTAGTGGCATTCTGTGGTTTTTCAAGGGTGACCAGATAATCCATGTCATCCCGGACACTTAAACTACTTTAAACCTGAAAGGCTCCTGTGCCTAGCTAAATAGTTCAGTTCTTCTTGTGCATTGACTTGTTTGTTTCCTTGATTGAAGGACTCATCCAGCTTTTTCACATTAATATTAGTGATGTATGCCTGATTATAGGTGACTGACCAATCAGCACTGAAATTCAGGTCCTTTTGATCGAAATGGTAGTTTACAAACCCTGTTCTAGCTCAAAGTGTCTGGGATGACATGAATTATCCAATCACCCTAGGTTTGTTTATATAGAAGCCTAAATTAGGATAGCTACTTTTGTTCCTGAGGGCAAAATTAATTTCTATCAGCTAAACGTAGGTGTTTTTATAGCTGCTGAGCCTGTGTAACAGGGGGAACCGACTGGTCAACTTGACGTGGCATGTTATATGCAGCTGTCAGTTAAGTTTCTTTTCAGCATATATTTAAAAAATTTAATTCTTCTAGTTTGTGCATGTTCGGCATCCTACTGTAAAACAAACTGGCAAATTCAAGCATTGTAATAATTAATTTAAGAACGCTTCGGTGTGCCCCTTTGTTAGTGCACATGCACTCATCGGCACCCCTGCCAACCATTGTAACTAATTCTGCGAGAAACACCGGGTATAAATTAGGGGTGTAATGGGTCTGAATCCAAGACCGAAACCGTGATATGAGGTCATGAACATTTATATTGTGGTTTCCTACCCCAACCCCAACCTGCTGCTGCAGATGTAGCCTGCTTAGCTCACATCACGTTACTGATGTTGCAAAAGTCAATTTTCATTTTACAGTTAACACTATAACATGTGTAAATCACAAAATTATTCTTCTGTCTAAAGTAAATATTACACATTTCTAGGGCCTTAGAGCTTATCATGTACCATTACTGTGTTCATATTTTTGAATAATTAAATTTTCATTAAATACATTTTCTCACATCGGTATTTTGTATTTTGTTACATGTCGTGAGCAAGTATTTGTAATTTGGAACAAAATACTTTTTGATGTATTTGGGCCCTTCTGTCAGTTACATGAGAAACAGGTCATTGGAGAGAAACCACACAGCCCATTATCATGTACTCTGTAGCCAGAGATCTGTGTGACCATCTGATGGAGTAGCGGGTAAATATGAATTTACTGAATGGAGGAGATACCAAATTCAATAGATTGTAGTCCCATATCTCTATGAAACAGAGGAAGCTTTTAGTGCTGGGTTCACGTCGTAGGAGAGGGATTGATTTTTACAGGAGAGCGAGGTCCCACCCCAAAGGTTTTTGTTTGAGTTTCTCCTGGGTTAGGAGATATTTAATAAGTCAACAGCCATTAGACCAGGGAGTGAAATGATGTTGATCCTCACCGCTCCCCTAAACTGGGGAACTTTTTTCTTGTTTGGAATGTGGAAATTATTTGAAAAACTTTCCGGGACCATTCAGGATCAGATTGAGCATGAAACCGTAAGCGCCCAGCTGATTTTTAGAAATTATAGTAATGTCTGTGGCTGCAGGGTTAATCTTGATAGTACTGGGTCAAGGTTTTTATTCAGCCCAAGAGCCTCAACTGGTTTGAATGAAACTAAACTTTAGTTTCATTCAATTGCTTAATTGCGTCTGTCTCACAACAAGCTATAAATATATAGCTTTTGGTGGTAGGATATCTGTTATAGAAAACAGTCATTACAGATTGGCCTACTAATGTTGTATTCCATAGTGTAAAAAAATGCAATCCTGACAATCTGTACTGCTATTGCATTAGGCCTGTACCATTAATCTGAAATCTAGGTACCCTATTAAGCTGAGCTGTTAATAATGGTGCAGTATTGTTTCAGTGTCTTTAATTTTTCCTATTTTGTTGAAGCTGTGAAGCTGATTACAAAAAAAAAAGTACCGTGACTTTTCTTGGCCAAGGCCAGAAGATCCGTCTCGGTGTCTTTTTAAATATTAACTACTTTCAAATAACAGCTCAATAAGAAAATCCACCGGGAATCTGTGTGTTTGTTCGGGAGCTGGTTCAGCCAGCTGCCACAGTGCAGGGGAATGGAGTGCGACAGGCAGCCAAACCTTGGCGATGAGGTGCTGTCCTGCCACATCGACATCCCGGCTCTGGCTGTGTGGTGTCTGGCCTGGCCTAGGGAAATGCACTTTTCTCTTCTTCTACCTCTCCTTTTCTCCTTTTCACCATTTAGTACATCCTCCTGCTCAGTCACCAGAAGATTTTTTCCCAGATGTTGCCAACTAGGGCGAGGCAAGGTATTGTAAATCTGGGCTCAGCATTCGGGTGACATCTTGTCAACACTTGGCCAGGGATGGCTGAGTTGCCCCCCTGTGTGTGTGGCCAGTCAAATAATGATCTGCCCCATGAGGATGGCTGCTTCCCCTTATACATGCGGGCTTTTGTATTTGGCCTAGCCAGCAAGCAGCTTGTGTGCACGTGCCAGGCCACACCCGATTGGCTGATTAGAGGTATCCCCAGCCAATGGAAAGCAATGTTCCAAAGGCGCCTCACTATTTGTCAGACTGCGTCGCTGCATCACTTGCATGGAGGACAGATTAATGTGATGCTAAGGCAGCTGTGCTACTTTGATTTGAAAGCTTCAATTCCTAGTTGGTGGAGCTGCTATTTTAGGTGCAGGATGCATGCCACCTCCCTGGGACTTCAGCCAATTTGTCTGTGCCGTCCAAGTCGGCGGGCTTCTGATTAAGAGCTCTTAGATGGAAGCGGCTTAGATGTAAAAACAAAATGCACACACAAAAAGCGTCTATCCGGAAACTGCTGAGCTGCACAGAGGATGGGGGCCCGGGGCTGCTTGCTGTGCAGCAGAGAGGACGGGGGCACAGGGCCGCTTGCTGTGCAAGACAGAAAATTCATCCTTCCATCCATCTACCCATCTACCCATCCCTCCTTCCTTTTGTATTGTACCCAGTTATCCTGCTCAGGCTGGATCTAATAAATTAATTACTGTGACTGCAGGCTGTTTTGAATGTGTTAATCATTCTATTTGCAATGTACAGTTGTTTCTGCGTGTATTTTCTGAGCAGTCATACAAACATATATAAGCAACAGATAAAGTGTACTTGTTTTATTTTTTAGACTAATGGGCTGGACAGGTAAGTGTTTTTGTATTTGTATGGCGTTAATTATCACAGACTGAATAAAATTCAGTGTTGTGGTAACATTTTTTTCTGAAACCTTTTATTTATAAAAACTACATATTTGTTCTAATGCTCTGCAGATTCAAACTAACATATGGGTTGTGTCTGCTGTGGACTGACATTCCTGTATTTGATGGATTAAGTTAAGAAGGTCTTTCTGCTGTGATGTTTCCTCCTTTCCCTTTCCGCTGTAATGTGCTCTGATAGTGAGATGAAATGTGTTTGTAATCCCACCCCAGGCAATGTGATGTGAAATGTAGCAATTAACCTGAATGACCATAGTTTGAGAATTTATATGATTTTTAAAAAATGAAACCCATAAAGTCTATTAGCTATGGGAACAGAGAGACAGAAGGTACTCATTCCTGGTAGTGAGCAATTATGCGTCATTCTTTTATTTGCTTTTTGTTAGCAGGATGAATAGGACATCTATCTGTCCATTTTCCAGCAGCTTAGCTGTGAAGGGTTTCAGTATGAATAGAATATCCATCCATCCATCCATCCATCATTCCATCCATCCATCCATCTAGTCATCCATCCACCCACCCAACCATCTGTGCATCTCTCCTGCTGCTTGTCCTGAGCTAGGTTGCAGGCCAAATGGAGTGCTTGTTAAAAAATAATAAAAACCTAAAAATGTAGACAATATGGTACACAGATTGGTGCATGAAACCGGAGCAGCGACTCTGGAATTTATGATTTTTAAGCATCATTTTGAAATGAAACAGATGTCTTCTTGTGTTTGTAGTCACTTTACATCTGCAGGCTGATTATAAAGAGCCGTGGTGATGTGCCCTTCATCCATCCATCCATCCATCCATTTCTGAAACCGCATATGCTATTCAGGGTCGCGGCAGAGTCCGGAGCTTCTCCCGGATGCTACAGGCAGAAGGCAGGGAACAGCCCAGGAAGGGGCACCAGCCCATCACAGGGCACACACACACACACACACACACACACCAGTCACTCAAGCATTACCTGTGCCCTTCATCCGTAACGGTAATTCGGAGAGAAGGTAGCTATTTCTCCTCTCCTTCGTAATGCATGTGCAGTTACCTTCAAATGAATGACACAGTGGATGGATATGTATTCATATGTGGACTTACAGAGGTTCTTCTTGTAACTAGTTGAAGATATCAAACTTTGCAAGAAATACACTACATATGAACATATGAACTGTGAATTATCTCGACCTTAAGCAGCTGATGGACATTAAAGCTAAAGTCATACAACCTGGGAAAGGAGCAATGTCTCTCCAGTGTGAGGTGCTGAGCCCGTGTAGCAGGTGCTCATGGTCTTAAAATGTCTGTTATTCAGTGCTGGGGCCTTCACTCCTGCTGTGTGGCTCAGCAGGTTAGGAGCTGTCTATGATCAGAAAGTTGCTGGTTCAAATCCCATGATTGGCTGATTAATTTCACCTTTGGGTCCTTCAGCAAGGTCCTTACCCTCCCGGCGCTCTCTGGCACCGCTTTCAGTTATATGTTGCCTATGTTTAAAGCGTTTGCTGCGTAAATACATTGTTCAGCTGATGTTAAATACTTGCTGCATGTTTCCCTTATTGCGTGATGGTTGCCCATCTCCCTGTAGATGGCTACTGTAATGCAGCCCCCGCAGTCGCTGCTTTTGGTGACTGCTTGGCTCCCTCGTGCCTCCAGGGTGGCGGGCGCTGTGCTTGTGTGTATTGCTTTCCTCTGTCTGATGTCCCCTGGATACTTCAGTTTTGTCATTTTCAGGCTAAAAGATGTTTTCAGATTGCTGGTAGAGAGTGTGTGCATGTGTGTGTGTGTGCCTTGCGATTGGCATCCTTTCCAGGGTACAGCCCAGCTTTGTGTTCTACATGGTATGGAATAGGCTCCAGGCTCCCCATTACTCTGCCCAGGATAAACATCTGAGGCATGGATGGACAATTCCAGACCTCAGGTTTGCCTGGAGCATTCTGTAGATTTTTTTTACATACCCTCCTGCATGCAGAAATGCTTCGATCTAGCAGTATTTATGTTAGCACATTAGGATCCGAAAATAGACTAAAATCTGGAAACATATTCAGAGGTTCATTTGCTGGACTAAGATGTATTAGGTGGCTGGTGTAATCGGTCACCAGCCTAGTAATTATCAGTATCGTCTGTCTTCGTCTGTCCAATTACTACATGGAACTGTCGTCCTCCAGAAATGCTTGCAAGCTGAGGAAATTTCAGCTACAGCTTCTGCTGCTTCGGAAAGAAAGCTGGGGAAGCCATCAAAGCTGTCGCTTGAGCATGTTGGACGAGACCACTGACCTCCTGGCTTCCCCATCCCCCGGGCTGCATGGGGGCGGAGGTGCTATGGAGGGGACAGGCCGGAGAAAAAGTATTGGGGATGGCAGGGACAGGATGTTGAGGATCCAGGAAACTGGAGGTGGTGGTGTACTGAACGACAGTGCAGATGGCAGGGGACCTCCAGGCGGTGACCGGGGGGCTCCTTGCTGACTTCCCGTGCAGTCCAGCCAATGGGAGCCCTTCGTCGCCCTTCCTTGTATGCGCCGGTCTGTCTACCGTCCCTACTGTTGTGGCCAGCATGACGGCAAGGAAGACATTACCTCAGCCGTCGACAGGCCGTGGAGAGGACAGTGACATTATGGGCTGTAACATGATCTAATACGAGTCCGCGACGTCAAGGCAGCTTTGTTTTCTGGGGCTCAGTGGGTTCATGGAAGGTACCTTCCAGGCATGGCTGTGAGTTTAAAACTTTGTACAGCGGCATTGATGTGTCCTTACATGATTGGATGGCGGCCCTCGAAATGTCGACATCAGTTAAGGGCGGAGCCAGGGATGAGAGAGCGATATGTCTGCGGACGGTAATTGGAACACACAGAGGCTTTGTGCACCCTGTGTTTGCATTTAAGTGGTCAGGAAATCCAGGGGGTGTTATATAATAGCCACAGCAATATGATTTTTCATCTGCCATCAGGCTGACCCACGTTAAATTGTTCTGGGTTGACAGGACCCCCCACAACATTGCTTTGAATGCATGAGATTTATTTATTTATTTTTTAATCATTGGTGTTAACTTATCCGAAACCATAACAATGACAGGCAGCCCTGCAGGGGGCGGAGGAAACATCGCTGATCTGTTAGGAAGCTGCCCGGGGATGGGGGGAGAGCATTTATAGCCCAGCGATTCTGGGATAGGCTCCGAACCCCCACGGCCCTGAGCAGGACAAGTGGGTACAGAAAGTGGGTGGGTGGATGGTGAGGAGGGGACCCAGAAAGATACACTCATTGGTGTCCTCCTGCTATGTTGTTAGAAATAAAATGTAAGCTTAGTAAAAGTACATAACCTTGAAACATTCACATCTGCAAGCTTAAGGGAACTGGCATGTGTTGCATTTTTATTTCATTTACTACAGTGCATTTGAACTACAATGTAGTGCACCGTTGCTGTGAGAACAGAAGGTGTACCTTTAGAAGGGTATCTTTCATACTGCTTATCGGCTTTGTTTCGATACTGTGTTTATGCAGAGGTGTGGCATGCCGGATGCTGTCTCCCTGTGGCTTTGAAGCCAGCCCCAGACCTCTCTTGGGGATGCATTCCCTCTGGACTCCTCCAGGAAAGCACAGAGTCCTGCTTCATTGGTGAGTGTTTATTTTATTTTTTTGTGTCTGTGCTTTGCAAAGGACTGATATGCAGACCACTGCCTCTTGCCCTGTGTTTCCTGTGACAGGCTCTGGAAACTCCTCTCTCCATGTGGATATTTATGAGTAGAAAAAAACACGGCGAGACGAGTATTAAAAATAAGAAACTGTCATGCAGTTAGACTGGTGGTTAAAAAATGGCTGGCTGTCTGAAATGCAGTTGTGCCATTGATTTGCCTTCCTGGCTCGGGCGATATTACCATGGGGAATGTTGCCCTCTGGGAAAAATAGTTGGAGACCTCTGACTGAGACAGTGGATGGATGGAAATCCTCACGTATGCCAGTAGATGGAGACAGAGGAAGTGTAACAGCAGAAAACATACTTCTCTGTGACGCTAGAGGGCGCCGGTGAGAATACGGCGCAGTTCCCTGTCGGCCGTCAAGCCCCTTCTTTTCTGTCGTCCTTTCACTTTGTGAAAAGCACCCATCGACGACGGCAAGGCACGTTCCCTGCCTATGGTTTCACTTTGATAGCTGGGGTCCTGCCGCGTCGCAACGTTACGGCAGAATCATCCAGAATAGATGGCTGGGTAACTTCCCAAAAAGGGGAGGGGGTCTGGGCGTTTCCCTGGGCTAATACGCATGCAGCTAGTGTTGGGAGCTGTCCTAACAGGTCGCAAATATAAATTAGGCTCAAGGTTTTTTCCTTTTATTGAATACCCCTGTACTTAATACATTCTGCGGCTGTGCAGGGCTGTGGTCCTGCTGTTAGGATACATTCCCTCAACACACTGAGCGAGGTATTAGGCAAAAGAGGGTTATATTGTTTATAACAAGATTCATAACATCTTACAAGCTTCAAGGTCATTGCATTCTGCCTCAGTGCCACAAGGGGGCTCTACACCCTAAGAATGACCAGCGGCAAATATGGAGGCTCTGCCTTTAAGCTCAGCAATGCCGGGAGATTCCTAGCTGTGCTCTGAAATGTCCTGTCGATGTTCCGCCATATTAATTGTTCCCGCCTTCCCAGGAGTGACTGTCGCCATTATTGATACCTAGTGCAGAAATCTGCCTATTTTTTGCCATCTTAGCCATGTTTTTTGCTTCTGAAATGTAGCTAAAAAAAGGCTGAGCTGAATTTAAGTGCTGGTTTTTGCAGCTGGCACTGACATTCTTGTTCACTCTTTAGTACAAATGTTATATAGTTAACTATACACTTATATACAGGTATTTTTCTTACATGATTTTCTTGGATGAATACTGGTACGGTAAAGGAAATTAAGAGCATAATATATGTAAATATATAAACAATATATGAAAATGTCTTCACTGTTTAAGTCTTCACTGTTTAAGCCCCAGAGGTGTATCTTAAGGCCTCTTTTGATGGGGTGTGAGCAGAACAGATTTTCTGCTGTATTTGACACTGTTTGAGACTGGGTGAATTATACATATATGAATTTGTTGACTGTTCATAGCATTATGGGGCTCTGAATCTGAGTGGAGGAACCCAACTTGAGCCCAACTTGCCTTCAGGGGAACTCGAACCTTTGACACTCCGGCTGTGTCCCACAATAGGAGTTTTGGAAGGCGGAGCCCCATACCCCTTGGAATAGGCCAAGCCAACTTGGAGCTACCAGCCAGCCGACAGGCTGGGATCTCATGCAACAACACACATATGCACATCATCAATACGCTAATTAGCACTTCCTGTTGCTAAAGGGTGGTGTATCACTTTGGGGGGGGGGGGGGCTCCTTTCGTTAGCATGATCTCCTTGGGGTTCATAAAACACATTCTTTAGTCATTTACTTTTTAAATGATGGGAACTGTGCTTTTTTTTAGGAGAGAGGGATTTGCAGTCCCTTATTCGCTTGTTGACCAGTCTGCCATTAGAAAGAACGATCAAAAAATATGGAGTTGAGCAATATACCTAATTTGTCCCAAACACCCCATTGTGTGATATATCTGGTTTTCTGGGTTGCATTAAATTACTGAAAGACACGGGGGTTCTGGGATACATTTGCCTTCTGTCCTTCATCAGTGACTCCCGACCCTCCCGCCCCACTGCGACCGTCTGTCAAGTAGTCAGTAAAGGGTGAGGGACGGCTGGGACGATCACCTTACTTCCTGGTGGAGGGTGATCAGCTGACAGGAAGTGCCCACCACATGGGCGAGAGTTCATGGGCCATTTCAGGCCGACCTTGGAGAAAGAAATCATTTAAAGCCACTCTGATCATTCCCTGCTCTGGACAGGGGTGTGGGGGGGGGGGCACTTTGGCTAAGGGGCGTTGTTTTTTTTAACAAATCTCAGTCTCAAACACATCCTGACAGATTCTCATTGTCATCTTAAACCCCGCCCCCTATGCGACTGGCTGACCTCATCATGCAAGCCCCTGACCTTGAGGATTGGGTTTGCTTTTAATCACATGGGTTGGGGGTTAAGTTCAGATCTGCTCTGTCCGGGATGGCGGGCTTAAACCCCCCCCCCCCCCCCCACACACACACATCCAGATGTATCGTGTTCCCACATGCTGGGAAAGATGAGGTATATCAGTGTCCCCTGCGGATTCCTGCATTTACACCCGGCCTGACCATGTATGGATTGCACCCCGTGTGTGGTCCTTGGGGGGGGATTGGGCCCCCTGCTACTTGGTAAATTTATGTGGGTTTTTACTCCCGTGATTAATTTTTACACCACGGCCCAGTGGCCAGCATGATTTATGCTTTACCTAGTTACCTATTTATACCGGCCTATTTATACAAGCTGAGGTGATTCAGGTTATGGGGATTACATGGAACTGCCTCCCCCCCGTCCCCCAGTTCTTTCAACGACCACACCGGATCCTTCGATTACAATCGACTTGCCATAACACCCTCGGCTCAGTGGCGACCCCTTGTTCCCTCGAGCCCCTACACAGACTGCGGGCAGATGCACCATCAGCTGGTGTCTGTATCTCGGCGGGTTGCCTCTGTGGCCAGGGACTGTGTGTGTGTGTGCATGTGTATGTGTGTGTGTGTGTGTGCGCATGCATGTCTGCGCCCGTGTGTCTGCGCATGGGGTCATCTCGGGACGAGGTTCTGGGATCACTGTACGACACCCGGACTCCCTCTTCCCAGATCTCAGGACCAGGCGGGACGGTGCATGCCGGTGACGTCATGGGGCAGATTGGGTCGGCCGCCCGTCTGCGAGGAGGAGGGGCGACCCTGCACCCTCGTGACCACAGTGGAGGGCGTGGAGCCGTGGGGGGTGGGGGTAGGGGAGGGATAACGTGCATGGGCGGCACCGCGGGGGCAGGGGGGGGAGTCCGTCAGAGTCGTGTCCTCACCTCACCCCGGCAGACAGATGCCCGGTACGAAACGGATACTGTACAGGAATCCTGCTGTTTATGGATAAGGGCTATTGAGGTTATCTACATTCATTTATATATTTATATGGGCGAGATCCAACACCGGGCCGAAAACCGAACACAAAAGCACAGCACCCAGGCCAAGCCAGCACAGCTCTCCTAGCTTGAAAAAAAATGAGGAGATTAGCTGCCTAGCCAGGATGATGTTTTTCAGCTGCACCAAATATATGGAAAACATTCAAGTGTTTCTTTGCTTTTACTGTACTGTAAAATTTCATATTTTATCGTAATGTCTTTTTTCATTTTAACAAAGAGAAGGATCGAGGGAGTACATATGAAACTAGCCTTTTGGATAACTCTGGCATGTTTACAACGATGTTATCGATATGCATCATCACTGCAAATAAACCAAACATAACAAATAAACAGTGATGATCCTACAGTAAAGATCAGAAAGTAAGCACTCAGAGGCTGAAACTGGCTTAAATGAAGCCAGTTGCCCACTGAAATGTGTTTATAAAGCCATACATCTCATGTTGAAGGTTTTGAACCAGTTGAATGTGAGGCGTAAATCTGGGTCTGTGAAACACGGATAAGCAAATGAGCTTTCGGCATGTGGATGAAATGTTCCCCTCCTCAGACGACCCTGTGACGCTGACTCTCCCTGGAGATTTATCCTCAGGCGTAGAGCAAAGGTTCATCCGCGAGGGGGGTAGTGGAAGCCTGCTTCCTGCTCACACTGCTGCTTGGGAAGGCGGGGCCGGCAATGGCCTGGTTCTCACGTGTGGATTATTCCGGAAGACGAGCCCCACCATCGTTACGGGTTTGTGTCCGTGTTGAGGAAGCAATGAGGAGAAGAAAGGAAGCTGGCCTTGGGAAAATTGCAGGTCGAAGATAGACACGGATTCATAGGAGGAAATAAAAAAACAGATGATGGCTCTTGGTTGTCTGAGCTCAACCGGCACAATTATGAGACATATGAGAAGAATTTAATGCTATAGCATTTAGAGAGATAGAGAGAGAGAGTCCTGTTCATAAGCTCTGGTGAAACACAGCACCTTGCGCTGATGACAGCATCAGTGGGGAGGCAGGGCCTCATCCATGTGCCACTTCCCTCTGAATGAGGTTGGGCCTCATCCATTTGCCACTTCCCTCTGAATGAAGCAGGGCCTCATCCATGTGCCACTTCCCTCTGAATGAGGCAGGGCCTCATCCATGTGCCACTTCCCTCTGAATGAGGCAGGGCCTCATCCATTTGCCCCTTCCCTCTGAATGAAGCAGGGCCTCATTCATGTGCCACTTCCCTCTGAATGAGGCAGGGCCTCATCCATTTGCCCCTTCCCTCTGAATGAAGCAGGGCCTCATTCATGTGCCACTTCCCTCTGAATGAGGTTGGGCCTCATCCATTTGCCACTTCCCTCTGAATGAAGCAGGGCCTCATCC
>JAODKL010000001.1:3823981-3835401 GCA_026780765.1 Petrocephalus schoutedeni
AGGCAGGGCCTCATCCATGTGCCACTTCCCTCTGAATGAGGCAGGGCCTCATCCATTTGCCACTTCCCTCTGAATGAATCAGGGCCTCATTCATGTGCCACTTCCCTCTGAATGAGGCTGGGCCTCATCCATGTGTCACGTCCCTCTGAATGAGGTTGGGCCTCATCCATGTGCCACTTCCCTCTGAATGAGGCTTGGCCCTTGTGGCTCTTATACCAGCAGCTCTCTGTGGTTTCAGGTGGCACCAAGGAGGCAGCTGAGGTCGACACGGGCTGGCCCTGGCGCTGACTGCTTTCACTGCCATCAGACGCCTGATCGCCCTTTTTGAAATGACTCGCTCTTTCACACATCGGCTGTCACACAATGCCACCCATTGGGACAATGGGGTTAGGGGTGGCCAGGCTTGGAGGCGTCATGGAGATGCTGCGAAGTGTCCAAGAACGCCTGGAAGTTTCCAGGGGAGGCGAGACATGTGGGAGTTTAGACTGTGTCGCTGATTTGGGGGCTGGTGGAATATGTGAAGATGGCAGTGCCCCCTTATGGGTTGTGTAGGACATATATGTCACACTATTTTGGTGGGATTCGTTCTCAGCCAAACATAGATGTTTTTGATTTACTTGCCATGGTTTGTCCTTTTCCATTGTTGGACATTGAGTAAAAGGGAAGGATTTCAGGACCTGCCCGGTAAAAACTTGCTTGGAAGGGAGAACAAACAGGCAGGATGGAGAGCTGGCAATGCAGAAACTGTAAGAGTGAGATCCGCAGACTATTGCCACTTTTCCTGAAATGACCTTGAGATGACCTTGTATTATGTTTTGCCATTAACAGTAGAAATCAGTGTTAGCTCCTTATAGTGATATGTGTGTGGATCAATAGAAACATTTTAACAGCTTGAAACACAGACCTTAAAATATAATGAAGCTTATTAGCTCAACAGGGTATAGCTGTCGAGTCTCTTTGCAGGTATTTTATTGTTTCTGTGAAGTTTCCAGCTTTAACATTGCAATGGATAGACATCTGATGAGGGTCCATTGGTACAAAATACCAAAAAGTGTTCTTCACAGTACATGTCACTCACCTTATACTCTTACCCTGAAGAATTCCTACTGCTCAATTTTAAATGTCTGAACCCCCTTCCCCCCACCACTGCTTTCCCTCACACCCTCTGGCACCTGTGACCTCCACCTACATTCATGCACCTGTTGCCTCACTGCTCTGGGCAGACTGCCGAGGTCATGGTAATGGTCCTCGAGGTCACTTCCTGTTCCTGGGGATGTCCTGATGCATTCGAGACCTGTTGTAAGGAAGGGCCTGTTGACACATAGTGTTTTGTTATTAACTGAGTTCTGGTGATAAGGAACTCAAAGAAACATGGAAACATAGTCATGGAAAGTTTTTATTTTTAATTAAGACAAAAAGTTTATAGATTTTTAAATAGATGCTATGGGGTTAAACCTGTTTAGGTTTGCATTTTTTTATTTACTTGACATTTTCTGCACCTAAGTTATTGAGGGAGCACGGTAAAAACCCTCCTATTGGGCAACGTGAGGACCAAGGCACCACTGGATAGTCGAATTTTTCATATAGTAAAATTATAAATTATAACCCATTTCATACATTTACTTTAATAATTTTATACACACACAAGCAATAATGATTGTTGTACTGTCATTTTAACACACTGCAGCACAAGATGTCACTTATTTAGTGTCACTGCAGTTTGGTGTAACTTTTTAATAGAACAGCGTTACTATCTACGATGACGAATTTTTAAATTACATTCTTTTAGAATTGTGCCAGTAGAGTGAAAGGGTCAGTTACTCTAATAGCATGTGCGAGAACATTCACTGTGATTGTTTTGAAAATGGGATATGGGTATGTTACAGTATTTTTCTTTGTGTCTGTGTTGATGAAGGTCGGCGGTTAATGAGAATCAGCCACTGGCCCTTTCTTGTGGGTCAAACACTTGGTTAACCGGGGTCCCGGGACGGCCTGGTGAGCCAGGCGAGGTCGTCATCTGTGCTGGGAGAGACAGGCCGTGCTAGCTGTGGGAGAGGTAGGGGCCTGGCTGCCGGGGCCGGGCTGCCGGGGCCAGGCTGCGAATCGGGCTGATTGAGGATTATGCAGCGGTTAGCTCTTGGCCTAAGCCGGGGATAAGCTCTCCTCAGCTGCCGCTGCAGCCCAGTGATGGGGCTTCATTACACACACACCCCCCCCCCACCATGCTGGAGACACTGAGAATCTCGGCTGTTTAATTACTGACACAGGACTGACACTAACATGAAGTAGGGATGGGGGGGTGGGTAAGGACGAGGGCGTAGAGAGGGCAGAGTGAGTCTGGAAAGGGGCTTGGGGGGATTTGGAAAACAGACACAATGAGATTTTGTTTGGGCTCTGGGCCTTGGTGCTTTGTGCTTGTGTCATTGTCACTGTGGTGTTTATTAAGCCTCCGCCAGTCACAGATCCAGACTTACGCCCCTTGTCTGTCCCTCTGCCCCTTGGACAACACGCTGGACCCCTTCTGGAGAGACTCCTCTCAACAAGATTCCTCAGTTGGCGGGATATTTCGCGAATCCATAAAATGGCGACAAATTTTCCACAGGTGGGCAAGAAACATAATGGGAGAATATTAAACCCAATATTTCTTACATATCAGCCGCTTACAGAAGAGGGTTTTTTTTTTTTTTTTGCTTGTGGATCGTGATTGGTCAGATTGGGAGCAGGTCCCGTGAGCCGATTGGCTGTCCCATGCTCGACGCGTTGCCATCGTCGCATGTTGCCCGGGTGCTGTAGGAAATGCCAGCTGCTGGGTTTGGGAGGCGGAGGGGGGAATGTCTGTCACAGAGGCCTTTGAGCCCTGCCTCCCTTCTACTGCCATCTCCTGGAAACCTCAGAATTCTCTCTGAAAGGCCCTCTGGCCTGAGAAGAGAGCCGTCCCCCTTTTTAGAGAATGGCAGCTTTGTCTAAGCAGGCGTTTCCACTGTCTGTGGGGGGGGGGGGCTGTCTAATTACAAATTAGCATGGCCTTGTGCGAAATGGAGGTCCCTCACTGTCTGGAATGGGGACGGGGGGGTGAGCATCTCGCGACACTGACTCGCGGACCTCAGCCGGCTTTTCCCGCCGCCAGGCCGGCCTTTCAGTAACCTCCGAATAAATTGGGGGGGGGGGGGAGCGACTCTAAATTCACAGCGCGCACGGGACCGCGTTCAGCTTTTTGTGTGCATGCACTGTTTTGTCTGGCTTCTTGATTAGCACAAATAAAGGGCCCGTTGTGTCGGACACGGGACGCGAGAGCGGCAGGTCACATGTGAAGCCAAGTCTGTCGCGGCAGCTAACACCGGCGGGCGGGTCTAATGGAGATTGTTGTTTTGTTTTGTTTTTTTTTTCCCTTTTTGAGACCCATCATTCGCCAGGATTGAGATGTCGCCCGGACGATATCGCCTTGGCCACGGGAAGCGGTGTCTGTGAAAGCTCAGGGGTTGTCACGGCGACGGATTCATTACGTCCAATATCTTTTACTTTTTGAAAAGCCCCTGCTTAACTTCTCCTTCCCCTTTCTTTGCGCTTTCAGTGAGAATTCGGCCCCTTGAGTGGAAGAACGAGGGTGTAAATCGAGTTTGACGTTTTTATTTCACCTCCTGGACCCAGAGTGCTTTCTTCCCCTGCGAAATTTTAGATATTCTCATTAATTTCGGCTCTGGTGCAGGTTTAGAAGAGCAGGAGATGGGAAAGTCGGCATGATGCAATCCGAGGGAAATATGACCTCAGGTTTACAGGCCTTAATTATTGTGTCTGTTGTCGGAATATAGATGTAAGAATGTGCTTGTAAGTCGACTGCAATCTGCGGCTTTGCAACGTCCAGACGTCTTTGCCGGGGGAATGTCCGTGACGGGAGCTAGGGTGATCCTCTTATCTTGTGTTCCCTGATAGCGTGGTGTGACTACGGAGGCCCAGAGAGGACATCAGCCACAGAGAGTGCTGTTGGGTGGGAGGAACCATTGAAGCTATGTTTCCAAACTAGGCTTGGGCTAGTGTGCTGGAATCAGCACTCTGTAGATTCTGCATTCTCTGGAGCTTTTTCCCCAAAGGCTGCTTGGGAGCAGGCCAGCGTGGCTGACCTTTGTGACCCCGTCTTGTATCCTCTAATGGCCGTAGCAAAGGGGTCAATTTGTGTCAGGAATGTCAATAGGTTTGTTGACCCACACACAAAAAGGAGGTTGAGAAGGTTAGATCGCTTTTCAAGCTATATAATTCTGTTTATATTTGTTAAGTTATTGATGTATTCGTTACATCTTTCCTTTGATGTCCTTTTTTGGATTTAGTCTATAAAACTGGCAGTACATCCATTCGTATGGATATACACCATTTATATAGGTGTGCCTTATTATAATTTTTTTCAGAACTTTAGACTGACCGTTGATTCCTGACCTTGAGATCAGAGAATAGTCTAGGGGAAGTCCTTGTGTGTCTCCATGGCAAAACCACGGTTAACCTCAGAGGTCTGGCCCATAGTTTCAGGGTTTCCAAGCCATGGTCCTGACCTTGCTGGTGCTGGCACAAGCGCACTCAGTGGGACCGCTCAGACCCATGACCTTTTGTGGAAGAGAGGGGTGTCTATCCCCCACTAATGCTCCATTGTAACGTCACAGTAATATTATTTAAACACACTACACTACAAAAAGGGTACCAATTTGTGCCTTTGCTTGTCACTGGGGCTGTACCCTCGAGGGTCCTGTACCTTTTAAGATACAGAAATTGACTATGAGGAACTGTTTTGTACCATTGGGGGTACATTAATGTTGTTTGCACCTAGGGGATTCATTTCTGTACCATATAAGGTGCAAATAGCTACAGCTAAGGGTACAATTGGCAGATCCTTGACGGTACAGCCCCATTGACAAGCAAAGGTACAAATTGGTACCCTATTTTCTGTGTACCTGCTCAAATCGCTAGCTTTATCTAACCTTAATACACTATGAACATTTTGTCTTATCTGAAACATTTGTACTATGATATCAGAAGGTGGCTAGCTACTGTTGATGTCATGGCCTGCTATTTTAACCCTCGTTATTGCATCCTGTGACCGCAAGGGCCGCGCTGTGACAGCACCAGAATCAGAACCTCATTGTCAGCCTAAAGACCCACGACCTTTGGCTCTGAGCCTCTTCAGGCAATGCTGAGTGCAAAACAAGCTTCTGTGTACACATAAAAACACGTCAGAAATATATTCAGGATCATTTAATTATTTCTTAGATTAAATTTTGTGACCACCTACTCTTTCATATCTGGAAGCTAAACCATTTAACAACTATTAATTGAAGATTTAAGAAGCAGAATGGCTGTGCTTTGTAAAGCTTAATAAATTAAAGTTTAGATATCATTCAGAAACTGAAAGTGTAATCAATCCACTGGAATTCCAAAGATATACTACTGAATGGCAGGTCAAAAAACTTTGATTGCTGACACTGATGTTCTTTCAGGAGCAGTTCAGTTTATTAAAAATAACAAAGGGTTTTCTAAGTCAGGGACACAGCCTTTAAAACCCCAGAGAATCCTCTTGCTCTTTATAAGTCTGTGATCAATGCCACCACGCCTTTCCTATGAGCTCGCACTGGATGAAGAAGACCTATGTCTATCCAAATGTACGCCTATCTGGTTTTCAAATTGGTGCCGTAAATTATTGTAGTAATCCGTTAGAGGCTGACTTTTAATAAATTCAGGGAAGACATTTTTATGCTAGCGAGGACCACATTTAGTACATCAAAAATCTCCTAAGGGAACAGAATCTCCTTCAGGGCCTCACATATGGTCTTCAGCACGAAAGAACTGAAATCTCTCTAAATAAGTTAAAAAGGAATAAATTATACATCACATAGTGTAAAACCCACTTAGCAACACAATGGCCTGATTCAATCAAACCACTATGCCGTTTACCCTAACCATACAGCTAATAATTTAAACTTATGAAGTATAAATTGAAATATTTAGTCAAAAGTGCAACATAACATAAAATACCAAAAATGTCCTACTAAAATATTACAATAAGGCCAGAATTGTATTACTTACCCAGTTAAGTCAAAGACTCACTTCAGTTAGTATTTATAAAACACATTACAAATAACATCGCAGTATTTAACCGCTTCAAAATAGAAAGGCGCAATTCAAGCATAATTAAAAAAAGCTTAACATGTTCCGGTATGTGCTATAGCCTACACTGTACGTTGTTTATTGTTTGATAAGATGTACATTCACATATTAAATGAGTATATATAAATGTTTTATAATTGAAGATAAATGCAATCAAGTTAAACACAGAATCGTAGAACGTACGGCATGGGAAATATTTTTAACTTGGGTTGGATTTCATTAATACTGGAGCAAAAAAAATTTTTTATTTTAATTTATAGGCGCTTTTTAAATAAAGTTTGATACAGCACAAGGACGCATTTGATCGTAACGGCATTTCTGTTTGGCAGGAAAATAACTGATTCCTAAAAGTATTTTAAAAAGCGACATGAGATGCAGGGCAGGGCCAGACGTGAAATCAGCCGAGGCGCTGGCGGCATTTAGCTGATCAGCGGGAAAAGGATCCCCGGCGGGCGGCCACGTGGTGCGCGATGCCCGGTCTGTCAAAGCGGCCAGGCAGGTAAGCGACAGGTGCAGGGGCCGCGGTCCGCCGTCACCTGCCGAATATATAATACACACCCATCCCATTAGTGCATGCGGCCACAGGGGTTTCGCATGCATCGGTTATTACCAAATATCGCATTTTCAAAACGCATATTGCATTATTAACCTTACTTATGGTGCTCATAATAAGCGAATGGAGGTCCCCGACAGACAGCACTAACCCCGCATCGTGCAGCGCGCGATCGCAGGTACAGATCAGATCAAACGCAAAGCGGCTTTCTGTATCCCGACTCTTTCGGGTGATCAACCTTTGGTGTGAAGTTTTTCTTTAAAAAAAGGGGGAGGGGGCATGCAATGACTCCCCTCGTCAACACACAAAAAGAAAATAGAAAAAACCCATAGTATGCAATGGCCATCTTTGCACTCTACTGTACGACATCTTTATTTTCTTTCGTGACTTTTTCCGATTATTGACAGCACTGGAAAAGTACGAACGTAAACTGGGATTTTTTTTTCTTCCTGCGAAACTGTGAAACTATTTAATATAGCGATATAATGTTTTCGACTACAACAGACAGAACTTAAGCCAGGAGTGGATAAATGCATTGAAGGCAGTGCACAAACTCGGTATAAAGTGTAGATTAAATTGTTAAAAGTGGGGTAGTAACACACTGAAGTTGTTGCCCGGTGATGGAGGGGCTTGCTGGTGTTTAATTTTTAAGAAGGGAGCTGGGATCGTGCGGGGAGCCTCCTGTTGGTCTGCGTCGGTGAATCACGTTTCACCTTAGATGAACCCGTGTAATGTGGAGCCGAAAGCGCACGGAGCGCCGATGCGGCCGCCGCCAGGGAGCTCCTTTCGGGAATTAAAAATATATAATAAACGCCTTTTCGGGGGCAGCTCTGCTTGCTCGCCGATGACGGTCTGGTCAGCGGACCGTGCGAGCCGCCGAGTCTGCCCGCCGTTCCGGGATTCTTCCTGGCGGACAGAACGAACCGGGGCGGGGGGGCTGTGTAGAAATGACATTTCTGCCTGGTTTAGAGATCAGGATGTATACCGCCGCGAAGTTTCAGCCGAGAGAAGCCTGATATTTTGGATTTGGAGCCGTGGTAATTTTCTCTCCTCTCCTTGTGTTTACCCTCCGAAGAGAAAGTAGGCTGCTTTATTAAAATACACCGAGATGTCTCTGCTGCAGCTTTCTAACGTAAGTTTTTACTTTATAATCATCGACATACTGGAGGATCAGACGTTTGTGATACTATTATTAGAAATTCATTTATACAATATTATAATCCGTCATTGTGTTAAAGTGTGTTTGTTTGCGGATTCCTTTTCAGCAGATTGTAACATGTTTTGACTTAATGTATAAATGTAGCCTACTTCCCTTTAAATTCTGAAAAGGCGCAAAACTGGAGCAAACTCTTGATGTGACGGTTTGCCATGTTTATATTTGAATGCATTTGTACGTAATGCTCATATAACGATAATTACTTTTAAAGTTTGAAGTTATAGCAAATAGTAATGGCATAATAATGCAAATTATTAGTCGGCCCCCTGTTCAACCGAACCTCCAAATTTTAATGCTTGTTTTTTAAAGTATTAATATCATACATTTATAAAATTTAACTCTCCCTATTGATTTAGATTTTGCTCCAAACAATGACGGCCACGTTCTAAATAATGGACCATTTTATTCTAGGTAATGTCACATAAAATAGTGTTGCGTGACCTTAGTGTATTAAAATACTTTATGGAGCATTTAACAAAAATAAAAATTTAACGAAAGTCTTATCTATGTGAACCAGCTTTCTATGAAACTAAGTGCGCGTTTCTGCGTAAGTTGCATTGTATAAGAAATTCATTAAGAAATAGCTGGTGTATAAATCAATACTAAGTATAATAACTATTTAAGTTTTACAAACTTAAAATTATGTTTTACTCATAAAACTACACATTATTAAATATTATTTTTCTATCAGAATTTTAGAAAACATTTCACATAAACATATGTATTATTTAACTTTTTGCTATTTAATTTGCTTTTAATTTAAACCAATGGGATTTATTCAGTGTAAAAATATTTTTAATAGGATATATTTTTGCATCATATTTTTCTTGTGTATAGTTTATATATATATATGCACGTATGTTGTTTATTTATAGATTTTATTTAATTATGACCGCTAATTGAAGATAAATTAAGGAACATTTTTGTTGATATGTTTTACTTTCTTGTGTGTTTCAGAAATCTAGAGTAACAGAATTCTCCTGGACCTTCACTGTCAAAATGGGGTTTGGTCTGATCACTTTGCTTCCAGATAGGTAGGTGAGCTGTAACAAAAACGTATTTTGTCTGTTTGAGAAATGTGGCATTGCATTCAGACGGAAAAAAAAATAGGCAGAAGCCGGAAGGGGTGGTAAGAGATAAACACCAGGCTTGCATTATAACTAAATAAAAATATCATGATTGCAGCTCAAACTTATAATCCTAGTTTTTAAGTTTTTGGGATAACTTCCAAAGTTGTGAAAGTGCTGCATGTCAGGCAATAGCAACATTTAAATGCATATTTTTTTTTCCTCAGTACTATCTTTGTATTTAGTTATTTTAACAACATTTTATATACCATGTGTTATGATGATTTTTGTGTTGGTATATTTAGCGTTTTAAAGAAAAAGTACACTTTTTTGTATAGAATGTACAATTATATATAAACTGATCAACTTTTAGCAGAATACAATTATAGTTTTTTCATTTAGGTGTGTAATGGGGTAAATGGCTTTCCAAATAATTTATGGACATTTGAAGTGATTTGTAAATATAGCGGAGAACAGAATCAATTTTTAGGCGTTGTACCTGTGGGGGTGTTTTTCTTCCTGTCGTTTTCACTATACACCAGGCCTGGGCCCTTCTTTGCTGCTTGACTCTGCTAATCGCAGAGTAATTGGGCTGTATATCGCTGTTGCGAAGCTTTGCAGCCAGAAAGCCGTAGCACTGCATTTTGGGGACATATCCTTGATAAAAGGATATTTTACTTTCTTATGTACTGTGAACACACCTAAAATGTGCTTAGATTTAGTCTATTTGCCACTGTTGTGATATCATTTCTAACTGAATATTTGGTTAGTATCTCTGAGCAAAGTCATAACGTTCAGCTTGTGGTCATGCATTTGGTATTTAAATGCAATCTGGTTCTTGATCTGTCGTGTTTATGTTGTGAGCACTATGAATTCCTTGGTTTAATTAATAATTAATTTTTTTTATGAATCACCTACTGTCAGGTGGTGAAATTTGAACTGGTGAAATACGAACATGTGAATTATTTTTCTTTCTTTTTTTTTAAAACCAAACTGGGTTAATTGGGTTGGAAGTTGGGGCACGATAACTCTCGAGGTTCGAATTATTGATAGTTCTAGAATGGAGTCCCACCTTGTTTTTGCCAAGACAGTGCCCTATTCTTAGAGGAACTGAAAAGCACTGCTTCTGCAACTACAGAGGGTAAAATGTAATGTTAGTGATTTATTTAAAAATATGGAAGAATTAGCTACCAGGAGTCATTTCTTCTGTTTTGTTTATTTATTACAGTTTTTAAAGTGATGAATCGGCAAGCAGGTGTGAAGCCGTGTGTTTTACAGGTTCCCTTTGGCATTGTGCTGATTATTTTGATCTAAGCATATTAGCTGAAACAAAAACGTTTGTTAATTCCCTGTTAGCCGCTGCACTTCTGCAGCATTGCGGGTAAGCGCTTTCTAATGATCGGGCACTGCCAATGAAGGCCTGGCCGACAGGCGAGGGCTATGTTGTTTCTTCAGGACGATCCGGTACGCCTGGCTGGCGGTGTGTGGCGTGTATGTGTTCAAAACGCTGTCCAGTGGCAGCTTGTGAGTCTGCAGAAAGGCGTCCATCGCCGTGTTACTGCAACGGGTGTCAGAGAGCTGCCCTGTCTGGTGCCCGGCAAAGCTCTGAGGGTCAACCGAGGTCTACCCCTACCAACTTGAAGCTGAACGGTGTTGGCGCAGGGCTCAGCCTCTGTCAAACCCCACACCCATGGTGGCGTCGTACCTGGCGGTCAGGCATGGAAAGCTGATATGGCACGCATGAACTGTGCATCAGAAAGCCACGTGTGATGTTTAGCCATTAGCTACTCCTGATCCTCGCACCCCTCCTTAGAACAACTGATCGTCAAATAGACGAGACAAGCGAAATCTCCCACAATGCATCATTTAGTCTCTTACTCTTGGCCTGGTTTCTAAAACTGGACAGCAGGTGAGGCCTATTTATTGAGCTCCAGTTCCAGCTGGGTAGCAGTAGGTTCCCAGTGACAGGGCGAACCCCGCCGTTCAAACCAACCTGCTTCCGGGTCGGGCTCTTCCGGAAACATCTGGATGCACGTTGGCACAAGGTGCAAACTGTAATATCCATAAGCTGGTTTGGTTTAGGGCGTTTCAGGGAAAATGAGTATTGCATGGCGTTAATACATGTTATCGGGGAGAAGTTAGTGCATGTCTGGTTTATTTTTTCAGTTATGGTTTGAACAAGGTAATGAAGTAACGTTATATTTAGAAGCCTGACTTTTTTATGGTAGTTCAATGCATTAATAAAAAAAAAAAAGATTATTTAGCAACGTGATCCTGAGTACCATTTTGATAGCCAGCATTATAAATCGTGCCTCGTTGTTAGACAATTTGAGACAGTAATACTTTTTACGTTTAATATTTCAATGTACGGCAGAAAACAGATCCTAAAAATAAGGCAGATTATTTTTATTTGAACCTGTGGCCGATTTGGTTCTTA
>JAODKL010000001.1:3835682-3853998 GCA_026780765.1 Petrocephalus schoutedeni
GTTGTGGAGCACAGATGCCATGGAACAAGCTGGTCACATGACTGTTTTCTGGGGGGGGGGGGGTTGCAGAAGCAGGGCTCTCTTACTGTAAATGGCTTCTCGTTGCTGCTTTACACGTAAAGTGCCTGAACGGCATGGCTGCGCAAGCGCCCAGGGCCTGCGGGGGGCGCTCCGAGGGCTCAGCGGCGGCACCCCCTTGGTGTTTTTGTTGTCCTTCCCCCCACCCCCCCCACCCCCCTTCGCCTCGCAGGATCTGACAGAAGAGCGTGTGCAGTTCATTTCAGGACAGAGAAATGCTTTTCTTTCCAGTGTGAATCATTTTGGAAAAATGAGCCCCTGGACTGAATTGCCCCTGCATTTTGGCATGATTCTCCATAGTTCTTTATTGTCTATTTTGGCTGAACTCGCAGCTCGTCGCTTTCTGCCAAGAAAACTTCAGGTCCTTTAAAGATACAGCAAGTAAAGCCAGTTCCTGAGTCAACCACGTCCTGTTAGCAAATAAAATAAATCTCCGTAGAGTTTCTGCAATTCCTTCCTGTCCAATTCAAAATTCCAAAGGGAAGCAAGTTGTTTTTCTGCATTCACGGAGGCATATGATTTTTGGTAAGCTTTAAAGACATTTTTATGCATCTTTCAGGTGTTTGCGTGTGACTGATATTACCGCAGCATCCATGTTGCGAGGCGTTGTGTATTTGTGTTTGTATGTGTGTGTGAGTGCTTTTGTTCGCTTGATAAGTAAACAGGTTTTCCACCAGGCCTCTAGCTTGATTCCCGTCACATGCCCAGCGCCCCAGGGGCTGTATGCTCAGGTCCACAACAGTTAAGTTGTTTTGCAAACAAATCTCCCCAGATAGTCATGTCTCTGGCAAGGGGGGGGGGGTGGCTGTAATGTTTGTGGCGGTATGTAGGGGGGCTAGCTTGGGAAGTTATAGCAGGTCGCCCGGCTCCCTCCCCGCCCCCGCCACCTCCCACAGAATTAATGCCTCCATTTTCCCCAGCCATGGCATATGCTGCTGGATTATTTTCTTGCTGAGTTTTAGATGACGAGGTCTCGCAGGCTTCTCCAGAAGGCAGGGCGTGTGGTTGGGATTTTGCAGTGTTTATGAGCATGTCTGAAGTGTTACAGCCCCCGGGACAGCTACCCAGCTAAAGCAAAAAGAGACCGTCCCTTTCATTGGGCACTGGCGGGCTTTGATCGCCCTTGTGAGTGGGGATGAAAATGGAAGCATGCTGATTGCCTGCCTCCCTCTCTGAGGTGGGAGCAGTCAAGAGTACCCATTTGATTGGCTGAGGGGAAAGTGGAGAGGCCCCCCTCCCTCTTCTGAACAAATGGAATCGGATCTTGCTCTATGATGTCACAATGACAGCTGTGCTGTGTCATAAACCCCAGACCTGGAAATAGTCATTACCTGTAGTTCTAATGATGTATATTTCAACAAGAAAGCTGATCTTTCATCTTGTACAGCTTTGCCGAATGATCTTTGTTCTTTTTTGCTGCTGATAAAATGATATTTAATTGATTATTTGGATTTTTCAAAAACAGTCGGTTTATTTGTATTAAAAAAGGATGTAGCTGTTTTTATTTGTCACAAATGGTAGAAAA
The DNA here is from genome assembly GCA_026780765.1 of Petrocephalus schoutedeni. Lineage (NCBI taxonomy): Eukaryota > Metazoa > Chordata > Actinopteri > Osteoglossiformes > Mormyridae > Petrocephalus > Petrocephalus schoutedeni. The sequence continues at coordinate 3,837,286 of JAODKL010000001.1, forward strand.
CTGAGTCGAGATCTTCAAAAAAGAATAAAATTTGGGATCTTTTCTTTTGCTGCAAAGTATAAATAATTTAGCTTGAATTGCTGCTTCCCACAGACAATAGCTTTGAACGCTTTGACAGGTGACATGTTCAGCTGTAATGTGATTCAGTCACCAATGACTGACAGAAAAAGATGTTTCATCTTTTCCATGTGATTTGGATTTTGGTGGCATCAGGAAAATCAGACTCAATTGAATTAAACTATCTCGTTGTATGTGTGTGTGTATATATATATATTTGTATAATATAACACGTCTTTCAATAAGCCCCAAAGCACTTAACAAAGTATCAAACAAGTGTCACTTGCTGGCACACAACAGTTTGGGGTAACAGTAGTGTAAATGAATAGTGAATAACGGCCAGAGGACAATAGGGAGAAGGAAACAAAACTCCACTGTTTGATTTAGGATAAAAAAAAACCTTAGGGGACCCAAGGTCAACTAGCTGCCTGGCTCCCCTGGGCACGCCAACAATAGGTGCGCAGTGTGCCAAGTGCCACCTGCATGGGACCGCATTCCGGAGGCTTCTGCCGCCTGGGCTGTCCCGTAGGCCACGAGGTGAATGAATACTAGGCAGTGGGTATCAGGGTGGGACTGATTGCCAATAGCAAAACACGCAGAGTGCAACTACTGGGGATCGCATTGATGCTTAATTTGCTATGTTTGAATATTTCTCCATCATGCTCTACTTTGAGATGCACACCTGCGCCTGCACACACACATACACACACACACACACAGATATACAGTTAAGAGTGAAGCTTCAGGTCCAAGTGCAGGGTGAGGCCATTTATTCGGTTCCCCTGGAGTGGGTTAAGGCCCTTGCTCAAGAGCCCAGCAGACATCTATCTATTCTAACCGGCGGCCTTCCAATCACAGGCACAGTGGCTATCTGATGAGATGCATTTAAAAAGGGTTAGGATGTGCTTGGAGTTTGTTGGAAAACTGTGTTTTAAAAGATTAAGATTGGAGAGACTTTCAGAAAAGATATTTATGTCATCATGTTATTTTTATCAGTCTTCGCCCAGTAACGCAGTGGGCAGCGGTTCCCGCGGTGACGTCTGTCTGCACATCGTGCTGCGAAGCCCGTTGACCAGCTTGGCGAGTCTGCGATACGCCTCTTTTCCACTGCAGCGCAGGAGCAGTGTCATTACTTCGCATGTTCAGGCAGGTCAGAGGAATCCTTGTTTACCCTTAGAAAAGAGTTTATTTGGCCTGACAGGCAGTAACTCAGTGTTCGTCGCATTACGGGGAGGCGTGGCCACATCAGGGATAAGAGACAGTCAGGTGACGATAGGGTTGGGGGCAGGGGGGCACGTTAACTTGGCCCTTTCGGTTTGTGGATGCCGGACGTCTAAGTTGTGTCAGAAACGTTGTGGGTTAAATGATACTCAGACCACTAGGTGGTGCAGTAGTTGGATTTGGACATTTAATTTGAAGGCTGCCCAGAGTACTCTTGCTGTGGACCCCCTGATCTTGGGACATGAAATAGTCCAGTAGACCAGGATGAACAGATGAATGTTCAGGAATGACTGGGTGAACAGGGGAATGCTCAGGAAGGATCGGGTGAATGGGGTAAGGCTCAGGAAGGATCGGGTGAATGGGGTAAGGCTCAGGAAGGATCGGGTGAACGGGGTAATGTTCAAGAAGGATCGGGTGAACGGGGGAATGCTCAGGAAGGATCAGATGAATGGGTCAATGCTCAGAAAGGATTGGGTGAACGGGGTAATGCTCAGGAAGGATCGGGTGAATGGGTCAATGCTCAGGAAGGATTGGGTGAATGGGTCCATGCACAGGAATGATCGGGTGAATGGGGGAATGGTCAGGAATGATCGGGTGAATTGGCCAATGCTCAGGAAGGATCGGGTGAATGTGGTAATGCTTAGGAAGGATCGGGTGAATGTGGTAATGCTTAGAAAGGATCGGGTGAATGGGGAATGCTCAGGAATGAACGGGGGAATGCTCAGGAATTATCGGGTGAACTGGAGAATGATCAGGTGAATGGGAGAATGCTCAGGAATGATCGGACGAATGGGAGAGTGGTCAGGAATGATCCGGGTAATGCTCAAGAATGATTGGGTGAACGGGGGAATGCTCAGGAATGAATCAGGGAATGCTCAGGAATTATCGGGTATATGAGGAAATGCTCAGGAAGGATCGGGTGAACAGGGGAATGGTCAGGAATGATCGGGTGATTGGGTCAATGCTCAGGGATGATTGGGTGAATGGGTCAATGGTTAGGAATTATCGGGGGAGTGCTCAGGAATGTGCGGGGGAATGCTCAGGAAGGATCGGGTGAACGGGGAATGCTCACTAATTATTGGATGAATGGGTCAGTGCTCAGGAATGATCGGGGAAATGCTCAGGAAAGATTGGGTGAATGGGGGAATGCTAAGCATCCAAGTAGTGAAATATGAACAGCATAGTTCATGCATTACGCAATGGGGACAATAGCAGGAGTATGAGAGAGTGACACTGGACCTGCGAGTGGTTTTGGTATGGGCACATAACTTTGAAGTGTGACCAGCTGCTGTGAACTATGTTACATGTCACCAATTCAACAATGAATTGGAATTCCTGCTGGATGTGTTACCATTGTGTGTTGGCTATGCATATTTCTTAAAAATGAATAAATAAATGCTTCTGATGTGATACTGCATTCTGGACAATATTTTCCTTACTGAAATTTTGGTTCCTCACGCTTAAAGGTTAAGGACATTCTTCTGACTGTGGATTTTTTCCCAACGCGTTTTAACAACGTCAGGTTGTGTGGCACTTGGTACACGTGGTATCCATGATGCTTACGGGAGCTGCTTACAGGAGCAAATCCATGCCAGGGAGTATCGAAATGGGCGCTGCGTTATCCCGTCCTGTGGGCCGAAAGATGGGACTTGGGAGTTTCAGGCTTGGTGACCCCAAGTCACCGATGAGCGGCTCAGTTTGGCGAGTTTTGTTTTTTTGCTGAGGGTTAGACCAGTTGTCGGCGACAGCTGACTAATATCATGGCAGCCAGGGGTGGGTGGGTGGGGGCTGACAGGGAGTAGGGGCTGAAGTGGCCTGTGGACCTGGGGGCTGCTGGGGATCGGGATGCCCCTTTCAGTGCGGGTGTCTTTGCTGAGGTGACACTCATGTGACACCAATGTTTGTGTGAATTTCTCATAAAAAAAAAAATGAACAGACCTTTTTATACAGACCTCCATTCACCAGCATTTCCTCATTTTGTAGTAACGGAGAACGCTGTGACATTTCACAATATTAAAGAATCATGTAAAATCATACCGCACACCCTGCATTTTACTATTAGTATGTCTGTCTTTGTTTGACTGTCACTTGCTTGTATAAAGCAGATATGAAGGTACTGCCTCACAGCTGAATTTTGGGGCATCCCCCTCAGTGGGCTGACGGGGGGGCACTGCGAGGTAATGCTGTCTGGGTGTCCCGTTCCCCTCCGCTGGTTCTGTTCTGCCAAGGTCCTCGTCCTCTTATCCGGTGTTCTTTTTCGACATTGTGACAGATTCTGGGTAATTGTAGCACAAACTTTCAGCCCAAGAAGTATATTCTGGTAATGATTGACAGGGTTAGATGCCGTCAGAGCAAGCCCTGCAAAGTGGAGTTTATCCGCGCGCCTGGCTCCCCGACCTTTGTGACCCCACAGCCGAATTCCTGCCTGTTTCTGCTATGTTTTCCTTTAGTTATTCTTTTGTGTTTTGTAGGAACAAATCACACAAAATGGCCTCCTTACTCCACGCTTCATTAAACATTAAAAGCAATTAAGAGGTTTTTATATAATTAATAATTATCATCCAATTTGTCTTACCATGTATGCATCCCCATGTGTCTGATTTACATTCCACAACGAATTTTGATTCCGCTCATTAAGACTGAAACAGTCTTTGAATTAATTGATTTCACTTGACTGATATGAAATCTTCCAAAGTTACCCTGTTAAACCGAATGTTGTATTGGGTGTTTTAATAGGTGTATTAATAGTTTTTGTTCATTGAGATGACATTTGAATACATTTTAAAAATATACACAGGTATAGATCTGTGATCCATGTTTATTGGTATTTATTGTGTAATTTATGTGAATAAATATGGCTTTGGTTGCCTTAGACAGGCAGATGGCACATTGTGGTCAAAGAACAGTGAATCCTGCCCTCTGTGACCCTCTGCTGTTCACCTCCGTGACCCAGACACCACCTGTCTGCTGCCATGGTTACAGCGACAGACCCAGCAGAACAGGTTTGGTAACCTGCCGCCGGTGCTGTGTCAGCCTCACTCTTTCCAGGGTCTGGTCCAGAGATCCGAGGAGGGCTGGGAGGGTGAGCTGGCGCCCAGAGTCTGGAGAGATGGAGTCTTCCGGCAACATGCCAGTGAAGGCTGGTGATCAGACAAAGGAGCATGCAGTGGGACTGTTTGCTGTGACCCTCTGCTTCTGCAGTGAGCATGTTTTCCTCTAAAGCTGCCTCTGCAGTGAGCCAGTTTGTTGTCTCCCTTTAATGCTTCCTCTGCAATGAGGTTGTTTACAGTGTTCCTCCACTGCTGCTTCTGCAGTGAGCCTGTTTGCTGTGTCCCTCCACTGCTGCCGCTGCAGTGAATCTGTTTGCCTTTTCCCTTAGTTGTTACCTTAGTGAGCCTGTTTACTGTGCCTCTCTCTCCTGTTGCCTCTACAGTAAGCCTGACTGCTGTGTCCCTTTACTGCTGCCTCTGCAGTGAATCTGTTTGCCATGCCTCTCCTGCTGCCTCTGCAGTAAGCCTGTTTGCTGTGTCCCTCTACTGCCACCTCTGCAGTGAGAGTGTTTGCTGTCTTTTCCTGCTGCTTCTGCAGTGAGGTTGTTTGCAGTGTCCCTCTACTGCTGCCTCTGCAGTGAACCTTTTTACTGTGCCTATCTACTGATGCTTCTTCAGTGTGTGTGTTTTTCTAAAGTTGCTTCTACAGTGAGCCTGTTCTGTTTGCTGTGTGCTCACTGAACAGTCAGTCATAGTTGTACGGTGTTACACATTTCGTTCAGTTAAAGTATTTGCAGAAATATCTTGTTAAATCCCTTCTTCATGCCGAACTTGACCCAGTGTTCCCACCGAAAACATTTATGGCAGATAAGTATCTGAGGAAAGATCGTTTTTCATGTTTTTTTTTTGTTATAGTTCTAATTCTGCTGGCTGTGCTGAAATGGCCATGGTGTGGTGGAGTTCTTGACCTCTCTTTTGCGGCTCTTTGTGGGGGCCAGGGCTGGGTGCTTTGCAGAACTGGAGTGTTAAACCACAGAGACCACAGATGATGTCACTCTGCCTGTTTTTTTTTTTTGTTTTATTACAGTTTAGTGGTACGATTGCCACATATCACAGCGTGTCCTTAGGCTCTCGTTGAGCCAATGGGAATGGCCTCCTCAAGCTCATGTGATGAGGCCTTTGGAGGATTCTCCCACGATCAAATATTTTAAGGTTCTTAAGACTTCCTCTTCATTGATCCCATCAGCTGAGGGTTAAATATTTCATTCGGTCCACCTACAGTAGGTGACACCAGCTGGAGATGGAGGCCTTCACTCTCTTGGCTCAGTTGCTGGATATATTTTATCTTTTTTTTAAAAGCTTAAGGCCTCAGCAACTGATGCCTCTCAAAGTCCCCCCACCCCAGATAGATCAGTTACAGTGCAGAAGGACAGACGCATCCCTGCCTCTGCCGCCGCAGGCCTCGGCCCCCCGGCAAGCCGGGGCCCCCTGCCAGGCCGTCTCCAGAGTTGCCTGCATTCTCTATGAAGCCCGTCCAGCACCAGGTGTCGGTTTTCGCCTCCGTGGCTCGTGCGCGTGTGCACCATAAATAGTTAAAACCCAGCGAATCGTGCCGAGCGCATTTCAAGATCCACGCTGGCTGGTGAGGAGAGGGCCCGGGACCCCTGTTTTTCTTTATTCTTTTTTTTGGGGGCGGGGGTGGTGGGGGTCAGCAGGCAAACATAGAAACCTTCTGACACTCTTGCTCTGAGTCCGCGCTGGGGACTCGGCCGGACCCCAAATAGAAAGAAAGAGTGAAACCAGAAGCTGGCAGTTTTATTTTGGAAAGTGCCTTCGGTTCACCGCGACCGTTAAAGCAAAAGTTAGGAAATGTCTGCTGCAGATTTGTGGCATTGATGGGGCTCTCAGCCTTTGCTGAAGTTAGATTTTGTGCCAGAAAATTTTGGAGCATAAATATACAATGATTACATTCTGATTATTGGTGGTAATTGAGTATTGGTGGTGGACGCTGCTGACCGCACCTGTTCTGTCTGTCCAAGGTGTGTGTGTGCGTGTGTTCCTCAGGGCTGCCAGCTGGCTCAGCAAAGTCCCGTCCCCCAACAGTGGTGATCGGAATGCCCGGGTCTCTCCCCCAGTAATGCACCCCACTGTGACTGCGCTCAGGTGGGTCACTATCAATTACTTAGCGCCCGCCCTCACCCCTGACAGGAGTACCCAGTGCAGTCTGATCCAACTTTAAAGATTTAGAAAGCAGATTTGTTTGTAGTTATTATTCAAGAAATCATGCAGAAGCATCATGTAGCGTGTGTGGGGACACAACGGTTAACGACCATTGTTTACCGTGGTCCGTAATTTGGTCATTTGAAGCGTTTGGGAATTAAACAATAATGCTGAACCTTGTGGTTGCACTGCTGGATGGAAGACAGCTCCAGGGCGGATGTAAAGTGAAACGCCTTCGCTGTGGCCTGAAGTCACCTTGGGGTGACGTGCGGTTTACCGTTCAGCTGCCAGTCAACATTAGTGCTTCTGTTTTTCCCTCCGGGATTTCTTGGATTAAATCTGGCCCCACCAGGAAGATGAGCCAGAGCAGTAGATTTTTTTTTTTACCATAAAACTAAACAGACAGCTGAACAAACAAACAAACGAGGTGGTAAATGGCTGTAATTAGCATTTTTATCACGCCGACATTGTGAGTGCCACACGGTGCGCGGTCTCAGGGCTGCAGCGGACGGCGCGGACTGCGGGATTGGCAGGTCCGGCGGTAGCAATCAGCTCACGTAGCCGGCGCCGCCGCTGGGCCCGCGCCTCCGAATGGGCCTTTTGTTCCGCAAGTCGCGCGGCCCCAGCTAATGAGGCAAGCTGCTCTCTGCTGCTCTCATGTTTCAGAATTCAATGAAACTGGATTATTTTTCACTGGCTGAGCGCAAAAAAAAGAGACCAGAGCAGATTCTCAGAAGGCAGCTCTCCCTGGCCATTTTCCTCGCTTTTTTATTTTTTTTGCTTCTTTCTTTCTTTTTTGGCTTTAATGTCCTGTTGCCACGGAACCGGGGGAGTGACAGATGAGGGTTAAGAAGATGAGGATAATGACCTGGCAAGGAATGAGATGTTTATTGCGATATTGAACGGCGCTAGTCTTTAAAACCTTAATGATGCCGTTAATTTTAATCTTCTTCCTGCTTGGCAGACTCGATTTATACTACTGCATTTCTACTTGGGCTCAACCATGTGACATTTTGTCCGGGGCGGTCCTTTGTACCTGAGACACTCTGTGAGGTTTGACGTTTGAAGAAGGAAACCAGGCCCCGTTTGGGCCGTGTTCAGAACCGTAGCGCATTACGTAGGAAGTCTTTATTGCTAGCAGTTGTGAGAAACTGGCTCTCGACCGTGTCCATTTGAACTTTACGGAAACAAAGAACGTGCGTTGGGGATGTTTGCGGTGTAAACCGAGAAGCTGATGATCACCGTCACTTCCAGGCATGTGACAAAGTTCGTTTTAGCCTCTGTGTAGGAATTTTTATGATTGTGTCATAATGTTGTGTAGTGGAGGAATATTTCAGCAATATTTACGGCCAGTGGCTCAGTGAAATTTCAGATGTGCAACTACATAGTTATTTGGATCTTATACTGTAGTAATTCATGGTTTTTTTAAACTAACAATTATCAACATGCATGATTACAAAATGTTTTCCTTTGATAGCTGTGCCTTCACAAATAACTGAAATGTTGGTGAATGGGGCGGATCATTGGGTGACCCCCCCCATATAAGATGTCACCCACACCCTACCTTCACAGTGGCTGGTATTCCCCTGGTCTGTGACTTCAAGCCCCCCAGGCAGGTGGCAGTGTAGGCCACTCCTCAGCAGGTGAAAGGGTGGGGCCGCTTGCCTCCATTAGCCCCACCCACCCCAGTGGGCTTTATAATTCAGCACATGCGCTGCAGGCGGAGAGCTGGTAAGCGACGTACTTACTTACAGTACCTGTTGCCAGGGGGCGGTGTTTAATCAACCAGCGAGACACTCCCCCCTACACTTTTGGGGTACTTCAAAAGCCATAGGTAAGCAGAAATACAAATGTCACAGTGCGAGTGACCTGACGGGGGCACCAGCCTGCCAGCAGCAGGTGGTTAAGCTGCCATGTTAGCTGTGTGCAGAGGCCCTCTTTGACCTGAATGCACGGGCCTTCTTTGACCTGTCAAAGTGTTAATCTCATGGCATGAATCTCTCTCTGTCAATTAAATCAGTACCATAAGTTCTTCTCAGCAGTATATTCTGAGGCCCAGAGGGGATGGTGCGGTTTCATTTTACATGGTAATATTAACAATGGTGTTAGTAGGAATCATTCTGCCAAGAAATAAGGTCACAAGTTAGTTTATGAATTTAGCATGTTTCAGACCTGTTTTGTCTGGCTTGTAGTGTGATTGAATAATCCAGCTGAAATATACACATGCAATGGTGGTTTTAGTCAGAGAGAACAATAAGGGTCATTTGTACTTTTTTTAAGGGTTAATTTGGACCTTTTTTTTTTTCTTGACTGGATGTCCGAAGCCCCTCCCAGAAGCACTGAGGCGATTCACCATCAAAGTGCAATGCAGTCAAGTATATGCGTCAACGACCCCCATTCTGTAAGACCCCTTTTCATATTGTAATGAGTTGTATTAAGAGAACGCAAGCGCACCGGGTTCGAGATGGCAGGAAGGCAGCGCAGTCGCTCCGTCAACCAAGCATTCTGCCTTCCACTGTCTCGGGGTCCCCTCTTCTTTTTTTTTTTTGGAGGGGGGGTTAGGAGTAATCTCCTTTGAAGATGAGCTTTGGGACTAGGTTAATTGAAGGTAATTGCAAATGACACCGTGCCCTTTGACTTGCACTAATGCACTGTAATTGCCAGTGCAGTATGGCAGCTCGACGGCTATATGCAGTGATTTATTTTAGGACGCTGTTGCTTTAAATCGCTTACTTAGCTTGGTAGTGCTAAGTAACATATGAAATGTGTTATATTTGATGAAATACTACTCAGATGTTATATGATAATTATGTATGATTGGATCAGTACAGTTTTACTGAGTAAATACCTCTGGTGATGGGGCTATGGGGCGGCAGAGCATGAGGCTGCAGTCTGGTCAGGCACCTTGAGGATGGCTCACGTTCCCTCCCATTGGCCAGTTTAAGGGGACTGTGATCCCTGTCCTGTCCTGTCACAGTGTCTCCTGTGATGGTCCCACTGATTCCTGGACTAGCTCACGTCCTACTTTGGATAAGCAGGTATGGAGAGGAGGGAAGCAGGAGGAATTACTAGATGCATATTTTTTGTTAATTATTTGGTTTCACTGTAACTGAGGCTGAAGCTGTATTTCATGTCAGATTTTAAGGTAAAAGTGTTTTATTCACTATGAACGCTTAGTCCTTACCGCAGCTGCAGTGAATCTCATCTTGCTGTGGCCCTCTCCGTTCTCCATCCTTTCGGGTTTCTCTGACCCCCCGTGGAAATTGGTGTATAGGTTTAGGCCTGGAATCTTCTGCAGGATGTTAAAAAGCATGCCAGACTTTTGCAATGCGAATAGCCTTTAGCATGCTGTGTTTTAGGGCTATATAACCTGAAACAGAAAAAGGTTATTTTGGGCGATGGTCTTCTGTTGTCAGGGCTTTGGTCTGGATATGTGAGCCTGTACTTGCTGATGGAAGGGGGGGGGGGGGCAGCGCCTCTGCTGAGGATTATGGGTAACTGGACTTGCTGGTAAGTCGCATGCTAACTCGCACATCACTCCCAACATCCTTGGCTTTGCTGAGAAGTAAGACCTTTGCATAGAAATGGGAAACGGTGTGGAAAAATTAATATTTATAGCTTGGCATATTTCTATGATTTTACAAAAGAAATATGATGTATGTTTCAGTAATTTGAAAAATATATTTCTGGAACATTTACAAACCCTGAACAGGATAAGCAGCCATAGAAAATGAATAAATGGATGTATGGATGGATTTACAAATGTAAGAATGTAGCCGTCGTCATGGTAGCCAGAGAGAAATGATGATTCAGCGAGGTGAGTTGGTGGGTCAGACGCGCTCGCTGTGTCTCGGATCAGCAACGTCACTGTCTCATCCAGAATGCCAGGAGTCTGGTTTAGAATCAGAAAAGCTCTCCCTCGTGACCCGAATCAGAGAGTTGCTCAGTCCGACCGGTGAAGTGGAAAGAACAATGGTCAGTGGTGGTGGTGTCAGTTCAAGGTCGCATAAAAATGGGGAACAATTTTTAAATATGTAAAAAGTTCCAGAGGTTTCAGAGAACATAAATTTTTTTGTAGTGAATCGGATTCTTGCAGAACTTTTTTTTCTCTAAATGTACCATGCTTGCCATGTTGGATTATCTTTTTCTAGTTAGTGCTAAATCGGAGGTAGCGACTCGTTGGCCGGGTTATTTAAAACGCTGAAACTTTCTTGACATTTGGTATGATGAAAGTGACGAAAAGATAATGGCCACGTTAAGAATGTGGCTGCCACGCTTATTTATTTAAGGTCTATTTATTTATTTATTTATTTAATGTTTGTTTATTATAAAAGAAAAGAATGAACAAAAGTGCCCTGCTTAAACTCCAGCAGGAAGAACAATAAAATTTCAAAATAAAAGCATATCTGCCCTGAGAATACCGACTAAACAACCACTACAATATTAACCTTTTTTGTATAGCTTAAACAATTCCCGCTATTTATTCTGCACCTCTAGTCCAAGCCTTAATGAGTTCATCAGCTTCTTTGGCAGATTTTGCTATTACCATATCAGTTCCACCTTACTGGATTTTTGACAAATATTACATTATTAAAAGCTACTCTTAGCATTGGCATCTACCCAAGGGTAATTTAAAAAGCTATTCCATTTACAAATTTAAGCCCGACAACACAGAACCAATGATAAATTATCCGGGAAATTCAGGCTGTAGCAAAGTTGCCCCTGGACGGTTGCTATCTGGCACAGCATGCTCATCATGAGCCAGTGAACTCTGTGTATCCTTTCAAAATTGCATGACATTACTTTGGATGGTCTTTCCTCTGTCTGTTTGACACTTGGGCTCCTTTGTAAAAAGTCAAAGGAGCAAAGCGAATGATCTGTAGCAGTCTTTCCAAACTTCGCCGCACTGGATAGACAGAAACCTAGCCTCTGTGACCCAACAAATGTTACCTGTGGTTTTGACTTCAGCTACCCAGTTGGGCCAAATTCCAAATCCTTCAGTTGCTACAACACTTGGCCTTTGCTCAAAAAAGCTCCCACTCACTTCACCCTTTACATTGGGACTGTGTGAACGTCAGTGGAAGAAAGTTGGTCAGCATGAACTGGCACCTTGAGGTCAGGCAGGTGCCCTGACTTCTAAACCAGTAGCATGAGTGGCGTGAAACCTTAGCCAAGTTGTCTGTTGTACTTAGCTACATGAAATATGTTCAGACGGGCTCAACTAGGAAAACGCCACGGCCACCATCTGTTTCCGTCACAACCCCAATAGCTCAGCACAATAGTGGAAAACTTAATCGGGCGATTTTTTTTCCCATACAAAAATGCATTCTAATGCAGGATATAAAGGTCAATGACATTCACAGGACACCAAAATGGCCGTCCTAGCATGGGTATGGCATGAGGTAAAAGCTGTTTCGAAACCTTGTGGCCAGTTGCTACTATTTTCAAAAAAGTGTTCTTTACATCTGAGCTAAACATAGTTTGACCTTAAAGACAAAAATCTGTACCTAAGCATCGATATCACAGGAAATAGTCCCTGACATCTAGACGGTATAACCTAGAGACATTTGTGGCAACCACCCTAAAGACATTATTAGCCAGAAGGTGGTGCTATTCATGACACAAAAAATAAAGTATCATCAGATTGATGTTTGGGGAATTGCCTCTTGCTGTCATGCTTTGATTTGATGGCTGTAGAATGTGCGTTGGACATTTGGGGGCCATCTGTTTCTTTATGTAGCTTTGCTTCCTGTTGGGTGAGGCTGTGGGTTTATAATTATTTAATGTATTTATTCACTGTTTAATCTTTTATCATAATTCATTTCAAATACTGTTCATTTAAGTACTGTTTATGTTCTCCACATACTTGTGGACATACTTGTTATACAGCAGCGAATGCTTCATACTTGGCTGATGGACAGAGGGCATCTCGGCTCCATCTTGATGGGGGTGCTGTGTGGCTCTCTGGGTTAGGAGGCTGTCTGTGATCGGAAGTTTGCTGGTTTAAATCTCATGGTCAGCAGAGTGATGTCACCATTGGGTCCTAGAGCAAAGTCCTTCTCCCCCAGTGGCTCCAGGGACTGGCCCTGATTTCTCAAGTGTACGTTGCATTTGGATTTCGCTAAATAAATAAAAAGTATGTGTGTGTGTGTGTATATATACTGTATATAAAAGAAAAACTCTTTGCTGCAGAAATTACTTGACAAGCTTGGACCGGTTATGGTTTTTTTTTCATTAATGAAAGACATACGTGTCCATTTTGTTATCATATTGGCTTTGATAAGGATTTTTTCTAAATCAGAAATGTATAACTATACTTTGTCCTATGCTTTAGCTGCATATACAGTAATCATTTAGATTTTTTTTATGTAATTTGTTTGTGTATTAAAATGTATATCTCCATGTTGCAAATGTTTAAAAGTGTTGGATCTTCAGTGTTAAAATTTTGATATTAAAGCAGATTTTTTTTGGTAACTCTGGTGGAGGTATGTGAGCCTCTACTTCCAAGACAATAGCATCACGTCTTTAAATCATCACTAACTGTGCACAGAGATTTTAACGACACTAATGCCATTTTAACGTGATCCTGTTCATTTTTAAGTTGTACACAGTTCAGCTGTTTTAAAAACTATGTAAAGGCCCGAATTCTTACCTTGTAAATCCAGGGTTGTGTTCTTTAGCTTAATTATTACAGGAGAACCATTGCTGTGGTTTTCTTTTCTACAGAAAGCTGTTGAAATTGTTGAATTGTTAAACACAGTATGTTTTCTGAGGAAGGATTATGGACATTTACGGCTTTGTTGCTGCTGAGCAGTGTCATTTGGTAAATGATAGCTAAATGATAAATTATGGAAGCCAGGCATCATACCGTGCAAGTTTATTTTAAGCGTCCTACGCGTGACTCGCAGTTAAGCGAGGATTACAGTCTCTCTGCTGTGAATCCCCTAGCTTCACGTGAACAGCTTTTGGTCTCTAACTATTCTGAATGACTTTCTTTTGAAATTCACTCATTGGCTGAATGTGTCTGCGATGTCAGGGTAGCTTCATCACATTCTGTGTGTGGGGGGTAGGGGGGCCGTTACTTTGTATATATATGTGTGTGTGTTCATTCACTAGGGTCAGTTAGCTCTTGCATTTGCAGTGTTTACCTCCCCTTCCAGGGCATGTGCCGTGCCCCTCCGGATTCATCAGAAGGGTCGGCTTGTGACGTCTGACACCCCCAGAAAGCATCCGTTTCGCAGCTGGTTACTCTTCTTTCGGCTTGCTTAATTGGTGGCCCAATGCTCTGTTTTTTTCTTTCGGCTCATCTAAATGGCTGATGTGCGACACTGTGACGACGGCCACCCCAGGTGCTCACGTTCCGTTTGTCGGCTCGAGTGCAGTTAACGTGCAGTGGGGTGGTCTTTTTTTAGGAGGCCGCTGAGCGTTTATGGCCCTGGGCTGTGATACTCTCCTGTGACACGTCACCACTGCAATCATTTGACTTTACCCCCTTTACACAGCTGTAAACTTTTTTTGGGGGGGGGGGGGGTCATCTGGGTTCAGTAGCCCAGTGCAGAGTAGTGACCTCCCACTCTTTCGGCCTGTATTTCTTCAGTTACATGTCCTGTGTTTGCACCACCACCGCACCTGCTGTCCCCATAAATTTCAGACTATTTCTGCTGGTGCCGGGCGCGTGTCCTTGAACCGTTGTACCTGTGAAACTCCGTGAGGCCTGCACATGCTAAGATTACCAGCTGCACGGACAGGTCACAGACTTGTTAAAAGTCACTATGTGCAGACGTATCCCTCCCGGGAGGAAGGGCAGATGTTCCTCTCTACTTTTCCTAGCTCCGCTGAATCCTTCACCTTTCGTTCTTCGTTTTCTTCGCACCGTCTTCCCATTGGATTTGTTAGTGTTAAGAAAGCACAGGGTGAAACCCCGAAAATCTGTGCAAATCAAAACTCCCAGACCATGTAAAACAAGGTAGTTCCCGCTCCCCTGTAAGGATGTGAAAATCTGTTTTATTTTATTTGATTTGATTTCAGTTTTTGATTTTCTATTAATGTATGTTCTGTGTTGCTTGTGAGTGAATGCATCAGCCGCCATGACAAATTGCTGGCACAAGCAGATGACTCTGGCTCTGAATCTGCTGTGTAAAGGCAAATTTTCAGGTACCCCCCTCCCCAAGCCCTCCTGCGCGGCAGACAAAAAGAAGGCCAGCGGAAAGTGGGCGGTCCCGCCAGGGGGCGGGCCATAGACCGGTCTAGCCCGGTCTGCAGTTGGCTCTCAGACGCTGTGCCTTTCAGTCCCAGACTGCATTTTCACTGAGGTGCAGGCCGGACCACATTGTTGGGGGTGGGCTTTTTTCAATAGCCTTTAGTATTTTGTGCGAGCAAGTCAGCCCATTTGCATTTCTTCCAGTCACAAAGGTCTACAGGTCACTCGGGGCGGGCTAAAAGACTAACATGCCAAGCAACTTTTCTCTCTTCCCCCTCTCCCCCCCCCCCACCAACTCTTACCCACCTCAGTATGCAGAACTCATCTTCTCTGTCTGCCTCTCTCCTTTTTCCTGCTCCCAGTCATCCCCCACCCCCCGCCAGTCCCTGGGAGGTGCCCTTGTTGGGGGGACCAGGCCGTCCCTCACTGGTACCCAGGTCTGCCAGCTGGGTAGTGGATAGTGGAGGCCAGCTCGCTGCCAGGGCCTCATTACAGCAGGGGTCTGCGCAAACTGCCAGGCCATGACATCAGGCTTTCTATCAGGGCCGAGCCCAAAGGTGGGGCAAGGTGGGTGGGCAGTGCAAGGAAAGGCAGTGGAGGTGGTGTGGGCACAGCAGGTGGGGCTAATGGAGGTGGTGTGGGCAGGGTAGGTGGGGCAGTGCAGGTGGTGTGGGCAGGGCAGGTGGGGCAATGAAGGTGGTGTGGGCAGGGTAGGTGGGGCAGTGCTGGTGGTGTGGGCAGGGCAGGTGGGGCAGTGCTGGTGGTGTGGGCAGGGCAGGTGGGGCAATGGAGTCTGCGTATCCTCTATTCCTGAGCACTCTCTCTTCTGTGTCTGTGTGAGACTGAGTCTGTGTGAGTCTGTGTACCCTCTGTTCCTGAGTGCTCTCTCCTGTGTCTGTGTGAGACTGAGTCTGTGTGTGTCTGTGCATCCTCTGTTCTTGAGCGCTCTCTCTCCTGTGTCTGTGTGAGATGGAGTCTGTGTGTGTCTGTGTATCTCTGTCTCTCTGTGTGTCTGTCTGTGTCTGTGTATCTCTGTGTGTCTGTGTCTCTGTCTGTGTATGTATCTCTTTGTCTGTGTATCTGTGTCTGTCTGCGTCTGTCTGTGTTTGTGTATCTCTGTCTCTCACTTTGTCTGTGTGTGTGTGTATCTGTATCTCTGTGTGTGTATCTGTGTCTCTGTCTGTGTGTATATCTGTGTGTGTGCATGTGTATATCTGTGTCTCTGTGTGTGTATCTGTGTCTCTGTCTCTGTTTGTGTGTGTATCGGTGTTTTTGTGTCTGTGTTTGTATCTGTGTCTCTGTCTGCGTCTGTGTGTGTGTATCTGTGTCTTTGCTGTACATGTGTTTGTGTGTCTTTGCTGCACATGTGTTTGTGTGTGTGTATCTCTGTCTCTGTCTGCATCTGTGTGTGTGTGTATCTGTGTCTTTGCTGTACATGTGTTTGTGTGTGTGTGTCTTTGCTGCACATGTGTTTGTGTGTGTGTGTGCGTGTGTGTATCTGTGTCTCTGTCTGCTTCTCTGTGTGTGTATCTGTGTCTTTGCTGTACATGTGTGTGTGTGTCTTTGCTGCACATGTGTTTGTGTGTGTGTGTGTCTTTGCTGCACATGTGTTTGTGTGTGTGTGTATCTGTGTCTCTGTCTGCGTCTGTGTGTGCGAGTATGCACGTGAGAGAGACAAAATTACAGTGTCTGTAAGAGTTTAACTGTGTTTGTAAAGTTATAATAATTATTTTTCCAAACATTACTGTACTGTACAAATGAAAAACTTGTTCAGAAAAAACAATTTAATATTAGAACATATGGAAATTAACAGCAACACAATAAAAACTAGGTGTTTTTCTCTTGATGGCTAGATGGACCGCTTCGGTTCCTGAACCTCTACTCAGGGGCACCTCAGCCATTCCATCCATCCATCCATTTCCCAACCCGCTTATCCGTTCAGGGTCGTGGGGGGTCCGGAGCCTATCCCGGAAGCTACGGGCACGTGGCAGGGAACAACCCAGGATGGGGGGCCAGCCCATCGCA
>JAODKL010000001.1:3854098-3867844 GCA_026780765.1 Petrocephalus schoutedeni
CACAACGGCACGGGGAGAACATGCAAACTCCACACACATAGAACTGGGCAGGATTCGAACCCCGGTCCCAGAGGTGTAAGGCGACAGTGCTAACCACCGCACCACCGTGCGCCCCCCCAGCCATTCCATGTATTTGTTAAATTTCAGCTCTGTTAATTAGTTTACTTATTTAGTTAAACAACTCACTGAGGTATTGATTAGCCAGAGAAGGTGGGGTAATGGTCATCGAAAAAATACATGGGTTTATTGCATGGTCTCTGCAAATACTCAGTTGACTTGAAATGGCTAAGCTAAAACACAAAAAAGACATATCATCAATAGCTTTACAATAAACATGACGATCATTTAAACATCATTTTCTTTGATTGCCTAAGACTGTATCCTTTAAAAATGTGTTGTGAATCCTGTAATCCTGTAACAAAATACAGTGCTGTGAAAAAGAATTTGCCCCCTTCCAGATTTATTTTTATGCATATGTTACACTTACATGTTTCAGGTCATCAAACAAATTTTAATATTAGACAAACATAACCAGAGTAAATACAAAATGCAGTTTTTAAATGATGATTTCATTTATTAATGGAAAAAAGCCATCCAAACCTACCTGGCCCTGTGTGAAAAAGTTGTTGTCCCCATTGGTAAATCATGAATTAACTGTGATCAACCACATTTATTGGAAAGCTGAGTTCAATTTCACCAGCCACACCCAGGCCTGATTATTGCTAGGCGTGGTGAAATCGTGTCTGACAAAGTGAAGTAGGCTGAAAGAGCAATAAATCATGCCTCAATCTAAAGAAACTCAAGAGCAGATGAGAAACAAAGTCATTGACATCCTTCAATCTGGAATGGGTTATAAGGCCATTTCTGAGGCTTTGGGACTCCAGCAAACCACTGTGAGAGCCATTATCCACTACTGGAGAAAACCTGGAACAGTGGTGAACCTTCCCCGGAATGGCCAGCCTACCAAAAGAGCGCATCAACAACTCATCCAGGAGGTCACAAAATCCCAAAATAACATCTAAAGAACTGCAGACCAGACTTGCCTCAGTTAAGGTGTTTGTTCATGATTCAACAATAAGAAAGCGAATGGGCAAAAATGGCATCCATGGGAGCGTTCCAAGGCAAAACCACTGCGAACCAAGAAGAACAAGAAGGCTCATCTCACATTTGGCAAAAAGCATCTTGATGATCCCCAACACTTCTGGGAAAATGTTCTGTGGACTGGTGAGACAAAAGTAGAATTTTTTTGGAAGGTTTGCGTCCAAGTACATCTGGCATTAAATTAACACAGCATTTCATAAAAAGAACATCATATCAACAGTCAGGCATGGTGGTGGTAGTGTGATGGTCTGGGGCATGAACATCATACCAACAGTCAGGCATGGTGGTGGTAGTGTGATGGTCTGGGGCATGAACATTATACCAACAGTCAGGCATGGTGGTGGTAGTGTGATGGTCTGGGGCATGAACATCATACCAAGCATGGTGGTGGCTGCTTTGCTGGGTCTGGACGACTGGCTGTAACTGATATAACCATGAATTCTGCTCTCTACCAGAAAATCCTGAAGGAGAATGTCCGGCCATTAGTGTGTGCCCTGAAGCTCAAGGCAGGACAATGCAGCAGGAGAATGATCCAAAACACACCAGCAAGTCCACCTCTGAATGGTTCAAAAAACTAAATGAAGGTTTTCGAGTACCCTAGTCAAAGTCCAGACTTAAATCCAATTGAGATGCTTTGGCATGACCTTAAACAGGCAGTTCATGCTCGAAAACCCTCCAAAGTGGCTAAATTGAAACAATTCTGCAAAGAACAGTGGGCCAAGATCCCTGCACAGCGATGTGCAAGACCCACTGCCGGTTATCTCAGACACTTGATTGCAGTTCTTGCTGCCAAGGGTGGCACAACCAGTTATAAGATTTAGGGAGCAATAACTTTTTCCCAGGTAGGTTTGGATAGCTTTTTTCCCTTAATAAATGAAATCACAATGTAAAAAGTGTATTTTGCATTTACTCTGGTTATCTTTGTCTAATATTAAAATTTGTTTGATGATCTGAAACATGTAAGTGTGACAAATATGCATAAAAATACAAAATCAAGAAGGGGGCAAACTTTTTCACAGCACTGTATATAATGATAATGACAACAACAACTATTTTTAATATTATTATTAAAACTATTATTAATATTTATTATTCTTATTGTTGTTATTATCATTATTATTATTATCCATCTTCCTGTAAGTTTCTATGACTAGCATTATTGCTGTCAGTACCAACAGCACTAACAGTCAATATGCCCTCACAATGGCTGACAGTGAGTCTGAGGCCTGCTTTCAGGGGGCTGAGACTGGACTGATGCTTTCTGCACAATGCCGCATGGGAAAGTCACCCTGTCACCGACAGCCATCCCTACATCACAGAGGTCCTGGGCCTCCGTGATGCTCCCTGTATCACATTCATGCCAGGACTATTTGCAGGCGATGAGGTGCATTTAGTGTGGCGGGGTCCTCAGGGACCCATAGACTCTTCACGTTTTGTTGGGATGGAGCAGAAACGAGGACCACATTGACATACACTGACACAACAGAGGATTGGTGTCCCTGCTATCCCCGGTCACTGGGCTGGTCTTCATTCTGAGACGAGGTCGTGGTGGAGATGCCGTACGTTCTCAGTGGGAACGGGAACCCAGAAACCATGGTGGATTCACTGGAACCGTAGCTCTGCCCATGATTCAGGCCGAT
Source organism: Petrocephalus schoutedeni (assembly GCA_026780765.1). NCBI lineage: Eukaryota > Metazoa > Chordata > Actinopteri > Osteoglossiformes > Mormyridae > Petrocephalus > Petrocephalus schoutedeni. The sequence goes on from JAODKL010000001.1 coordinate 3,856,840, forward strand.
TTAAATGTGGCAGCAATGCAGCATTGTGGGTCGTGGGTGACACGCCCGCAGGCTGCGCGGGGGCTCTCCACAGCCGTGCCGTGGGACCGCCGTCTGCAACGTGTGAAATTCTTGGCACAAAAGGCTCCCCTTATCTGCATGCGCCCCTAATAAAAGGGCCTTTTGTTATAGCCTGTGCACACATGACTGTTCGTATTTCACAAACCCCACCCCCCCCATGGCCAAAACTAGTCCCCCCACCCATCCCCTGTGGCATCTTGCCTCCAGTTCCCCTAGCTTTGTCCCTGGGAGAAACCATTTAGTGGATTTTTTGAAAATAAACGACAAGAGTATTGTTTTATGTGCACCCGCCCCCCATGAGTATTCCTAACAGGCCTGCCTCTGTCCCCCTTCCCCCGACTTGGTCCCTGTGCATTTGTCCTTGACAGATATGCAGCTTGCGAGGGCAGCCGCTGGCCCGGTGCCAGTTTCTCACCAGATGATAGTGGTGAGGGTATATTGGGGATCGCTGATAGGCGCTGCTCACTTCGCCAGCCGCCTTTCTGCTTCCCCAGCTGCGTCTGCCCCCCTCCAGAGCCCGCAGTGCCGCCAGGTGAACGCTTACCGCCCCCAGCTGGTTGTACACAGACCTGGCCGGAGAGGGCGTTCCTGTGCCTGAAAGCACTGGAAAGCAGAATTCTTCTGTTTATTTTTAAATGGGTGGCAGCATGCCAAATTGGCACTGCGTCTCGAAGGATAGTTTGCGGAGGGTGGCAGCCGGGGCGTGGCAATGCGCCTTCGAGCGGCTTCTCCAAGCCAGAGGCTCTCTGAATGGGGAGTGCCTACGCCCCACTCCCAAGCCAGTGGGGGGGGGACAGCCACGGAAACCGAGAGCCAACAGCCGGGGGGGGTGGGCGCAGACAGGCTTTGGGGACTCAGCGGTTAGTGGCCTTCACGGGGTGTCCAGTAGGGTGTTTGTCCCTGTGCTCGCTTGTGAGGATTACACACCCCCCACCCAGACCAGCTGGCTTGGATCCTCATCCGTGACGAATCTCGTCATTACTGACCAGGTTCCGGCAGCAGCACTGACAGTAAATGTCGCTCGCTTTTCATTTCAGCTGCTGGCTTTCCTCCCGCACTGCAGCGTTTGACGGTGTAGACAGCGTGTCTCTCACCCACCGCCCTCACCTCGATCCGCTGTCGACAGCCCGTCGCTTTCCCGCGGCTGTGATGCCATTACGCGACACCACCCCGCTAATCTAAATACATTTCTGCCTATTCATACAGGCAGATAGTCACCGCAGACTCACCCAGAGAACCAAAATGCCAAAAATAGCACGGCCAGGTCCGAGAGCCGCAGTGTGCATGCAGCAGGCCAGGGGACTCCATGGCCGCCGTCACACGTGGAAAACAAACCGCTTCCCCTCCTGCTGATGTTATCATGCCTCATAGTGCCCCAGAAGGCCGTCCAGAAATGCTGTCATATCGGGAGATCACTGGACTGCAGGAAATTTTGAAAGATCGAGATATCCAAAATTAACCTTTATATTATTATATAATATAACTATATATATTATATAACTTCACCATTATATTTATATATAGCCTTTATTGCTTATTTAATTTTTAAATAATCAAGCACAGAAACAGACATTTTTAGAAGCTTCGTTCAAACTGTTTAACATTGTTTCTGAGGAGGGCGTTTCCCTGGCTCACTGTCCGTTATATGTGTGTGTGAATACCTTAACGTACGGCGAAATCCAAGTTGCCCGCGGCAACCCGCCTGTCTCTTAGTAATCGTTGTACTCTGCTGCTGTGACTAGAATTTGCTCATTACATTTTCCATCTCCACCTTGAATCTAAGTATTGTTCCTCCCCTCTTTAATCGATTCCGCGTCTTATAGACACAAGCCTAGGTGTGTAGCTCAGCAAGGTGGGGATCTTTGGCTCTCCCCAGACAGTTGTGGGATTGAATCCCATTGCTGATAGAATCATAACTTCACTGCTTAGCCATTGAGTAAGGCCCATAACTCCAACTGATCCAGTGGTGCAGGCTGACCCTCCTCACTGACTCCAAGCTTTTCTTTCTTACGCATCACTCTAAACACATAGATAGAATAAAAGAATGTGTCTGATCTTTGTGAATGTCTCTGTGAGGTGTGAAGGGTTCAAGCGGTGTCCCATGTGGGTGGGATGCCTTATGTAAAATGCAGGGGTGCCTGACTGGAGCCTGGTTGGCCCAGAGGCACTCAAAAAAGAGTCTGGACTGCTAGTTTGTATCATTGTCGAGGAGTGTACACGTCATGCTCAGCTAGTTAATCCCAAGTCTACCAAGGTGGGTTAAGGAGTCCGGCATATCGTTACATTTCATTAAACACCATCAACACTGTACTGGAGAGGTAGAGATTTCCGAAAAAGATTTGTGTTTATATTTTTCTCTCTGCATGTTTCATGTAATATTTTTATATGCCGTATAATTCTAATTTAATGTTGCCTGTGATATCAAGAGTAGAATAAGCGAAGTAAGTAACAGGTAAGAGTTTTCACATGAAGCCGCCCTAATGAAACTTAGGATTGATTAGGAACTGAGGAGTTAATTACTGTGAGCGTGTTTCCTCGTTTGGTTTAACGTGAGCTATTTCTGAGTTTGCGAGAATGACCCAGAGACATATCTGTTATTAAATGATGTCCTTTGAAGATTTCATCTGGCAAAATCTGGTCCTTAACTGAAATGAAATGATATGAAATGAAATGTCGCTTTAAGTGCAGGTGCATTGGAATGCTCTTTCACATATCCCATATTGCTTTCCTTTTTCATTATTATTATTATTATGAATTATTATTAATATTATTAAAATGTCCTTGCAGATTGATAATCTCAATAATCCTGATAATGAAAGTACTGACATAATATTTTGTTACAGTCACAGGTATTATCTTCATAATAACCCAGCACAACAGCAAAGATTTCTTGAGTGGTGACTCCTGTGAAATGGGACAGATTATGGAATCGTGGCGGCGGGAACGCGAGACGGCCCCACGAGTGCAGGACAGCTGACTTCTGGTGGCGAACCTCTCTGTCCGCAGCCGAAACAGCCGCCTTCTCCCAAAGACTTAGCAAGCAGAAAATTGTACGGTATGAGAAGGAGGGTTAGGCAGCAGGTCATCATACCCAGTCTCTGTCCCGGTCCTGAAATGATTCACAAATGCTAGCTCAGGGAAGGTCAGGCTGTGCGGTCCCTCACCGCTCGGGTAGAGCCGTTAAAGTGCTTTGGGAGGTGAGTGCGGAACTAACACTCAACGCAGAAATCTTATAAGATCTTTTAAAAATGTGGAATGCATATGTGTTTGTCATATATATATAAATATATACACACACACACACATATATATGTATAATATGTGTGTGTGTACATAATTAGTATGTGAGTTATTTAGTTGTATAAAACAGTGCATTAAAATCATACACTTAACTGAAAAATATGTCATTATTTGCCATAGATACATTGGTAACTTTATTGGTTGCTAATAAGAAAAATAGTTAAAATTTATTAAATTTTTTAATGAATGCTGAGTAATAATAGCAATTTTAAAAAGCTTGATCCAGTTTATAGGTATTTATCATACCTTCTTTTCTTCCAAAACTAAGCCAGTTTCCTTGTGTCTGTTTTACCGGCTTATTTGGATCTTCTGGCTGCTGTGTGCATTGAAATTCACTTTATCTTTTTTCATTGTAGGGCCGTGAATCTCAAAAATCCATCATAGCTATTCCAAAAGTGTATGCTCTAGAAATAAGCCCTAACATTAAAACAGGATTAAACTTAAAACTTTGTTTGTTCATTAATTCACAAGTTTTCAACAGCGTTGTTCTGTGATTAAACAAGCATTTTCTGTTCCTAAACATTTTCAGAATATGCCGAATTTTCTTTTGTGAAACATACTCAAAACCTGTCAGGAGTCTAGATGTTACCTTGCATCAAATTGAGATCTATAGTAGTGTAATTGTTTCAGATTCCTGCATCATTTGCAGTTTTTTAAATAATGCTAGGTGAGTGTTATAATTACAGACTTCTACTGAACGTGCTGGTGTTTAGTATTTCTGTAGTTTCCCAGCCTCTCGTATAGATAGCTGTGTCTTCTTGGTTACACCGCACATTTTGTTAGTTTCAGCTACACTGCATACTGTATTTTGCAGATTAATAATTAAGACGTTGAAGTAATATTATTTGGTACAATTGGAGAATGAAATATCTCCTAATTATTCTGATTTATTAGCTGTATTTTGTTTAATTCTCTGTCTACTTCCACATATTATTCTCATCTCAAACTGAATTGCAGCTGAGAGAATTTTCTTGCGTAAAGAACTCAAATTTACATTATTTTCTTTAGAAAAAAAATTATAATCTAAGTTACTTATTAGTATTGATTTGCCTTATTTGAAACTGTATCTGTTTAAAAAAGTTTGCAATCATTTTTTATAATAAATTGATAAATTGAATGCATTTAAATGTAATATTCTAAATACGTACTGCCAATGTAGAGCAGATTTGAGGTTAAAATAAAAAACTTTGCTAACAACATAACCTGGTGACAAAAAAAATGCTTTATTTTTGGTTCATTAATAGATTTCAACATTGCTTGCTGTAACACGGTATGTATCCATTCATCATTTTTATATTGTGTCCTCAAAAATATTATCATTGTGCCAAAATAACCTTGGATATGCCACATTATTATAGACAGTTTATTTTAAAAGCAAAATATTCCACCATGTTTTTGGTTCTATTATAGGATTATGATCCATAAATCTGACTTCTACCTAAATGTAAGGTACGACAAAAATATGTTTAGGTCAATTTATATTTTCAGATCTCATACATACATTTGGAAAGTATGTAGGTATGTATTTTTAATTAAATATGTTTTAGCTTGGATTGTGTAAACTGTTCTGATAAGTACTATGGTTACTGAGTAAAATGTCAATGCAAAATAACTAAAATTATCACTCTTTGTTAAATACATACATAATTATATGATTATAATGCAAGTAATTAAGAGTATGTTCTATATCGACATAAAAACCTAAAGAATAATAATGCTGACATAAAAACCTTAAGAATAATAATGGTAATATTCTTGTGTGCGATACTTTTAATCTTGTAATGTCACGTAATGTAATTGTATTTATACGGGCAAAATTACAGGTGAATATTTCATATATATATATATATATATATATATCCTTAAATTGCTATTTAGATAGACGTTCTCCTTTTTAAAATGTATGCTAAATTATTATTAGACCATAACATAGATGTGCTCTCTTTTTAAATATTGCTCTGTATATCCAATAAGGAATAATATAATTCTCGAACATAGATGGTATTTTGTTGTTTCTTTGTTTGAACCAGAGAAATTTTACCATCTTATATTAGTAGTTTATACCAGTCAGTGCTATATTTAAAATTTTGGGGGAATCAAATGTCTTTTAACATTTGTAGTTCTTTTACAAATAGAATATGACTATTTCTTATACATTAACTAGTAATTTTTTATTGTCCTATGTCATAGTATAAATATTTTAATAAAAGCCCTTTGCGAATAAAATCCCTTAAATCCAAGCATATTCAGTTATGTGGAAAAATTTAAAAGAAACATTTTGTTATGAAATTCTACAGAAAATGCTTAAGTGTAATAAGAACATTAGATGTTTTAGTTGTTTAGATGTTTATGTAAGCAGACTTCTCATTTACTTATGTGCTTATGTGGAGTTTTCAGAACTCTATTATATGGATATTTCAGTTTAATAATAGTTTATGAGCTATGTTGGACTTTTTGTAATTTTAGTAATCGGTAATGGCTAATATGTGGTAAATGCATAGTTAAAATACTTTTATGCTGAAAAGGGCATAAATTTGTAGGTTGTGAGTTTGTACTTATAGGTTTCTTTCTGTGGGCTGGTACATATTTTGATTTTTATTGTCAATATAAATATCATTTATAAATTGTAGAAGCTCAGTTGCGTTCCTTCATTATCCACATTAGCACTTATCATTGTTTTTTTCAGAATTTGTTTTCTTTAAGTCCTGGATTTTTTATGAAAGCAAAGAGACACAACATGAAATGCAAAGTTTTTTACCAAAGCTATTTTTAGCTTATTACAGTGTTATCAGAGACTGCCATGTTGTGCTTCAAACGCTGTGTCCTCCATTTTGTGATCAGGATTGTTTCTCCTCCACCCTGTCTGAAACGTCAGTGAACTATAATGCCAACTCCCCTCCCCACCCCCCCGATTCCAATACTTACTTTCTCATCAATGAAACAAGCTGTGCAGTCATTTTATTACCTGTTTCATGATATTAAAAAGCCACCAGACCCTTTTTATTTACTTCATCTGCAGGGCGAGCACTTCATAGTGCTTATGATGTAATTACTCTCTCCAGTTGTTTTATATTTCATGTTATTTGGCTTTTTGAAATGCTCTTGCCTCTGCCACTGTTTCACTGTGCTTATTAACAGAGATATCTTTGCTTATTCTATGTATTTGCTGGTTTTATCATTGATTCTGTGCATCATATTAATTTTGCCTTTGATCTCTGCATATCTGTACATAACCTATATATAATGATTTACGTGCATTATTATATTTATTTACATATATATATATATATATATATATATATATATATATATATGTGTGTATAGGTAGATATAGATGGATAATAGATTCTTGTATATGCTTATGTAGGATGTGGAGCCTTGGGTTTCCCAGGGCGGTAAATGGGAAATGATGTACGACATCCTCAGCGTCATCCCTAGGGAATAACCCCTTAATCCGTATTAGTTAATGTGTTGGTAATCTTTACCTACTCAAAGCAAACAGCACTGTGCCTGTCAATGGGGCTGTATCGCACCTCTGACCCCGGGGTCACGCCCTTTGTTCCCCGCTGAATGGGAAGTGCCCGCCGGGGTCACAGGTCTCGCAGAGAGGGTGTTCAGGCACGTGCGGGGGCTCTGTCCTGACCGGCAGGTCAATCGGCTGCTCTGTGTGGAGCGTGGGGGGGGCAGCCAATGTCCCTGTGGCTTGTTTTTTTTTTCCCCACCCCCCGCTTTCATTCGCATGTACGTTTGCTGTTTAACGCAGAATTGCTCCCTGAAGGCCAAGAAGTTTTTTTTTCTTCTTTTTGGTGTGTTGTCACTTTGTGGCATGCCCCCCTCCAAAAGTTCCTTGTGCCCCTACCTCCACACTACCCGATTTTAAGAGCGTGGACCATCCAACTTTTAAAATGTTGTCATTAATTAAAATATTGCTTAGAAAATACATATATTTTTATATATACTAACAGACAGCTGTAAATTTATTGTGTGTGTATTTTTTTAAATTTATGAAGACAATATATAATGCTATAGACCTTATTTATAGGTGTACTTAAAGGTAAATTGGAGCACACCGCTTATTCGGACAGGCTGGATGGTAGGGTAAGGATCCCTCCATCTGCAGACACCGCGGCCTGCCGCTGTAGTCTTGGGCCTGTTCCACTTGTGACATTACTTTTGTTTTGCTGTGTACAAAATAGCCACAAAACCAAATGGGATGAAGTTTAATTCTGCATATTCTGACTGTTTGGTCTTTATTTTGTGACTCAGCAACCAGGGACTAGCTTTGCAAATGGACGAGGATGTGCCGAAATTCAAGTTATGAGTGGAATTGTGAATTTCAGTTAAGCAGATTGTCTCCTTCACTAAATAACAGTCAATGAAACTTAAAAAAAAAAAATCATGTATCGAAGTGTTCTGGCAAGAATAAGGGAGCAAGATTTTTGTTGCTGTGCTTTTGGGACTGTAATGTGTTATGAGCTGCATGTTACTGACGTCTGCATGGCCTCTTTTGATTGATTAATAACATTTATTTATCATCTCAACATTTCTTTAATTAATTGAAACCATCAAAAAAATTATTTTAAGAGCATGTTGTCATGTGATTGGATTCCTGACATATTCTCAAATACTGGTCATATTGTTATGCAGTGTGTGTGCTTTGAAAAGTATCACAGACCGTGTTATCCTTGCAGGGAAAAAAGAAATCTTGGTTGACCTTTGATGCTGTGATTTACTGCTTTTTTGTGTATTTGAATCACACTTTTAAATGGAGAGAAATATAAAGAGGCACCGAGACAATTAAAGGAAAAATACAGACAATTGTTAAATCGGTAAAAACACTTGACTATTTTTTTAAGAAGGCATTATTATAAGTAAACAGCAGTGTGAATCATTGTTACTCCTTGATTGTTAAAGTATACCTAAGGCGAGAAAATATACACCATTGTTTCTGAAAGAGTTGTATCTCCACAAAACAAAACAAAGAGTCTGGTGGGCCGCTTTGTTCGAGATTTTGGAGGGGTTAAGGGCCTGAACGATTTCCAAAACAAACGACAGGTAAATATGGCAGGGAGGGTCCGTTTGATCAGTGCCGGCCAGCCGTCGGAAGCAGCGCTCGGAATGAGGCAATAAACCTTCATGCCGTAAAGGCTGGCATGCGACCCAGACCAGAGGCGTGTCCTCGCGTGAACCCAGTTAGCGGGTTAAAGGGTAGCCGAGCTCTGGTGTGCCAGGAGCAGGATGTCACACGGGAAAAGGTGCCCTCACATCGGGCCGAAGGTCCGTGTACGCGGGAGCCCGAGGACCCGGGCAGCTGCGCCTGACCTTTCCCCCTACAACGGTGGGCGCTGCGATTGGTCCAGGCGCCGTGGCGAGATGTGACGCTGAGGGTCTCTGCATGGCGGGCTGCTGCTGCGTCACCGCGATCTTACCGTGAGGCAGCGTTTGTTTCAGGACTCGACTGAAGGAGGTCGAAGGTGGCGGAGGGGGGTTGCGTTTTTCTCGTGTCTCTTGGCACCCTCGCCGGTCCCTCCCCAAGACTGAAGCTCGAAAGTCACTGTGGAGGAGGGGGATAGCCCACAAAAGTACCCCGGGATAGTCTGCCCAGCAAGGGAGGAGAACCCCAGGGGGTGGGGTGGGGTCCTTGTGCACCACCCCTCTGTCACCAGGCCACCGGCAACACCAGCTCATTCCCCCCCCACCCAGAGCTGGGACCTGCTGCCATGGTACGATGTTCTGCGGGAATGTTAATTAGAGCCTCTCCTAGACAGACAAACTCAATCGCTTCAGAAGAAGAAAAAATTCAGCTTGCCAGCCTTCCCCTCTCCCACCAGTCGCTAGTTCCGTGTTGGCCACACGAGCCAATAGGAGCCTGCTGTCGTAATCTAGAATACAGCAGAAAATTCAGATGTGTTCTCCATTTTTTTGTGTTCTGCCTTTTTTTTCCTTCTGTCGGGACAGGAAGTAGGAAGGAAGTTGTTTTACAATAGCGTTACGGTAATCTGCTACAAACGGAAAAAGCTGAACGGTAGCAGCAGGGCGGGGGGGGGTATTTGAAATTGAAGGGGGGAAAAACGGGGGTGAGGTTAGCAAGAAATGTCCAGCAGTCCTGCCGGTCAATTTTGGCGGCTTACTGACGGCGCAGAAGTGGACTACAGAGTTTGTAGCTTTTTATGATATTTCATCTCTGACTCTGCCCAGGTCGGCCTGAGGGACGGTGACCCGTTTGTCAGGCACTATCTGTGTTTATTTAGCTTACCTTTTTCCCAATGTGTCCTTCTCACTCTTTTTTCTCTCTCCCTCCCTCCCTCTCCGCCCTCTCGGCAGATGTTTTTCTTCCACTGTGGAGGTGACGCTCTCACCCAAGTGCTTATCGCCTCTTGACTCCTTGCCAAAATAGTTACGGAGGGCACTCTTAACTGGCCGGGGGGGAAGCAGGGGGCAGCCTTGGCTAAGCTAACGTCTATCCACTAGCATGCTCACATGCTTCTGTGGCGATGGAGAGGGCCACCGAGACTCGGTCCCTGCCGGGCTTTGCTCTCTCCTCTGTCCTTCCCCCTAAAATCTCACTGACCTGCTCCCACTTTCTGATGGCATCCAAAAGAGTTAATCGACTCTTTGACTTGAGTGAAACTACATGCCAAACTGTCTCTTTTGTTATTTTGTTTTCTCAATCTCTTCCGGGCTTGCCGGTGACCAGTGGGGGGGGGGGCGTGAAATGCGGCTAATGAATCGGTCGGCCTTTCTTGGTCACACCACACCCATCTCCCACGTCCTGCTCGCACTCTTCTCTCCCTCCCTCGCTTTTCTTTTCTTTGGTGGGCAACCAAAGGCGCAGAGTGAGCTGCGCGTCTGCGCACTGCGTCTGCACGTCTGCGCACTGCGTCTGCGCTGGGTTTGCTGGAGGAGTGGATTTGGTGTCACTCCAACCTCCTGCACTCCTCCTCTCTTTCTCTCTCTCTCTCTCTCTCTCTCTCTCTCCCCGTCTCTGTTTCCCACCCATATCCCTCCCTCTCTCCCTTCCTCCCTCCCCCTCTCTCTCTCTCTCTCTCTCTCTCTCTCTCTAAGTGCGAGTGCAGTTCCTCGCCGCGGCAGCGGACGCGTGGTGGAGAGGCACAGCACTCGTGCGCTCCTGTGTTCATCATCGGCCGGGGGGCCCCGCCGCACGGAGCAGGCTCCAGCTCGCTCCCCCCTTCTCCGCTCCACCCGTGCCCGGCCCTGGCGGCTCGTGGGGGGGGGGAGGCCCGAGCTCTGCCGGGGGAAAAAAAGCTGGGCTGCTGTTTGCAGAGCGAGGGCCTCCCTCCAACGGCCAGGGCTGAAGGAGACGTGCTTTCTTTCTTTTTTTTCTTTTCTTGCTGCAGTTTGCTGGATTTTAACTCTCTGCCTCCAAATGCATGCAGTGGCACCAGGGAAGGAAACCTGCAACAAGTTGCTTTTTTGGAGGTGCCCCTCTTATTTTCTGCATCTTCTGTCCTGCTGTTTTTTTCCTCTCGTCATTTTGTGAATTATTTTGTGGAGTGTTTATCGTTTTTTTTTTTTTTTTGCGGTGGTCTTTACAATTTCTCCAATACGTGTTTTTTCGTTTTCCTTTTATTTTTTATTTTTTGCCCACTTAAAAGAACACTTTCTCTTTCCCACAAACCCCTTT
>JAODKL010000001.1:3867944-3878355 GCA_026780765.1 Petrocephalus schoutedeni
CCTTTTGTGTTATACTGTGTATCAGTGTGTCTGGTGATGACTGTAATGATGTGCCTTTTGTGTTATACTGTGTATCAGTGTGTCTGGTGATGACTGTAATGATGTGCCTTTTGTGTTATGCTGGGGACAGGGGTGGCAGAGAGTGGGTGCTACTGTAGCCTGGACAATGTGATGCAGAGGTGATGCGGCCCCTTGCCCTCCCCAGTTTTGTGGACTTTTTGTAGAGGTAGATGTCGTAATGGAGTGGGGGGCTGGATGCAGGTCTTAACTTCACCTCCATGGGGAAAAGTATCTCCAAGTCAATGGTCACACCTCCCTGTGGAAGAGACAATAATGTCCTCTGGGAATGTCCTGAGGCAAGTCTGACCAATCAGAGCTGGATCTGATAAAACCTGGATTCAGGTCTCACCAATCTCTCACTTGTGCATCTGGAGATGTTAAACCTGGACAAGGAGTTGGGGGCCTGGGCAAGGGGGCTGTGAGCGAGCTGGATGACATGACTTTCCCTTCCACCCGGATTGGGTGAAGTGGATGGAGCAGCTTTGTGATGTTATCGTGGGACATGGGGCCGGCCAAATAAATGTTTGCTCAGGGAGTCTTTGATCAATGAGAGGAAGAGAGGATTCTGTGGATGGGGGCGGCTTGCTGTTAAATGCGGTGTTCTCCTGAGCACTGTGAGGGGCACTTCACCGGAACAAGCTGCCGTGGCTCACTGTCATTTTCTCGAACAGCCAGAAGAACACAAGCGGTCTTCTCGAGTAGACTAACATCATAGGGAAGTCAGAACATCTTCCCTCATACTGCAGTGCTAATTCTGCATCATTCTCTGTGTGTGACCCATACATACATTATGAACGGTAGCGTTCTACGGAAGGTTGTTTAAGGACGATCCCAGTTAGCCAGCCGAAGGTCTAGTTATCTCAAAATGGCCACACATGCTCGGGGACGGGAAAGCTCGAGGGAGCCTCCCGCCAGCCACCTCTGTTTTTCTTCCTGAACGCCGACGTTCCACGGCCACGGTTGCCATGGCATCGGAAAATCATTTCTTGGGGGCGGGGGGGTGGGGGAGGGTGGTGATGTCATACAGAACCCGCTTCAGCGTGTGGCTTCCTGTCTACAGGCACAGCACGGAGTGGTGTGGAGGGTAACAGCCGGCAGACTGGCGGTGTGGGCGTACAGACGCCATGATGGGGCTGGGGACTGCGCTCATGCGACACACCCCGCGCGAGAGGGCGACGCGGAAGACGGGGGCGTGACGCCAAAGTTCCTGGTCATTCACAGTATGTGATGCGTGGTGCCTGACATGAGACCTGTAAGAATTCCCTGAGGTGAGTGCCAGACCATCCCTGGGCCTGAGAAGGCCACCGTCCCCACAAATGCAAATTGTTCTTCAGGCCTCTTTTTCCTCGCATGTAACAAGAAACAACAGAAAACAGTGAAGGGTTTTCTCTACCCAGTACTAACCAACATCCAGCACACCTTAACACATGCAGACCTTAACCGAGTAAAGTGCTGACCTGTACAAGTCATTTCTCCTGCACACCTCGTGCACTCGAACTTGAAAGTCATAAAAATCCTGACCCATGTAAGTTTTAATCCATCTGACTTGACTCCATATTGGTAAATATAAGTCGAGTGAAAAGCAAATTAGCTTCTATATGTGATGTGGCCCCAAGGATGGGTTTTTTTGTCTCTGGGGCCCCCGAATCAAGAAGTCACTTGACGCTCCCCTGCCACCCCTGACTGTTTGTGGCCAACAGGGCCCCCAAACCGACCCCTTCCCCCCTGAAGGAGCCATGGCCACACCCACACAAGGTTTATGAACCTTACCACTGCTGCAAGGGGAGTGAGCAACGTGTTTGTGTGTCTGCGGAGATTACAGGGTAGGAAACAAGCGAGTGACCCTCCAGGGGTGAGGTAAGGGGTACTGAAGCCATGCACATCTGGCGCTACCAAAACTCAGGCAGAGCAGTGAAGGCAAAGACACCAGGAAGACTCGGGGAAGCTGATCTTCAATGTTAAAAAGGTTTATTCAACAACTGTCCAAACTTGTTTTTTCTGACGTAGTCTGTATTCCCAAAAAAAGTACAAAAAAAACTGCAAATACATCAAAGGATTAGAAACACGTCAATGAAAAAAACCACATCATGTTCTCTTATATCAATCCACATTGTTTTCCATATATATTTATACGTACTCAACGAATTAGTCAAACATTAAAACCTTGCAGATTTAAAACTTGTCTTTTTTCTAAGTTTTTGTTTTGTAAATCTTTTTTTTTTTTATCTGTACAAAAAATACCAACGCATGCTGTAATGCAGTAGGGTCAGGGCAGAATGGGGAAGGGGACACAGGGAGCACAGGATGTGGGGGTGGGGCGGGCAGGTGTTGCTGACTGTTCTTGGCATGGTGATATGGGGGGCTGGGGGTGAGCATGCCACCTTGTGGCGGGGCAGTGGCACTACATCATGTTGTTCTGCAGCGAGTTCACATCAGAGGAGTTCTCCTCGCCAGCCACCTTGTTGTTCTCATGTTTGGGGGTGAGCGAGTTCTGGATGTTGAGGGGCTCATCCTCCTTAGGCGGGGGGGCTTTCACGGGGTCCTCCAGCTTGTTCTGGGCATTAGCATCATCCTGTGGGACGACACCCCATTAGGTCTGCTTACGCACCTCCCCCAGTCACACAGAGGATGCTGCAACCTCACGCTAAGGTCTCAATAGGTTATTTTCAATAAATGTTAAGATATTTCATAGTCTATAAAAGCTATTAATTGTTCATCAAATAAAATTGCTTCTTGGTAGGCTCAGTGGGTAGCACTATGGCTTTGTGCTTCACTCCTGTGTCTGTTCTCCTTGTGGCATGGGTTTCTTGTAGGTTCTGAGGCTGGATCGAGTTTTTGCTTTGCAGGCAGACCTGCACACCCTTTTCTCTGGCAAATTCATAAATATCAAACCTACAGCGAAGTCAGAGTTTGAGAATGAACTAACTCACCACCATAAAAATATACCGAAACCTGCCTTGGGTCTGCTTGAAAAGTGCTAGAAGTGTTTAGCTGAGTCTGGTTATTCGAAAGGCTTTTGCTGGTCGTGGTGGTGGTGGTGCATTGCTGTGATCTAGCTCCAAAAACCTGATGTAGGTTTGATTCCTGAGTCCCATCTTTAAGGTAATTAATGTCGTTCCATCTCTGTACTTATAGCTTGTCTCTTTACAAACCTCCTAACTGGTGACTCTATGTTTGCTGGCTTCCTCATAAATTTAATCTTCACCACTGGTAAGATTATTCTATTTTTCCAGTGGAATCCATATCTCCAACGGGCTTTGTTTAGAAATGTAGCTATCATTTTGAGTTTATTCTTTAAAAAAAAAAAATCACCCAAGAAACACAAAAAACTTGCTTTAAAAAGTCACGTTAGTCAGAAGTCATGTCACCTCTGGTTTGTTTACAGGCACACTTATGGGGAGTACAAGATGTATGGAAGGCTAAACTGTGAGACGCTACCCACAGCCCAACCCACCCAACAATGCCCCGCCCATAATCCCCAAAACACCCGTGCAGGCATGCTCACACATGCAGGAAGCCGACTTGAAGACCCCCGTCTCCCCATGCAGCCCCATCCCTGAAATCTGCCCCCGACTCATGACTGGAAGTACCTTCATACTAGCAAAGAGAAATGTGTGCTGATGGAGTGCACGGAGTGAGCAGGAGAGTGAGATCAGGGTGCTGCACGCTAATGTTTGTCCATGACATCTGCATTAAAGCCCTTGCAGAAACAGAAGCACATAAAAGCTGCTCAGAGAAACTACGGGGGATGTTGGGGATGGTCCTCTGCATACAGCTCACGTCTGCCTGAAACACACCCTGTCCTCCTGCTCATTTAGCCGCAGTACAGTGTGATGGCGCCATACTTCCTGTTAAGGCCTTCAATAAATATGTGCAGGAGCTACCTTTCATGAAAACTCAAAGTTCTGAGGTAGAGTCTCCAGGGGATGCCACCCCCCCCCCCCCCCAAAGACACTGGGAAGTTCTGGTGCTTTTATTTTCATCCACACAATCTTCCCACTCGTCTGGAGGAGTGATAACATGAGACAAGCCTGTGGGATGCCGTTATGTCAGAACTCCAGGAAGGATGCTGTTGAAGCGGAAGCCTTGTGCCTTGGGGCTTCTCGGCTCATTGGTCTGCACTGCTCCTGGGGGACAGCTTGGAGTGGGGAGCTAGCTGGCGTGAGACGCCAGGGACGACTAATCCAAGCATCATTTCTGGAATCTGGCTGATCATGGCGTATAGAGAACGTGAATGTCACACTCTGGTTTAGTGCCAACAGGAGCTGTAAATATGGGGGCCCTGCACATGGAGCATGGGGATCACAATCAGAGAGCGTGTGCTGGGTGTGTGGAGACATCCAATTGGGTGCTGGATTATTGGACAAGTAACCAAAAAAATGCAGGTTAAAAGCCAATCAATTGTCCAAAACACCAAAACAAAATTACATGATTCAAGCAACAACCCAGGAATGGACAGAGCAGATGTAGAACACTCCATAACTTATGCATGAATGTGACCTATTCCAAGGATTATGACCTACTTTGACTTTGGACTCAAGAGTGACTGGTTCTCACCAGTGGTGTCCTGGTAAGGAGTATTTTGACGAGACCATAGCTAGCTCAGCTTTAGATGGTTGGATCTCACCATCCTGGTCCAAGTTCTTACATGGATGGTCTGCATTCTGCTGGTGCTCCCCCTGGGAATCAGGTATTATAAGACCCTAAGTCTATTCTGATACCCTCACACCAGTCCTCTTCCACAATAGCATTGAGTTTCTCAATGGTGGGTTTTTGTGACCATCTACGATTGCTGCTCTGTCATAACAAAAACTCAAGCAACTAGGGGAAGGCTAATGATCTGGCCCACATAGATTAGGGGCATGGAATGGTCTACCCCAGACCACCCCAGAGCAAAACCCAACTCCAGACAAGCAGGGCCCTGTGGTCTCCGATTCTACAAACTTGGGTCAGCTTCTTACCAGCCCTGCAAACTGGCTCAGAGTAGTTGAACAAAGCATATGGGACGAAGTGTCTGATATCGACCAGGTACGCAGTGCAGGGCGTGTGAAGGTCGCGGGGGATTGAGGTTAATGCTTAACACAGATTCGTTTTTTTTTCCCTTCCCTTCTGGCGCCATATTGATCCGTGCCAATCAACATGACCTGCTCCCTGAGTACCAACAGAAGGGACACATCACATCTGCTCGGGGTGAGCCCTTCAAGAGTAGGTGAGACCTGCTCTCTCTTGCGTAACAGTAGCAATGCGGCACTGCCAATCCTGTTAAAGGTCTAGGCTAGGCTAAAGGCTAAAAGGCCCTCCTTATATATGAAGTGGAGCAGTCAGCAGATGGGCCCAGTGATTCTGTGAAGCTTCATACAAGTACCCACTATCAGGGATACAGAGTCACGTTCATGAACGGGATGGCGTATGAGAGATACCCCCGAGAGACGATGGAAAATGTTTGCATTTCAGCCTTTCTTTAATATTCCATTCTGTTTCTAACCTCCATTGTACTTTACATATTCGCTTAATATTTTAAATAAAATCTTATACATCTATTGCATTGGTACTTCTATCCCTTAGGTGAGGTCTTTTGAGAATGTCTTAAGGGTTTATAAACCTGAAGTGGACTGCAGGAGGGCTCATGTTGGGAAAGAGGTGGCGGGGGACTGCTGATTGGCTAGATTTTTTTCAACAGGGTTATGAAGACCAGATAGACACTCGCTCAGGATTGAGGGGCTGCTCGAGGTCTCCATGGTAACGGAACAATGAGCAGAAATGGGCATCGGGGCCAAAGGTAAGGGTCCGAAGAATGTGAGAAGGGGTGTCTTACCTCGGAGTTGGGCTCCTCTTTGGTCTTACACTCCCAGGTGTATCTGTTCATAGTTTTCTGGGGGGGGGGGGGCGCATTTCGGACAGGGTTATATTTTCCCGAGAATAAGTAACACCATTCAGAGCAAAAAGGGGAGATAGAGGACAGGAATCCATGACAGGGGGTGGTGCACAGCGTTTGCGTATGTGTCGGTGTGTGTTTGTGAGTCTGTCTGTACATGCACACGGGGTAGCCTGACTCCGCCCACTCCTGTACAACACATCCACATACTGAATGTGTCTGCTGGGCTCAGCTACCATGGCAACAACCTTGCAGCTTTTTTCTTAGCTCATCTGCAAACGTCCCCCACCCAGCTGCTAATTGTGCTGTGTGTATTTGTTACTCATCGACAGAACATATGTCAGCGGTGTTTAATGGCATTCTTCAGGTTCCTCTGGAGTATTCATTTTATGTGACGTGTTCTGTGTCTCACACCCCCGCCTGGCACCATCTCGGTACCCCTCTCAGATCTGGTGCTGTCCTGTTTTCTGGCCCCTGATGGTCAGGTTAAGGCCTCGGGGCTGTCCACCTGGTGTTTGAGAGGCTGGCTGATCCATTTTGTTCTGTCCTCCCGATCCACAGTTCGCAGCAAGGTTGTAACCGTTAGAACTTGGTACCACATTACCAGCAGTAGTGCGGTGGACTGAGGTACAGGGCACGCATGTAGAACAGACAATGCCGACCCGGACTCAGGGGCCCAGAGGAACAGTATCAGACCAGGCAGGACACTACATTTGTGTTAGGTCTGGTGAGGCTGCTCTACAGCGCCCTCTCAGTTGACTGTTAGAATGATTTTTAATTTAGTCTGGGGGAGAAGGGAGGGGGCAAGGTGTGGCGCAGCACCTTGGATACTCTGCGGGATGACAGAAGCGTGTGATGCCCCCCCCAGTGTCCCACCCACCCACCCCCGCCCCCCACGAGCTCCACACCCCCCCACCCTCCAGACTGCCCTCATTATCGAGTCCCAGCCACCACCCCTCGATCAAGCAATGACCAGGAACGACAGGTGAGACAGACGGACTGCCATGCCGAGGGTGGCGGTGACACAAGCAAGAAGCAGTGTGTCCCAGAGCCAGCGGGTGAAGGAGGGGCCCTGAGCGACCAATCACACGAGCAGGACAGCGTCACATGCAGAGGGGGCGGGGTGTCTCTCCAGGGGCAGGTCGGCACACACTGAGATGAGGGGAATATTGCCAGTTTCTGCTTCCTAGGTGACTAATGGGTGTGAGTTTCCACAGCCCTGGGGGGGGGGGGGGGCTAAAATGGCCCCTCATGGCTGCCTCATGGAAACTCGGATGCATGACCATGTCCCGGGCTAATGTAGCATTAGCGCTACATCAACGCAGTTCCAGCACAGTGCGTCTACTATGGGTGGGTTTGTGTCCGAGCAGCACACCAGCAACATCCGACTGGGAATACTGGGCCCCGGGATGGTTTTGGTGCTCGGCACCACCAACCAGTCTAGCAGCGGCAGGCTGGGGACACGCCGGCACCGATAATGACAGGAGGTCGGAACATGACCCGTTTGGTGAGCGGTGTTATAGCTAGAGGCACAGGGGAGGCAGTGCGCCCAGCCCCGTACCCATACCCGTGTCAGGGGGCAGGCTTGCCCCGGAGAGGGAGAGAGAACTCCAGGGTGGACATGCAAGCCCGCACGGAGGGCGAGAAAGAGAGAGAGAGAGAGAGAGAGAGACGAGAGGCACGTTACCTGACAGATAATGTTATCATAGTAAGCCAAAGCACAAGCACGGGGAATGGCGGGGGAGGAGGAACACAGTTTCCTTACATTTGGGTGGGAGCCCTCAGCGATGGTGGACAGCGAGAAATTATCATTGTGCTGCTCCGATGTGGGGCGGTACTTACTGCTGCAGGGGCGAGAGACAGAGAGAGAGAGAGAGAGAGAGAGACAGTGAGAGAGAGGGAGAGACAGAGACAGAGAGAGACAGTGAGAGAGAGGGAGAGACAGAGACAGAGAGAGACAGTGAGAGAGACAGAGACAGTGAGAGACAGTGAGAGAGAGGGAGAGAGACAGAGACAGAGAGAGACAGTGAGAGAGACAGAGACAGTGAGAGAGACAGAGACAGTGAGAGACAGTGAGAGACAGTGAGAGAGAGACAGAGACAGTGAGAGAGACAGAGACAGAGAGAGACAGTGAGAGAGAGGGAGAGAGAGAGAGAGACAGAGACAGAGAGAGACAGTGAGAGAGACAGAGACAGTGAGAGAGACAGTGAGAGAGACAGTGAGAGAGACAGAGACAGAGAGAGACAGTGAGAGAGACAGAGACAGTGAGAGAGACAGAGACAGAGAGAGAGAGACAGAGACAGTGAGAGAGACAGAGACAGTGAGAGAGACAGAGACAGAGAGAGAGAGACAGAGACAGTGAGAGACAGTGAGAGAGAGGGAGAGACAGTAAGAGAGACAGTGAGAGAGAGGGAGAGAGAGAGAGACAGAGAGAGAGAAAGACAGTGAGAGACAGACAGAGACAGAGAGAGAGAGGCAGTGAGAGAGAGGGAGAGACAGAGAGACGGTGAAAGAGAGAGACAGTGAGAGACAGACAGAGGCAGAGAGAAACAGTGAGAGAGGGGGAGAGACAGAGAGAGAGAGGGAGAGACAGAGAGAGAGAGGAGGGCAGGAAGTGGGAAGAAACGGGTAAGACAGTCAGTGTATCTGTAGGTCGTACTCAGGCAGGCGGCCTTGTTTACATTATCAGGACAAATAAAGAACTAAAGCAGCTTATAATTTTGCTTTTTGACTCCGCCTCAAAGTGCAGCCTTTCCAAATACCCCCTGGGTTTTTGCCCATTGATGTTACTCTTTCTGTGAACTGCCATGCAGGCGGTGATGTGCATAGACATGAGCATAGACTTCATACATGCAGTGCGGATGAGTCACTCTCTCTGTACCCCCCCTCCCCCCCAAGCCTGACCTCCAAGAGACACAGAGCCATATCTAGGTCACCCTCCACACACAAACATTTGTAATGATGTCTTTGTGGGGACTCTCCATTAATTACTATGAGGAAAACTCATATCCCACCATGACAACCTTAACCCCTACCCAGCCCAAACCATTAGTAACTAAACAAATTATGAGACCTGTGGCATTTTTAGTTATTTGACTGCATTCACAGATCAATGTGTGGGCCTGAAAAATGGTCTCCATAGCGTCAAAATAACAGGTTCTTTGGTCCTTTGGTTCCTCACAAGTATAGCAAAACACCCTCCTGATGCCAGGCCCCCTTGCTTTCACCTAGATTTCACAACCCACTGCGTCTTTACTGTTCCAGGACCCCGCCCACGCCCCCGCCCATGCCCCACATGACCCAGTCCCACCTTAGGCATGGCCCCGCCCCTGCACTACATGACCCAGTCCCCACACAGGCATGGCCCCGCCCATACACCACATGACCCAGTCCCCACACAGGCATTGCCCCGCCCATGCACCACATGACCCAGTCCCCACACAGGCATGGCCCCGCCCATACACCACATAACCCAGTCCCCACACAGGTATGGCCCCGCCCATGCACCACATAACCCAGTCCCCACACAGGTATGGCCCCGCCCATACACCACATGACCCAGTCCCCACACAGGTATGGCCCGGCCCATGCACCACATGACCCTGTCCCCACACAGGCATGGCCCCGCCCATACACCACATGACCCAGTCCCCACACAGGCATTGCCCCGCCCATACACCACATGACCCTGTCCCTGCCCCCCAGTCACACCTGCGTCTGCGCAGCCGGTGATTCTCGGTCTTCAGCAGGTGCAGCTTCTTGCCAAAGAAGACGGTGATCATGATGAGCAGCAGCACCAGCAGGGCAGCGGTTCCCACGGCGATGCACATCACCTGGAACTCTGTGATCACCGACTCACAGCGCGAGCCCTTATGCCAGATGTAGTCCTGCACATTGCACCTGGGGGGCGGGGAGGAGACGAGGGGTAAAAGGAAGCAAGCAACACCAGGAGGAACTTCTTCACACCCCTGCATCTGCTTCAAGTTCCCAGTGACCTCACTGGACTGGAGTTTGTGGCACAAAATCATCTTACAATGTTTCCGAAAACAGCAGTTTCATCAGTACTTGGGGTTATTCAGCTCAGTTCAATTTATTTTTAAACAGCACCCTTCACAACTGAGTCGCTCAAAGGCGAGTGAAAAGAGTGTGCGGCAATCCATAATCTGATGGTCAGTCTCGCAGCTCTTTTTTCCCAGATTTGTAATGAGTAGATGGAAATTTGGAGTAACGTTGCCCACAGCACAACGGCCTACCCCTGGTGACGGGAACTGCCCCCCCACAGCCACCCACATTCCTGCATAATCCATTATTAACTACATTATGAAACTAATCCACGCTCTGTTAGTAAGAACATAATCCAATCCCAGCCACTTACGCAGGCCCCCAGGTGACGGCACGCGCCGTGGCTGAGGTGGGCCGCGTGCTTCTGAGCCCGGGGGCTCTGACCAGCCAGCGGGGGGGGGGGGGGGGGCAACG
>JAODKL010000001.1:3878365-3893352 GCA_026780765.1 Petrocephalus schoutedeni
CAGGAGCCTTCTGGGAGTTAACACGGGAACTTGGGCACGCAGGGGAGAGCTGTGGTGGAGCGGAGGCGGGGGCATTTCACTATGTATGATTTTTAATGTTATTTTTCTCGTCTGAAGGTGCAATGCGAAGCTGGTGTGGCAGCGGGTTACAGTTTTAACGTGTTTCTACATCGACTCAGCCCCAGCGCTCTGTCAGAGTCCTTCCTTAGCATGTATGTCGCTATGGCACGCATTAAAGATGGTTAGGCATTGATTAGCAGTCACTGCGTCTCACCACTCCTGGACAGGGTAATGTACAGCCCTGCAGGCAGTCTGCCGGCAACGGGGTGCCCAGGGCGGGTAACCTCTATGGGGATCATGGGGATGTGTGTGTGCGCTGTGTGCCAGTCTGGCATGATCTATCCTGTTATATGTGTGTGTCCTATGCGTCAGTGTGACATGGCCTCTCCTGTTTTACATATCCTCCACTATTTCTCACTGGGATTGTACATATCCACCCAGCAAATGTAAATGAATCGTGTGGTGAAAGGTCCCTGAAGACCTTTATGTCACAGGGGCAGTGCAGCACAGGGTGGGGCTGGTTCCCAAAAGGCCATACGGGGAACAACAGGTAGCTGCACGCTCAGCTCAGAGTCCCGCTACAGATAAAGGATCTTCTGAGCGCAGCAGCACACCAGATCACTGATTGATCTGAAGGTGATCTGAAGGCCTGGAGTGTGAGCACGCTGTGTTACTCCATCAGCTGGGACACTGAGGACACACAGGTGACCTTATCAGCACAGACACAGCGCACTCACGGGAACTGAAGCCTTAGAGCTGCTCTCTGGTCACTGATCTGACACACGGGTTCCCGGGCCACATGCCCTAATCCCCCCTCCCCGTCGTCTCCATGGAAACCCACTCGGGTTACCTCCATCCACTGCAGACTCCTCTCAGGAAAAACAGTCAGGGAGAGCTACCGCTGGTGGCCATCTTTCCCTCCCTCAGCCACACACACGCAAATCATCAGCATCACTCCCCTCAGCCACATTCTTACCAGCAAATGACTTCAGCGCCGAGCAAAGCAAGGTACCGCCAACAAATGTGCCTGGATACAAGTCTCATAATTCCCGAATATTCCTGATCATTCCTCTACCTGTCCGCTTCCTGAATATGTTATCAAGATCAGCTTACAGTCAGACTCATTTCTACCACCAGACAAGCCATGACTGGGAATGAAATGAATGAAATTTGTAGCAGCAACCTTTTGGATACTGGCCAGTGTGTGTGTATACACTGGGGGGGAGACTGAAATGTAATCTGGCTTTTCCAGACACCAGTAGCCCACTCCTACAGATGATTTAATCTTGCCGAATCCAATCCTGCCCCCCACATTAAGAGGAGCTCTCCACTGGGATGTGACCTCAGATCATGAGCCTGGGCCTTGCCGTCTGCAATGCTTGGCATTCAT
Source organism: Petrocephalus schoutedeni (assembly GCA_026780765.1). NCBI lineage: Eukaryota > Metazoa > Chordata > Actinopteri > Osteoglossiformes > Mormyridae > Petrocephalus > Petrocephalus schoutedeni. The sequence continues at coordinate 3,879,816 of JAODKL010000001.1, forward strand.
TGTGCAATGAAACCCTATTTCCCCACTCGGATTCAGTCCTTACTAGGTTCGAAATTCCCTGTCTGTAGGACGTAAATAATGTGGATGTCAAACCATACTGTGCAGTTCATGTGCCATAATTCTGTCACATGACACTGCAAGACGCCTTTATGATTCGTCCGCCCCACAGCCAATGAATGACCTTGAAGCCCTTACCTACAGAAGACGCCCATGCCCTCCACCAGGTAGCACTGGCCGCCGTTGAAGCAGTGGCTAGGGGACTGGTCACATAGCGAGCGGCAGGTGCCGTTGATTTGCTCGTAGCCGGGCCGGCAGTTAAACCCGCTGGTGCCGGTGCCGCTCGGAGGATGCCGGGGACCCTCATTCCTCCCCGACCCGCTAGACAGCACGTCGACAGGAGAGAAGGGACGAGGACCACGGGGGTAAACGGGCATAGATGGCGGAGTGGCGTGTAGGAGGTTCTCATCCATCATGTCGGTAGTAGACACCGAATCGTCTTCGCCGTAGGCCTTGGTGGTGGAGTAGACATCCATGTAACTGGAAATGTCAGTCAGCCAGGACTTGGGTTCAACCCCCCGCAGCTCGTGAATGGTAGGCTTTGCGGCTGAGGGTTGGAGCGCCCTCTGGTGTAGCTCGGGCTCCACGTAGCTCACGGTAAAGACCACCGGGTGGTTCTGGGGCTGCACGGGCAGGGGTCTGGGCCGCTGCAGGCTGTCATCCAGATTCAGCATGGGGTCTTCGTCCTTCTTGGGTAAGGTGCCAGTCGGGGTGTGAGACAGCGGCGTTTCGGTGATCTCCATGGTCATCAGGTGGTCGTCTTCGGCCACGATGGGGTTGCCGTCGGGGCCCAGCATGGTGTCCCCCGTCATCCCACTACCGGCCTCGTCCCAACCATGGGGCCTGCGGATGGCCAGGGATGAGTTTGCCTGGCTTCCCGTCTCAGTGACGTTGGCCTCAAGCGAGATCCCTGAAAATGAATATGTATATTAAGTTGTTAACCACTATGGTAAGATTCATAATAAATGTTTTAAATGGGAACTGGGAAGGTTTTACACGTCGGATTAAGGGTAAATGCTTTAATCTGGAATAAAAAACAAATCCCACTTTGACCACAAAATATGCTTCGCTTGTTGTTGTTCGGGCCAGTTCTGTGTGTTTAGTGGACACAAAGGATCATTGTAGCTTTTAAACTGCATTTCCATTCTTCTCTCTTTTTAAGCGGCTCCTTCTCAGCCAATCCGAAGAGCCTCGACCAGTCAGCGAGGCTTCCCGCTGAGAGTAAACCTGGGATCTTTTAAGGAGGCCCTACTCGAAGTAAACGATCGACCTCACAGCCAACTTGAGACTGGCAGAAAGTCTGCAGCTCAGACAAGACAAAGCACATTAGGAGACAGAGAAGACTGATCTCCTTAGTCCCGACTTAATTGCGTGACCCGAGCGACTCTGCTGATCTCCATCCAAAGCTGCTTCAGCTTGGAGGATTAAATTTGCCAATTTACTAATGTTCTTTCGTTGGCACGGGGGGCAGGGTTGGGAGAAGGTCTCAGTCAAAACTTCCCTGAGATCTCACGGCAGGTGGTAAGCATACATCACCACTGGTCCATTTTCGGCAACGAAACACCAGTGAGATATCTCCGTGACATTGCATCATTTGCTTGACACTTAGAATACAAACCATCTTCATGCTTTGGAGTAACTAAGGCCTCCTAAACAGAGCGCCCCAAAGTCAAACTGAGTCCAAGAATTTTCCACAGTGTGAAAACAAATGCCTGAAACATAAACACAGTCCAGTATGGCCTCTCAGTCTTTAAATATGATGTCCCTCTATTTTGAAAGCCTGGAAAAATGAGTCCCAACTACATTGTGAGTCTCCCTTTAAAAAAAAAAGGTTAAGGAAAGGGAGAACCACATTTGGTTTAGACAAATCTGGGCAAAGAGACCCTTTCTGTGGAATGTATCTGGGTTAATCCATGTTCAGAGCCCTGTGCGTACAGTTTCGCAGCAAAGTAAACAACAGGGGCAGAGAGGCTGGCCGGTGAGAGCACCCGGCCTCTTCAGTCAAGCCCATATCTGCTGCTAACACGGAGGTCTTGGATGATGTTCGAGAACTAACACCACTTCAACAATGTTCAGACTTCGAGTTACTATATGTTGAAAAGAGGCTGTTCCATCCTGAGCAGGAGCCAGAATTCCAGTCCGCTAAATATCATGGACGTCAAAGTTCTGAAGGCAAGACAAAAGAGGCAAACATCTGCAGGCGAGATGCACCTATTGGGAAGGCCCCGTCGGCCACTGGCGCCAATGAACAGCAAGCTTCCCGCTTCTGTGACCATATGCCCCCTCGTCCTCATCCCCCACCTGTCTGCTTCCTGCCAAGACGAGATGCCCCCCACCTTTCATCCGGCTTGTTTGGCTCATTCTCATGACCTCATCAGCGAGGCCAACGGAGGTGCCGGTGGGAGAGCCACTGTGTGACACCCCCCTCTGACGTTCCTTTCAACCACCCCCCCCATTCAGCGGGCGAACCCCTGCCACGATTGGTCTGGCGGGAACAGGCCATCGCCACGTCCCTTATGCCAGGACAATCGTTGCAGGCCGCGCACGAGTGCCTCTTACTGCTTCATTGCGTCATATCGCTTTGCCCGGCAAAGAATGGGGTGAAAGGCACAGCCTCCTTCTCCCAGAGTTTGTTAACTTCCCTTTGCTTAGCACGAACCTCAGCTCTCCATTCTGAAGCCTCCTTAAGCACGGCGAGAAAGAGGACAGCCCGTAATTGTACCCATCTGCTCGCCTTCAGGTTGTACGTGATGGAAAATATGCAGCTCGCCGGCTTAGGAATCATGCTAGATAAACAGAGCTTTTAAGACTACCTGGAGTGCGGCCAAAAAAACTGGTGAGTAACATGGCACGCTTGGATTGGGAAAGAAAATTCGAAGGGCCTGCTTCAAATCTATCAGTTCCTAGAACTTAAAAAGCTTGTTTCAGTTACCACAGAGGTCGTATTAAGGAGCCTGTCATCCTTGAGCTAAAAATGAGTGGCTTCCACCCAAATGCCGAGAATCTCTTGGCAACAGTCCTTCACACTAGACAGCTATAGAGAAAAGGAGGTGGGTCCCCTAATCAGGCTGCCGCTCTAATGGGAGTTCATTATCCACTCAGTACAATCGATTAGCCCTTTAAGTGCCAGAATGCATGTGAATACATTACACGCAGAGGGCGTTACAGAGTGGCTGTGAATTTCTTTAACAGGCATCATTAACCAATCTTGAGTTTTCCTGGTGTCAGGAGAAGAAGGACCAACAATCCTTCAACCGGAACTCACAGAATAACCTCACTAACTCACTTGGGGGATTAGAAACTACAACCTCTGGAAAAAGTAATGCTGACGTTGAGATCACGTTTTTTTGTAGAAATGTTGCATGCAGATGGTAAGTTACCATTCGATGCTTGTAGTGTATGAATGCAGAAGAAATGGGTAGGAATAAAGATTCAAGTGATTTTGACAAGGGCCAAATCATTATGGTCATATGTGGTGAAAAGATATCTCAGCTCACCGTGAGCACCGCACAAGCCTTTCCATTTTGGAGATGCTCTGGCCCAGTAGTCTGGTCTTAATGATCTGGCCCTTGTCAAGTTGAGATCCACTATGACAGAAAACTGACAAATATAGATATACAGATAGCATTCAGATGTTATGCTTTGCCCTGTTTTTGTTGTAATATTGCTGCAGTCTCCAAATGTGCAGGAATCGCGTGTCGTTATAATAATAATGGTGCTGCATGGTGATTCTAACTCTGAAATGCTTATGATGGATACAGTTACAACTGCCCATGATTAATTATAGTTATATTGCCCACCAATATCGTGTACCTCGAACAATGGTACAGCAATAGAATTACAGGTTAGTTTACAGGTTTGTGATAGTGCCACGCACTAAGCTAGCCCACAATAGACACGGGTGGGGAAGATGGCTGGATCCACGTTCTGCTCCATCGAGCTCTGCCACTTTTTTGTGGCTGTGGACGGGGTGGGAGGAGGGGAGTAAGAATCAGAAAAAGAGAAGATGAAAATGGCCTTTTGCAAAAAGAACAACAGAGTAACACAGCTTGGTTACAGCATCTGAGATTGTAAACTCCAGGCTCCTGGCTTTGTCGTTTGCTCTTGTGGTGTTCTGCGCAGAGGGTGTGGGTACATAGTTCGACGCCATGGCAGATGCCAGCCAGGCAGGGGGGGCACACACAGAATTGGCATGACTGATCTTGGACCGGCTACTGAGGAGTCAGCGATGCCGCCAGGTTACGTTGGGGTTTCCTTTGTGGTGCGCCGCTCGCCCCAGGCAGCCGGCGTGAGGGCTTCTCCGTGGGACTTTTATGGACAACGTCTGCCAGAATGGAGCTACATCCTGGGAGTGGACATAAGGAACGCAAGGGTGTCTCTGACCCACAGCCAATGTCCTGACATCACTTACTTGGAAGAGGTTTCCACTGATGAATCTTCTTTAAATTTTAGGTTTGTTTTCCTTCAAATGGTTCAAGCTGTTGAAATCGATTCAACAGCTATTTCAGGCTAAGGATCTTCTCATTCACTCTGCAAATATGGGATCATTTGTGTAGAACAATCAGAACAAGAACGGACTCACCCAGAGTCATCCTGCAGCACCGTGGTGGACAAATCAGAGTTTAAAAGAAGCTTTGTGTGACAGACCACAGTTTCTGGCGAGCATATTGGGAAGAAATACACCAGCATTTCCTACTTGTGTGGTCATGTTTCCACTTGAAGTTTCTTAGGGACCATTCTACTTCCTCCCTAACCAACCACCTGAGGATAGTCACAGATGATTGGATATTCTTGCACTAACACACAGGCAGCTTGTGATATGTCAGCGTGGGACATTGGACATGAACCTAAACCCTAGAGAATGTGAAACAACAGCAAGAACCAAATTTGGAACAACAGTCAAGTTAGATCATGCCTGTGGAGTAAATTCTGAAAGAGGTCTCCCTATAGACGGGTCAATCTCTTTGTCCGTCAGTCTCACCACAATCACACCACAAGACCATCTGTTGATGTTCTCATCTGCACAAAAGTGTTGAGAACAACAAAATATATTCTCAATTATCAACACCTGAGAAATTATAAGTTTGGTCTAAGGTGACTAGACAGTCTAAGTCATAGACTGTAAATGTGTCGAGGGCTGTTGAGACAGCTCACATATACAACATGGAAACGTGCGAGGAACATGCGCCATCTTTCCCCATGTGACACTCTTGTGAGCTTCGTGACGAAGAGCCCGAACGAAACAGGTATGCGAAATTCAGCTCGTAACCGTGATGCCCAGCAAACAAAAATGCCACATTCCACCTGCCTCCGTTTATAGTCCTTCAACCGTAGTTTAGTTTCTTGATACAAAAAGACATAAAGATTTCCAAGAACATATCAGTGATGCATATTACCCAGCAGGTAGCTTAGCTGATCTGCAAATGAAATCATAACACAAAGGTCGCTCATCCGAAGCCAAGCTGTTGTACTCCTCTGTGGTGTCCTGAACCCAAACTGTTCCAGTAAAATATCCAGCAGTGTAAACAGCGGGAAAAAACTACAAACTATATCTAAATATAAAGGTAAAAACTGATGCTAAAACACCCATACTCGCCCAATGTTTGCCATTCATTTGACAGTTCATATATTCATAGTGGTGCTGCTATCTTCAGTCACAGGAAGAGGACTGAACCATTTCCATGGGCCCAGCAGGGGTGCCACCTCACACTCCATGGAGCCTCTGTACTGCACTGGCACAGCCCACCCTCCCCAGTGCCTGAGTGCCACGCACAGGTACTGCCTTAGTGGAGAGAAGCAGGTACACAGTCACCCTGCAGACATGCACCAGTCCCCAGGAAGGTGACTTAACGATAAGCGAACACCTCCTTCGGGTCTCCTCTAATCACCAATGTGACACCATATTAAATGACAAAAATATAACCCGGCTCATTATATTTTCACAGTGGTCTGAAGGCAAATACCCCAAAACCCTCCATCAAGGCTATCCATATTGGCTTACAATTTGCTGGCAATGAAATAAGAATATTATGAGTTGGAAGTCAGTGAGCTTTTGGAGAGTATCGCTCTTGTGCAGGCAGGGTCCAGCTGCTGCCTTTTACACTATGGGGAAAAAATACTGACACTACCCCTGTCGCCATGCAGATATGGATAAAACCTTGAAAATGAAGAGACCGGAACACTGGGGTTCACCACAAATAGGGAAATGAAGGCTGAGTGCTGACTTTTCCTGGGCTCCATCTAACATGCTCTGCGGCACAGTGGAGCCGCACCCCGAGCTGTGCGGTATCTGGGATCCTTCTCCTCCTGACATCTCATCTGAGGGATGAGGTGCGAAGGCGCGCCTCCTCGTCCAGCGTCCTGTTGCTGGGCGGCGCTGCGCAGGCGGCGCAGGATCCCGCCGGTTGGACGGCGAGCCCGCCAACCCGCGGCTGCGAGCCGTCGATCCGCCTCAGATTGAATATTAACCGGCTGATCGAAAGCGGGCTAACCTGGCACCGCCGTACTGCTAATATGCGGATCCCCGCCACCCCCGCTCGGATATCCCACGGCACCTGCCCGCACCTGCTTAGCAGCCGCGGCTGACATTACGGCATGTTTTAAAAAAACGCCTTTATTTGCATGGGACACGAAGCCGTCTAGTATAATCGCCCGTGATTATATTAGGCACCGCGAAGGGGGAAATAGGCGGGACGGGAATCGCGCTCCCTTTTGGGGGTGAGAAAGGACCGCAGCGTGTCGGTGACTTCCCCAGCAAAGCCGTGTGTGGGACCCGGTGAGGGTGTGCAGGAATGCGGGCACCGATCTCCCCCCAGCCCAGCCCCGCACACTGCGGGAAAGGCGGCAGACGGACCCCCGGGACCCGCAGATGTCAAACCCGACTAACCTCACCTACCCCACCGAGCAAATGCAATAAAGGCAATTAACTAATACGCACGACGCGGCATCATTCCCCAGCCCGCGGCAAATCGGGAGTTAAAATCGCAGACGGTAAACCGAAATGCACCGTTTAAATCCCCCCGATTCGGATCAGCCGCCTTCGCTCATGCTGCGCGAACTGGGCAAAGCAAAGCGCCGACTTACCGTGTGCGCGCAGCGGGACCGAGCACAGGACCAGGAAGGACAGTGCCCGGAGCCCCGGAGCGGGGCGCGCTTTCCCGCCGCCCATGCTTGCGCTCGGCGGTGTGTTAAAGCAGAACGAGGCGAAAAGCAGGATCCCTCTCAGTGTAAAGTAGCGCGGGCTGTACGGATGCGAGTCCTTGGCTGCGGGACTTAGAGACCCCCTCAGAGACCCCCTTAGAGACCTCCTTAGAGACCGCCTCGGCGCATCCCCCTGAGCGCTGCTCCGCCGTGCATTGCCGGCTCACGTCGGCCCGCCTCGCCGAGGTGCCACGGCCCGCAGGATCGCTGTGCAGACAGACGGGGAAGGACGACCCAGCGCTACCAGAGCCCGACCAGCGCCGCCCGCCTCTCCGACGCTTCCGTGGGGAGCCCGGCGGTGTATGTGCGCCTTTCCAGGAGGGGAGGGGGCAGCTGCTCCCGCTCCTCCGTCCAACACCCCCCCCTCCGGTTTTGAGTTGCAGAATAGTGCCATTGAATCAATGCGCTCTCCCTTTTTTTTAACGCATTTCAGGAAGCCATATAACAATGAAAATGGTGCCCTTATACCTGACTGAATGTGGGGTGATGGATGTGACGTGACATCTAATTCAGACCACAAATATCCTTTTAATCTGTACCAGTAACATACTGATTTAAATTATATACTGCATTTAATTGTCCTTAATGCATTTTCCAGCATGCAGTAGCTGGAATCATTGAGCAAAATCCTTCAGCAAATCGCCCATGTTTTTTCAATGAATATACAAGCGTCCAATAGCAGCAGTGATGTTCTGCACCTGCAGGCAGCCCTGTACTTCTGCCATGTCAAACCTTAGCACAGCGGCTCTCCCACCATACCAGGAGAGAAGTATTAGCCAGAATCCCCAGTACTCTCCACTCTACTGATGTACCCACCAGAGTCTACCAAACAGTGGTGTCCTTACTATCGACCAAACATAAGTGTGAATGCATATGACAACATTACCCTGATTCACCATGGCAGTATCTATGTAAGTCATGCAGGCTCTGTGGTGTGCAGAGACTGGACAATGCGTCCACTGGAGCGAGCTGTTTAGGTTTTGGTGTCAGTGGGCTCATCGTCTAAGGCTGGATGGGTCATTTCAGCAACCTACTAGATTGCAGGGAACTAATTTTCTTTATTAGGGCTTGAAGCTCTCAAACGTAAAAAAGTAACAGGTATTACCCGCCCCCCCCTAAATACACGGGGGGGGGGGGGGGGGGGGGGGGTGTTCCTTTTTCAGACTGCTGAATAATTCATAGACTCAGTCAGTGTTGAGGCGGCACTGGCAGAGCCATTAGCATGCACCAGACATGCTGTTCGTCTGTTTGCTAACATTCTTCATTCAAAGACTTGTTAACCAGCAGACGAGCTGAACACGCGTCGCTCTTGGCCTCCCATTGTCGTGCGCGGTGCCAAGGCCTCGACCGTGCCGGCCCGCTAGGTAAAGGGGGTACCTCCTCAGCCCAGGGCCCACTACATCTGTTTGGCCCCCCTGATCAGCGTGCTGACTGCTGCCCTCTCTATCCTCGACAGATTTTCGGATCTGGAAAAGTAAAAAAAAAAATTTTTTTTTTTAATTTTATGAAACGACAAACAAAAGTAAAACAGAGGAAAATGGAAGCGCGACGCCCGCCTGGACGCCTGGTGCCAGGAGAGGATTCGCGAATCTGTGTAAGTGAGATATCCGCACGCCTGTGCGTGAGTGTGTTTGCGCGTGTCCGTCAGCGCGGCCGCGTGTCTGTGCGTGAAGGCTCTCTCTGTATCCGTGTATGTATTCACATTTAAGTTAGATCTACACACACCAGAAAACGAAATTGGTACCGTTCCATGCTGAAACCTAGATAGCACATACACACAACACTTCAGAAAAGGATCTTAGATGGAGATGGATAATATTTGCAGGTGTTTATTTGCTCTTTAGGAATAAAGTGATTTAATGTGGCATCCAGCCTGTCCAATGATCACTAAAGTTCCTCGCTATAATATTTTTAGATATAATAAGTTATTTGTGTTGAAAAATTGTTTAGGGCAGAGTTCGTTTGAGTTCTGCTTTGCTGAGGAAGGTGGTGGATGGGTGATCTGTGTGTCAGTCTCCTCTGCTGTAGCTCTTATAACCGCTGAAATTACTGTGTTGGTTTCTTTTTGTAATATTTAACAAGCTGCTATTTGATGATTTAAAAGTTTTTTTATTTGAGTCAAATATGGACTATGGATGCCCCTCCCTTAAAGTCAAGCAGTTTCGGAGACGGGGGTGTTTTGCATTGCTGTGTGTTCACTCTAATGAAAATGTTTCTAATGAAACAAATTATGATGCATTATTTTTATATACCATTCATACAATTATAGTTTAAAAGACGAAAAGCAAACAAAAAATTTTGCTTGTTAATAAGTAATTTATTATGTGGATTTACTGACTTGCCAACAAGAAGAAATCGGGATTTTTCACTTCCTTAAATGTCTTTGATTTTCTTATTTTCTTGGCTGTAATTTAAAAGGTAATTTTGTAAAGTAAATATAATTTTTAAAATCAGTCGGAATAGTGCAGTGACTGCAAATTGGGAAGTGAAAAGGCCACTTTTGCTGTGGGCATTTTGCAGGAGTATATGGCATGCTTTATACCTTTCAGTTAACCCCTTATTCAATATCGAGAAAGTTCTGACGTTTCACCATCTGAAATTATTTGCTGATATTTAATATAATTGCTTAATAGTTACAGTGGATGAATGGAGAAAAGTTTTCTAATAAGAAAGAGAAGAAAATGTATAGATGTGAGCTGGCTGTGTTTTCCTATGCCGCCCTGTGCTCTTTGCTCTCCTATTCATTTGCATCACTGTGCTTTCAACAAATTCCTCAGAAATTCTGTGCATCACTGGATACTGATCATTTTTTTAATACTTGAAAAATTATTTTAGCAGATTAATTTTATTTGTACACAGATGTGGACTTGTTTAACTTTATGACTAACTTTAACCCTGCTTTTTAATATTTGAATTATTGCATGGTAAAAATTAAACCCGATTTGAAGTTTCTGAAACCATTTAGTGGGAGCATTTTAAAACTCCTTATTTTGAATGTGCTTTTATGATGATAACACCCTAAGCGAAGGGATTATTTCACATGCTCACATAATAGGTATCATTTCATTTTTTTTTTCATTATGTTCCCCAATGATTGTTAAATTGAGGACATATGTTCAGTAACGAAATCAAAAATATTTTGCAACTCTGTATGTAATTTTTCATTTTATTGTGTGTTTCTTTTAAATGGATGTGTGAGTTATTTTATCTGCCCGTTTCCATCTCCAGTGTTTTCAAGTCTAGGTGTAGGCTAGATATTGAGACACAAACACATACTCGCAGGTGTTTGTATTTCTTAGTGAGGACTGTCCATTCATTTCTATGGGAAAAACCTCAATCCCAATCACGACACCCGTAACCCCTACCCAGCCCTAACCTTAACAATAAGTAACCAAAAAAAATATAAGACTGTTAGCATTTTTAGCTTTTTTAATTACATTCACAGATTTTTAGAAAACTGAGTTTCCTCTTGTAGGGACCAAAAAAATGTCCCCACAAGGTCAAATTAAAAGGTTATTACATTGTGGGGTCGTTTGTAACATATATACACGCATACACACCAGCTTGTGCATCGTAATAATTCGGTCTGCAGTGGGCCACAGGCAGGTCCAGACAGCAGAACAGGGCACCGGACCCCTGGACCATCTTAACATGTCACCTGCACCCCAGAGGCTGACCTGAGACCCTCTACCCTGTCGTGGGTCTGGACTAGACACTCCATGGGTGTCGCCCCTGATTTTACTACGGCCAAAACTGACTCTACCTTGGTCCCCATCGCACAATATGAAATAAAGCTCAACTGCAGAAGAACACAGTGCGAGCAGATAGACAAAAACAGTAATTCAAAAAGTGAAAAGTGTGACTGGAGGCACACACATGCAGTCCTGTCACACACACACATGCGCACGCTGACACACACACATCTGCTGCCAGGATCCCCACAAATGACTTAGGGTTGAACCTTCAAGGCTGTTCCCACGCCTCTGTGAGGGAATGGGGGTGTGTGGGGGGTGTGTGTGGTTGATTATCCCACAGCCAATTGAGCACAAACACGCACGCGCACACACACACAGAACCTTACTCCTGAATATCACCTGCCTTTGACAGCGTGCCTGTTTTTTTATGATCACAGAGTCTCTGATTCGAAGGGCTAATTTGTGACAGCTAATCCAGCCACTGTGTTTCTGAGCTAGTTTAATAAAACTATGGTAAAATAACCCCTGAGCATGTCAGCCCGTGGCCTGCTGTCATTGAGTAATGGACGTGCAGTACACCGCGCCCTGCGTTTGTGCGGCAGCCAGCCAGGCGATTGCTGCCCTGTCTGTGCTGCCTTGTCTTTGCTGCCCTGTCTGTGCCGCTCTCCACCGTCACTGTTGTCCTTTTTTGCCCCCTTTTCTTCAGGCTTCAAAAATAAATAAATGCAGTCGGATTTTCCCACAAATTCAACACCAGGCCATCTTTTGTTTCAGTGCCCCTTTCAGATGGGCTCCACAAAGCGGCCCGGCCAGCATGGCACACACACCCTCAGTGCCCCCCATGCCCCAACCACCACCACACACCCCCACCGCTACCATCTGCACCCTGGAAATGCCACACTAAGTCTGCCCCTTACGAAAATAAATTTATGGAATAAAGAAACCAAGGTGGTAATTCCTAACAGTAACATTACTACTTGCGTCTTTAATTCAAAGCCCCCACTATAGAAGTTTTTTTTTATTTTTTATTGCTGCACCCTACGCGTCGTCCTTATTCCTGTTTATCCCTGTTCCGTTATTGTCTACGCGGTGCGTGGAGCCGAGCCGTGGGAGCGGTAGGCAGCAGCCGCGCTGGCCGCCAGCAGCCGCCTCTCGCGGGGCTGGAAGGGGGAGGCGCGCCGCAGAGCAGCGGCGGAATGCAGATGGCGCACCGGGCGATTACAGCCGTGAGAAAGAAGCCGCTAAACGCAGGCGGCGCGTCAGCGCATAAAAAGCCAGCTCCCATTACCCCGGCCGCTTTGTTATATTTACGGCAAGCTAAAGGTGCGTATGGTTTGCACATCATCAGTCTCAAAAAATAATAGATTTGAAACTTCGTGTTTTTATGTGCTAATGACCAGAGGCACGTGTCTGCACGTAGTGTTTCCTTAGGTAGACAAATACCTGCGCAAAATTTATTACCGTACATTTTTAGATCAGGTTCTACTTAGCGGTTTCAAGCTGATTATAATATGTCGGTTTTTCTTTGATTATTTTTGTGATGATTTATGGAAAAGCAGATTTTCCTAATTCATGGACAAGAAGTCAAAGTAATCAGTATAATTAATTTATAAAGCAGCGCGTTATAGAAAAAATTAGTCCTTGTCGTAATTATAAACTAGGTAAATGTAAAGGCAAACATGCTAACGCGGGTATGCATTTTATTAAAACACATTCACTCGACCTTGCACTTATATAAAAAAAGAACCTTGCTATAGTTTTGTGTATTGTTTTATTAAATGTTAAATGAAATGTATTAAATGAAATATCATTGTGACCCTTAAACGCTGTATTTGTAGGCATGGCATTTGTGTTCAGGGAAAACGCTTTTTTGGGGAATTTTATTTTTTTAATGTCTTTTTTTAGGGGTTTTAATTTGCTATAATTATGTACTTGCTGATTACTGAAATATGGGCAGTTTTAACTCTGCTGTTTTAGGTCAATTTTGAAATTCCTCCTAATGGGACCTGTTGGGTACTCTCAAAACAATCAGGGCAGTGATTTACTGGGCATGCGTGTGTGTCTCTGTGTCTGTGGTCATACGTATATTAGCTACATTGTGGGGACCTAATGTCCCCTCAATGAAATAAAAACCTGTTATTTTTACGTAGTTGGGACATTTTTTCGGTCCCCATAAAAGAAAAAAAAAATCAGTGAGTGCAATCGAAAAACTAAAAATGAAAAATGTTTTGTATTTCATCCAATTACTTATGGTAATGGTTAGTGCTGGGTAGGGGTTAAGGTTGTCATAGTAAAGATTCTCCTTCTACCCATAGAAATGAATGAAGAGTCCCTATAAAGATATAGATGCCTAATCTAATCAAAGGACATCACAAGTATAGCAAATCCTCAAAAAACGTAACTAGTGAGGTCATTTTTTTGCTCCTCACTATTTCAGACTTCATTTTATAAAAATCCGTAAATGGGATCAAAAAAGAAAAAACTACTTGTTAAGGTTGTGGCTGGATTAGGGGTTAAGGTGTCGTGATTGGGATTAGGTTTTTCCCATAGAAATGACTGAATAGTCATCACTAACATAGGAATAC
>JAODKL010000001.1:3893452-3910643 GCA_026780765.1 Petrocephalus schoutedeni
ACTGAACGTATTTAAAAATATAATATTTTTTGTGGTTTTACATCTCAGCAGTTAATCTGACATCGTCTTTAATTTCAGGTTTATATGTTCACCTGTACTGCTGAGTCAGTAATTTTAGTGTAGACTTTTTAACAGGATTATTTGTTTTTTTTTACAGTGGTTGAGGTTTAGATTTGTGAGACTGAACATAGTAACAGTGCAGAAGTACCGAAATAAATTTGGGTTAACAAGCATTTGAGTCTGACAGCATAATGAGTGTCTCGCTTGAGATGATGTTTATATCTGTCTAAATTTGTACCTGGAGCTTTCAGAAGTGGCCTTTGCATTGTTTATCGTTTGCAGCATCAGTCCTAACAGAAAATGCTTGATTTGTGGTTGAATATTAATACACACAGGCTGTATGCTTACTCGATGGAGGAATATGTTCCCTGCATTTCCCATACTTCCATACCATGGATTTGTGGCACAGTTTGGAGATCAGGGTAAATTTTGCCAGAGCTCCTCTTGGACTGTGTCTGGGAGCTTGCAGAAAACCACACGGGGAATGTGATCGCTGCGGCGATGGCCAGTCACATTTGATGGCGCATTCAATGGCGCATTAGGGCAGTGAGGATCTCAGGAAGTGGCTTTCTTCCTCCGTGACTGACCGTCATCATGCTGGGCCATGCAAGTGTGTGTGTGTGTGTGTGTGTTTGCATGGGACCGGTTTGGGGGAACCTTATACTTATTAGTTTCATGTTACAGATACAGGTAGCACTGGTGCCCGTTCCTGGGTTATTCCTGACTTGTACCCCCTGCTTTTGGGGTAGGCTCCGGACCCCCACATCCCCCATACAGAGGATGGATGGATGGTCGGTGTTAAAGATACCTAGTGGGCATTTTGGGCATTGGTATTTTTCTTCAGTTTTATTCACCATTGGTGGCCAGTGATAGTGACTCAATTGAAAGTATTTAAGGAATGAAAGAAACAATGTATATATTAATGTCCTGTATTAGTCCTGACATTGGATGATGCTTTTGCCTCCTGAAATTTGGCATCTGGAATTTGGATTCACCTGATGGTGATAGATGGGCACAAAATGAATAATCCTCTAAATCAGTTTCACGTGAATCATGTGATATTGAAATAATTTCAGGATATCTGTTTGCCTAAAGTACTTTTAGTCAGCTGCGAAAACTGAGTTTTCCTTTTGAGTGTCTATTGGTGATTAGATGGACTAAGATTATTAATGTATTACTTTGGCAGAATTAATAAATACTCAGTTAAATTGACTTTCTTTGGATGTCCAAATATTACATCCAGGTGTAATATTCATCATCAGGGCCCCCGCCTGGGTCACCTGGCTTTTCTGCTGTGTCGCTATAGAGACGGCCCCGTGGCTGGCCGTGATGATGAGGTCACCCCGTCCCAATCCGGCCCGCTGGCACTGTCACGGACGCCACGTGGGCCCAAGCGTGACAGACAGGACAGGAAGTCGGCGGCAAGGCGGGACGGGGGGCTGGGGAGTGGGGGGCCTGGCATTGGGACGATCCCAGCACATCATGAGCTGCCGGAAGCCCCACCCCTTATGCCAGCATGGGACCCAAATGGCCCAACGAAAAAACCAGCCAGACGGAATGACTTCACATTCCTGTAATCCGTTTCCTGTCGTCCGGGGCAAGAACGCGCCTCGCTGCGCGGTGATAGCACCGGGATCTGAGCTCCAAGGTCACACAGCGAGACACAGCAGGATGGGGGCCATGTTTTTGAGGTACCAGCTTATTTTTATTTTATTTTTATTATTTTTATTTTGCTCTCTAACCCTATTTAGATCAGGCCCGCGGTGTGATATCGACCTCAGCGTTCCATTAGCCCAGTCCGTCCCCGTGCGTGTAATCAAGCCAGAGGCCTTGTGTCCTTCATTAGTGCAAACGGGTGCTATGAAGGAACTCCCCTCCTCTCCGCTACTGTGGCAGCCAGACAGCGATGCTCAGGTTTAGTTTTCGGCGTGCGAAAATGGCGGAAGCGGTAGCCAGATGTATTGCGGTGAAGATTTACGAGGGGCGTCTTATGAGCCAGCCGACTGGCTAACCGCTCTCTTTTCTTAGCTAGCTGCGGTTCCATCCCGTGTCTTTCCTGCATGGTGATAGGCTCTTCTCTCTTTCCCAGAAGGTGTAAAGACTTCCCGATTTTCCCGATTTCAAGTGACAGAAGCCTAATTGTTTGACCGAAAAGAGGATTAAGAAGCTTGGTGAAATGTGACAAGAACCATGGGACGACTCAGTTGTGAAAGGCACTATATAATAATGAATTGAATTGAACTGAATTCAAGTCCCCCCAGTCCGGCTCATTTGGATAGACAGATAGACATGATAGTTATATGGAGCCAGAACTGCAAGGTTAGCTGTTTGCTGGGGCCCTGGGAATTATGGATTGTAGGTTTGCCCTCAGTAGCACTGTAATTTCTCTGAAATGAAAATGCGCACAAGCTGCATCTGGGAAATGTTACTCTTACACGCAGCCTTCTTACGTCCAGAAATATGAAGTCATGTGACCATCAGCTCCACCCCATCCTCCCTGCTTAACATCTAAAATGAGTGGATGCTCTGTGGTGTGTCGATTTAGTTTAAAGTGCTAGTCATTTCACTAATCGCTTTTATTTTTTTTAATTGAGTATATATGCGTCAAAGTACTTGGAGATTCAGAGGGACCAAGTAGTAACATTCCTCTTAGCAGATTGTGCTCTCGGGCTGGTTCAAAATAAAGGAACCGGCTGATAGCTCATCTTAAATACTAATCCGAAGCAGGAGTAGTCAGTATATCACTGGTTTTATCATCTCTGACTTTTCTCTGATGCCTTAATGTATCCAGATTAACTAGACAGATGTTAAATCTAAAAGGGACTAATTTAAATGATAGAGCGTCAAGCAGGATATCGAACCAGGAATTAATGCTGTTTATGACCTTAGAATTGTTCTGAATTGTGAAACGAAAACATGCAGACACAGGTAATGAGTTTTACGACGTAAACATGCTATGGGCATCGCTCTATAGACGAGTTCTTCTGGTTCCACAGATGGGAATGATTTTCCTGAAGTTGCTGACCACCTGAACTGGTGGCTTGTATGATTCTCCACGTGTCAATTAGTGTATTACATGCGATTTGAACACGGGGGTGTTTTAGCCCCGGAAGAACGCTGCATTGGGAAATTACGAGGCCAGATTTATAGGGGTGATATATTAACGTGTCACACTAAGAAATGTTTTGACAAATGTTGAGCGTCACAGAGACTTTTTGAAGTGGCTGAGATTAACGGAGTGCCCTTCCATAGTTATGTAGCATTGCACATAATTATTCACTGTGTTTAGCCTCTCGCAGTGTTTAGATGTGATTCATTGGCCAGCACATAAACTCGCCAGTGTTTGACTGAACACTGGTGGGTTAGTGTGGTGGGAAGGGGGGCTGGGGGGTTGGTTTATGGTACAGCTTGTAGCTGGAAACACAGTACATAGCTTATTTTACTTGTTGAGTTCTGAGTTACTGGAGCCTGCCTGTACTGACCGTATGAATGGAAGAAACACGGATAAAAGGAGAAATCCATCACCTTAAAGGTCAAGTGAAGATAATGGGAAATAAGACACCATAACATTGTGGCTGGCACCCCGTGCTCCATAATGGAGCCATTGTCACCAAGTTCAGCAGCAAGCACATGGTCCCCGGGGAAGGGCGCCACCTGCTGGGCAGCCACAGCTCCCACCAGCCGCCCAGCTTTCTTCCCGTTTCACCTGCATGGATTGTAATTGGACCACACAGAGTACTGTAGGGTAGAAGAAAAGGGAAAAATAATCTTGTAGTTTTCCAGAACATTGAGTCCCCCAGAACCTACAGGTGGAGATCTGTGGGGACCACTTCTGTTGGATGCTTGATGGTTTGGATTGGTAATGTCTGTACAATTGAGCAATAAGGGTACAGTCTATCTACAGTTACTGTGATCTCCTGTTCCTTATGAAGAAGAGGAAGTCATTGTGAGATTTCACATACAGTAGAAATCCCTATTTAGGGGAAAATCAGCACTCTCCATTATTTTGCATTGAGGAGTCACTGACATTCTCTCATCATGTACAAGGAGTTATGGGTAAAATGGTTAAACCAAAATGTAGCATATAGCTAACCTCAACTTGGAAAAATCAGCCAAAATATGATGAATGACATCATCTATTCAACATCAGGCAATTAGTGTAGGTACCTGAGGTGTTTAGAAGCTTATCAATAGCAATGTGAGGATAAAAGCTATTTAAGTTGTACAGCATTAAAAGTCAGAGGGGGAAAAGGCGAAAAGACAAAGGAGGAGAGGAAAAAACCTTTTGCTTCCCCCTACAGGTGTAATGTCCTTATAACGCTGAGAAATAAGTATGTAAGAGTTTGTCAAGATAAAGTTTGCGGGGACAACTCGGCCCGTTGTAGACAGACGCTGAACCAACACCCCAGCAGGCTCTGGCTGCTGTTATGCCAGGCCGTAAAATGTTGGTAAAATGTGGACTTCTGGAAATCCACCATTGGAATGATCCAACTGTTCCGGTGTGGCAGAAAGTGCAAATTAATTCTCAGAACAAAGGGGAAAAAAATCGGAAGCCGCAAATAAACATGATATGATTTGAATTCCAAGGGAAATTAATTAAATATTTTTAAGAGAGTTCTTATTCAGATCGTACCAGCAGAATGCCTTGTGTCACCAGAAATGGCCTTGATTTCATGCAGAGCAGGTCGTCAGTGGCCGCCACATCACTAATGCCATGAGATGATACAGATGAACTGACATGGTGGTTAGGCATAGACTGGGCTGCGCTGTGAGATACTAGTAATGTTTATTATTAGCATGGAGATGTAGAGGATACAGAGACCTGACTGAAGTGGGGCAGCTTTTTCAGGAGTTTGGTTGCTGGTTTTTCTCATACCACATGGGGACCTGGAGGCTGAAGGAGCTCCAGTACTAGACCATTGGCCCTAATGGGACCACAGGCTGCCTCATTTAGACGCTTAATGGTTGCCAGTTGACTGCGTACCAACAGGCAGCTTGCTGCACTTTGGAGTGGTGCCCGAGTCCTCTGGGGGCCTCTGCTCCAAGCCTAACCTTGGGTGGACATCTACTCTTCATTGCTGTTTTCTTCAGGACCGTAGCCTCATGGACCCCCTTTGTAGCTTCTCCTAGCAGCTTCTGTAATGGACTAACTCCACGGTTGGTCTACGTGTTAACCCCTTCCCTCGGCTATACCTAGCCCACACTTCCCGTCCCAGTCTAACAAACTGCTCCCATTCCGGCCTCCTGCCACTAGGGTGGCGCCACAGAAGGGGCCTCCTGTGTGGCAACGTCAGGGACACGGCAGAACCCCACAGCACACGACAGACCTCGGATTACACGGACATATGGTGTCCCACTCCGGCAGGACGTGCCTGTAGGACGGTGTCTGCTCTCTTGCCGCGCTTCCTCTTGTGAACTTTCCGGACTCTCCTGCCTCTCCGCCCGCGTCGGTGTGACGCACGCTGCCGACAGTGCTTCCTAACAGCCCTGTGATCTCCGCCAGGAGAGCTTCTCTTTTGTGCCGTTCGGTTGCTGTCTCTGGAGCCTGTTTGTTTATGGTTATACATAGCAGATGGTGGGGGGAAAAAAAGTTGTCACATGTCTCATGAAACTGCTCTGTGGCCTGCTGGGATTTGAGGGGGGGATGAAACTGTGCTTGATCGCTGCTGGGATCCAGGCCATAGTGGGACTGTGCTCTGTCCCTGCTGCGAGGCAGAGGGTAGCCGGAACTGTGCTCTATGCCTCCGGATACCCAGAAAGGGGGGAGGATCTCTGTTCTTTGCCTGTTCGGACCCAGAGGAAGGTGGGTTCTGTCCCCTGGCCCTGCCGGCAGGGCTAAATCCTTTTTTTTCCCTCTGTTTGTGGCTTTAGGTTTCAAGTGGCCCGTCCTTGTCAGTGGTGCCCCTCACAGCCCACGATGGGGGCATTTTAGCGGCGCAATGGAACGGAGAGGAGCGAGGGGTGGCATTATCTCCACACCATGGGCCCAAAATGCAGGATGGGAGGAGATGCTGTTGGCCTGGCATATTTGGGGTTTTCGCGGGAATAAGAGGGCAATTAAGAAGGATTATTCATTTTAAATCTGGGGGAGTCAGAAATCTAGGGGAAATAAGGCAAATGCTGAAAGAGCAGCCCCAAAGTATTGGTACAAGATTGGGGGGGGGGTATTTATAGGTGGAAAGTGGTAAGCAGAGAGCGTGTAAAGGTATTGTATTTCCCCTTATCATTGGGGGGTGTCTATTTTAAAGGCAGCGGGCAGATCATAAGGCACCCCCCCACCAGAAGGCAGGGCGGCCTTCCTCCTGGACAGCTTCCGTGGCCCCCCCCTGCCCGGCATGCCCTGGCACTCCCCCAGGGGAGGACATGGAGCCACTACTCCGTCCTGGGGACCTTGCAGAGCTAACTCGCTGCCCCGCCCCCTCTCTCCTGATTTGTCCACAGCTCTGTAATTCCCATTCATCACTTGATTATATGAGCGCAGTTGTGATGGTTTTAGGGGCAGCATGAAGGATCCTCCTGGTACCGTCACCAGCTTGGCATCACAGACGCTTCTGCCCTCATGGTGTAAATCAGAAATAGCTGGAAACGGGTAACAGGAAACTGTACACATCTGTTAAGCAAAGTTATCTGTGATTTTAGGGGTCTTTTATACATCCATCCATCTCTCAAATGGCTGAGTTTCAGCACGTCTGCCGTGATTGATGGCACAGGACAGAGTCTAATATTAGGGTGGCACAATAATTTAACTGCAGAGGTGTGTTTATTTGGGGGAGGGTGGATTACGCCAAATTAAATATGGGGAGGTACATGTTCCCCTGACCGCCCAATTCCTGCGCCCCTGGCTAAGATAATGCAAAATCTCTAATTGAGGTTGAGGATGTTGGGCTAAGCACCTAGGGGTTTGGGATCTGGATCCACTTAGCATGGAGTCAGTGATGCGTGCCTGTCTGTGAGTCTGTGTGTGTGTGTGTCTGTGTCAGTGTCTGTTTGTGTGTGAGCCTGTCAGTGTCTGTGTGTGCGTGCCTGTGTGTGCATACTTGTGTCTGTGCATCTGTGTGTGTGAGTGTGCGTGCCACAGTGCCACTGACAGTGTCTGGCATAGACGGCCTTGAAGCCCAAGGCGTCCCAAAAGGTCGCGCTGAGGACATGCAGATGGTGGTGACTTTGATCTTCGCCCTCCCCCAGCCCCCCACACCCATGGTCCAGGACAGGCCTTGCATGTTAGATCGAGCCGCTTCCTTCACTGACAGACCCCCTCTCCCCACCCGATTATTAATAAGGATTTATGGCAGCTCCGTCCAGTGGGGTGGGGGGGGGACAGGTCCTCTTTTAAATCCCAGTCTGCATTCTTCCTGTGCTTGCACTCAGTGCCCCTCCACCCCGGTACAGTGTGGCAGCAAGTGCTGTTGGTGACAGGCCGCTAAATATAGTGTAGAGGTGGAGTTAGAGGTGGGGTCTGCTGGCCCATGGGGGGCAGCATGCCGGCTCCCAGATAGCACAGGCTGGGACTAATCACATCCGTCTCCAGGCAGAGTGAAGGCTGCTCCTCCAGCTGCCTGTGCCCTCAGCTCTCCTCTTGTAGGGATGATTCAGGCTGATTGGCTGCCTGTTGACCAGATACTCCTATCAGATGCTCATGTGCCGTATCTGTTCTGCAGAGACCAGGAACTCTGTCAGTACTGTTATCCATGCAAGTCAGTACTGTGCCTGTTCTGCAGAGACCAGGAACTCTGTCAGTACTGTTATCCATGCAAGTCAGTACCGTGCCTGTTCTGCAGAGACCAGGAACTCTGTCAGTACTGTTATCCATGCAAGTCAGTACCATGTCTGTGCTGCAGAGACCAGGAACTGCCACTGTGTTCTCCATTGTACAGACACCTGTGTCTGTAGCAGAAACCGACAAGCTCCCACCATCTTTCCTAGACCAAATTTGTCCCTCAAAAGTAACTACTGGTGCTGACCGTGGCCAGAACTGCACAGTTCAGGCTCCCAGAGAGAGGATGACACACTCGGGAAGATGATACGTAATTAAGATTTTCTTATTCCTTTGATAGTTCCTAGTCACACTTAATGGATCCAGACTTTATTGGAAACATCATAGTAAACAGAACATTATTTATGGGTCTCTGGGTTTGTGTTAATGGCACATCCCAGTGAAATGGGTGAGTCTGGTTTGGACCGGCTGATTCATTGGTGCAGCGGGCTGGCCCAGCCTGGGATAATGATCAGCCCCCCCCCCCCCCAGCTCCATCTGCCCTGGCAACAGGGTCGGACCATGAAATAGCAGTTCATATTGTTGATGGTTGGGGGCTGTGGGCCTTGATGAGAGATGTCAGGCTTGGGGCAGAACTCTTGTTTGACCATTAGGGGGACCCGCAGACCACTGCACCAGCATGGAACATTTTGAATTAACAGACAGGGATCTATTTTCTTTGAAATATTGCTCATTTTTACAAATCCTAGCCTGATCTTTAAGTGGGTTTATAAATCTCAGTCTTATACTTTTTTTTTGTTCGTTTCTTACAGGTGGAGGTTTCCAGAAAGTACCGGAAATCCATGGCAAAGTGGCCCGCAAAGGAGCACGCAGATTAAAGCCACTGACGGCAGCGTGTAAATGCAGGATGGGCACTGGAACAGGGGAATGGTGAAA
Source organism: Petrocephalus schoutedeni (assembly GCA_026780765.1). Taxonomy (NCBI): domain Eukaryota; kingdom Metazoa; phylum Chordata; class Actinopteri; order Osteoglossiformes; family Mormyridae; genus Petrocephalus; species Petrocephalus schoutedeni. The sequence continues at coordinate 3,902,163 of JAODKL010000001.1, forward strand.
AAAATTCTTAAAAAGACCTGATCCCCCCCCCCCCCCCAATCCAATGCAGTCCATTCCAAAACGGTACCCGACTGGGAAATGGGAGCCAGAGTTCCCTGCAACGTTTTTTGTATTCCTCACACAGGCTGTCAGAGCTGAGAAACCAAACCCATACCTTCTGCCTTCCGGAAAGAAAGAAGAAAGGAGAAGATGCTCACCCCACAGCCGTGCATCTGGTGCTGGGCTGTGCAGCCATGATGCAAAGGTGATGCTGTGGTGTACACCTACTCTGCAGCCATACAGTAACCGCCAGAAATACCGTGTTAAACTTGCATACACTTTCCATTTTTTTAATTTAAAATGCCCTGTTCCCTTCCCTGCAGCGTCAGTCTCCGCGTAAAAGCCCTGGGTCGAGTCCCTCGCATGTGTTTGCTGCCCCCTGGTGACCGAGCTGCAGATGGGCACTCTGACCCCTTTGAGGTGATCATATTCCCAAACCCCTGCTAGCATCTTTTTCCTAGGCATGCCAGACCAGAGGAGGCTGAGGAGCGCATTTCTGGAGGGAAAAAAACTGTCCTTTGGGGTGAGGTAGTAGGTTGTATAGTTTTAGGGTTTTACCCTTCCTGTCAGGTAACTATACAACTTACTGTCTTTCCTGGAGTGGCTGTGATGTCGTCATTTGAAGATCGCAATCAGGAGAACTCGCCCACTATATGTGTGTCACATGCAGGTTTCCATGGCCTGTCTGATCACGGATGAGACAGCTTGTTGTGGAAGTCACCTTTGTCCCCTCTGAGCCCTTCACTGGAAGCTCTGCCCGTCTCTCTTCCTGATGTTCGCACAGGGTGAGGTAGTAGGTTGTGTGGTTTCAGGGTAGTGATTTTGCCCCCATCAGAAGATAACTATACAACCTACTGCCTTCCCTGGAGGACAGCGATGCAGCTTGAGACGGCAAGCATGCTCTGTTAGATCGGTACAGCGATGACAGCGATGGCAAAATAAAAAAAGAGTAAATAAACTAAATAGCATACGGTAAGGAAACTGAGTATGGAAATACTACATGGACACCTATGTAAATTCTGAAAGGGTGATGGGGTCAATAAAGAGTAAATTAAAAATTGGTGGCTTGTGGTGTAATTTACTTTTTATAGCTGTGTATATTCTGGAGCGTACCCATGATGCTATGCAATTGGGGGACTTTGATGCTATATGCAAGGTGAAAGGTCGAGGGTTTCTCCCAATTAGCCAGGGACTTATTTAACTCCACGTACCGTATTATATTTGTTTATAAATGGTTCCCATGAACAGACCATAAATACCGAAAGAGAATATTTGCGTCCTGATTGACAGTTCCCAGGAATAAGCTGAAACCTCGAAAGGGGCTACGGGGAACTGCCCAGGAAATGCTGTTTATTGTTACTGTTCATAAATATACGTACCTGCTGCATTAGTGAACTGAGGACGCAGGGGGCAAGGGCCGCGGCTACAGATCTGTGAACTCTCGTACCGGCTCATATATCGTCGGGCAGCACCGGCGTAAATAAAGCATTGCGCGATCGGGAATGTGATTCAGGCGGTCTCCCAAGTACAACATGCTAGCTGAGAGACGCGTTATCCACCCGTATCGGAAAGGCTTGGAGATGTCGGGTGGGGGAATGGGATCAGAGCTTCTGGGTTTAGATTGTCAAAATGAAATATCCCCAAGCCGCCCGGCTCCCTGAGTCAGAAAGACAGATGCTGCACTAGACAGCAGGTCCACTTGAGCTTAACGATCTGAGTTTGTTACAAACTTACTGCGGTTTCAAGTATCAGGAGAGATAACGATCCCTCGCATGTTCGTCTTTAGACGAATGGGTTAAATCCCCGGCTGGACGAATGAGACGAGCGTATAAATTTAACTTGGTTAAAGGCACAGCTAGAGGCGTCCATCCACAAGCATTTAAAGGCTGGTGAATGCACGAGGATGTGTCCGGACTGTTTGCGGACTGCGGTGACGTTTGACCCCAGACTGAAACTGCTACTCCGCTCAGTCGCATTTGCACTTGAGCATCGTTCTTTCATCTGTTGCATGTAAGGGATTCATCCGTTCCATCTTATTTATCTCTTGTGCAGTGACATAAACACGACAGCCACAGATATTAAACATGTATAAACAACGCTCATCTTGGTTTCAGATGAGGACCAAGTCATTTTTATATATTTTTTTAGCATCGCTTGTTTTTGGAAAGCGTGAAATCTCACAAAGCGGGGATCTCTCCCCCCCCCCCGTTCCGAAGCTGTGCCTCTTTCAGCGAAAAACACAGCATTCATGCTTGGTGCGCCATCTGCTGTTTGCTTATGATATGGCGCTCTTGTTAGTATCAACCAATTTAGACTTTGAACAGAACAAACGCACGTATTGTACCTTTAGAGTATTAAACACCTTTTCATTGTCCACCTGCTGAACTTTAGAAACTAATTTCATCAAGAAGTTTTAACGTGTGTTCTGGTGAAATAAGATGTATATGTTTAAGAAATATATTTTTAAAATTAAATTCTCATTTTTCAATTTCATTACAAAATGTGTACAGTCCGTCAGTGAACAACAGCAAAAGGCGTGCTGGGTATTACAGAATGGGAGATGTTTATGTAGGAGATTTCCCTTAATATTACCGTAAGATAAAGACACTACGTATATGTGTGCGCGTGTGTGGTTTTGATAAAAAGATATAGGTCGATGAAACGTTGTGTCAGTTTTACTTTTTGTCCATCGTACAAAAAACTGGCCACACTGCATTCCTTTCAGTATAAAGTATTAGTACAGTTCCCGTCGTTACCAAAATGTAAAAAGTGTGGCTTTCGTCGGCAGATGGCGCTAGATTGCCCTTTTCCGTAACGTCATTTTCGTCGCTACATTAAGATTTTCTTGTTGCACAATCCCCTGCCTTTCGCACTGATGTAGGCCTAGTGCTCGAGAATGCTTTGGATCGCCTAAGAAAACAATAACCATTTTAGAAAAATGTTGATGTGATTTTAAAACTCTTGTCAGACATTGATTTTAGGTAAACACATCTTTTTGGAATTAAAGTAGGGTAAATCAATTCAAACATGTCATTCGTAACATTAGCTTAATGAGTGATTTCTAGTACAGTATATTTTTATGATTACAGGACTGATACCAAATCATGCACATCCAGGTGTTTTTTCCATTCAGACCATCCCACGGTCCTGGCGATCAGAATAGAGCCAAATTAAGTTATGAATTAGAGACCTATAAAAGATTAATCATTTTTACAAACAGCAAGGCTAATTACAGACGATGCTTGACAATTGTCCTATATGTTAATGATTTGCTGTACTTTTATTATTCTTTTTGGAAGCTAAATCTCTCCTGTTTCGACAAAATCTTGTACTGTCCATCAATTTTTCTGAAATTACATGTCCTAATCAGGGTTGAGGGGGTCCAGAGCGCAAAGCAGAGAACAACCCATAGCAGGCCACACTCATGCACACATGTGAGCAATTTGGTAACTCGTTCTTGGACTGTGGGGGTAAACCGGAGGGAACCCTGTGATGACATGAGAACATGCAAACTCCACACCCAAGGAACCCTGAACCCAGGTCCCAGAGGTGTGAGTAACAGTGCTGACCACTGTACCACCGTACCACCCTGGTCTTATACCCTATAAGAGGACAATTGATTTGGGAAAGTGGCATTGCTGTGTCATGTTTCTCTTTCCCTCTAGTTGGATTGTAATGGTTTGTAAAAGCTATCTATTTTATGTGCATCTGTTCACCATTGAATAAAAAGGCGTGCTTATAATTGAGTGAATAATCTGTGGACCATCCAGGTGAAACACATATTAGCTATAGCCTATCGATAATCTTGTGTTGATTCCTGGACAAATGTACTGTGCCTGTGGCACTGGAGCCCAGAGTATGCAATGAGCTGGCAAGTAACGGCGTGTCACGAGGTGCGGATCCCTCTGCCATGAGCTTACTGCTCTGCATGGGGTGGCCACGGCCTGGTTCCAGGCTTAAAATCGACATCAAAGCGTCCTGGCATGGGTGTAAGCCTTGCAGGGGGTCATCGAAGGAGAATGGAAACTGGCAAACCAGAGAACAACCAGAGAACAACAGGCTTATGACCTCAAATCAAAGGCACTGTTCAGATGCTTCTTTGTTCTCATCTATTAAGAAGATTTTTCTTCTGCCCACAGTCATTTTCAACAAGCAGTCTTTAATCTTAGAAACAATAAATACACAATAGCGTTTTGTTTTGCGGACCCTACTCTAGTTAATGGAAATAGCCCACAATTACCCATACACCAACAGCATCACGAAAAGTGTATGCAGTATTAACATGATCAACCCAGGCACTTTTATTTCCATATTTCCTTTTCAAATACTACACATAGCGCCGGCCTGCGCATTGCGCTATTCCTATTGGCTGGATGAATAGGTGTGTCAGGGGGTGTGTCTTCGAGTCTTTCAACTGTCACTCATGTCGTCACTTCCGGCTCTCGGGGCTGCGCCCAGGCCGGGGTTTTGACAGCGGCAGCGCAGCGGCGGCTGTAAAAGGACGCGTCTAGGGGACCCTTCTTATCGCCTCCTTTGCCCACTGACAGTCGTTCAGACCGCTTCGATTTCGAGCTATATGGCGGCATCGCATTGGGAAACTCTCTTAAAGGTAGAGACGCCTGTGTCCATGGAGCAGTCCCGAAGTGACTGATATTTTTGTCCATATTATTATTAGTGTTGCTCCGAGCCGCTGCGTGTCATTACTGACAGCAGGCTTAAGGTGTTTTTTTCGGAGCGTGTCCGGTTTAGTTAGCGCCCAAATAAGTCCACGTATTGCGGGTTTCAAAGTATCTGCGTGGGGTGTTAATCGCCATCCGGCTCATAAATCGTACTCAGGGAAAACAGGAGCGTAAAGTGGTAGCGCTGATGTCGGACTGCGCATGTATGTCGCCGACATGCGAGCGCGGGCAGGTCGCGCTCCTGCGGCTGCCCTTCGCTTATTTACCGAGACACTTTGTTAAGGACTCCGTGTCAAGTTTCTGCAGACGGGCCGGCTTTGCTGCTGGGCCCTGTGTAGCTTTCGCAGGAAACCTTCGCGCATGTGGAAGTCTCTTCTATCCACCCGTCTGAAATGTGATTAATAACTTATACTTAGAGATCCTCTAAAATAAATGAAATGATGTGTCGGTCAGAGACAACGTTATCTTCGTTATGGTGCCTTCCACTGTAAATAAAATGTGAGTTGTAACTGTGTAACAAAAAAGGCTAAACGGTACAGTTTTCACTGTGCCTTTCAATCCGAATTAACGCATAATAACAAAATAACAAACTTGGTGTACCTTTTGAACTATTTCATTGTCTTGGCATTCCTACCAGCCCACCTGAAGCATCCACCAGCTTCCTTAATTGCTTGTTTGGTTTTTGTGTGAACTTTGTTATGGAGTGATTAATAGCTTGTTTCATGGTCCGTTGAACAGAATTATTTTAGGATTTGGATGGACACTGGATTTCCTCCTTAAAAACATTACAGCCATCCTCCAGCTGTACAGTAGTGTGAATATTTTCGATTCTATTTTGTATTGAAATGGGGTTTCTTGTTACTGAGCATCAGGTATACTTCATGGTAAGTACCTCACTTGATCTTGGCAGAAGAACTTCATTTGGTGAATTTTAATTTTAGTTTTTGGCCTGTATCACTTAATGACAAGAGAATTGTCTGGAGTGTCAGTGTGTGGGAGTGGGCGTATATCAGGCTATAGGATCAGACAGTGCTGAGGAGGTGGATCATGGGTTTTTTGCATGTAGGTTCACTCTGGTCTCCACTGAGGTATTCCGAGCAAAATTAATTCTTGCTTGAACGGAAGTGGTAGCCCCTGGGGTGAATTTTGGCTTCCCTAGTGAACGTACTGCGTAGCCCTGTTTAATGCATTCCAGTGAGGTCTGAATAGAAATAGTTAGTGATGTTCATAGCACCCAAGTTCATTAATTAGGCCATGCTGTGGAGCGCTGTAACTATTTGCAGTAATGAACAGCTCAGAGGCTCTGCGGCTGTTTGCTTGGCACTGGAAATTGTGATAAATCTATTGAAATGACAAAGGTTTCTAGAGATTATTATAGATCACTTAGTAGTTTTTGGTGTAGGTGTTGAAACAGGAAAGAGGGAAGAATGACGGTGTATTTTCGCCCCTTTTCATGGCAGGTTGGCTGAGCTGTTATCTGGAGCCTATTTAGTGTGTTTGCTCACTTTTCCAGAAAGTTTCTGACTTTGCTAATTACTCCAGTATGCTGGATGTCAGCAGGGCTTTGCGCAGACAGCTACCTACGTGGAGAAGTCCTGTACAGTGTCATAATTAATACAAAGTTTTCATAGTGCATCAGTAGATAAGCGTCTTGTGAGTGCTCACACATTTTTCTTTTCTTGATGGCCTTCTTTGTCATAGTTGTGTTATATGTTACACGGTGTGTTATAAATTTGTTTCTCTGTCCTAAGTCACATTCCTCTGCAGGTAGGTAAGGTAGCTGGAGGATGTGATTTTAAGGTGATTGATGTATGATCTTTGCTCACCCCACTGCAGGACGGTAGCCTCCATTGAAATGTGCTGACCTGTGTTTTTCCTGTGAATATCACACTGTGTAAAAAGCTAAAAGCATGAGAGTGTGGAAGTTTCTGTATCATTTTTAATTCATTGCAATAGTGAATTATTTTGAAGGGCAGGGTGGTGGCACAGTGGTTAGTACTGTTGTCTCACACTTCTGGGACCAGGGTTTGGGTCTCCACCAAGGTTCCACGTGTATAATTTGTATATTCTCCCTGTGCTGTTGTGGGGTTTCCTCTAGGTACTCCAGTGTCCCCCCACAGTCCAAAAACATGCTGAGGTGACTTGAAACTGCCAGATTTGTCTGTGTGTGTGAATGGTGAGCGTGCCCTGTCTTGGGTTATCCCCTGCCTTTCACCCATAGCTTCTAGGATAGGCTCTGGACTCCCATGACTGGGCACAAGACAAGTGTGTATAAATGACAAATCATTTTTATTGGATGTGACCAGTCAAGTCAGTCAGTAGTTTTGCTTGCTAGTTTCCAAAATGTACTGTGGGTGTCTGACCTCTTGGAGTTGCTCCAGTCCGTCCTAAGTGGCCCAGGGGTAGTTGGCACGAGTCCACATGGGTTACTGTTACCCCTTGAGGTTGCTGGCTGAGGCTTGGGTCACGTCACGAACGTGCAGTACACACTTCAGTGGTTGAATGACAGACTAATTGAGCATCCATGTTTGTCAAAAGTGGTGCTCTGGGTCCTTATGGCCGGCCCGGTTCTAAAACTCAGTTTACTATGCAGCCTTTTCTCTTTACCTGCATGTAATGTCTGTTTACAAGACATGTCCACTGACCAGCCTCAGGCACTTTCAAACGTTATGAACTTTAATGACTTCTGTGTCCTTATCCTGCAAGTAATTTTTAGTATGTTTAAAATGCAAATAATAAATCTACTCATTGGACTTTTACCTGGTGATAGCATGTAAATTTGATCCGTCATAGTAAAACTGGATGGCATCAACACTTATGGGTTTGGCTTAAACTAGTCAGAACTTTAAATTCGCCAGTGAAAATTGTGTTGACTAAGAGATAATATTTATTTATTCTGTTAGTAAACAGCATGACGTGCAGACATTACAGATCACTCAGTAAGTTGTGTAACCCATTTGGCTGTTTGCATTTGAATTGATTTACCGTATGCTCCCCCAGTGTGCTACGTTTGCATTGTGCCAAAGGTTTGCCTTGTCACACTCCACCTTGAGTTTCACAGGTTAACCTTTGACTTGTTTTCCCGGGCAGTTAATAGTACATTTAAATGCTTATACTTTATTTTTTTCATTTCATCTGACCTCCTGGAGGATGGGCCACCCCTTTGGCTCTGGTTAGGGTTAGGGCTTCCTCTGCCGGCCCCTGGAGGACAGGCTCCCCCTATGAGTCTGGTTAGGGCTTCCTCTGCTGGCCCCTGGAGGATGGGCTCCCCCTATGAGTCTGGTTAGGGTTAGGGCTTCCTCTGCTGGCCCCTGGAGAATGGGCTCCCCCTATGAGTCTGGTTAGGGTTAGGGCTTCCTCTGCGGGCCCCTGGAGGATGAGCTCCCCCTATGAGTCTGGTTAGGGTTAGGGCTTCCTCCGCTGGCCCCTGGAGGATGGGCTCCCCCTATGAGTCTGGTTAGGGCTTCCTCTGCGGGCCCCTGTAGGATGGGCTCCCCCTATGAGTCTGGTTAGGGTTAGGGCTTCCACTGCGGGCCCCTGGAGGATGGGCTCCCACTATGAGTCTGGTTAGGGTTAGGGCTTCCTCTGCTGGTGCCTGGAGGATGGGCTTCCCCTATGAGTCTGGTTAGGGTTAGGGCTTCCTCTGCTGGCCCCTGGAGGGTGGGCTCCCCCTATGAGTCTGGTTAGGGTTAGGGCTTCCACTGCGGGCCCCTGGAGGATGGGCTCCCACTATGAGTCTGGTTAGGGTTAGGGCTTCCTCTGC
>JAODKL010000001.1:3910743-3929823 GCA_026780765.1 Petrocephalus schoutedeni
CTCTGCATCTGGTTCCTCCCAAGGTTTCTTCCTTCTAGGGAGTTTTTCCTTGCCACTGTCACCTCTGGCTTACTCACTGGAGGCTTTGGGCAGAGATAATGTAAAGCGCTTTGAGACAATGTAATGTTGTAAAAATGCACTATACAAATAAAATTGAATTAAATTATGATAAATAGGGTTTGTTGGTTCTGATGCATCCACTTGTTACCAAGTGTACTAATGTGTTCATACTCGATTGAGATACTTAAGGAAAAAAGTATTTTGGTGTTTATGTTCACTTGTAGTATACTTCTTGGGTGCTTGATGCTCCTTGCATAAGCCCCTTCAGTGCTCTTAGAAAAACAATATCAATTGGGATCAATGTCATTGAAACAATGGATGGAAATACTAGCTATTTAGCTACCTGTTGTTTTGAGTCTGGAAGGCCTTGCAGGTCTTTTGTGAGGGACCTAAACCCCCAAGGTGTCCTCTCTGGTCCCTAGAGAAGTTCCTTCCTTTTCTTCTGCTATGTCAAATATCATTCTGCCCAGACTCACCATAAAACCATTTGTTCTTCAAATGCTGAACCTTCTAAAAATATCTCCAATCATCTAATGCCAGCATGTGTGTCCTTCGGACCTTGTCCTTAGAATTTCATACATATTTACTTGTTCTGAGAACAAGCTATCAGCTTAAGCTTAGTGAGGGGGGCCTGCTGGAGCAGCACTGTGGAGCAGCACTGTGGAGCAGCATATGACTTACACCGGGGGATTCTGCTGGTCGTCTTTGTTTAGCCGATATAAGAATCATGAAGCAGGATTTGTAGGTTACACCGCTGCTTTTTTTTTTTTTTTTACATATTGCTGCCGCATGTGGCTCGGGGGGCTAAACTCTGACCTCTGGCCTTGGACGTCAAGGCCTCATGTCTTTCTTTCATCCAGGCTGTTCGTCTGCAGTTACGTCTCTCACCAGCATGTGGCTGCTGGCTGATCAACCTTCCTCTTGCGGCCCAGCCACTCGAAACCCATTTACAATCAATGAGACCGGGATAGCTGCGTGGATGGCGCAGAGAGAGCGGCTGCTGGGGGGAGTGTGTGTGAAGGAACCGTTCTGTAGCCTCCTCTGTCCTGGATGAGGAAACTGCTATCAGTTAAAGTAATGAAACCAGTTGGCAAAAGCTGAGCCCAGTTCTGGACGCCATCGTTGTCTCTTGGGATAAATTATTGCCAACCAGAGCGAGCGTGTCGTACTCCATCCTGCTGTAAGCCACTTGGGAGGTTGACTGCACTAATAGGCTAATGATAATATGCACTTCCCAAGCTGGGGCTGTCAGACCTGTGGGGGGGGTGCTCTGACGCAAGGCTTAACATGCAGGCATCGGGTTTGACGGATCTGCTTCTGGTGTTGTACTTCACACCCCCTGAGCACTTGGGGAACTCTGAGAGGAGAAAATCCTCCTCTACAGGCTGCCATCCTCTTGTCTAATTCCATTAGCATCTTCTCTTAGCCTAGCCTTTGCTTTAACGAGGGAAGGGGGGGGGATTACCCCAGACTCAATGGCATGCGTACTGCCATTAGGTTCATGCCCCCGCCCCCAGGCGTGGTGAGAACATATCTGGGTTTTGACTGTCAGGTGAATGAGTGTGTAGTTTACTTTTTTCAACTTTGCTGAAAGGGAGGTGTAACAGCGGGGGGGGGGGCAGGACAGGACAAAACAGAAGGGAAGACAATCAGGGTGGGGCTTTTTCACCCTCCTTTATTCGTAAACCATTTCTCAGTGTCTTACTCCTGTCTTGCAGAGAGCGCTGAGGCTGGGGGATGTGTGGGTGGATGGGACCGCCCAGCCTCAGGCCTCACCGACTCTTTGCTTGCATGAAGGCTGGCCTGGCAGGCAGGCAGGCCCGTGGGAGGCAGAGGCCGGGGGTGTGTGTGTGTGTGAGGGGGGTGTTGTGTCACACTGGAAAATGTAACAGGACCCTCACAGCTGTCAGGCAGACCACAACATGGTGCCGCAACCCATCGGTCCGGAAGGAGAGGGCTCCTCAGCGCTGAGGTCCCTGTAAATACATTTCTGGCTCTCTTTAGGATGGGTGGGGGTGCTTTTTACAGTCATGTCCCTGCTGTAATCCTTAAAGAAGAAAAGCTCATTTGTTGAGTTTGCATTTATTATGCTGACTGTAATCCCACAATAACCTAGTTTACGGTTTCACTGCCATTCTAATAATGGTCTGTACTGGGCTAGAGTGCCCCACCCCCTGGATGACAGCTACTTTTTCACTTTCTGTGCAGCAGGTTGTACAGTCCCACCTAGACAGTACTGAGCAGTGCATTCTGGGTGATCCCCCACTACAAGCTGTTCTTGGGTCAAAGGCTGGGATTTGTGTCTTAGCCCTATTATCACTGTGCGTGGTGGCCTCTAGCTGTCCTTCCTGGGTGGATGGCTTCCAGGGTGGTCTGCCAGGGTTTGTGGTTGGGCATGGCGCCCACACCCACAGAGGTTGGCATCCTTCTCAGCTGGACTCTGTGAGGAGAACTGCTTGTATCATGCCTGCTGACATCGGAGACGCTCCTTCTCTCAGCTGAGAAATGGCTCAGCAAGGGAGAAGTACGGTGGCCCAGAACTGCCAAACATAGCACACTCAGAAACCAAGAAGCACAACAAAACGAAGGATAAGGACACAACACCGAGAAAAGGTTTGCTATATTGCACTTGAGGGCTACTGTAGGAATGCACAGGGAAACCTTCCATCACAGAAACTTGTTGGAATTCTGAGAGTTTAAAGTTAGTGGGAAAAAGAGGATAATGATAGCCGGTCACCCCCACCGTGAGATGTGAATAGGGGTAGGTGGACTTTAGAAGAACGTGAGAGTGTTACTGCCCTATGTTACCTGTTTAGCTGAGAAGCCCAACTTCCCTTAATCATGAGGAGAGTGAGCTGAGGCCAGACCGGCCAGCAGCCCAGGAGTGGCACTCCTCTGCCAGGAAGCTTCCCCGGGAGAGCAGTAGTCTCTACGCATCACTCTTACTTCGCTTTCTGACATTTCACGATTTTCATGATGGACCGGCGCCAAGTTGCGTAATCGACGTCTGCGCTCAGAGCTTGCAGGCTAATTTGGAAATGTCCTGATCTCGCCAGCTAAGTTTGGGCCTGACCAAGAAGCAAGCAGAAAGCTGAGCAGCATATGAACACCCTGTTCACTAAGCATGTTAAACTGTGAGGAATATGCTTTGGAGTGTTTGGTTCTGCTCAGCCGCACATGGTCCTGTGGATGTGGTGATGATGCAGTAAAAACATCATCGACAGATGGGCAAGTGAACTCTGGACATTTTTGTAATATCTAGCTAAGTGTATCACGACACAAAGTTAACAAGACAAAAACTGCAAGCAATGGAGTGGTAATCCAAAAAAAAGGGGGGCTTCCAGACCCAGTTGGGGTATCTCCTGCATCTCGTGTCCCACTTTTCTACTTTGTGTGGTCAGAGAAGCACAGTTGTATCTCAGCCAGTGATGTTCACCGTGATTTATACTCGAACTGAGGTTCTCCCTTACTAGAACGTGGAATCTAGGATGGTCAATAATGCGCTGCCTTCTTCACACTTGAGGAAGGCTAGCAGGATTTTAGTGACATTTTTATTTATTAAGGATGTTAAAAAATAAAGACGTCCCTTCCAGGCAGATGGCCCCCTTTTGAAAACCAGACAAAATTGGAGGGAAAATGTAGCATTTAAACAAGGTTGGCATTATGGTGCGCTAAAAAGAGTTCCATTATCTCACTGGCCCGGGCAGTCTGTAACGTCTGAGCTTTCCTTCTTGGGGTCCTGCTGTTCCTCTGAGTGGCCCTCTTATGTTACTTTCGTTATTTATCTTTTTTTTGTTTATTTGATGGGCGCCCCTCTTTGTGGAGCAGCTGGACTAGGAATCCGAATCATGCCTTCCAGAGATCAGTTAAGGTAAACTTGAGTGTATAAGAAACAGGAGCGTCACTAGAGATTTATGAAAAGGACGGCTAAGCCTTTCTTGGGGGGCTAAACGCCTCCGATAAGAAGCTGTCATGGTCCTGCAGAGTCCACCACCCCCCTTAGAGCTCCCCATCTGTTCAAAAGACGAACTTTGACCACAATGGTGGAAAGAGAGAGGTGGCCCCTGACCACCGGGGCCGATAAGGCCCACGCTGATGTTTGCCATGTGGGTGTCAGCGTTGTCTGCGGGTCCGGGCTCAAAGGGTGTCTCCCTGGCTCGTATCTCTTCCCAGGCTGGACCGAGGTGGGTGTCTTATGCAAACACGGCCCTGTGTACAAACACCAAAGCTATGTGAAATGTCAGCTGCATGCAAAGCACTGCTTGGCCAATTTAGGGTTGGAAATCAATTTGAGGAATTAAAATGTAAATGATACAGTGCCTCAGGATGGGCAGAGTTGATCAAAGTTCTTGGTGTTGGTTATCTTTTGGTATATGTTTTACATTATAACTTATTTACTTAGCCGATGCTAAATTCTAAACAGTGAAGTCATAGTACCAAGTCTGGGATTTGAACCTGCAACCTTCCAATTGCAGGTACAGTACCTTAACCTGGTGAGCTACACACCACCCCCTTCTCAAGTCACTGCACCACTCTCTAGATAATTTCCTGGCTCTTAGAGCATGTGACGAGCCTGGTATCCGGGGGCAGTGGCGTTAGCATGCGTTAGCAAGCTCCCAGCTGATTCAGTGCTGGTGACTCAGGGTTGGCATGCTTCTCCCAAACAAAACGAGTCCATACCTATGCTGCTGGCTGGCCAGCTGCCATCCGGTTTGAGACACGCCTGGGCAGGGCATGTTAGCCGCCGCGGTACCTCTCTCGCTCCTTTAGCGTCTGTACGCAGGTAGATGGGATATCCCCCTCATGGAAGGTTATTGGCCAGGCAACCACCTTAGCCCTTACCAAACTATGCGTGCACCACTCCCCTTTGCTAGCATGTAGCTGCGGGCTCTGGCTTGTGGTTAGGGTTATGGTTAGGGAGCCTCTCCTACTACTGGGGTATCAGTATTTATGGGTTATCAGTATTTATTCAGCTCCCACGGTCAGGGCATGAGCTCGCTTTGTCTTGTGCCTACTATGGCACTTTGTCTTCAATTTAGCAGTGAGCGTAGCTTTTATACATAATTTTTCAGCTGACTATATAGTCTTTATATTGTTAATAATTATTCTTGGCTCCCATCTCATCGCCTGTTAAATTTATGAGGTAGTAACAGTTCGGTGTAATTCATCTTGCCAGTCGATATGTTGTCGGGTTTATGGCGGTAGTAATGACACTATAGTGGTAGGCTGCAAACAGCAGGGAGGAGCTGAGGATTTCTTTTTTAGGAGTGGCCAAGGTCACATGACCCCCACCCCCACCCCCCAGAAGAGAGTTCCAGTCATCTTGGTGGATGTGCACTATGCTCTTTTCTCCCTCAGCAGGGACAGGCCATCAGCAAGCTCTCCAACATGAGTTAGTGTGCAGTTAATGCTCCCTGTCATGCTCCCACATCTAATAATGCAGAACAAACTCGTACGAGTTCCTGTGGGCAAAGCTGCTGTCAAACTGAGCCGCATCTCAGTCAGATGCTTTCCGGATGTTCTTGCTTCCTTTTCCGTGCTTCTGTTTACTGTAGGGTCTAAGCAGAATACCTGGGAAAATCCTGGGACTAATGAACACAGATTTTGCACTGTAGACTTTCTCAAAGTGATAGAACTCATGATCATGTCTAACTGGATGATAGGATATGGTTGCTGTCCTGAATTAAACTGTAACTATACCTTTTTTTCCCCGGGGCAATAAAACACACTCTGAACTCTCTTCTTTCTCTTCTCGTTTTCTGCCATGCCCACGTCTGTTGCCTACCCCCCGCCACCTTTTCTCCGGGCTCCCGGTGCAGTCTGATGTGTGACCCGGAAGCCGACCCTGTCCACCACCATGGTAGACTTGCCAAGCCGCTACAGCCCCCCGTCCCCGCTGGAGGTCCCGGTTCTGGGCAGCCCACTGTGCGGGGACCTCATTCGGGACATAGATGACCTGCAGGACCTCTCGCAGTCCATCGAGGATGACGCCCTCAGCTCCTTCGACGTTCCTGAGTACCAGTCGTCTGGTCCGGGCTCTGGTTCTGAGAGCTCCACCGTCATAGGTATGAATTCCTTGCTTTGTGTAGGCAGTACTCTCACAAGCAGCTGGAAGAGGGTGGTCTACACCAGGGTTTCTCAGTCACAGGTTCAAGGCTGATTGGGGGGGGCATGGTTTTATATGAGGTTATTGTGGTTTGGTCTGTAATGGGTTGCCAGTCGAAAAGAAATGACCAGTCAGTGAAATTTACAGAGGGGGACCTAGGGGGATCGGATGGGTCACTTACACTTTGTAATGGTAAACAGGGGTGCCCTTCTGCACCTCTCTCAATGACATCCACTCGCTCCCAGAGTGAAACACCTCCCTAAATGATGATCACACGTTCCTACAGACACACGGCAGTCAGACCCCACCCTAAGTGACGCACAACAATACACTAACTGATGTTACACGTCACAAGTCACCCTAAATGACGTTAAATCTCTCATGCAGTCACACATTACGTTACATTAAACTAGAGGTAGTTCCAGATGTTTAACAGAAGGCAATCTCAAGGACCTTATTTAGAATTTTATAACTTGAGGGTAAGCTCGTTATTGTGGTCTAATTAAAGAACCATGTAACATCAATAATCTATTAGTCAGAAGCCGGGATTTGGTGGTGAGGCTTGCAGTGGGGGGGTGTTCTGATTTTAATATTAATATTTGGATAGTATAAAAAGAAAGGTTACTTTAACACCTGTAATGTATTCCTTTCTGAAAGTGTTTGCTTTTAGAAGCAGATTTGCACCCTTAGCATGCGTTCCCAAGTGTCAGTGTCCTGGTTGACCTCACTGCTGTGCTGGGTGACCCCACATATCACAGCCATGATGCTTGCTACTTTATTTTAATGGTATGGGAACCTTAGACGGTTTGGAATGTGTGACCCACTTTCTGGATCTTCTGGACTGGTGGACTTCCAGAAAACAGCTTCTTCATTGCTGGATAGACAGCGATGTGTGGTGTTCAGTAAGGAAGGACGTTCCCAGAGAATTCCCAGAGAAATTATGAAAATAACAATAAAGCACTTGACTTACTGTGCTCTGGTTTATGCAGTCACAGGATGTCATGGAAGGGGTTGCAGGAAGGCTGATATTGTTTTGTTGTGCAAGACTAATAGCACCTGTCTTTCTCGTTGTTGCTGAGCGATTGGCTGCTGCACCGCACGCGCCCCGACTTCCTGTTCTGCTCGCGTTGGGCTCAGCGGGGCCAGCTCACAGGCGTGTGAACCTCTAACAGTAAAAGTGTCTGTTTGCAGCGCTGGTCCAGCTTCTGGCCTGTTGCCAGCACACGCTTGAGAAGCATGCACCAGGGGGGTTGGCAGGGCGCATAGCATGACATAGCATATCATTGCATAGTGTAACATAGCGTGCCATCCTGGATTATTCGTGCTCCTGTCACTTTAAGATATGGAACACTGAGCTCTCGAGCCCACATGACCTCAGCCAAAGGCACTGGAAATGTTCTAGATGTCCTCAGAATTCATTCCAGAGAGTTTCAACTGCTGTATACTGGCATTCGACGGCATATGGCTTTGTTAATGCTCTAATCATTGTCACAGATGTACTGAAATATGTGGTAATAGTTGCTTACTTAGGTGAATTTTTGAAGGACAGGTAGAGCTTACTTGCAGTTAATTTCCACTGTTAACTGTTCCTTTATTTTTTGCCATATTCCCATGCTGACTTGTTACTGTTTAAACTGAGGAAGAAAAAAAAAACAAGTGCTGTTCAGTTTCACAAAGAGTTCTTAATATTCCCCCACTTTCTATCCTGTATTTTGTTGTCATGGCTGACTGGCTTTGTGCGTGTCCATGTGTGTGTGTGTGTCTCACTGTCTGTTCGTGTCTCACAGATGGCCTCACTCCGGCCTCCAGCCCCTCCTCAGGGGTTTTCGGGGGAGTATCAGGGCAGGAAGAATTCTCCTCCACTTCTCTGACCCTGGAGTGCCGAGTGTGTGCGGACCGTGCTTCAGGCTACCATTACGGCGTGCACGCCTGTGAAGGCTGTAAGGTGGGTGCCACGACCAATCAGGGAAGAGTGAGGGGGAGCTAGGAAATTTACCAGCTAAGGGTACAGAACGTGAGGCTGTGGTCACTCGGCTAGAGCCGGACTGTCCATGTGCTTCCAAGCATCTGGAATGACAACAACGGCAGGCTCTCCTGCCCGGCATTGTCAGAGAGATAGATGTCACTTAGAGACAATCATAACGTAAGTCTCGCATGAGCCTCTTTTTGGCCAGACTGGTGTGTCGCTTGACCTGGTCGAGTGTGCAGATTTTCATAGCGCCACAAGGTCACGTAACGATATGAGGACTGAACGGAAACAAAGGGGTGGGTGAGCCAAGCAAACATGGGGTGTAGCACCGTGCCTGTCCCTGCATAGCATGAGGGCCCGTCAGCCTGCCGTCTGATGATGACCACCTCCAATGACTGAATGCAAAAAAATATATGAAGTCTAAGAATGGGTAAAGTATATAAATGTGTGGGAGGTTATCAAACCCAGAACATCACTAGGAGATTTCTGCAGAAAGGCTTGTTGGGAAAGCTCTTTCAGATTACCCCACGGTGCGAGGACGGAGTCAGCCAGGCTAGGAGGGGCAGTGCAGGGCTCTTGCTGGGCGATTTCTCTCCTCCTCCCACTCCGCTTTGCCAAAGCCACCTCTGCTTTGTGTGAGCAGACACTAACCTCCGAGCTATCAGGCACACTTTTTCCTTTAAGTCAACTTTTGAAAAGAAGTGCTTACAACATAGCAGTCAGGCTGGGGACTGAATGTTGTACTCCCTCTTCAGTGACGCTTGTTTGTTATCTTGTTTGCCCCAAGCTTCCTCTGCACCCCCTGTCAGGGGAACTAGCCCCTTGGGCCTTGTCTGGTGCGTGGCATTAGCGTTATGTGGATATCCTTGTTCCTCGGTTTTATGTTCTCAGTTGACCAAACTCAAAACCACCGGGGTGGGGGGAGCAGTGAGCACTATTGTTTTTGTACTCTGGGTTCAGGTGTGTGTGTTCCTGCAAAACAAACAATGTAACTAAAGGGAGAGAACTCTGCAAACCCTTGCATACGTGGTGGGACAGAGCAGCCGTCTCACCTTTTTTTTTAACTGGAAGCACTAGACTGCAAATAGAAAAGTCAAGGTCTGACGGTTAGGGCTAATGAAAATGAGAAACATTAACAAACGAAAAAGGGACAACAGCTGTCTAATAGCATTATTTGGCAGATTTTAAGGAAGCACATGATGCAGATAGTCACAAGATCTCCTCTCTCTGGCCCTGTTCACCCCTGGTATTAACACGTGTCCTGGGTGATCCAATCACAAGTTGATATCGCTATATAAGTCCGTTCACACTGTCACAATGTCGTGATTTTCATTAGACTGTCATTATTCTAAAATATTATTTCACAAAATGCAAATAAGATTACTTAAGTCAAATTATATTTCACAATAAAGTTCAACTTTTAACTTTGTAGACATGCATTTTTATAAGGTATCAACACAGTACAAATGTACCTTTAAAAAGCTCTTTTGGTACCGAGGTGTACCGAGGCTAATACTTTTTTAATCAAGGGCAAAGGCTTCAGTCTGTAATGCATTATGTTGGTGGCCATATAATATTTCAGCTTTTGTTCATACTCAATGAAGCTGAAAATGTCAAGAGGTTCCTTGTTTTGTTTGATATGCAGAATTATGTGTCTGATTTGGTGTAAGTGAAGTGAAGTAAAAGGTGAAAAGTAGTCAGGCCCAGAGCAGGACAGAGTTTCTGACTGGGAGTTTTGGCCTCCGGACAGCCCAGTATAAAACAATATGAACAATTACACTATTATTCCATGCGTCTATTGACATATCCTTTAGACAGCCTATTGAAAGCACATTCTTACATACATACTTATATATCTGTGCAAATTCCAAAACATCTTTAACAAATCACTTCTTACACTATTTATTTTTCCCGGATTTGTGCGGAACATTAACACTGATGCACACTTTGACAAGGATTCCATGGGAATGGGTCGCAACAGTCCAATACTAAACCAATTTCCAACTAATTCAAACATTTTTTGGTGTTGTAGGAGAAAAAGATGCATTGTTGTTCACAATGCAGTTTCCTACACAGTGGCCCATTCTGTACTGACAGTCATACTGACATAAATCACATGTCAAATGCCAATCGCACGTTTAATGAGTACATTCGTACTTCTGCTCACCCAAGGATGTCAGGTGAGTAGGCGGTCATTCAGTGCCACCGTTTACACAGCTATAAGAATGTGGCCGTATGCAGCCCACACCACCTCTGAATCTGGTCTGAGCAATGAGATCTCAACGTGTCCTGGGTGCATTTACCCCTGTACTTAGTCCCATCCACTTGTCATGGGATCACCCAGGACACGTTAATATAGGTGTGAACAGGACCAGTAAGTTTTGGCCAGATCTCCTAGTCTCCAGTGCGCCTCAGTGATCGTCGCTCCCAGGGAGGGCTGGTTTTCCCCTTGTGGTGATGGCCGCTTTGCCAGTAACAGTGAGTCATAAACAGCTGAATAATGCTGGAGCCAGGGGCAGGTGCCATGGCATGTGCACTCATGTGGGCAGATGCATGCAGAACAGCATGTGCGGCCAGCTTTAGGTGAATCGGGGCAGAGAGCGGATATAGCTACGTACTGACCGCTTGGCCCCGCATCTCTTGTTCTCAGCGGACTTCGAATCAGTCTCTCTTTACAGGTGCCAGGTTGTGAAAATGTTACCCTGTGAGTGGTTGTAGTAGTAGATTTCGCTTTACACCAAGTGTATGCAGACTCACATGCTTGGCCATTGTGAACTCTGTTCCTTGTTTTGACGTTCTCTGCTGACTAAGCTCAGAGCACTAGATTCCGACTTCCCGCCAGAGGGCTCTGTGGCCAGCAAGCAGATTGATGTGCAAATGTCTTATACAGATAAGATCATGACTTACAGTGGAGGCTCTGAGGGATCTCTGATGTGCACCCAGACCGGATCCACAGCCCGCCCTATTATCATCAGTCAGTGCTTCATGGGGATTTACAATACGCAGAAGGTTACGTGGTCTTCCAACGCATAAAACTGAAGAAGGGAAACTCTTTCTGCTTGTGTCTCTGAGCACTGACAGACCGTGCCAGGACAGTAGTCATTTCCCCGTTCCAGGTTCCTCACACACTCCATCATTTTTTTATAGATCTGTGAGATCCCTGAGGTATTTGGGTATTGATGGTTGGTGTCATAGGCTGTTTGTGTGTGCAGTTGGGGCTCCCACACCAGCATACCGAAGTAACCTTGCCAACTCTGGAGCTTCATTTTTAAGTGCAAATTATGCCCCGATTTTAAGTGCAAATTATGCAGCTCAGCTACCAAAGACCTAAAAGGAATCTCTGGCTAGTTGCTAAAAAAAAGGTTGCTTGTTTGTTTGCCTTGAATGGCTGTCGTACTGTTGGCTAAATCATGGAGTAATTTACATATACCATAGTAGCTTGTGTTGGTCTAGGAGACAGTAAAGTTGGGATGGGAGTTCACGTTGACCTCCCACCATTAGGGTTTCTTCAGAAGGACAATCCGGCTGAAGCTGGAGTATGACAAGTGTGAGCGCAGCTGCAAGATCCAGAAGAAGAACCGCAACAAGTGCCAGTACTGCCGCTTCCAGAAGTGCCTGTCGGTGGGCATGTCCCACAATGGTGAGTGGGCGGGGCTTCTGTGGGTGGGGCGCTGACAAACCCAGCGCTGACAAACCCAGTTCCAAGAGACGCATAATCACTAAGCTCTGATAACTTTCCAATTACTGACGTATGCTCAAGACAAAACTTGCCAAGGGGTTGAAATAAAACTGCATGATGTTAAACTATCAACTAAAATAGCTTAAAATAGTTCTGATCCCTTTTCCTCAATCACAGAAAAGAAAAACAATCAAAGAGGAGGTTATCATTTGGTGAGAGATGCACCCAGCATTGCTTTGGAGGGGATAGAGTGTACGGTTGATTAGCTCCGAGTTCACTGACACTGAGTTAACGTTCGCCAGATCCAATCACCTTAATGACACGGCGATCCGATAACAGGATAACAGCGGGTTGCCGACAGTTATTCATGTGACTGCTCGTGTGTTTACTGCCACAAGGTCTCGCTGTCACAGTGACCCCATTTTTTTTTGGCGTGCGAGTGAACCTGATGCCCCAGTCTGCACAGGAAGGGGCACCATAACCGGTTCTGCTGGTGTGACCTTAACCCACAGGAATGCATTTCACTTGCATGCACGGAGGGCACTAGGGGGCCAACCAAAGGCACAGAAGATAGCTCCCTACACAAAGGGGCTCGCTGGAGCATGCCTGCCTTACATTAGCCCTTATACACCAGGGACAGTCTCCCAGCCATCTCACCCCCATTCCTCCTTGGATTTATTAGCAGTCTGGTTTGTCTGTTGATGTTGGATCACACGTGCTGTCCAGACACCAAGACAAACCCCACTTTCTGTAAAGCAAATTCAGTACTCTCTTTAAACCTCTGGTTAAGACCGGTGCCCCCCAGTGGCGGAATGCAGGCATCTGCTCCTCCATTGGTCGACGCCTGACCTGGGCCAGAGCCGGAGCTCCCCCCCTTTCCGGATGTCCTGGGAGCAGGGAGAAGCGGGAGGCTTGCACACCCTGTCTGCACAATGACAGGATTGCGTGGCCTGGACTCCCCCTCCCCCGGTTTAGCTTAGTTAATATGCTCACGCCGTGCGGAACAGAATGCCAGCATGTCGTGTCCTGCCTTTTTACTAATGGGGCTAAATTCCTTTTGAATGTCACCCCTGATGCTTAATGGTTTCCAGTTAGCTGAAATGGCTCTCATCTTCATGCTTGAGGTAGAAATTAATTTCCCTGTCAAGGGTTGCGGAGCGGGGCTGCGTCTCGTGACTTTGACTCACTGAGGGCCAGCGTCGGACATTTTCCTCTGGGAACACCATCCAAAGCCTTTTTTTCCTGTCTTTGTCCATCCAGAAGCGCAAACTTTCTGGCTCACCCAGTCCTCTCAAGTTCAGGGACTAAGCAGACACCGATGAAGAGTAGCCAGCAAATCTTGCAGGCATTTATATATTAATATGGTTGAATTAATATTATACTTTCTAATAATATCTTACCGTAATAGTATATTCAACTTGCTGGATTATATTATGTTTACTAAACTCCAGGTCACAAGCTCCAGTTGTTAACTGCTATGGCTGGTTGCTGTCCTTGTGACAGAGTTGTCTTGGCAACGCCCTCCTGTGCCCTGTGTTTGTCACGTAGCAAGGACCTTTAAAGCACCGTCCCCTTACTCAGTAGTGCCACATGCCAGCATTTCACAACTTTATTGCTCTATTACACTGCTAATCTCAGTGGCCACTGTAACATCTTAAGAGCTGAAAGTCCCACGGTTGATCAATATTGCAGTGTTATTACACCAGAATATTGCAGAGAATGGAGGAGGTCAGCCTGTAATCATGGGAAAATCCCCCTAAAAACTCCTCCCTACACATTTTTTTATTTTAAAGTCAAGTGTGAATCAAATATCGCAACATGCCCTGAGACCGTCTAGACAGGACTGCCCTAAGGGCGGCCTTCTTGGCAGTGGAAGGTAGCTTGTTTCAAAGTCATTTTTGCATCTGACATGGCCAGACATCGCATTTGTTCATCAGTCGCTACTGACGACAGTCTGTGTGAGTTTCCAACCATGAGGAGCCATGGTTCTTGCATATGCCTAATACAGCCAGATGTTTAAACAATGGCTTTGGGATCCTGCCTTCCCATCTCCTGTATAGCCATCCGATTTGGGAGGATGCCCCAGTCGGAGAAGATGAAACTGAAGGCGGAGATCCTGACTGTGGAGAAGGAGATGGAGAACCCACAGCTGGCCGACCAGAAGACCCTAGCCAAGCAGATCTACGAGGCTTACCTGAAGAATTTCAACATGAACAAGTCAAAAGCACGAGTCATCCTGACCGGAAAAACCAGCACGCCGGTAGGAGGCCTTGGTCTGATGATTGATGCCAAGATCTATCACCATTAATAGAAAAGTTTATGTGGGTGGGTGGATGCAGAGGATGACTTCTGGGCCACTGTGTTTGCATGAGAGTAACGCAAGCCTGGCTCTCATCCAGAGTTCTGTCTGTTGCAGATATCAGAACAAACATCTGTATGAAAGACACAGTGTGACATTAGTCAAAAAATCCCCAGAAATAGAATCTGATAAATGAGCCAAATTTAGCAATGTACTAACCACCACAAGAGGGATGTGGTTCTGTGTTCGTCACCCCCCTCTGTGGACAGCCCCGCTGCTTTCACACTTGATCCAGTTGCATGGAACATATGTGTGTTCATTAGCCACCAATCTTCCCTGATGTCCTACTACCCCTTGGAAAGGGACTGCTGTCCTCACAGCTGCCTGTGCACGATGAAAGGGGAACACTTTCACAACTCAAGTATTTGCAAAAACACACTCATTGGAAGTGGACAGGACCTTTTTTCCTTCTAGCAGTGATTGCAGATTATTAACACAGCTGGGGCAGGGAGTCTCACCAGGGACTTTCGGAGGTCAGAAATTCCACCCATTGCCCATTTGTAGACAAAGGTATAAACCATTTTGTTTGGTTATTTCTTTCTTCTAGTTACCCTGAATAGGACCTGAAACTTGCCCAACTAGGGTTAATTTCATCCTTCGATAAATGCACCAGAGTTTAATTTCCCTGTATTCTTCTCACCCAGCTGTTCTCTTCTCAATGTTGTGTTGTTCCTCCTATTGCTGGCCAGCCACTGTAAACCAGGGAATCCGCTGCCCCATCAAAAAGCTTGCTCTTCTGCATTCTCTTCTATGGTGATGTTGGTCTGTGGACCATTCAACCAGGAGTCCTTCTCCTGACATTTGAAACAGAGTCATCACAGACTCCCTGTATCCCCTTGCCCTGCCCTATTATTAGGGATGACAACGGGGTGGCTCTAGACCCCAAGAGTCAGATGTCTGACAACCGATTGGTTGGGCTCCTGACTTCTGTTATGCTTTTAGGAATTTGACTGCAGTGATTCGTTGGGTGTCAGGGTGGGAAAGGTGACTGTAGGAGGGATTCCACCAGTTTACAAACACGTGACTTATCTCCACAGGCTCCTTGCAGCTTACCCAGCTACTGAGTGTAGAAGGCCCTGTGGAGGGCATATTTGGCAAGGCTAAGCTATTTGGAGGACGCTGGGAGCAAGAAACGCTCTGAGCTTGTTTGTTTCCTTTTTTGCGGTATAACTTGCATGACGTATAATTTAGGAACTTGATTTTCTGGATTGCCTGGCTCTCGGAAGGGAACTTCTAGATCCGATCCAAGAGGCCTTGCCGCGGATGGGATTTTAATCTAAGGACAATGTGCTTTTTCACTAAACCAGCTAAGAAAAGTGGATAAACCCCTTCCAAGCATGGAGCAGATTGGTACCCAGAAATCTCAGAGGTAGCCCTTAATGTTGACCACTGATGTTGTCCCCCTTGAAGTACACCTGTGTTTTGCAAGTGCCTTAAACATTTTGCTGTAATGGCAGCAGATCACAATAAGATCTGGAGTGAATTTGTCTCTGTTTTGGCAACTTGATATGAACATAGTGATGCTGGAAATGTTCCGAAACGCATATGTTTATAGCGTTCCTGGACCCATGAGTAGGGGGCAGCTGGTATTGTCACGGGATCTACCCTGAAGAGCAGGGGCAGGTGCATGGCCTGGCCGCCAGAGGCCAGTGTCAAGGACACAGTCTGTCACGTGACCATGCTTTCTTTCAGATGGACCCTGGAGGTCTTGCCTCTGTTTTTGCAAGTCAAAGGGCGAGAGGCTGATAAGATTAGACTGTTTGTTTTGCTTGCTGTTGAACATCACAACACAGCTGGTGCTCGCTTGGCCATCTCTAGCCAAAGACATCTTTCACCGGGGCCACATGGTTTTTGAAGGAACCAGACATCATGTCAACAGAAGTTGTGATGAAGGTCTAGGGCACCACCTTGGGGACAAACGTAAATGTTCAGGGATGAAGTTTCTTGGGTTTCCTTGACTTTCTCGCCCTTCCCCTTCCTCCTGAGATTTTGTTTTTCAGACAGTTGGTTTGTGACCCCCTCCCTTAGCTCAGACAAAGTGAGTATCTGGGTGTCAAATGTCTTCCTTTTACCTCCTCCACTTTATAGCCTTTCGTCATCCATGACATGGACACACTACGCCTGGCAGAGCGCACCCTGGTGGCCAAGCTGGTGGGTGGTGTGGGTGGCCTGCAGAACAAAGAGGCAGAGGTGCGCATCTTCCACTGCTGCCAGTGCACCTCTGTGGAGACGGTTACCGAGCTGACAGAGTTTGCAAAGGCCGTGCCAGGCTTCTCTGTCCTGGACCTCAACGACCAGGTAACACTGCTCAAGTATGGCGTCTACGAGGCCATGTTCGCCATGCTGGCCTCGTGCATGAACAAGGATGGGCTACTGGTTGCCTACGGTAATGGCTTCATCACACGCGAGTTCCTCAAAAGTTTGCGGAGGCCCTTCAGCGACATGATGGAGCCCAAATTCCAGTTTGCCATGAAGTTCAACTCCCTGGAGCTGGATGACAGCGACCTGGCACTCTTTGTCGCCACCATCATCTGCTGCGGAGGTGAGAGCGGATGTTAAGGGTGGCCAACACAAGAACCTGAGTCACGTGTCCGCTGCTAGATGGAAGTACAGTCAAGCTCCTCATTCATAAAACCCTTGAACTGTTAATTAAATCAGAGTTTCCCAACCTTATCTCTGCCACAGCCCACTTTCCATAAGGCAGCGTTTTTCAACTGGCAGCACACTACCAGTTGAAAAAACGCTGGATTAAATGTATGGCGTAAGATGAATTGATTCCACTTCAAGAAGATTTTTTTTTCAATTGATTGTTGTTCTGAATTTATGGATAAGTTTTTGAGGAAAACTTATCATCCAGTGATCTCTCAATGGGCATGCATCTCTTAGCCAACACTAACTTATGTTCCCTAAATACTGGGGTGTCTCTCCTCTTCTTGAGTTGGTCTCATCTTTACCTTCATCTCCTCCTCCTCACAGACCGCCCGGGCCTGGTGAACGTGCAGTACATCGAGCGGCTTCAGGAGACCCTGGTCCAGGTGCTGCGGGGTCACCTACAGGCCAACCACCCGGATGACGCCTTTCTATTCCCCAAGCTGCTGCAGAAGCTGGCCGACCTTCGGCAGCTCGTGACGGAGCACGCCCAGCTGGTGCAGGAGATCAAGAAGACGGAGGACACCTCGCTGCACCCTCTGCTGCAGGAGATCTACCGGGACATGTACTGAGGAACAGGTGGTGCTAGGGGTGGACCAGCCTGCTGAAAAGTTCACGGCGGCAGACTGTGGAGGCTCCAGGAGAAGCTGACCGGCTGCAGAGCTCATCAGAACATACAAATCCACCTTCAGAAGGTGCGCTTCTCCATGAACGCTGATGATGACAATGTAAACATTCACCTCATGGTAGCACATTGGCGACTCTTATTGGGCTAATGGCCCATTTTCTTTAAAGCTGACCGATCACAGGACTGGTCTCACTTGCCCTCCCTGGCTTCTTTCACACCCTGTATAAAACTGTAGCAATACAATGCGAGAGAGACCGGAGACAGGAAAGAGATGGACTCATGCACTGGAAGCACTCACATGCCAAAGTGATGCAGCGTTACCGTTGAATTTCTGAACACTTTATTCTCTGTGTTTTTTTTATACCCCTGCCCCCATCTCTTTGGACATCTTGGAGGATGAGAGTGTTCTTCCCGGGCTTTCCTGGGAACTGAGGATCTTGTCTTCGGAGACTCAGACACATGACTTGTTTTTTTTTTCCTTTGTGATGCAGGTGGGTTTTATCAAAGCTTTTACACACATACTAAAATTCCTCACTCCAGTTACTGTGAAGTTTCATCAATCAGAAATACCTACTATGATTGTTTGCATTCTGGTCGACATACACAGGAATGTTTTAAAGGAACTTTTAATCCCCGATTGTGAATGTTTTTTTTTTTTTATAAGTTCACTTGGGTCACCTAGTCGGTCTTTTATTTATCATTATTTCATGTATATTTTATCTATAAATGTTTCCAATTCAAATACAGGTAAATGTGATTCACCAGCGCTCAAAAAAACACTAAAGCTAAGTTTAGATAGCTTGATTCCGCCCACAGTAGCCATGTGAAGAAACTCTTCACTCTCGTATCATCATAAAACTGAAAATGTCACGTGACACAAAAGTAAATCGGCACTGTGTTTCTGCATAACTCATAACGGATGGTGGTTTCAGCGGTTAGCTTGGCAGTCTGACGTGCGGATCGTGTGACACCAGGCGTTTGGTTCCCATTTCCGGTTTCCCTTGTCCTCGCGTTTGGGTGGAGATCTTCACTGGATGGGAGACATCGAATGAGCCTTCAGGGGAAAGTTTCTTAAGCAACTAGCTGTTTGTCAACCCCAAAAGATTGTTTCCCAGCTACTGTATTGCATGATAAAATCTAACTTAAAATGGACGTCAAACTCCCGTTTCTAATACTAAATAGAAATAGTACAATGCCTGGTCTTTGTATCAGTTATATCAGTGCAAAGTATCAGTTTAGCACGTTTTTTCATATAAACACAATCCAATCACTTGGCCCATTAATTTCATACTGTCCAGATCAGAACTTCTGTAACAATGTTTTTCTTGCCTTGAACTATTTGTTTCCACGACAAGGCAGCCATAGCAATGCCATTTTAAAGTAGCACCATCGGTGATCGCCTCCAAACTCACAGGAAAGACGTAGCTCACAGTTATGTCAGATTTACTTGTCTGTACCTCAGTAGAAATGGCCTGCCTACACATTTTTGAGGTTTGTTTTGACCCTGGTGTTTTAAGAGACCAAGAACCCGTACTGGAGGCTCAGCACAGGCTTTTGGGCTAGGGTTAGGGTTAGAAAAACTATGGCTTTCTGAGGCACCAAATGGAGTTTTTCTGACAGTTCTGGCCCA
>JAODKL010000001.1:3929923-3962395 GCA_026780765.1 Petrocephalus schoutedeni
GTTCAGGGAGTTTGTAAATATGATCTTCAACTGGTACTGGTTTAATAAGGAAATACAAGCAGGCCTGTTCTTGGTGAGAGGTAAACTGTTTGAAATAGGGATACTGTTTTTTTTTAATGATCTTTAATAAAGGTTTAATATATGTCTAATAGGAAGGGCGGTATGATGATAATATAAAAGAACCCAAACAGTAAAAAAAAACTAGGAGCCAGATGTTAGTCTTGGGTTATTCCTGCCTTCGTCATAACTAGTACTTCTCAGTGGTTCAGACGGCAGGTGTTTTTTTCCTCATGGTCCATATTCAGATTTTATAGACCCATTGCACTTGATACCCTGTACAGTGTGACACTGGGTGCAGGTGATTCATCGAACAACAAATCCCATTCATTGGAAAAAGATCAGTGGTATTAACTGATAGGATGTTGGCCGAATGGATAGATTAAAATTTGTGTGGGTGTTTAAACTCATTCTAGAGTAGCTCTTGCCCATGCACTACAAAAAACATTGATTGTTGTTACATTGGAACATTTTTATGCAGACTGTAAAACATCTAAGACGACACTAATAAAATATATACTAAATGTGTACATAGGTTTGGAATCAGAAGATGTATTTCTGTAACCATAATTCAGTAGGTTTTAGCCCCCTGATAAAGTGACTGGAGTGAGGATGAGTGGTGCCCCATCATCTGAGGTGAAACGGAGACCTTCAGGTCCCCACCTACCACTGTCACCACAAGGAAACATCTGTCCATAGTATTCCTCTTGGAAGAGTGAGAAAACATTCTCCTATCCCTCATTATTCTGGAAAATTCTGAAATTTTGCCCCATGTCTTTGTGGGATTCATTTGAACTGATGCTGACTGCTGATATCATCATAGCCAGTCAAACAAGATTGTGATGACTGCATTTTTTTTTTCTTTGAATTTTCAACATTCTGGCCCACAGTACTCATGGAGGTGAGGTCGTCGGGTTGATGGCATTTATGACATGAATTCATTAGAGAACCAGTACAAAATGTGGCAAGTCCATTTGGTTTGTTCTGGTATTGGTCCAGAGCACTGTAACTTAAGAGGTTTCGCTGTTTCTTGCAGTAAAAACTCCTGCAGCTGTGTGTGTACCAGATTATGATAATGAAAGGTGGACGTGTGGAACATCACGAATGCTTGGATACCTGGTATTCTAATGCTGTCTTGTGTTATTTTTATGGGGTCACACCGCCCCCTGCTGGCTGTGTAGTTTATCACTTCAGAATCATCACTTAAGCTTTTCCTTAGCAAAGGAACCTGAAATTTGTTGAGTGTTGACATTCCCACTTTCAAAGGTCATCAGAGCTCTCATGAGGACCTTTTGCTGATTTATGTTACTTTGGGGGGTGGGGTTTCGACACCATTTGTGCCTTGGGAAGCACATGGATGTGGGGTGGAGACACAGCAAATGACGTGTCACTTTCCAGTGGGAAGACCAGTGTTTGCACACATGACTAAGGGCATGCCACGAATGCTGTCAGCAGGTGTACATATCCAATCCATCCATTTGTGTATTGGGAAATCCTTTCAAGCATCTGCCATGGAAGTCGGCACCTTCTATGGTTCACTGAAATAACTAATCTGTGGGCCAAGCAGACACTCACAACTACACCCTACATCCAAAATGCAGAACCAACAAGTTATTTTGTATCACTTTCTCTTGCCTCACTGTGTATCAGTTTGTGTTTCACTGACAAGGGATTTTAAAAATGTATCAGGGAATATGATATTTGTCTTCCTCAGTTTATACTAGCTCAGGATGTTATTGAGTACTGTTAGCATTGCTGTTAGCATAACTGTTAGCATTCTCCTTATATTTTCCACAGCGCTCAGCATGATGCATTAAGTACTTGTCCTGACTATCCATTCTTATTCCTTACTGACTATCATCAATAACCATAAATGTCCTGTGGGGCAGCAGTAAACAAAACCACGACTAACAATTCTCCTTTCATGTTGGAGTTTCATGCAGTAAATAGGAACAATGCCTAATGTTACTTTTTTCTGTTTTTGGTATTTCATTAAGTGGTTTTCTAGCTAGCAGCCATGAGAGCATTGCAACTCAGTCTGACCAAGTTGGTGTTATTGAATTGTAATTATGGACTAATAACAATATTGTAAATGTTTGATGAATGTATCTTTAGTCATTTAAACAACACATGATTTGACATTGATGGGTTTAAAACAATAAAACACCAAATTCTTACTTGTTCTCCTGGTCATTCTAACTCAGAATTAAAGTTGTTTTTTGTAATGTATTGAAATACTTACATAATGCTCAAAGAGTGGCATATTACCGAAATGATTTGTTGGTCTGGTCTGTTTTACATCACCTCGGCCTTATTTTATATATTCCATTAAACACTAAAATGAAATTGTCCTGACCACCAAACCAATAGAATCTTGTAAACTCTCAATGGGAACCCTGTTTATAAAGCTACCATTTCTCAGGAAGCAGGAAACTGAACATTATACCTCACTCTGATCTTCTCATTAATTATTCCACCTACTTCTAGTAATTTTCTGTATTGTTAATTATAACTTGTTTGGTCTTTAAAATTAAAATGGACTTGAGGCATTTAATAGCCATTATAAATCCCTAAAATACTGACAAATTCCTAAGATTAAGCTAAGCTTAAAAGTACCTTCATATTATTTTGGATCCCTCTTCATCGGCATTTATAAGGTTAAGCTGTCTTTTACAACCACGGGGCAGAATTTGTATAGGGGGCTGAGGTTCCCTCCTACCGCCGGTAGATGGCGCCACGTCCTTTCATTCTGAGTGAAGAGACAGCCTGTTTATCGCTCCCTCACGTAAAAAATGGCGGCGCCCACAATGAACTCGTGGAAGGCGTTCTCGAGACATAAACGCTATTTATCAAGACTGAAAAACGTAGATCCCGGATTTTACCCCATGTTCGCCTCCTCCGAGAGCAGCGAGTGGGATTTTCTGTCTTCGTTAAGCCAAAGGGGGCTTTTAGAGGGCATTTTGCCCGAGTCAGGGCAGCTGTCGCTGTCTCGGCTCTTGAAGTCGGACGCACAGACGATGTACTGCGGCTTCGACCCCACGGCCGACAGCCTGCACATCGGAAACCTGCTGCCCGTCATCGGCCTGATGCACTTCCGTAACGCCGGACACAATATCGTAGCACTCATCGGCGGAGCCACTGCCCAGATCGGGGATCCCTGCGGGAAGCCAAGCGAACGGGACCGGATACCCGTCGGTACGGTGAAGGAGAACGCCAGGGCCATCAGAAGTTGCCTGCACCGATTATTCACCCATCATGAACTGTGTTTCTCCAGCGAGCCCCAGAAGCTGGGATCGGTGACGGTGCTAAACAACGCCGGCTGGTACCGCGATTGGAGCGCCGTGGCCTTCCTGTCCGAGGTGGGGAGACACTTCCGAATGGGGTCGCTGTTAGGCAGACACGGCGTTCAGTCCCGACTGAAGAGTGCCGAAGGCCTGAGTTTGACCCAGTTTACGTACCAGCTCCTGCAAGCCTACGACTTCCATCACCTGCACCAGCACCACGACTGCAGGATACAGCTCGGGGGAGCGGACCAGCTCGGCAACATCGCGACCGGACAAGAATTCGTTCACAAGTAACTGGGCCCATGCAGATAATCATACACACTGCTCCGTAATACTCGTCGCGAAGCAATAGTGGCATATTTCATAACTAGTGCAAAATAC
The DNA here is from genome assembly GCA_026780765.1 of Petrocephalus schoutedeni. Taxonomy (NCBI): domain Eukaryota; kingdom Metazoa; phylum Chordata; class Actinopteri; order Osteoglossiformes; family Mormyridae; genus Petrocephalus; species Petrocephalus schoutedeni. The sequence goes on from JAODKL010000001.1 coordinate 3,933,646, forward strand.
ATGTGATTAATTATTTACTGGAATTGGCTGACGCTTCATATCAGGGAAGGCTGGTTCTTAGAAAAATCTAGTTTAATCTGAACTCTGCCTTCATCATTTGACATGGTGTAGGATGACTGGGCAGGACGTGTATGGACTCACCGTGCCGCTGGTGGCCAGCTCTGCGGGGGACAAGCTGGGGAAGACGGCGGGAAATGCAGTGTGGCTGGACCGGGAGCGTACGTCGCCCTTCGAGCTGTACCAGTACTTCCTGAGGCAGCCGGACAGCGGTGTGGAGAGGCAGGTGCCCGTTCTGAGACAGCCATGTGTGTCAAGTCTGCCCCCTGCAGGAGGGGAAGGGCACAGCACTGCGACAATGCCGAATAACGAACTAAGCAAAAAACGTATTATCCCAAAGGAAATTGCTTGTGACTACAGACTGCGCAGTGGTAGTAGTAAAACTTGGACTAGAAGATACATGCAAGCTTATGTCAAAAGCTGGGTCTGTAATCATACTCTTTACCTGCCCACTAAAAAAGTCTCACATATCTGGTCCTGGAAGATGCTTTTTAAAGACTTAAAGATAAAGACTAGGCTTTTTAAAGACTAAATGATATTGAGGTGGATTCAGTGGTTTTATTTGTCACATGCAAGGTAGACAGTCAAGATTATATGTGCAGTGAATTATAAGGTGGTCATATGGGGGGGGTCCATTTTGTGCACGCTGGCAGCTGTTTATGAATGTCCCCACGTTGGTGCAGGAGAGCCAGGCGTGAATGGGCCATCCCCTCTGATCAGTCGTTTCGTTCCCTGATGCAGGTGCCTGAGGCTGCTCACATTCCTCTCCTTGGAGGAGGTGGGTCGTGTGATGGCTGAGCAGAAGCAGGACCCGGGCAAACGGCCTGCACAACGGCGGCTGGCGGAAGAGGTGACCAGACTCGTCCACGGCGACGATGGTGCGGAAAGCGCCCGGAGGCAAGCTGCTCCCCCTGACTGCGACTCCCCCTGGCTCTCGCTCCATGTCCTTGCTCTGTTAGCTCACTGTATGCCGACAGGTGCACGGACGCCCTCTACCACGGCAGCCTGGAGACACTGCAGGAGATGAGCGGTGCAGAGCTGCAGGAGCTCTTCAGGGAGGCGTCTGTCTGTGAGCTGGTCCTGGAGCCCGGCATCACCGTGCTGGACGTGTGCAGGAAAGCGGGGGCTGTTCCCAATGGGCCCCGTGGGTAAGCATAAGGCAGTCGTCTGCTAAATGCTGTAGCTGCAAAGCACTAGAACCTCACATCAGTTCACATTCAAAACGATGCAGTCTGTGAGGTTAGAGCCAGCAACCATCAGCTTATTATACTAATCGCAATGCTGACCCTAATAGTACCTCAGTGTTCATTAATTTTTATCTGTCTTATTGTCTTCTGAGGTGGAACAAAGTCTCTTTGAAGCAGTTAACTTGGGTGTCCGAGGTTCTGGTGGTGAATTGACCCATTTTCCTCGCACTATTAAAAATACAGACTAACAGGAAGAGCAAACAAAAAGAGGATCTAACGATAAATTGTGTGGCCCAGTTGACCATGCGTCTCATCCCGGGGCAGGTCCCGGATGGTACAGGAGGGGGCGGTGTGGCTGAACCATTGCCGGGTCGACTGTCCAGAGCAGCTGCTGACACGGGACACCCACATCTTGGCCAATGGGCTGACCTTGCTTAGGGTGGGCAAGAGGAACTTCTACATCCTTAAATGGCTACCCTCCTAACCCTTCTTCAAGCTGTCTGGAAGGGGCTTGATGGACTGTGTGCTGCCAGGCACCTGTGATTTGCTGAACTACTTTTGGACAGTCAGCTGACTTTATGACTGAGGATAATACCCCTGTATGTAGCAAATACATTTAAGTGTTAATATGGCACTGTATGTATTATACTGTATATTAAAAATGTGGGGGAAACGGTGATGCCCAAGTATTCTGCCCTGTACTGCATGGGATAGGCTACAGGCCTGTCCGAAACCCTGTTCACGGTAGGATTGGAAGATTAATGGATGGAATAAATATCTAAGTACACAGAATGAAATTGCTGTCGTGATTATTTACAGACATTCCCTCCCATTGTGATTTAACTGAGGGGACGTAGCGCGTAAAGGCAAGGCAAGTGTATTTATATAGCACAATTCAGACACAAGGCCATTAAAAGTGCTTTACAAAGACAAGAATACAGGCTGCTACTTGGTGTCCCGTGATGACCGACGCTGACACGGAATGTTTTCAGTCCCACCACTAGGTGTCAGGGCCGGCCTTCTTTTAGTTAGCTTTTAAAGTTGCCACTCAGTATCACATTTTAAATTTAAAAAAACGGACTATATTAATTTGACAGAATATAAAATGCATGTAAACATTATATAAGATGTGTAATTCTTTAAAATTGAATTTAGCGTGGGACAAATAGGACAAAAACACAGACCTGTTCCTTGCTTGGATTCGGGTGTGGTTCTTGTGTTTTCTTTTTCTGTTTCGGTAAAGTTTTTCTAACCCCATCAGCTGTCACTCAGTGTTAGAATGGTGGCCTGCGGTAATTCAGACTGTCAGCTGCCAGAATCGCCGGAGCCGAAATGCTTTCAAAACTGTCATCTTCCATTTCTGAAATTGGTACCAACGTTGTTTTAAAAATGTACAGAGTAAAGAGGCTTCAGCTCGCTGTTACTCTTGTCCAATGACAAAATGTGTGTTACTGCTCAATTTAGGGTGAACACTTTTCTTATCTGCTGAGTCTACGAGCAAATGTATTACTTTCACCAGGACCGAGAAAATCACGTGATGTAATTAAATACCTCAACCCCGATCACAATACCTAGATTTTAATGATTTCCAGCGATTTCGTATAAATGATAGAATTTACTTTATTTAAGTCCTTGGATCCAACCAAACAATTACAACCTAACCCTGGATTGTATTCCGCCAATAAGGCGCACACAGATAATGTAAGCGGGTTTATTTCGCGTGTAATGGGCCGAAGCCAGAATCGCCGCGGCCTCCCAGCGCCAGTGCTCTCTGACAGCGTCAGTGCTCCACCGCGCCGGATTCACTCCGCTTCGGGGGAGTGATTTCTCAGCGTAAACAAAACGCGGATCAAGACCGCGTCGCCGCACCCACCGGCCTGTTTCCGAAAATGGTGGAATACGGAATAAGACACGCTAAAATCTTTTTACATACGCGTTGCATTACTGCGCTTTTTTTTACATATAGCGGAATTAAAAAGTAAAAAAAAAACAATACAATATACAGTACTTAACGCTAAAGAGGGCAGACAGGAGACTGAGATTCTGGAGTAAGGCAGTGCATAGCGTCGCCAGTAGTCGGCAGCGACTTTATAATAATCATTTTCATGCTTTGTCACAGTTAAAAGCATTTTTTGTGACATTTTTTGAGAATATGAATAATTGAGATGTGGCCGAGCGTAAGGCTGCAGATGCCCGGCCGCTGGATGGGCATCGCGGCGCGCAGCCGAGTTCCCCCTAAATGTGGGCGGACCGCCGGCCGGGGCCAATGGCTCTGCTCGCTCTGTTTAAATAGCTCTGGGTGTCAATCATTTCTCGCAGCCATCGCCATATTGGGACCCTGAGAGGCTCGTCTGCGCCTTCCACTCTCCTGCGTGACTCGGAGGAGATACCGACGGGCTGCCGTTTGTTTTTTCGCGCAGCTTTGGGCTCTGTCGCTGCGGGCTTTATGGTGGTCGCCCTTTTGCGCGCATCGCCGCACCGACTCGCCGCTGTTACCGCCGGGAAAGGGCTGCGTCTTTCTGCGCACGGCATGCCTGCGTCTGCGGCCACCGCAGCCTCCACGCCAGCTCGGGATCGTGCCTGAATCGGACCAGAGGGAGATACGTGCTCATCCTCTACGGTGCTTTTTGGTGACTTTTTCTTTCTTTCTTTCTTTTTTTTTTGTTTCTTCCGAACACGGAAAATGTCAGATGTGCGGCTCTCGAATGGCAGTCCCCCGCTGGAGAGGATGGAGGCGCGGGTGTCGGACTTGCCGAAGCCGTCAGCCTGCAGGGTGCTGTTCGGGATGCCGGACCATGAGGAGCTGCAGCGGGAGTTAAGCGAGCGCCTGCGGGAGATCGAGGAGGCCAAATGCGACAAATGGAATTTCGACTTTGCGGCGCACCGGCCGCTCCCGCCCGGGAGGTACAAGTGGGAGCCGGTGGACGATGCCCCCGGGTTTTACGGCGGACCGCGCTGCACGCCGGTGGACGCTGCGGCGGAGATCGGCGTGGATGTTAATGGACACGGCGGCTTGGTGCTGGAGGGCGCCGGAACCAGGCCGTCTGAGCACATCTCAGACGGGCAAACTGACTGCACGGACCGGGCGTCGAGTCGGAAGAGAAAGCGAGCGAGTGCCGGTACGGCGTCCAGCGATCCAAGTCCGGGTTCGGTTTTAGTTACGGTCCAAGTGCAGTAACGTTTACGGCAAAACTGGGGCTCCTGCGTCGCACAGCGCAGATCAACCGAACAGAGCTAACATGCACGGTCAAAATGCATTGCAACCCTTATTTTTGCTCTCCGCCACTAATGTCCGTGTTATGCGTAGTAAGGACTCCGTGTACCGTGTTATTTTTGTAAACGTGCTGCGGCAATCCGAGTGGCGGAGGCGCGTATAAAGCCCTTGTTCTTGCATACAGTGTAGCGTATCCCTCGTCATTTTAACTGTATGCGTTATTTTTCCACGCTAGATTGCTCGTCGCTAAATAAAAGATCGCGGAGCAGTTCGGATGAAGTTACTCGTAGCCCCGTTGTCCCCCATTCGGTTGAAAACACACCCAGGAAGTCCAGCCCAAAGACACAAACGTGAGCATTACGGTAAGGTGCATTTTTGCTTCTTATTAGGCTTTTTGGCTATGCATTAATTTTTTTAATGACTTGCACAAGCAGCTGATTGCGGTACAGTTTGCCCCCCAAAGTTCTGACAGTTTACTTTGTTACTTTGAAATGCTGCAAAGCCGCATTCGTTTTGAAACACCGAAACAATGTTTTTCTCAAAGTTACGTAGTGATCGAAAAATGAAGAAAAGGGTCTGGACAGGTCATAGAAGTGTCCACCCAGAAAGGTATTACGTGTTTGCAAATGGCCCTTTAAATATTTTACAGGGACGGGAGATTTAATTGCATGACAAAATTATGAACAATCGTAGTTAATGTTTAAATTTTACCTCTGTTATTGACGGTGAAGGAATTCGTTACTTGACAGATTTATCTAGTATTCGTGCGCTAACTCATGGCCGAAGTCTTGGTGCGTCGTTTTGAAAGCGGACTGAGAAATACAGGTCGTCTGTTGGGTATAAATCAGGCGCAGCCGCCCGAAAGGGGTTAAACGTGAAGGGAGCCGTACGGCGTACGCGGTGTGAGTCCCGCAGCGGCGGCCCGGAGACTCGGCTTCCTGCTGCCTGTAAACAAGGCTGTAGTAACACGTCAGCAGCCTCGGAGCCCCGCAGCCCTGCCTACGTGTTCAGCCGATTCCGAAGTGACTTTAAACCGCTTTCCACTTCTGTGTGGCACCATCGATTTATGATATAGGTCATGCAGTCTCTCGGCGAGGTCCATAGGTTAGGGTAACAAGCATGCATTCCACTTAAAAATATTGCAAAGTATACTTTTGGTCAGCTCGTATTTCATGAGAACTGCAATGGAATTAATATATACAAAACTGATGCTGTAACCACCCTATTCAGGAGGTTATGCCAGAACTTAATTCTTGCATTTGGCATATTCCGAGGAGGAAGTAAAGGTATTTTTGTTATCAATTCTTATCTCTCTTGTTCTCCTCACAGAGCTGAAGATAAACCCCGTTGTCACCGAATACTTCAGTAAAAAGGAACTGCAGATAGACGAGGGGAAACCATTTCATTCGGACTCTTCCAAGGATGTGGAGACTTACAATGAATTTAAACACTAACAGTCTGGCACTCAGCAAAAGTTAATCTGCCTCTATAGCAGTAAATGTAGCAATTTGCAGTTAGCCTCTGCGCATTTTGGCCGTTTTTTTAACTACCTGTGTATATATTTTTCTATTCATATGTAGCGCACAAATTTTATTATCGAGAATCTTTTTTTTCTCCTTTGTATAAAAGGTGTGAATTTTTTATTTGACTTGAAGACTTGCAGTGTAGTTCTCAATTTTGCAAAAAAAAAGAAAGGTGTCAAATCCTTTTCTAGATAATTTGCATGGAAACAATGCAAACAAAATTTACAAATCAGGGTGTGTTCATGATCCCAGTCTAATTTATTATTCTGTCAAAGTAAACTTCTTTGCTTTTTAAGGCATGCATGTGTGCATGAGAAGAGTTTTAGTACAGGATATCATTTTGGTTCATTGGTTAATTTGATTATTCTCTGGACCCATTAATAGTGAGTCCAAAACGTTGTCAATTGGAGGGGAGAGGTGGGTGGGAACACACACATCAATAGTTTTGCCATTCATGCCTTAGTCTGAATAAATTAATCATTTTGAGCATGACTCTTATATTTTTGTTTATTATAAGTAAAGCCTTGGCTATATAAGTAAATCCTGGCACCTTGTGAATATCAGAGTTGGCTTTAAAAAAAACTACTTTAAATTTAAGTTAAATGCATATGGTCAACATCTACAGTATTAATTGTACATTGGCCACGGCTGTTTAAACAGTCATATTTATACTTATGTTTTGGGTGAATTGTCCTACTGAACGTATAATACATTGTAACTAAAATATTGTTTTTTTTTTATTTAATGATAGTATATTTACCCTCAGACTGACCTAAAATTACGATTGAAGATTTTTTTTCTTCCCAAGAGCATGTCAAAATGTATTTTTTTTTATGTATATACCCCTTCCCATAAGACTTAGCACTATTATTCAGAAGAGTTAATATTACACTGCATGTGTATTTGTGTAAAACAGTGAAGTGTACCTGTGTACATAACTGTAAAAACACTGAGAAAACTAACTTATTTATGTTTTTTTTGTTTTTATTTTTTTTTATAATGGGTTGGGTTATCCTTGGCATGTTTGTTTTTCCCTTGTTCAAAGCGCTTATTTTTTTGTAATTATTTGATGGGTAGTATTTCTTTCAGATTTTTTAAACGGATCATATAAGGTTGCAAACTGAGCCTCTATTTGATATTTGCATTTTGAATTGTGTGTGTGTGTGTACGTGTGCAAGTGTGTCTGTTGTGCTCCTTTTGTTACAATCAATTAAAAATGACTTGGCAAATGATTGACTTCCCGTCTGTCCTCCTGTCTTCCTATTTCTAAAAAATACAAATTTCCTTACATGGCAAAATACCCTAATATGATAAAGACAAACTTAACAAATACTGCAGCCAATTATACCAAGAATGTGATAAACATACATGACGTATTTAGATGTATACATGGTGTTCTTGGGAATATGATTTTAAGTTGGGATCATTTAGCTTTTCTAACACCTCACACAGCCAGTGCAAAATAGTGTTTCAGGCCTCGTGGAACAAGCAGTTCAGGGTATCATACTCTTGGAGCAATACTACACAAGCATTTCATCATTTAGTGAACCGCAATATACAAATACTGCTTTGCCATCTGCTACAGTGACCACACGTCACAACGCATCTTGGGAACTTTAGTGGACACTGAAACCTAGTCAGATCCAGCTAAAGAAAATATTGCAAATATCGTGACATTCAGTCACCCTGAGCCATTAGGAGCCAAGTGGATTTAAGGCTACTAAGTGTGATTGATTATTAAAAAACGTTTGGCACTCTAATGACCCTGACAGGTGAAGACAATTCCCATTACAGAGTACACTCTGTAAGATCCCATGAGTACAGGAGATGTTACGATTTATCAAAAATAACACACTTAACTCAATTTTACATTGCTGTCAATATTCTAATGGAGTCATAGTAAGATTTATCATTCCAAATTATGATTGGTACTTTAGTTTGTATATACACACACACACACATATATATATATATATATATATATATACTTATTTTATTTTCATACATTATAAATACATGTGCGTGTGTTATAAAAAATATTTTTATAATAGTTTATCTACTCGCATAACTGTGAGAGGTTGCGTGACTGCGAATGAGCATCTTTATCTATCACATCATACACCCATTTACCTGACTCGTATCTACAGCTCGTGTTTCCAGAAATTAATAAAGCTAATAACCCAAAAAGTGACAGATAATTGTTAAAAAAAAAGAAATAAAAGAAAGAAAGAAATACGTTGTACTGAACGTAACGCTGATTCATGCATAGCGATGGAGGAGCAGGGATTGGGCTGGCGCGGCTTGTGGACGTGTCGGCAGCAGCCGAAGTGTTTACTGCACATTGTGGGGGTGTGAGCTGCGTTTCGGTAAAACCGCTTAATGTGCAGACAGCGTGCATCGTCACTCTCGCTGCTCAGACGGCAAATCTGCACAGTTTTAGAGTAAAATGCATGAAACGCAGATCAAGCCACGCAGATCTCACCAGAGCAATCCGGGGCTCGCCGGGGAGACACACGAAACCTTCCAGGCCAGGAGCAGGGGAGGGGGGAGGTAGAAGGGCGCTTTACTGACGTGCGACTCACCCAATCGGGAGGGGGTGCAGAAAAGCACACCACTGACGGCAGCCACTGACATCGCCCCCCTGCACGCTGCGGACCGGCGGTGCGGGCGGAGGCTCGGGCAGCGGCCCGAGTGGGGCCCGGCCCTACCGCCGCATTCATTGGATAGTTTGTTTTTCTCTTTTTGCTGATGCAAGCGACTTAAAATAAGCAGAAAAAATGCATAGGTGCGGTTTTCTGTCGTTTGCGGCCGGAGTGGGCAGGGTAGTGTGGACATTTAAAACAAAGCGTACTATAGCCGCTTCTTAGCTGCGGTTTAATAATGCACTAGAAATACTGCACTAGTGACCCGGAGAAGCTGACTGCACACTAAAATATTATGCAACATAATTTAGTAGCTTCCTACATACCCGCAGCAAAGGGACACTCACAAACCTTGATTTACTCGAGGACTATTGTAAACCCGAAAATAGTGAAAATCTTTTTTTTTGCGAGCGCTGGACCGTCCAGTACGCTGGGATTTTATTGCATTTATTTCAGCGGAAATCCTTAGACTCATTACTGTGGAAAAGCAGCGTGTCCCAAATGTAGTTTCAACCGCGCAGATTATAACCCCTGTGTCAGAACACAATGCAGGGAATGTTCGTTGAAAACATTGTAATTAACAGAAGTGCGTATATTTTACATTTTAATTCCCGGCGCTGACCTTGGACTGTGCCAGTAGGTGACACCCTCCCCACCTTTAGAGCCGTTTACGCTTTTATTGAAAAGAAATTCCAATTTTCACGTTAATATATAGCTACGAGGCCTACACGACCCAAATCAGTATATGGCTCACGAGCTAGACTAATCCCTGTATTTAAAAGGCAGGGTGAACTTAAATTACCTGCTTGTTGAAACCCATAAATCAGCAGAATGTACGAGTGTAACAGCTGAGTCCCCACCCATTCCTCCTAACAGAAGAGAGTGAAATTGTAAGGAAAACGGACACGGCTTCCATTCAGTTAAGAAAAGCAAGAGCTTCAAAGAGGCAGTAGCTAAATGTACAATATATAAATCGAGTACTATGGCAACTACAATCTCGGTAACCACACGGTATAGCGCGCGCGCGCACACACACACACACACACACATATATATATATATATATATAAAAGACAGTATAGGAAGAAAAGTGATATCTAAATATTTGTTCTTGTTGATGTAACAGTCTGTCACAATAAAACCTAGGCATAGCATTGAACAATTGCCTGTGAAAACGCCAGTGTGATTATTTTTGATTATGTATACCAAATAAATGTAAGTATCGGGACAATTACTGTGATCGAAATCCTACACATAATTGCATAGTTCAACTTTTGTTGTGTGAATGAGATGAACAGTTTCAGACAAGTTCAAAAAAGTACATTTTGCACATTTTGCAAACTAGCTAAAGATCTAAGGGGTGGAGTTTGATGATCTTATTAACAAATATGACTGCCTGCAGCCAAGGAATATGCAGAGAAGAGAATTTACCAGCAGTTCAGTTACCAGAAGTTCCGAAAATATGGGCCAAAATGTAAAACACTGCACTATAGCGCCAGCATTAGGCTGACAGGTTTCTCTTTGCAGCCCTGAACAGGTCATAAGTCATATACAAGGTTAATTATTCTACGTATGACTTCTAAGTATCATCTACGTATGTGTCTACGTGGTGTTAAGCTGCTACAAATTCTTTGTGATTCGAAATTAACAGTCTAGGATACATTCAAAAAGGTACATTTTTCACATTATGCAAAATAACAAAACATCTCAGTAGGCAGAGCTTCATCATCCCATTTTAACTAAGTATTTTTTGGCATGAGCCAGGGAATGTCTGGAAAAAATAATTTTGTTTCTATGACTCACAGTTCCGGAAGTATAGGCCAAAACGTAAAACACTGCACTATAGCGCCACCGTCAGGCTGATGGCTATGATTTTACTTGTCGGAGTAGTGGGGGGGAATTTTGCACTACTCCAGCAAATTTGGTGTTTCTACTACCCATATCATTTTAGCACAGAAGAATAATAATAACAGATATCATAACAATGTAGAGTACGGTTCTAGCACTGTATGCTTGGACCCCTAAAAACACTTTGCTCATCAGTAATATAAACAGAATTTCTATCAAACAGGCCTATTAGCATGCTATTTATCTGCTGGAACAGAACATCCTTTCCTGAAATCTGCACAAAGTTAATATTCAGAGTATTACCCCTGGCAGCAGCAGGTTATCATGAAAATGATTAATACATTTCATAACTCAGGCCATAAATATAACCATCTTGCATGAAGTCTCAGCTCACAGGCTTCTCTCCAGGGTTGGCTGGCATCCCATGTATTGTTTTTGCAGAACACTACACTACTCGGTTTCATAGAAGAAAAACATTCTTACATAAATGTAACTGTGGGGCAAGTGATTGCTCTGCGGGCCACATTGTCCTCCACAGTTGGTAGCAGTATGGTGGCTAAGAAGGGACACCTCACTCTTCATCTGTCTGGATCAAGTTCTGTGCACATATACAGTTATCATGTTCAAATTCACCTTGTACACTAAATATTTATCTTTAAAAATAACCATACTTAAATAACTCAGAGTCTGCTGGCACAGGATTAGACTTCAAGATTAATTCCATCCAGCTCCCCGTTTTCATGTGGCTTTCCGCCAAACACCTGCACTTTAGGTGAACTGATTCTGGTGACGCCGAATGGCCCTGAATGTGTGTTGTGTACGTGTGTGAGAAGAGATGGACCAACACCTGGTCCAGGGTGAACTCCATCTCACGCTCTGTGCTCCCAGGAAGAAGCTCAGCCCTTCAGGTGTGAGGGAGCATCGGGGGAGCTTCATAGATCACACTAATGCAAGAACATCCTTGATCCATACAAGGTCCAAATTTCCATCCATCCATCCATCCATTTTCCAACCCGCTTTTTCCTATCAGGGTCGTGGGGGGTCCTGAGCCAATCCTGGAAGCTACGGGCACGAGGCAGGGAACAACCCAGGATAGGGGGCCAGCCCATCACAACAAGGTCCAAATTTCACTGTCAAAAATGTCCATTTACCTTTAGTAGATTAAAAAACCTAACCAAGCCTGTATAATGCATTCTGTTAAGAAATTGCTTCTTAAAAAGGCCATGAGTTATGCTTCAATGTTGAGTCTAATCATCCCCCAAGGTCATGTTCTGGGAGGCTTGAGCTGTCCGTAGCTCTCAAGGCTCAATAGCACAACAAAAAGGTGTTTAATCGCCTGATTTTGCACATGGAAGCTGCATAAAATTCTGTGTCCCTGTACTGAATATGTGGTTATGGACGGTTCATGGTTGGCTGAAGGAATTAATGGATGGAATATCAGGCCCAATATATGAGGGAAGACGAGAAATAACTGCATCCAAAGCAATGATACACACGGTACCTTCGTGTGTGCTTGTGGGTGCATGCACATGTGTGAGCAAAACATTTTTTTTTGCCAAATTACCCCCATTAAATCAGAAGGAGGGGCTCCCTCCTCCACCAGACAAGTTGAGACAGCAAATTGCTAACAAATTGCTACAGGCCTTGGGCAGATTAGGCCCAGCATTTTAGCAATTAACCAACTGGGAATGACGATGCCGCCTGGGATAGCAGCTGATTTTTATAGAGCTTCTCTGTGACTGAAGGCAACAGATGTGCCAGCACTCTGGCACACAAAGAGTTAAGTGTGAATGGCCACAGTCTGTCAGGAAGTCGGCCTGTGTTTGTTTGTGATTGTGGGCACACTCACATTCACCTCACTTATATTTTACAAGCCGAGAGTCTTGTCAGAGCTTGTGTGCTATCCTGCTTTTCTTTGGGTCCAGATGAGGTTGAATGCCGACTCCTTCACTGGTCAGACACACACTCACACACACACACACACACACACGCACCACACATACACGCGGCTCCACACTGAGGGCAGCGCAGAGTCACCAGTTCACTTAAAGTGCATCCTGAGGAATGTGAGGCTGTGAGGGACAGTACCCGGGGAAATAAACCAAGAGAAAATGGGTGGGGGGGGCACAGGTCAGAAGGCCGCCCTTGACAGCTGAGCATCCCGTGCCAAATACATACGGAAAATATTCACACAAATGCTGTAACACGCTGCATGATTTGGCAGGGAGAAACCGGGTCATTTTTAGACCACACAAAGGAAAACAGTGAAGTCCATTCTTGATTTTTTTAATAACTGCATGCAAACATTTCACAATGCGTAGTGAAAACTATAAACGGAAAATAACTTTAGTTCCTCTTTTGTGGAATGTGTCTGTAGTGAGTACTAGTGCCCTAAACCTTACCCCTGTAAAATAACTGAAATAGGATAATCCAAACATATAGTGCTGTGACAACCTCCCATATCATCTGTAAGTGATTTTCAAATATAAATATGTAGAAAATTGATAGTGACCTATCTGAAGAAAAGCAAAATGACCACTGGGAAAACACAGAAAATCCCGTGATTGGAAGGTCCCCTGTTCGAGTTCCAGTCCCAGAGTAGTTACATCTCTACAGGACCTTTGAGCAATGCCTTCACCTGCAAAAAAGCTTCAGGGGCGATGAATGAATAGCCTGACCCTGCACTCAGACCCCAAGCTTCGCTCTCTACTATACATGTGTCTCAAAGCATGATGGGATATATGAAAAAGAAGCATTCTGGGATACCCTGTACTTGTGTAAATGGTAAATACAGCATCATTTCATAGCAGGAAAATCTGTTTCAAACCAGGAAACAAAACAACAAGCTTCTTTCATCGAAGAAAGAGCAATAGTATGAGCTTTAGCGTGGCCTTTTGGAACAGGAAGACACCTGCGCCCTTCCAGGGATTGTCAAAGGCCTCCAGGTGTGCAATCTCAAGTCTCTCCGCCCTCCAAACCCCCCCGCCCCAGGCCAACCCAGCTAAAGGACCATTGTTCTTCCCTCAGTGTCGTCCTAGGCTGAATTGCATCGTGGGAATGCTACAGCCCTGTTGTGACAGAGACAATAACCCCAACGGGGAGCATCCACGTGCCAGAAGCCTCACAGGAAATGGCGGAATAGCATGAGTGATTCGCAGGCACAAAGCTTCTCGTTTGGAAGAAGGTGGCATGGCTGGTTACAGCCAGAAAAGAGTTGCTGATGAAAAAGCGGGATCCAGCAAAAAGGCATGGCTGCAGACACTGCCTAGCAGATCAGCATTCCCTTTTTGCTCCCTTTTACCCCGTAGACCAAATCTCTTGAGAAAAATCTATTTGAAGAAAGGGGTGAATTCACAAAGCATTGTCTTAGTGTCTTAGTATAAGTCTTAGGTATAGTAGCGGTTGTCCTACTGGGCTAATGTTCTGGGAACATCATGAAAACTAATGCATTCAGAAATTCTGAAGAACTGTTCAATATCAAACACCACTCAGTAAAGCAAATCATTTAGTCAAACAAACTGTTAATTTCTGGGTCAGTCAAGAATTGAGCTTGTATTCTGAAAAAGGAACAGGCTCTTGCAAGGGTTTCTTGGTAAAGGGATAAGAACTTTGTAGAGTATAACTATATAACTATGCATGTGACAAATAAAGAATCTTGAATCTTGAAAGTTCTAGAAAGGCAGTATGCAGATGTGGTGCTGGTTGAGCAGATTCTTCTTTGACCTGTGGGTTGAGCCTGCTGGTTTGAGCATTTTATATAATTTACATTACTTATTTACCAGATGCTTTTATCCAAAGTGACTCACGTTTTAGAGAAAGCAGGCTCAGAGACAGTTTCTGCAGCTACTGGGTTTTAAGGGCCCATCAGAGAGAACACTCAGCCAACCCTGGGATTTTAACCTGCTGAAGCACACTTCGGCCACTCCTATCCCTATCACTAAATGCCACATGCACAATGGAAAGTCTGACCAATTTCGCCGGTAGCTGCCCATTAAAATAGCATCAGCCATATGGGCTGTGTGCTGATGGTTATGGAATTCCATGGCTTATAAAGAACACCAGTGCTAGCTGGGGCTAAAACTGTTCTTAGGAAAGGAAAAGTCCTCACCTGGACCGAGTGGCATCTCCTCTACACCTGAACATCTCAGAGCTCTGCTAAAGGTCAGGCTGTTTTTAGCCCATGTGTACATGCCCTGAGCCACTGGCCATCCTTTGCAAGACACAGTACACATATAAAAGCCAAAAATAACAACACCTTATTAGGAAGCCACTATGACAGCAGAAAACAGGATCCAGAAAAACAAAAATACTGCCCGAGTTTTGTTTTTTCTGCATACGTGATCAAATATATCTTATAATGGCAATTCATGGTAAAGTCAACAGCAGCACATCAAATTTTCCTGTCAGATACCACCCCTACAGTTTATAGAAACCCTCTACTTCCTCTCTGTGTTTCCTCCACTGGCCACAACTGTCGTCACTGAAAAAGCCCCAATACCTACTGGTGGCTTGGTGAGAAATAGAGACTTAAGCCCAAAATAAAACTTACAAACAGCCAGTAGCATGTCCCTGCCACAGCAGCACTGACTCACACTCAACACGCATGCAGAGAATGAAGCAGGAAAAAACACCATGTGATATTCGCAGGGTGAGAAGCCAAATGTTGGGTCTCTTCTCAGTGGTCCCTGCTGTCTTAAAATCCTGCAGATACCTCTGGATCAAACTCAGAAGTCACGAGCCACAGGAATCGATCTTGACCATGAAGCGACTTGTACCAAACCGATTTTCCGCTGTGACAAGTGCATACAGCAGAATGAAGTTCGATCACCATGCTACCCACTGATTTTCCTGGTACAAACTAGAGCCCATCGTGAAATACCGCTGCCAATCTAACCATCTGCAAAAACAGGCCTTGAAATTAATGAGTGGCAAGGCCGTGAATGAACTTGGGAATCCAAAGGCCCCATAAGAAAAGAGTTGTTGACAAAATAATTCATATCAGATTGATTGGAATGCATATTTCAAATATAGCCCACACACATTCCAATTACCGCTGCTGAACTCCTGAACTTACACTATGAAAAATGTTATGATCAAGGTTGTAGTTTTCATCTGAGTGTGAAGGGCAGATAGTAGAGAAATGAAAGCATTTGTGTTCAAATAAACTGAAACGGGTGACCTCACATTACTTGTCTCGACAATATCTGATTCAAATATTCGTTGAAGTCTCTGTGATGGGTTGGCGCCCCATCCTAGGTTATGCCCCGTAGCTTCTGGGAGAGACTCCAGGGCTCATCGACCCTGCACAGGAGAAGAGGGTATAGGAAAAAGATTAATGGATGGATGGAATTAAAGTACCAGGACAAAGCTCCAGGCAAAATGTACCTGCAGTGTGAATGAGAATGAACCGGCTGCTGGAGGGAGCCCACAGCCTATACTGAGCTACAGGGCTCATGGGTCAGTGGGTTAGTTTGCTGCGCCTGTAATTGGAAGTTTGTTGGTTCTAATCGCAGGGTCAACAGAGTGATTTCACCACTGGTTCCTTAAACGAGGGCCCCTAAACTACACTTGCTCCAGGGATTGGCTGGCCCTGGTTTCTCAATTGCTTTGAATAAATGCTTCTCTAAACAAATCAAATACGTAAATGTAATTCAACAGGAGGGAGAACATCATGAGACTCCCCTGCCCCTGAAGGGAGCAGGTTGAGATAGCAGTCAGTGTCTGGGTATAACGCATGCGTCATTCTGAAAATAACACAAACTAGATGACTGGATTCCAGTAAAGCAACTTCCCGTTTCACTGCAAAAGACACACTTCGGCCATTCTCCATTTAACAACCAAGGCACACAATATGGACAAAAGTACTGGGACGCCTAGAGGAATTTTTATGACATCCCATTCTAAATGCATAGGCATAAATGTGGAGTTGGTCTCCCCTTTTTAGCTATAACTGCTGCCACTCTTCTGGGAAGGTTTTCCAACAGATTTTGGAGTGTGTCTGTGGGAATTCTGGCCTACTCATGCAGAAGACCATTTGTGAGGTCAGGCACAGATGTTGGACATGAAGGCCTAGCTCACAATGTCATCTCAAGGGTGTTTGATGGGGTTGAGGTCAGGGCTTTGTGTGGGCTAGTCAAGTTCTTCTACACCAAACTCACCCAACCATGTCTTTATGGACCTTGTTTTGTTTCTCGGGGCACAGTCATGCTGGAACAGAAAAGGGCCTTTCCCAAACTGTTCCCCAAAAGTTGGGAGCATAGAATTGTCCAAAATGTATTGACATGCTTGGGTGTAATGGTCAGTTGTCCCAATACTTTTGTCCATATAGTATACATACAGCGGTTAGACAATGAAACTGAAACACCCAGTTTTAGACCACAACAATTTATTAGTATGGTGTAGGGCCTCCTTTTGCGGCCAACACAGCATCAGTTAGTCTTGGAAATGACAGTTACAAGTCCTGCACAGTGACCAGAGGGTTTTTGAACATACCTGTTGTAGAATAGTAACGTTAGAAAATGTTTCCTGACTCACTCCTTCAAAACAGCCCAAAGTCACTCAATAATATTCAGATCTGGTGGGCCATGGGAGATGCTCGACAGTCTTGCTTTGTGTATTGTTGTATTACTATTTTGATACACGGCACTACCTCCCGGGTACAATATTTGAACCACTAGGAGAACATGGTCCTCCAGAATGGGTCGGTAGTTCTCGGCAGTGACGCACCCTTCTAGAACAAGTAGTGGATCTACGGAATGCCATGATATTGCAGCCCATCATTGATTCACCCCTATGCTGCACTCTGGGTATGCAACTGTTCGCGTAGTAAGCCTCTTTGGGGCTTCTTTGCAGGATGTGGGAGAGACAGTGAAAGTGGACTCACCAGAGAACAATGCATATTTCACACTGTCCAGAGCTCAAGATTTGTGCTGATGGCACCATTGAAACTGATGCTTAGCATTGGCATGAG
This sequence comes from Petrocephalus schoutedeni, assembly GCA_026780765.1. NCBI lineage: Eukaryota > Metazoa > Chordata > Actinopteri > Osteoglossiformes > Mormyridae > Petrocephalus > Petrocephalus schoutedeni. The sequence goes on from JAODKL010000001.1 coordinate 3,951,087, forward strand.
TGACTAAAGGCTTGGCCAAACGAGCCTAACTATGAATATTTTACCTTTAACTTTATTATACTGTTAGCTTATAAGAGCCAAACTATGAACCATGACCCCGTGTAGCGCCCGACTAACAGTTTTGGTGTTCACAGCAGAGTCGAGGTGTGCATTTAATTTTGCAGTGAGTTGGGCAGTTGTGGTTTTATGTTTTTTTTGGATACAATCCAGGTTATTGCCCGGACATCCCTTTCAGACAACTTCCTCTTGCGTCCCCAGTTACTCCTGTTGGATGTGGTCCATCCTTTGTGGTGCTATTCTGACATTACCATGGTACCATGGCTCTCGATACACCACAAAGATTTGCTGTCCTGGTCACAGATGCGCCAATGAGACGTGCACCAACAATTTGTCCTCTTTTGAACTGTGATATGTCTCCCATTTTGTTGTGTGGATTACAAGATTTTATGTAAAGTTATTCTATTGCTATGCTAATTCAACCTTCACACTCTGCTCATACTGATGGAATCAGTGAAGATTTGCCACCAGGTCGCACTAACACTATATTGGCCAGTGTTTCAGTTCCTTTGGCCATCCCCAGTATGTTTAACACCCCCATAGAGATGGAGAGGTGCCAGTACAGATAGGTTTACTGTAGGAGAAGAAACCAGCAAAGTGACATGAATATTATGCAAAATCACACTACTTTTCCTTAACACCTTGGTGACCTAAAATTAGCTGCAGAAAGCATGTTATAAGTGCGGATATGAGGTCTGCATCTTACAATGTCCCTCCAGGTGTGCACAAGCCCCAGAGGACCAAGGGCTGCTTGTCTGTGTGATCTAACTCAGTGCTTCTCAACCGGGGTCTTGGCGACCCCAGGTACTCCACGGTTTTTGCTCCCTCCCAGCTCCCAGCCAGAAAATCTGCTGCTCCTTGAGGACTGGTTTGAGAAACCCTGATCTAAACACCCTTGGATTAGGCTTATTTGCCTTCAGGACAGCCCGACTTATGGGGGTACTTCACAATGACAATCATGCCACATTCCGATTCCCAAAAAAGTTCCCAGCACTGGAGTCACAAACACTCAACAAGCAAGACCGGGGTTAAGGGGCTTCCTGAGACAACATGACTCCCGTTTACGCGAATATTATGCATGCCACTGGGATGCATTTGGTACAGGGCTAATTTTACAACGTGGTACATACTGACACGAAAACCATGATTAAAGACGAAAGCTGGCAGTATTAACAGACATTTAGCAGACGGGAACATGCGTGATTTCATTTCCACGGGGATCAAAGCTTTACAAATTTCTATTACATTTTCAAAAGGCAACCATGCATCTGTTTTGAGTTGCCATTTAGTTAAATGGTTTACGATCGGCATAAAGTTTTCTCCCCCTCCCCGGTTTGTTGGCATGGTCTAATTCACCCTGATCTGGCAGATTGAATCTCTCCATCAGCTGCCAAGGAACACCTGGTGTTTTAAAAAATAAAAAACATCCACAGGTCATGAAACTAAGAAAAAGGCACGTTTTCTAACAAGCATTTCCGAGGTTTGCCGAATATTTCCCTGCCGATGGCATGGCGGTCCTTGGCTCCGGAATGGCGGTCAGGCCCCTGACCCTCTCCACCATCAGGCAGAGGTGCTGCAACCACAAAAAAAGCAGGCAAGCACGGCCTGTCCCGGGGCATGATGGGAAACGTCCGCTGGCCGTTTCTCACAGCGGCCTGCTGGCAGTGATTTACTCCAGCTGGCCAAACATGCTCAATGAAAGATGTAAACAACCCAAATGCCAAAGGACCCATTTTTTTCCATGTCGAACCCACAGAAATTTATGCCTTGCTGTGAACTAATGAATTGAATTAAGCATATGTGTTTTGGTTTTCTTAGCATGCCATACTCTTTGGGTCGAAGTCAAACCCATTATTGGTTTAATTTTTGGCCCATATGCCTTCAGCTTCCCGCTTGCTATGGGGTCCGTGCTGTAAGTGTGCAGGGTGTGTAATTTCAGAGTCAATACTTGAGCCTCTGCTCACGTGGATCCCCTATGGACATGTTCATCCGTATATTTGCCAAATGTACTGGGGAACTCAAAGACAAATGTTGTCAGGACTCACCCACAAACTAAGGATGCAACCTAAGACACCAGGAACAGAACTGGAATGGCCGAACCTGCAGTGGGATGGGTGACCTCTGGGGGGCGGGATCTGTTTACCTAGGCCTGTCGCTAATGCCTGCCCCATCTCCACAGTAGCAGCAGCTGTCACCATGCCTGAAATACTGAGCCGGCTGGCCGACCCAAACCACACCACTGAAGTCCTTCCAGTTGCAGCCTGGAATTCTCTGTCTGTCTGGAAGAAAAGACCCCAGAAGTGTGACCTACTTCACTGGCGCAGCCTCCCAGCCCCCATCCATTTTTACATAACAACACGTGCACCCGAGTCACCCGCCGCGCAGCTGCCAAGGCTGGACGCGAGGCTTTGCTCGCTTTTTTAATTCTGTCTCCCAGACAGATAACCTCTCAATGGTCACTTCACCCCACAGCACATCCCAGAATGCTCCGCATGGATTTGCTGCATGCACAGGCCTAGCTGGAGGTCAGAGGTCCTTCATATTAAGGTGTGTCTGGATCCTGGTGGGATGTGAAGCTCAGGCTAAACCCCAACACTTAACAGCACATCTGTTGGCTTGTGAACAGTTCAAAGGCAAATATTTCAATACTCCTAGAGACCCTGAAGCCCCCCCCCCCCCCCCATGTGGCTTGGTGCGGTAACAGGGCTATGACACATTGGGCATACTGAGATGGTAGAACTTAACGGTAGAGGTCCTGTTGAATCAATGCTCCTTTATGTCATCTGCTGAAGACAAGCCTGCCTCACTCATATAACCACAAAGCGGGGCAAAAGTCAAAAAACAACAGCCATCTGCCCAACTGTTCAAAGGCCTCAGCTATTTCGGGACCTAAGGCGGAGTGGCTGGCATCAGCTGTTCCTCCTCAACCCCCACCAGAGCACCTGTTCATGCACACACCTGCTCAGCAACGGCTGGTGGCTTCTCGAACCCCCACAGCGCTCCCGCAAAGGCTGCACCATTGCTGCTTTCGTGCTAACACACAACTGGTTTGAGTTGTGTTGCTAGGGCCAATGTCCTTTGACCTCACTGGTCACAGTTTTACGGAGGTCACTCTGCTGGGTAAGTACTATAAGGATACTATAAGAGTGTAAAGGTCATGTTTTGGTCAGCTCATACATTAGCAAAGAAATTACTAAGCAAAGACAGTATGTAGGATCAACACAGGCCAGTGGTTTACTGCTTCTTAAGGATCACCGTATGGATACTGGAGGTCCTGCTGCCTGTCAAATGGTCTACAGAAGTAACTACCATGAACTCAGCCAGCACCACTAGTACCCTGCTTAGCTTCAGAGGGACTGATCCACGGGCAATGCTCCTTTCAGGCCCAGTGTCTGGTCCTTCTGGAGAAGTTGCCCCACTACAAGGGACCCTTGTATCAGTTCCTATAACTCATCAAGTAAAGCATTGTACTAAAAGAATAAAGGTTGTGGGTTTGACTCGAGGGAGCACAGATGAATTATAGCCCTTCCCCCTTCTTTTTGGATAAAAGTGTCATTAAGTCAATTATAAGAATGAGTTAACTATATCTCCATGTGAAATTGGAGCAGGGCCTGTGTGCCATACTGCTGCTGTTTGTAAACAGCAAACGGAGGCCTTCTTAATGACACCAGAACTCCACAACAAGTCGAATAACATCTCCTGCCCTTTGCTTGCTGTGTTGTATACTGGGGTCATTTTCGAGAGGAAATAGATGTTCAAAGTTAAACTCAGCAGTACGCAGCACAGCATAATCTTCTCTGATTGCAACAGGGCAAAAAAAAAAATACTGCCAGGGAGTTTAGGAGGGACTTTGCAGTGATCTATTGTAATGAAACACAAGATTTTTTTCAGGCTAAAAGAAAATGCAAAAATATTTACCAAGTAAATAATTTTATATATATTTGAATTTATTGAATAAAAATAAAAATGCACACAATCTAGCACAGTTGGTCTCTAGAGGGCTCTTTCCAAAAGCTAAACGTGGTGGTTCTCTGGCACTGTGTCCTATGAAAATTTTTAAACATTTTGGAGAAAGTATATTAATAAGTATATATAATATTCCATATTATTCCTTTTATTATGAAAATAACATGCACAGTAATCCTTCTATAATCTATAAATACTATAATTACAGTAGGAGTGGATCATACACAAGAATAATATACATTAAGTGATCATTTAAACGTGGTTTTTATTGTTAACGTGATTTTCGTGGTACTAGTGAAACGAAGTGTATTCCATTGTGCCTATTGGTAGGTGGTGGTTGTTATGTGCATTTTTTGCGAGTTGCCGGTGACACGCCGCCTGCTTTTTTCTCAGTTGGACACATGCATCTCAACTATTCCTTCTTCAGTATTGGCAGGGGGAGAATATCGATTGCGGCCCAAATGGGGCAAATTCATTTGCAATTGCATACTTGTAGCTCTGCGCTAAAGGAAAGGAAAAACATCTTAGAAGTCAGAGAAGCCCTTGGCGCTGGAGTTTAAACAAACTCAACGACGTGCCATAACGGTCTGTCTTCCTCTTTGTATTCCTGTAATACTCCATTAAATCCTGTCATGGCTGTTTTGCTATTTTTATTAGCTTAACCGTGACAATAAATCAGCTCCAGATTAGCTCCAGCGGCACATTTCCATTAGTTTTGGAGGGAAAAAAATTGCATTCCTGAATATTGACTTTTGTTCAGTAGCGGAAAGGACACGGCAAAGGTATAATGCGTTTAAAAGATGTTTATGGGAGCAAGAAGCCATGCAGCTGAAACACCAGCTAGCCCATTTAAAAAGCCAAAGATTGTGTGATGGCACTTTAGGAACTTGTCAATGCCATTAACAGACATCAGAGCAAGGCAGCCAGCCCCGTGATGTTTTCCACTGACCCAGCACTGGGTGGCCCATAGCTGTGTGGACATCCAGAAGATTGGATCATTTGTAAGTAGATGATGACACCCATGTTAAAAGAAAAGATGATTTCTAGGGTGGCCTGAGGAGCTGATCGCTGCTGGTTTTCCTAAACATCACAAGTGGAAGCTAAGATAGAGCCCTCAGCTTGAATACATATATGTGATTTGCAAACCCATACAGAAAAGTTTTTTAAAATAACATGACTTTTACGCATGCCTTTCATGAGAATAATATAAAAGCAATTTGAAGTTGTATTAAGAAACAGTGGAAGCAGTGAACATAATTTCTAGATTTCAAGATTTTGTTTCAACCAACTAGTTGAGCACTCTGTGACTCTGTGAATCTTGGTCTGCATTTTTACTTTCTGGACCTGCTATTTACACCTCTGGTTATCATTTATGGTAAAATGTACAGTTCTTGTAAAAGTTATTAATTTCTCCTATAGGCTTTTCCCTAGAGTGCAGTACACGTCAAATGTGTATTATGGTATGAATGTGACCATAATCATTCAGGAAAAACACTGTAATGTCATGCATAATCATATATAATTAAAATAATAAAAATCCTTGATAGCTTTATATGAACCAAGCATTTTTTTCCCATATGGGTACTGAAATCTGAGCATAGCAGGAGGAAGTGCAGGCGATACAGAAGCCTGTAGGTCAGAGGTCACTGTCACTAACTGCTTACAGGGGTCACCCATATCAGAGCTCTTTTTCGTTACCTCCTGAATCAGAGGGCTGCATGTACAACAGCGAGCGCATGCCATTCTCAGCGCCACCCACACCTAACGGATGAGTCTTGGCAGAAAAACCTCAAATGTCACCTCGAACACAGAGTACTTAATCACTCTCCCGACATCTCCACCCATCCCATCCTGCAGAAGACCAGTATGAAGGATCGTAAAAGATCAGCCCGGCGTTGCGAGACCTCATCATCATCTGGCTGGTGACGAAATCTAAAGAGATGGGAAAACGTGCTCCTTGGGAAAATGGCACAGATTCGTGACTGCCGTGGGTAGTGGGGTGGGGTAGAGAGAAGGAGATGTGATAAAAGATGATGTGTGAGTCAACCACATCCGTCACAAGCATAGGCATAGGCTGTAGGCAACACATCAACCACAGCTGAGGTCAACATAACAGACAATTGGCAGAGACACGCACACACAGACACACAGACAGATACACACATACACACGCCATTCTGGGGAAAACCATACCAGGTGTTTATAGACCTTTAACTCAGGTATCCATCCTGAACAAGACATTCAGAATGAGTCACCTGTCTGAATTCAGAGCTGCCCTCACCCTCTCTTCTCTCAGTCCCAAACCATTCCTGTTTGTTTGTCTTCTTTTTTGTTGTTGGCCTAATTCTTTGACTCGTCAGACATGGTCAGCTCACTAATCACTACGGAGCACAACTCCAATTCCAATTCCAAACTTTCACTGTCAAAATGCCGCTGGCTCTCCAGCATAGTTTCGTTTGCAGGGCGACGGATTCCACTCATTTTCCTAAGCTGAATAGACCTGTGGCGACGGCAATAAGAATGTACCGGGACAGGACAATAGCAGAGAACCGGGCGTATCCTGAACAGGCAGTCGCCGCACGCGAGCGGCTGTCACTTTCAAGGTGTGACAGCGAAGCACAACCGTGGGTGGGGCGAGCTGGGCGGGGCCACGGCATTGCAGGAGGGAAGCGACATTATGGAGACTCGTGACCCTCACCTGACCCCTGATGCTGACCACACCCCCTCATGGGCGCCTCCATCATTCAGCCAATGACAGCACTCCACAGGGGGGCTTTCCCCACAGTCGCACAGCCACGGGCTCCTTCTGTTGAATCCTTACACGTAACCTAAACCACAAAAAATGTGAAGAAAAGTGCACATCTGCTATGGTCCTTTGCATCGAGAACAATCTCATGTCACACAAAACAATTTACTAAACATCTTGAAGGGTGATTACACACCCCTCATTAGCTCTTTATTTTCATTATAAGTTGGTTTTCCTCGAGATAATGCTATTTACTTGAACCAGACATCATTAATAAGAGGCTAAAATGTGGGAAACTATGATTTTTGTTTGCTTTTGAGCACCAGTTGTGTGGATATAAGAATTACAGAGAAAAAGAAGGCTCACTCTGAACGTGTAACATGAGATAAATATCAAAGCAGCACAGCGGGGACTGGGGCCGCTCTGCCCGCATGATCCAGGGGTTAGCAAAACACTGCTGAAGGCGGCGAGCTAAGCACACGCGTGCGGGAGGTGGGTTAGGCTGTCTCACCCATCTTCAGGTAATTATGTTTGACGGTGTCACTTGCAGGAAACGGCAGGAGGAAGGGAGGGAAGAGGCCATGTGGCTGGCTGTGGGCGGCTGCTCGTAAGGGTGTGCAGGGGGGAGCTGGGAAGCCTGCGTAAGAAGGGGGCCTCGTGGTCTGCGCAGGGCAGCCAAACCCAGGGTCAGCGGGAGGTCACACCGCCCGTCTCCCGGCGGGAGGGGGGGCAGCCTGCACGGCCCGGGACCGTTTTTGATACCCGCCGGCGATCCTCTGCATACGCAGCCCAGACCCACCGGACCGGCTCGGTCAGATTCCACCCCACCCCAGCAGTACATGGCACTGGCGGAGGGCACCCCCACGCTCCCTGCGGGCGCTTGGGATCGCTTTACAGGGGGAGCGTCCACGTCCGCGCCCAACAGAAAGGAGAGAAGCGACAAAAGGCGGGGGGGTCGTTAGCCTGCACATCTGAAGGTGTTCCACTGGCACAGCCTTAACACACCCAGTGAAACGGAAAACGGCACCCTGGTATCGATTTCACTTTAATGCCCCGATCGTGACGCAGAAGTGAACTTGAGAGAAGGTGCTACTGTCACCTGTCAGGGGGAAGGAGGGAGAATCCTGTAGCAGCGGGGGAATTTCGGCATGCCTAGGCATTCCTGAAATGACAAATACAGTATTGGAATCATCGCCGAAGCGCATTCGGGAGCAGGCTCTGGCCGGCCACATTAGGAACGGCCATTACGACTGCAGCCAGTCCTCATGAGATGGTAAAACCAGCAGGGACCTGAGAGCAGGAGAGGGAGGTGAGTTTGCAGCCAGGGCTGAATAAACGACAGATAACGCAGCAGATACACTCGGCGAATGGAGGCACGATCTCCCTGTTCTTGGAGAGCTGTTAATCAGGGCATTAGAGAGCTGGCTTCCAGACAGAAAAGGGGAAAAAAACAGGCCTGGAATGTGCTGGCAGCCCTGAATAGACAGAAGGCACTGGAGACACCCTGCCGATGCGTGCCGGCAGCGAAGGGTCCGGCCTTACAGGAGGCAGCCCTCAAAGGGGGGGGGGGAACAAACACTGGCAAGGAGTGGCATTAAGAGAAGGTAAAGGTCACCGTCTGAAAGCGGCCCTCTCCCACGGCGGGGGACCCCAGCCCCATTCAGGACCATGCCCCATCGTCGGCGGCATTTCCTGCAGCCCCCTGAGTCAGGTGGCCGGGGGGGGGGGCACTGGCGAAGCCCCTTTGTTCAGTGTTTCCCCTCCCAGAAAAGAGCAGAGAGTGGGCTTCTCGTAAGACAGCACACCAAGCGCATCCAGAGGGCTGCCTGGCACACAGACCCTCATGAACATCTGTGCGCAGGGCTGGGGGGGGGGTGACCAGCAGCTCTGTGTCTCTCCTTATCTGTGTGTGCAGAGGCCTGGGGGGGGGCACACATCTGCGCTCCCCCACCCCCACCCTGAGATCAGAGATGCTTCGGGAAGCCAACGCGAGGGGAGCCACATCCAGCTCCCAAATGGAGGTGGCCAGGGAGGTATGGAGTTTGCCAGCCCCTGGCAGGACGCGTGGATTCGGCTAGGTGCTGGCAGATTCAATGTGGCCTTCACTGTTTTTTAGCTCCTCCCCCCAGGAGAGTACTGTTGGTGGGACCGTGGCTAACTGTGGTAAGCTGAGGGAGCAGGAAAGGCATTTTACTACATTTTAGTGAGCAGGGGAGCAGGCGAGAGCACCTGACGCACGCGAGAAGCACGGGGGCTTGTGCCACGTGCCAGGAAAGGCCAGCCAGGGCTGTCCTGGGGGCCCCGTTGAGCCCAGCTCAAAGCCACTTTTGTTTCAAAGCTGCTTTCACTGGGAGGTAAAATCCCATTCGTGAGTGTGTGTGTGTGTGTGTGTGTGCATTTGTAATTATTACAGTGCAGGGTCCCAATGTCCCCACAATGTGATAAAAACCTTTAGCCTTTTACCTTGCGGGGACATTTTTTCGATCGCCATACGAATAACCTCAATTTTATAAAAATCTGTGACTGCAATTAAAAAATAGAAATCAAGATTTAGTTTGGTTAGTTAGGGTTAAGAATGTCAACCATGAAATCACTCTGCCAACCTGAGGATTTGAATGAACAACCATCAGAGCCGCTCACCAAATGTTTACAGGACATTTATAGGAAACAAATTCTAAATTCACTGACTTGTTTTTGATGTTTGTGTAAGAATGCCTGCTGCCACCAGTGAGGGACCAGGCGGCAGACCGAGGAGCAGCTAGGGGCCTCGCGCCTCCTGCCTGCAAGCCACTGCCATCTCGCACCCTGTCGCCAGTGAGCACCGCCACCAAAATCCAACCACTGGTGCTCGGTCTATGGCAGAAATTCAGAAGTAGCACCACATGCCTTCGAGTGCCGTCGGAGCTTGACGCTCAGCAGTCGTCTGCACGTGCATGTGAGCCCAGGAGGGTATGCAGGGTGCAGATGGTGAGAGGGGGCTGCGCAGCCACAGCTGCAAGGTCACTGGGCCGTCTGACAAGCAGCTACAGACAGGTCTCTGGTCTGTTCCCACTGCTCCTTCTTGTAATTACAGCAAGAGGGACACCCCTTAACGGCTCCCCATGCCGAAATGCCGCTTACAGCCGGGGCAACAAGCGGCCCTACAATCTTTTTGTTTTTTTGAAGGATCTGTAAATATCGAGCCAGTTGCCTCTTTGGACATGTGTCTGCAGAGACAGCTGTGTCACCTCCCCCCCCCCTTTAATGGTCCGGCCTTACAGGCAGGGTGTCTCCAGTGCCTTAATCAAGCCCCCGACAGGACGCAGGACCACGGATCCCGTATCCATTATGGCAGCGATGAGTCAGCTGGACCCGTCCGATTACCAGCCCATTGAGGGCTGAGTGATTAACTTACTCAAACCACAGCAGTTGCACACGCCCGCAGATACATACAGAAATGAGGAAGGGCACCCCACCAACCCCCCCCTTCCATTGCCTCCGTCCAGCATATTGCACATGGGGGCGAGTGACGGCCCCCAGTGCCTGGGGCCTGTCCCCTGACCTGTGGCATGGGACAGGTGTGTTCCCTGACCCACACAAGTACTGTTTGCACTTCTCACTTGACACTGGTGTACTTTCCCTGACAATTAAACATTCACAAACAAAGCAATTAAATCTTTTAGGATCCTAACAGCAGAAAATAAAACACACTTTGTGCCACATGCACAGGGGCAACCCCCTCCCCCCCAAAAAAACAGCTAAATGCTCCTCTAGATACTCACTGTCTAAATATTCTGTAGGTATTCACTGTATAACATTTCAGCCCCGCTGGATTGGGGGGGGGTCTCTCTTTTCCCCAGTGGCAGCCCTCCATGATGCCAAGCATGTGACAAGAGTCAGCTTTATTTTCACAGGCGGGATCTTTGCACGAACAAGTGGGCTCTGATTACCATCTCCACTACCCCATTTGGGGGCACAAGCACAAGCACAGACACACACACACACACACATGCCTGTATACACACACGCACACTCACACAGTCCATGTATTCCAATCATTATGGGGACGCTCTATTCATTCCTATGGGCATAACCCTGATCCCAATCATGACACCCTTAACCCCTACTTAACCAGAAGTAATCAAACAAAATATGAGATTTTTGCCATTTTTTGTTTTTTGATTGCAGACACAGATTTTTATCCTTGTTATCCTTGTGAGGACTGAAAAAATTGAGTCCCCACACTGTAATAATTACAAAGCCATACACATACACATGCCACATGTGGAGGTATGGGGTGGGGGTATGGGTGGTCTGCGGCAGTGGAATAGGTTCTGGTGCTGATGGAGTGGGTGGTATGCGGTGGTGGAGCGAGTCCTGGTAGCAGTACAGAGTGGTGGAGTGGGCAGCATGTGGCAGTGGCGGCGGTATGTAGCAGTGGAGCGGGCGGTGGCAGCGGTACACAGTGGTGGAGTGGGCAGTACGTGGCAGTGGCGGCGGTATGTAGCAGTGGAGCGGGCGGTGGCAGCGGTACACAGTGGTGGAGTGGGCAGTACGTGGC
>JAODKL010000001.1:3992790-4012538 GCA_026780765.1 Petrocephalus schoutedeni
CCCCCCCCCCCCCCCCCCGCCCCCAGCACTCCTTTTCCCGCTCTTTTTATTGGAACCACTCCCCTCTTTAACCGGAAATTTCTGTCTGGCCACGAGGTATTGCATTCTTAGAATGACTCCGATATGAGCACTCAGGGCTGACTATCGGCCCCAGGGGCCCATAGGGTCTCCCCCACGCTCCCTCTGACCTTCGCATTTTGGAATCTGACCTTGCCCTTTGAGAGGAGACACACGTTACAAACTCATCTTCAGGATCTTCACGAAGGAGAGCAGACAGGGCCACACTGGGGATCAAACCAGGGCATTTCATTTTGGAGTCTTGTGGCACAAACAGGATGGTCTACAAACACACAGATTGTTCTGGAAGGCTGGCCATTATACTAGCTCCTGCATAGTCACAGCAAGTCAATGTCATTCAGCTCTCAACTGATCACATGCAAGAACAGTGCCTTGTCCCCTGAGCTTGTCTCTCTCCAAAACATCCACGCCCTCCCCTGTTGACACCCTTCAAGCGTCCACAAAATAACATCCTACTCTGGAGAACATGAAATACGATGTTCTTTGGCAGACTAACCACCTGAAATCTTAATTAAGAGACAACAGGATTTAGTTATGAGTTAATAAATGGATCAAAGTGGTTTGATAAAGACATTCTCAGGGTTTAAATACAGATGAAGCCCAGATTTGCCTCCTTATGTCCAAATTGCCATTGCCAAAGCAGCTCCACCTCCTTATGGCTAAATCACACATTGCCAAAGCTGCTCCACCTCCTTATGGCTAAATCACACATTGCCAAAGTACAGCTCCACCTCCTTATGGCTAAATCACACCCTGCCAAAGCAACTCCACCTCCTTATGGCTAAATCACACATTGCCAAAGTGCAGCTCGGCCTCCTTCAGTGTGAACCTTCTTTTATTAATGTCTCAAAATTTAGAAAGAGATTCAAAGTGAGCGGTTTAATAACAGGTAAGTTTTCAACTAAAAATCAGCCTTAACTAGAATCTGCTATGTGTTGGTGCAGGGCATTTAATTTTAATTTTAATATTTTAATGCGTTTTCATAGGGACATTTCTAATAAATATGCAGCATTTTTTTATCAAATAAAAAACCAGTCTGATCCCATCTTTTAGTTTATTTAATTCAAGACCCTCCCCTGTAGCTGGTACCTGACAGGGCTCCTGTCACGGCCTCCTGTGTGCCACGCCCCTCGCTACCCTCGTGTGGAATTCTAGCGTTTTGCCCCAGCCGTGTCTTGTTATCTGTTCATTAGTGTTGTGTATATTAGTCCGCGTTAAGTCTGTTTCCCCAGTCCGGTCATTAAAGTTACTTGTGTTTCCCTGCACGTCCTGTGTTGGAGCCTTTTGTCGTATCGCCTGTTCGCCCGTCTCACCGCCATATGCAACAGCTCCCCCTCATCCCTAGCTGTGACTTAACACCCAGGGATGCCCCTTTGTGTTTCTGATGCATATTGAGGGGTTGGAATAGTCCTGAGGAACCTAATACAGTACTCATCTCCGCCAAAAATACAAAGAAGTGTTGGAGACAGACCATCACTGACAACTGAGGCATGCGAGCCAATCAGGAAGCACATGAGGCGGATGTCTGATATGGGTGCAAACAGATAGGCATAAATTCAGGGGAGGATGGGGTGGATTCATTATTTATAGGTAAATACTTTTTATTATTTATTATATACAGGTAAATACTTACCTGTATGTATAAAAAGTAAAGACAATTCCAGCAAGCCAGACATTCTTTTCACAGATTTTTGCATTTTATCATGGTTATATTAAACTGTAATCATTGTTAATCCTAAATGTCATCCATTTTAGTCATACTGATTTGCCAGTGAAGGTGGTGAATATGTAGTTAGTTATGGTCTCCTGGAGAAAGCCTGTGTGATGCACATTGGTGCAGGTCATAACACAACCCTTCCCCCCAATGTTAACATGAACCCTACGACCTGTGTGGGCCCCTTCCAGAACTTACTGCCCGTTGATGGGCAAACGACACTTTCCACACTCCCACCCTGTGCTGTGTGTTGTGGATATTTTTTTTTGTCTTTGTCTCTTTTGACAGGACGTTTGCCAGGCAACCCGAAACGGTGAAACGTAAGACTTCGCTTGAGACAGCAACACCCTGCTCTCGCAAGACTCCCTCATTGTGGCCGTCCGTCACCGTATGATTACAGAATGAAAAGAGAGATTGTCGTGCCGCATGAATACGAGGCTTATGACCAAACGGACGTCCACAGAGTGGCTATTCTATCCGGGATCTGGTGTGGACATTGTGTACAGTGTGGGGTGATTAAGGTGCCCTGGTCCTTTGAGATCACAGGCAAATTCTGCCACATGCTTTGCGTTTAATGGACTTGCAGGTAGCCATCGTAGGAAGCTCTTTATTCAAATTCAATAAGTTGTCAAGAGCAACTGTCCTTCACAGTGGCCTAGAGGGACATGGGCTCTACACACTGTGAGCGGTCTAATCAGATCGGTCACTGAAATGGGAGGGGGGCAGGGGCTCAGAGAGAATTTTAACCAGAGATAGGAAATGAACACAGCCATGTGAGGGGTGCGGTGGGGAACAGCTACATTTCCACTGCCTATGGGAATATAATTTAGGCTATTTTGCATTGTTGCCCAGGCAGACTGAGCACTGGAAGATAACATAGGCAGCCAGAACACAGCTTAATTAAATACAGGTAGCCAAAGCACAGGATTACTAAATACAGCCAAAGCATAGGGTAGCTAAATACAGCCAAAGCACAGGATTACTAAATACAGCCAAAGCACAGGGTAGCTAAATACAGCCAAAGCCCAGGGTAGCTAAATACAGCCAAAGCACAGGATTACTAAATACAGCCAAAGCACAGGGTAGCTAAATACAAATACAGCCAAAGCACAGGTTAGGTAAACACAGCCAAAGCACAGGTTAGAATTAGATTAATTGTCATTGTCGATGCACCACAGCACGCAACAACGAAATGTGTCCTTGGCTTTTAACCCATGTGACATTGTGACACAGCAGGGGGCAGCTAGCTGAACTTTTTACTGATCATATGATTCGGTGTGATTGTTGTTACCAGATTATGCCGCATTCTTTCCAGCCCAATTTACTATAAATTTAAGGCAAGACAGCTTAAAATTGTTTTATAGTCCTTTATTTGCCAAAAATGTTTAGGGTCACTAGCTAACATGGTAAAGTGATTGTATTTTTAGAGGCACATTATACGTGTTGCGTTTGCAAACAGCGCGCGACCGCTTTTTTTTACCCACAGTAATTGCGTTGTTTTAAATTGCGATTTTGATTTGAAATTGATAAATCGTTTAGCATTACTACAGATACAGCTAAAACACGTTAGCTAAATACAGCCAAAGCACAGGTTAGCTATGGTGCCCAAATAATCCATGTCATCCTGGACACTTTGAGCTAGGACAGGATTTGCAAAGTACCATTTCAATCAAAAGGACCTGGATGTTAATGAGAGACGGCTGGATGAGTCCTTCAATCAAGGAAACAAACCAGTCAAAGCACAAGAAGAACTGAGCTATTTAGCCAAGCATAGGAGCCTTTCAGGTAGTTTGTTGAAGTAGTTTGTAAAGCCTGAAGTAGCTCAAAGCGTCCGGGATGACATGGATTATCTGGTCACTCTAGGTCAGCAAAATATAGTCAAAGCACAGGTTAGCTAAATACAGACACAACCAAAGCACGTCAGGTAAATACAACCAAAGCACATGTTAGCTAAATAAAACCAAAGCACAGGTTAGCTAAATACAGACACAACCAAAGCATGTCAGCTAAATACAGCCAAAGCACAGGTTAGCTAAATACAGACACAACCAAAACACGTCAGCTAAATAAAGCCAAAACACAGGTTAGCTAAATACAGACACAACCAAAGCACGTCAGCTAAATACAGCCAAAGCACAGGTTAGCTAAATACAGGCACAACCAAAGCACAGGTTAGCTAAATACAGCCAAAGCACAGGTTATCTAGATACACTCAAAGCACAGGTTAGCTAAATACAGTCAGAGCACAGGTTAGCTAAATACAAGCACAACCAAAGCACAGGTTAGCTAAATACAGACACAACCAAAGCACAGGTTAGCTAGATACACTCAAAGCATAGTAAATACAGTCAGAGCACAGGTTAGCTGAATGAGACTGAATGAGCGCTAATGCACAGGCAGGATAGGCCTCCTACAATCTGTCTGGTGGTCAGATCTGGGTGTTAAAAATGAAAACGGTGCAGATGTCAGTTCTCCCCGTCTGCGTTGTATGTTTGTTCCGCTGCCTCGAGACACAGAGGGAGACACAACGTGTTCGCGACCCTTGATCCCCAGACGTTTAGAGGGCTGGTCAGCTCGTCTCAGACAGCCCGGGTGGATCAAAGTGTGGGGCTAACGGCAAGCGAGCAGCGGGGGGGCACTCCTCCTCTCTGCTGTCACGCTCCGCTAGTGCAGAGACAGACGCCGGCAGAAAGGTCGTCTGTGACACAGCTCTGTCTAGGCTGCAGGAGACGGCACGTGGAGCACGTACATGCACGTGAACATGCACATGAGGACACACACGCACGTTTGATTTTCCCATCTTAGTGTGGACCGTCCATTAACTTCTCTGGGAAAAACCCTACTCCCAAGTGTGACACCCTTAACCCCTACCCAGCCCTAACCTTAACCATAAGTAACCAACCCAAATACAAGACTTTTGCTATTTTTATGTTTTTGATTGCAGTGACAGATTCTATAAAATGAAGTCTCAATTAGGGAGGACTGAGAACATGGGCTCATTAGTCACGTTTTTTTGAGGATTTGCTATATTGAAGAGGTCCTTTGGTCCTCACAATTATAGCAAAACCTGCACACACACACAAATGCACAAAGAACGTCTTTGACAAGCTCACGCTGAAAACAACCCAGCAAAAAACAGGAATCAGTCACAGTTTCTTCTTCACAGATTAACCTCAAAATCAGGGAATAAAACATACGCATGGGATGACTCCCAGCACCGAGTGGCGAACAGACATTGTTGTGGTTCCGTTCCCTCTCCCCCCCCGCCCGACATAAAAACCAATTTCCATCAGGCTCCCCAGACATCAGAGAGCAGCCACACAGGGAGTGGAGGTCCCCCTGGTGGGGGTGACATTCCCATGGAGCACGCAAGGGGCCCAGCGCACGCACACACTCGCTCTGGACAGGCTCAGCACCCTTGCTCGCCAGACCCGCACTCTCCCAGGTTGGAGATGTGAGAGGGATTGGGTCCCCCCCCAGCAGCACGATGAAACACTGCGGGACAAGCGAGGTGCCGAAGCGGGGTTTACAATTCATGGACTAATAGGATTCTGTGCTGTTTAGCAGGATTAGGCATGTTAGAGAAAGAAGCTATTTATTGCTGCCAGTAAGGGGGTGGGGGTTGGGGGAACTACACAGGACCGTTGTTTCTCTAAGCAATTTATCGGATTAGACGTCAGGCGAGGTCCCCGTCCATAACACGTCCCCATCATCCCACTGCACCAGGATCAGCTGGAGCGCATGTGCCCGGCCCTCGCCAGCACGGGAATAAGCGGCGCGCGTTGTCACGTGGGGGCCGGCGTCGGCACCACCTCCACCCGGCCCGCCTCCTTTTGGGCCTCTGCATCGAAGCCTCCCTTTCAGAGGCAGGGATTACGGAGCCATTCTTCCCTGAAAGACGGGATTCCTCCTTTCGGTTCGAAAGATGTAAACGGACCGCGGGGTCTCGCTGGCATGGGGGACTCCTTTATCCATTTTTGGCCCACCCCACCCCCTTGGTTGGCTTCACCGAGCAAGGACATGGTTTCTGCTCACAGTTTGCGCCGGTTTCTATGGCGATGGTCTCCCCCGCAGCAGCAGAGGGTGTGCCGCAGGACACGCACATAGCGCCACTGTCACAGAAGCAGGTGTCTCCTAAACGTCGCCCACATCGCCCGTGTGGGCCAGAGGGAACACTGCCTGCCGGCTCCTGCATCCCGCATATCTGCATGGCATTAAGACCTGCGACGCTTCTCAAGTCAAATGCATTTCAGACCCCCTTTCGCTGACGTGCGTCACCTGTGGCCCCTAATAAACCGGACGTCTCGACGTGCCAGTGAAACCACAGCCAGGTGGAGGTCAAAGAGGCACCAGAGTGACTGGCACAAAGAGCAGAAGGCTCACGCACGGAAACGCCAGAGATCGCTGACCGGGAAATGAGATGCAGAGACACTAATGGCATACAATGACATCCTACTGATGCAGGTCACCGTTACAGAGACAATCGGCAACAGAGATGGTGAGTAGAAGCCATTTCAGAGTCTCAGAGGGGCGTCAGACCGGAGAGCTCCTCACCATCGCACACGATCTGCCGCCTCATCTGAGGTGAGGAGGGGGACAGACCCCGCGCCCGCTCCACGAAGCGTTCTCATCCGGCTGCCATGCCAGCTGGTAGACGGGCGGGCATCTCCTCCAATAAAAGCACCACACTGGGACCATTAACTGTGCAGTGCTGCAGGCGATGGCACACTCAGAGCCCAGACCCATCGTCTCTCTCTGCTAGCACAAACAGGAACAGCAAGACAAACACACCACGACATATGAAATGGATAAAGGAAGACGGGCCAGCTGATCTGAACTGTAGTCATCTAATAGAAAGCTTCTGGCATGAAGGGAAGCACCATTTGGGTGACATTTCTACTGAAAAAGGGGAGAATTAAGATGGATGGGTGGATAGATGGATGGATGTGTAGATGGATTTCATCACACTAGTTGGGAAAGTTTAGGACGCAGGTGTTCAAAAGTGCAGCGTACACCCGATATACATGATTTCGAGGCCTGCGGGCTGCAAACGTGGGCCCATATCAGACTCACATGAAGAGTTGCAGGCGATGGCGAATGAGAGAGGCTGGGGGTTGTGTGTCTTTAGTGGTTTTATGTAGCCCTCTCGAGGTGTGTAGTGGGGTGCACTGGATTACGGGGGGGTGGAGATGGCAGTAACAGGAACCCCCGCAGTGCGTCAAACATCTTGGCAAGAAGAGGTAAGACGATCTGGAAGGTGCGGCGGTGAGGGGCACCATCGCACGCCAGCTCGCGGGACAGGAGAGCTGTACGGGGGGGGGGGCGTACCTTTAGGCTCCTTCCTGGACAGGGTGTATGGGGGACTGCAGTTAGTAAGTCAGGGACTGGGCGGGGCCTCATAACACAGCCAGGTGCTGCAAACTCACTCTGCTCCACACACACGGCCTCCTGGAGCCACTCACAGCTGATGTCCAGTACAATCGATCGCTCCTGCCATGCCTGACCCCACCTCACACCACGGCCCGACGCGACACAGAAGCCTAACAACAGAAACACACTCGCCTACATCCCCTAAAGATGGACAGGGAACAAAATTCTTTCAGGGTAAAGGGACCATGTCGGGTATTCTGGGGAAAACCGCGCATGTACTACATGAGTATCAGAGCCCAGAGAGGAGAAAAAACGACAGCATGGACACTGCGAGATGAAACAGGAAGGTCTTTCAAGATCATTACTGAATAAGTACATTTATTAAGCCTCAGAGGGGTACAGGAACATAAACTGTGGATATCAGCATCAAAGAGCAAGTAACAGAAGTCTAAAGTGGTGGGGGGGCTCTGAGAGGCGAGGCGATTAAAGCCCCAGACTTCACTCTCCAGACACGTGTACAGACTTAATCAAGCTGACGCCGGCGAGTCCCATTCCCGCATTAAAGTCTGTCTCCAGCACTGACAGGTCCGGGAGGACACTGCTGTCGCCATGGTGCCAAGGGGGGGCCCAGAAGCATGTTGGGATGGAGCAAATA
This sequence comes from Petrocephalus schoutedeni, assembly GCA_026780765.1. Lineage (NCBI taxonomy): Eukaryota > Metazoa > Chordata > Actinopteri > Osteoglossiformes > Mormyridae > Petrocephalus > Petrocephalus schoutedeni. The sequence continues at coordinate 4,000,608 of JAODKL010000001.1, forward strand.
AAGAGTTATTAGTGGGGGAGCAGCAGCCCCCAGCTGCCTTCATCAGCTGTGTCTGAGGCAGCCCTCGCCCCCCTTCCTCAGAGACCCCCACGGGCCTATGAATCTCCCTGCTCTTCACTTTTTCCCTTTTCTTTTGATGAAGATGTCCTTATTCAAGGCGAACCTCCCACAAAACCCCGAGGTGTTACTGCCGTCAGCACAAGGGCACGCCTTGCAGAGGCCCAACGGAGCCTCCAGGAGTGACTGGTCAATGTCTTGATGGACAACAGCGTCTGGGTCCCGCCCGCCCATCCTCATTGGCCGAAGCCAAATGTCCGTCAAATCGTTAATGGAGCCGAAACCCATATCAAACTGAGTAACTGGCAGCTGTTGGCTCATGGAGGAGCCGCTCCTTCCCAGCCAGCCCCGGCATGACTAATGCCAAAAAGGGGTTTTCCCCTATTCCTGGGGGGAATATAGCGGCAGCATCTCCAAAGCAAAATCCAAAACACGAGGCCGGCGCAGATGACCCATTCGTCTCACTCGCGAGTGCGAGCTGTCACACTCAGACTTCCCTGAACCAATTACAATAGCCGATTAAAAAAAAAAAACAAATGCAGAAGGCATAGTCCTAATGCTGCAGCACACCTGACAGAAAGCCACCCAGCTCGTCTTTTAAACAAAGCCCACAACATGCCAGAAAGATCAAAGCCAAAAGCCGACACCTGGTTATTAACACCCAGAGACACTATTTCGGGGTGGTGTCATCGTCGTGGCAACAGCCCGCACGTGGCTCTGCGATAATTCAAATTTTTACATTTGCAAAGGCATTTACAGTAAGACGCCTGTTTATATATATGTAAATAGCTGCAGGATTGGACCTGTCATGTAGGAGATTCACACAAACCCGACTTGTGAACCAGTATCAACATCAAGCAGAACTGCACTCACGACCCAGAAGCCCCAGAAGGCGTTTCCTAATAATAAACAGGTAGAATCTATCAGCATTCACAGCAGAGCAGCTGTAGCATTCTGGGCCTGATGGAGCGTGAGCCCACACCCAGCCGGCGTCCCGTTAAACAAGGGGGACCCGTGCTCAGCTAACAAGCTGTCCTGCTGGCATGCTGCCCACGCTTAGTCTGCGCAAAAAACACCCACGCTGCATCTCTGCCTCGTCTGAGTAATTAGAGGATTCTTTAATTAAGGCAGGAATTCTTAGTGTCAGGAGGCGCGCCAGGGAGCTGTCGGGGCGAGATTAAAGCTCAGATTATCACCTGCTAAAAACGATCGCGCCGCGCACTTCACGTTCCAGCCTATCAGGTCCTGTGCGGTGCAGAGAAACGTGTCGCTCTAGGGGATCAGGGAAATCAAAGTGCCCCCCGCCCCCCCCAAACCGGGACGAGACGATACGAGCGGTCTGAGACTCGAGAGTGCCGCGAGAGAGGCCTGCCGGTGTGTTGGCACGGCAACCGTGGAGCTTGCCGGTCGCCCCAGGTGTCCAGGCCACACACCTTACGGAGGACCGCGGCGATTTCAATACCAAGCCTGGGCTTGGGGGGCCGTGGGGGAGGCAGCTAATTAAGCCCGGGCATCACAATGAACAAGGGGCTCCCCCGGGCCAAGCCGTCACTCAGGGGCCTGTGTAATGAACACCCGCATACAGGTGCGCCCGGCCCGCTTCTGTCGCATGCAGACTTTAATTAGCCGCGGGCCTAAGCAGGTCGGGCCCTGGCCTGCCTCCTGACAGTCGCCCTGCTTTAAAGCGACACGCTCCTGGCCAGCATCTTACTCCAATCAGGCGGATACCCTGTTACCACCATTCGTCACATTATTCATCACGTCTGCCAGGATTACTCACCGACAGCAACTTTAAACCGGCACGTATAGAATCAAAGGAAAATGAGAGGCTTTGAGATGGCTAAGCTGACACTTTGGTAGACATGATATTATAGGTTTAAATCAAAATGAAGATCATTTCAACATTTTATTTGCCTAAGACTCTTGCACAGTATGTTTAGGGACTCAAACCCTCAACCTTCTGATCTGAAGTCAGACGGTTTACCCAAAGCTCACTTAACTGGGAAATGGCCCACAACCCCTGGCAAAACATTAAATGGCTGCTGAACATCAGGTCACTTTCAGCCAGAACAAACTGAGCTAGAAGAGGTGAGGGAGACAGGTTACATGACCCCCAACCCCAATGTGCTCTGTGCCCATGCCTCATGTGTGACCCATGTGTGCAGAACCTGATGCTCCTGCACGTTCAGAGGAGAATCTAGAGACCCCATCAACTGTGTCAATAGACGCAAAGCTGCCCTATTGCTCGAGCAGAGGCGTGAGGCGAGCAGGACAAACTGGAAATTAAGAGCGTCCTCTACACTTGCACAACAGCATCATTATTGTTAACAAAAGCTGCAAACATCTTCATAAACTGAAATGAGATACAAAAATACAAAAAAAAAATTAACTACTAAGAACTAAACGAAAACAATAAATATTGCTTCCGAAACAAACTGAAAAGAAATGAAAAAAAACGTTTTAGTTAAAGTAATAATGTCATTATCTTTAATTTCCATTAATACCCGGAACATTCAGTTTATAAAATAAAATGGTTAATTATAAGGTAACTAAAACTGAAACAGTAATAAATACAAACGAAATAATACTTTAAAATAAAAACTAGTACAAACTGGATTATTAATATAAAAAATTATATTAAATATAAAAATATAAAAACAAAAGCTACATTTAGAAAAACCTAACTATGATAATACTACTGTACACGATAGTGCTGTGACTTGCCGAAGCCCTACTCGGCCTCAGGATGCTCATACATCAGCAAACTTGCTGCTGGGATGAAAACATGGCCACTTGCTACTCCATCTGAAGGCTTCTGGCTGCTCTGCTCTGACCTGACAGTTAACTGGGTTTTTTTTTTTTAAGAATAGTGAGTATAGCAGGAGCCCAAGGCAGTGAGGTGGGCGAATGAACAGAGTGGTGGAAGGGGACAAAAATCAGGAGACAGATAAGAGCTGGTGTTGGGGGGGGGTCACATTCGCGGGTGGAATGACAAACGGGATGGCTGGGCAGTAGGTAAACACGGCACCTTTCTGCTGGTTCCTTCAGACCTAACCTGCGACTGGTTTCTGCAGCTGAATTAGGCAGTACACCTCTAGCTAACAATGACTGATAGCTTCATGCATACGGCATCATGTGGGCGTGTGCAGCATTCAGCAGCAAACAAGGGAACTGTTTCATTCATATCAGGGCTGGTTACAAGCCAGCTACTTGGGGTGATCTCTGCAATGCTTTTGCCATCTGACTATCCCGCTCCTGCTTCAAAACACGACCGCGCTCTCCAAGCTTGGACTTGTAATGGTCTCAGTTGATACGGTTGTACTTATAAACAATAGCCTGTGGAATCCAGTACCATGTGTTAATGACACAGTTACTATATTTGAGCAGTTGCATGCATGACAGAACTCTGAAGCCACACTTAAAGTCTATATATGTATCATGCTGTATTGATTGAGTGGAAGGATTAGGCACGTTTGACATGGCAAGGTAGTGAGGCATTTCTGTCCATCTCTTTTCCATGGTCATTAAACCAGTGCAGGGTCAAGGTCATCACAGAGGCCATTCCAAAGAACAAAGGGCAGGACACACCTTGGAGAAGATCTCAGTCCATCACAGCTCATCATGGCCCTCACACACATGCAGGGTGATTTGCAGACACAGACGCATTTCGGTGTCTTCAAACTAGAGGTCTCAGTCTATCAGTTTTATATAGCCTGATACATGCTTTTAAGAGCTTATAAAATCTGGCCTGCAGGATGAATATTTTGTTATCCACTTTGTAATTATTCATTTCAGTGATTTGAATTTGAACTTTGAGTGGTGATCAATTAAAAACTGCTTTATACTCCCGATAAGAGATGTTAAACCCAAATATCTGTCATCATGGACACACAATACCACACAGAGGTCTGCCAGCAAGACATTTTTTTAACGTAATCCGAGTACAAAAGAACATTTTTACATTGCAAATACTAAAGTATCGAATGAAGTGTGAGTTTCTGATACCAATTTGATCATGGCAGATTTTCTGGGATATGAAAGCGCGCAGAGCCGCGGGCACTGATGGGATACGCCAGCTGGATGGGTCCATGTTTCGATGGTTTGTCTACAGAGTGAGAACAGATGAGGAGATGAGTCAGAATCGAGAGGCTGTGCTAATTGCACCGCGGTAACAGAGTGCAGTTTGTATAATGCATACCATGGGTGATGGGACGGGGGACAGCAGGACTGGGCTGGGATGTCATCTGCGAGCAACAGAATCAGTAGGCCCTTTAATCTGGCTTCCACTCTACAGGACAAGACAACAGCGCATGGCTTAAGGGAACACCCCTATCCCCGAGTCAGAGAAAATACTTCCAAATGGCTTTTTTTATGTACATTTTTGTACTGCTTTCATTTCTTTCTGGGATAACTGCAAATGATCAAACTCATTTTGTGAAGTTTCCCTAAGGGACATCAGGTATCACGATGCTTTAAGCTCATCGATTTTGGCTTTATTGGTTAATTAATATTACCAAAATTACTGTGGTGGTGGTGGGGGGTCAGTGGAGCAGGGAGTACAGTTGAAGAGGATGGGGGCACCCCTCCCAGCTCAGTTTGAGTCCTCAAAATAGACTCTGGCTATGAAGAATGGTTTCCCTTAAGTATCAGCTAAGTACAGAAGTGAACCACAGATACTTTTCGGGTCTCAGACATGTTTGCAACGATGGCCAATCAGAAGGTGCCAAGAGCTTAAAGAAATGGTGATGTTCACAGGCAAGAGCCTGTAATTATCCCATAAGACGCTCTCGGGAGGAAAAAAAGGAAACGTAAACAAAGCAGTGGATGGGAAGCACAGGCCGTCTGGATGAGTGAGGCCCTTGCCATTATTTCTGCCTTTCCAGTAGCATTTTGTCCGGAAACCGGCACAGGCTCTGTGGGGGGGGGTGGTTCCTGGTGACAGGTCCCACCCACCCACTCTCTGCTCCACCTGAGCCCCCACCCACCTGAGCCCTCTGCTATATTTACCATCTCACCACTACTCCCATTCTCCTGCTGATCTGATGCTAAGGGGGGGGGGGGCACATTAAATAAAAGATAATAAAAAGCCTGTTATTCCGACGTTGTGGGGCTCATTTTTATAAAAATTTGTGAATGCAATCAGAAAGGTAAAAATCTTGTATCTTGTATGGTTACTTATGGTTGAGGTTAGGGCTCTGTAGGGGTTAAGGTTGTCATTGTTGGGATTAGGGTTTTTCCCATAAAAATGAATGGAGATGCCCACAAAGAAATGAATACAAATCTGTGTGTGTGCATCTCTAACAGATGCAGCAGCCCATGCAGGAATGCTAATATTTAGGAATGGAATGAAAACTACACAGTGCCATTGAAATACCTGCAATGCTACCCAGGTGACTGGCTGTCTGTGTGGCACAAGGCCACACGGTGACAACCCCGGGGCAGCAAGCCCAGGGACGGGGCTTATTAAACCCCTCACTGTCTGTGTGCTGTGGGCAGGGAGCTCACATAAGGATACACTTAGTTTCAGGCAATGGGCCTCCTTTATTAGCAGGTATTTCGGGATGAAATTGGGACTTGGGATTGTAAGAAATGACCAAATGGCAGAGGGTGCTGGGTCTGAATAGGCCATGTCCTAGCCATCTCGCTCCTCATTCAGGGCTTACAGTCAGTCCCCTTCAGTGACTCAGCAAAGCTGACAAACAGAATCAGAGTCAGAACCACAGGACCGAGGCTGGAGGGAATTTTTCTTGGCACTGCTTGGAGACTCCATGGCAACAAGCAGCAATTAGGTCACAATTCAGACAGGGAATCAATATACACGAATAAACACAAGATACCCAACAGAGAGGAGGAAATGCAAGCTAGGTGACAAATACAGTGCTTCTGTGTATACTGCAGTAGTGCAATGCAGAAGGCTGACATCCTATGGGGAGACGGAAGAAAGCAGCCGGCAGGTCCACACTCAAACCTTCACTTGGGATGCAGCCATAGACCGCCCGGCTCCTGATGGCTCCTTTGACCAAGGTTTTTGGATCACAGGTCTCTCCTCTTTTACGAGATACCATCACAACCTTGAAACACGGAAAGCAAAGGGAAAAGAGACTGAGATTGTACTGAGAAGTGTTTACCAGGGATGGTGATGGGGGGCAGGCGGGGGGGCTTTAGTGCACTCAGGGCCATGGCTGCACTGCCCCCTGCTGACTGACATTGAGGATAACAGGTCCAATGGCGTGCCGATCCACTAGGAGGCTGGAAGTGGCCCCCGGGGGCCCAGCACGTGCACACCACGGGCAGACGAGCCTCGGAGATGACAGTATGTACATCTGGAGTTTTCCACCGCACAAAAGGCCAGCTAGTTATACAATAAACACAGCGGTGATTCAGCCCTAGGGGAAACAGTTTACTGCTTATTAAACACACATGCAGACAAGATAAGTCGGCGTAAGCTATACCTATCTGTATAGTGGGAGATGGAGTCATATCCAGCTCCTCAAAAAGCCACATGGACAAAATACAGCATCACCCCCTTCGCGTCACAAAACAAAAAGGCCCAAAAATCAGGGAGAATTTCCACATTAACTAACGGGATTAAGAACTTCAAGATGGAAAATGTCCTGGATTTAATAAAATGTGAGACATTTCAGCAGCATTCTGATGCTGACAAAGGAAAGTGGACTGGTCTGGAGCTAAGGAGCGCGTTTCAGAGCTGGCTGGTCCTGTGACCTGCGAGGGGAGGGAAGGGGAGCAGAGGAAAGCCAAGCTCCAAACGCACGCCACTGCACAGCTCCATCCAGCTCAGCCAGTGATGGCAGCTCTACTAAGCCAAGATCCGACAGACGCCAAGAGGCAAATTGCCGTCAACTACAGGCAGGTCTACAGACATGCTCGCGTATAATGACCTGCTGCAGATGAAGGCGAGGCACCTGTGTCCCGGGAACGTGCAACGATACGGAGCCCCGGAGCGGCAGTAACCTCACTCAGCACACGCCATCTGGTTTTGATGGCAGGTGAGGCAGCACCCAAGTGCTAAGATGGCTCCCTGCACGCTTTTTAAATGCAAAAACTCACATGCTCACCAGAATTCACGTAGAACTGCTCTTCACGACGGGAATCACTGACCAAAGCTGCTCCATCCTCTGGAAGGACGCAAGAAACCCGCAGAGGGAGGGAGGGCCGAACCAGCAGCCATTTCCCACCTGTTTTGGAAACAGGACCAGGTGGCTCTCTCATCGGCCACTGATATTCGACCAACAGTCATCAGGAAACAGATGTAGCTCCCAGTCACTCATTAATTAGCTCACTGGAGAAAAGGGAGCCCCTCCAGACCAGCTGATTGTTCTGGACCAGGTTGCGTTTACATCTAAAAGATTGTAACATCCACCTGTGCCACTCAGATCGTAACACGCTGAGCTCTCAGTAAGATCTCAAGCTCCTGATTTAATCTCATAATTGGTTTGCTTTAAACTCCAAAACCCAAGGCCTGTGTCTCTCTGTAATAAAATGCGGTAAAATAAAATGTGGTCTCCGTAGATCCGAAGCCAAGGTCTCTACATGCCCTTTTTTCAGAGATGGCATTTGTTTTCTACAACTTACTTTGAAGTTAAGAGTCAGCCAAAGCTGAAATCCCGGCAGTGTTACGTTTCTTTTGTTCCATATTGTAGACCTCGGACGGCACATGGAAGCACATACTGTCTGGCTTATCATCTGTAATGAATACATATGATGCAGAAAATGCTTAATAATTTGCCTGAGGAGGACTAGCACAGTAATACAAACATCTGCGGCGTATGGATCCAAGCCAAGAAGGCAGGAGAATGAAGGATAGTTCAGCTCGTAGGGAGATGTGAGCTGTCATTTTCGTTTCAGCCCAAAGAGACTCCCATCGACTTTACTCCTTCTTGCGAAAAGTGATCGGTTTTGTGCCAGATTATCTACTCTGTAATTATGGCACGGATCCCTGCTGAAAACCAGCATAGAGAAGCATAGCTGGTTACCAGCATGACCAGCACAATGCTTACTGGTTATATAGCATATATGGACCAGCTTCATGTGCAGGTAGAGCAGCATAGCTATGCTGGTCCACCAGCTAAACCAGCACCAAACCAGCATAAACCAGCACAACCCAACATCAGGATCAACATCAAGATCAGCATGGAAATAATGCTGGTCTATGTTGCTTTTTTGTTTTTTTTCAACAGGGTTCCGCTCTCTTGGCACAGGAACATGAAAACTGGCAACCCAGCAAAAGCAGAGGAACACTGACCTCACTAGTCGAAGGCACAACGGACAATCACTCCCCGTCACTAAAGCCGAGAAATCAAAGCGCTATTAGCACACAATGCTGGGGGGGAATAGCGCCTCAGGACATGCAAGGCACATCTCAACAGTTTAGATTTAATTTCAATTTCTGGGTAGTGTATATTTCTTAAACAGAAGACAAAACAATATTTTGGCTGTCTACTGAGAAGTGAGACATGCAAGCTTTTCCCTGCTCGGGCAAACGAGACGGCTTGCTGGGCACGGACTGGCTTCGGAGATCCGCCAGAGGCGATGAAATGGAAATGGAGATGGACTGCTCGGCTCTGTGGCCTCTGCGGTGAGAGCAGGACCCTCCTGTCAACGAGCAGGGAAGGTATCAGGCCGAGCTTCCGCCTGCGCTCTCCAAGCAGGACGAGAGGCTCGCTCACAGGGGGAACCAGGTCCGGAGACGTACCTCTAGAGCACCTTGTCATACATTTCCTCTGATGTTTTGCGAGTATGTTAGTGTTGTTTTGTGCTACCTAATCCATGTTACTGGTGGGATAGCGCAAGTAAGAATTCCTATGTGCGGATGCACTAAAGCAGGGGTGTCAGGGGAGGAGGGCCAGAGCCTTGTGTAGCTTAGTTCATTCCCTGTTCCACCACAAATGATTTAGCTAAAAAGCTGTATGGTAATTAGCAAGAAGTTAAAAAATCATGAATCTCGAGGCAAGGAGACTGAGGGTAATAGGAATGAGCCCTCTGCTTAATGCCGTATAACACGGCACAGGCTGCCCGTCTCTAAAGCCATCGTTGTAAATAGATGCTCGTAAGCACAGGACCCACAAAGAACGCCCCTGCTGCCTTCGTTTGCGAGCCCCTTCGTTTGCGAGCCTTCGTTTGGGGTCTCTGTGTTTGCTCCAGTGCGAAAAGGTGAATCCCAAACACAGCAAGCACAGTTTAGCCCTAAGCTAACCATGCCTTGGAGCCTTGGAGCCATGGAGACCAGGACACTCCAGTGGAGCACTCTGACATACCCACACAGGGTGCGCCAATGGGGCGGGTACATTCTTATCTGCCGCAGAAAACAACAAAAAATAAAGGGCTATAAACAGAGAAATACACAGAGAGCATCAATGGGCCAGTCATGAGCGACTGGGCTGCCCGCAGATCACCTGCGGTGGAATGCAAGCAGCACATTTGGCTGGCACTGGGGGGGGCCTCTCGCCCCACAATGACCCTCCACCTGAGTGGAAAATCCAGGCACAATGGCCTGGCTCTGCCCTTCACAAAGCCTGCTGATGCCCCCTCCCATGGGTGCTGCTAGACTTGGGCATCTGTCTGATAAAATTTCCCAGAATGCTATGCTCCAATATACACCAGCACCACATCAGGAGGTCTGTGGACAAACACCAAGCAAAGGAGCTTAGGTCCACGGTGCTCAGCTTGGTCCAGGGGTGGGGCAACACATGTTCGCATGCACATTTATACACACTTATACACAAAAACATGTGCCTGTGAATGTGCACACATTTAAAGGCACAAAAACACGTGTTTGTATATATGTATATGTGTACCCTGTCAGTGAACACACAGACACACGCAAACAGGACAGAGCTTCTCTGGTCTGGATGCGCGTGTGTGTGTGTGTGTCGGGGGAGGGGGGGGGGCGCATCTGCTGCCAAATCATGAACTACACACCAAAACACAGACGCGGCCATGTGCAGCATCATGGGCCAGGCTCAGCCCAGCAAGGCAGGCCTTGGGAGGGCTGAAGCCACCTTCACACGAGGCACATAGGCGTCACGCACGCAGCGAGCAGCCTGCCGGCTGTGGGAGTCCCGTCTTCACACTGCTTGTTTTTCCTTCCATAAGACTCGAAAGATCAACTGTCCAGATGTTCTCTTGTTTTTCTGTTCTCTCTTTTCCACTTTACTTGATAAACAAAAGAAGAAAAGGAGTGACTGGTCCATCTCGTGAGGCCGCGGCAAATGTGTTTTCTGTTAATGCGGATATGGAAATATTTCGGGACCTCTCCTCTTCTCAATTACGCCGAAATCTCAAACAGACCGCCAGACCTTCAGCAGAAATTACTTTCTGAAATGATTCACTACGGGATGACAAAGAGGAGCGCGCGCTTTCTGAAAATCCTGGATGGAAAACGAAAAAAGAAAAAACAAAAACAACCTTCAGTAAGGTCTGATTGTCCTTAGGCTTGCTGTCTATTTCACGCCGCTGATAACTGGAGCAGCCCCTGAAGCATGCTCCCTGCCTCCCCATGACCAAATCATGCTCTGAGCTTCGGTGATGCAGCAGCTGAGAGCTGTGGGTCCCTTGCCCCCCCGACCCCCGCGTAATCCAATCCGCAGTCGCGAGCCATGGCCACCTCTGTAACACTACCTCTCCCCACCGACTTTGCCTGCCGAACACACGTCACCATCTATAATAGATGCCCGGAAACATATGCAGGCCCGGCAAACCAAGGGGCCTTTTCTATAGGCCGGCTGGCCATATGGCACCCAGGGCCCGGCCCGGTAATTGATGGTATCTGTCGGTGGACCCTGTACCAGCAACATACAGATTCCACGTAGCAGGGCTAATGTTTCAGCCCCTTAACAGCCCATTCATTCATTCATCTCCTTGCTCCATTAAAACAAGGGGTAAAGAACCCCCCCCCCCTTTACTGCCCACTGTGCCGCCATTGTCCCAAACCTAACTGATAAAGGCCCCCCTGTGCCTCTTCTAAAGATTTACCCCTCCTGTTCTCACTCCGTTCCAACATACAGTTCAAAGCCAGAGAACCCCCTCGGTGTTTAGAGCCCCAACATGAGCTGTGCTACCCATATGGGCAGCGTAGAGGAGATCCTCGCTGCCAAGATGACAGGGACGTTCCCGGGAGCCCCAACTTCCTGTGGACGGCCATGGGAATGTGCCCTCTAAGCTTGGCTAGAAGGGTGCAATCCCGCCCTATCCCTATCCATAGGCATCACGAAGACACAACGCAAGGCTAACTCAGCTAATCCCACTACAAATGCAACTGCTAACAATTGCAGAAGCCTCTACCAATGCTGCAAATTAGCAGAAGAATGGCACAGGATGGTACAGGACTGGCTCCGTCTTTTCAGGAGTTTACTTGGGAAGCCTCACCCACCAAGAAAATTGATGAGAATTTCACTTCCTCTGCAACACGTGTGATTTAGTATCCCTAGGCAACCACCTATTCTGCTAATAACTAGAGCCACTGTATGCTCTGAAGGCTCATGGATACAGTACTGACCCAACCTAAAATAAGTAAGTAGGTAAAATTAACTGATCCAGAGCATTTAGTAGAAAAACACTGTAAAAAACTAAAATGCGAGATGAACGAATCGCCCAGGGCACCTCTTGATTAGGGGATGCAAAAGAGCAGGAAAATAAATCTGAAGAAATATCTCTGGTTTCGTTCTTTGACATTACAGTTATTTACATTTGTTTTTATGTTGCTGTATATTGCTGTTTATATCCACCAGTTTTTATTTTTTTTGTAAAACTAGCTAACTATTTAGTGGCCAGATACCCCGTGCTAATTTAATATAAATGAATTGACAAAATAAGTCATTTTCTGTTACACTGGGGGGGGGGGGGGGGGGGGCAAGG
>JAODKL010000001.1:4012548-4023009 GCA_026780765.1 Petrocephalus schoutedeni
GGGCTTCAGCAGAGTCTTGCCTAGGCATAACTGGCCAGAAATAACCCGCTCTTTACTGGATCATCAGCGTAACTAAAAGACACACTCATTACGAAGCAATGCAGAAACCCCAGTCCTGTCATAGGGAGACAGGGGCTCTGCCGTTAACTTTTGAGGTGTCCCCATATGGCACAGCTCTGGGGAACCACAGGCCCACCAGTGCTAAAGCCTAGACATAAAGTGGCCCCGTGAATGGAAGGCCTTGTCTGCACAACGACTGCACATGTGGTGATGACATACCGTCATTCCAGGGCTCCGCCCCTCACAGTAAGCTGCACTGTACACCTGTCGCCCGGCAGATCGAGCAGCTCTGGGCTTTGTTTTTGGTTACACAAACAGAGCAGAAAGCATGAGCTTAGAGGCCAGGCAGGGATCTCCAAAGCTTCACCGAGAAGCAAAGAGACAGAGGGAGGTGACCCAAATGGAGCTGGGGGCTCACCTGCCATTGAGGGAGAGATACAAGCCAAAAACCAGAACCACCAGGGGTATTTGCTCACCGAGCAGGAAGAGAGCAGCAGGGCGACCCTGCGTTTGCTGGAGGTCCGAGCGCTCCATTCACCCCCACTGTCTCTGAGAGATGGAGGCAATAAAGAGGGAGCCATTGAAAGGGTGCCATTAAGCATCCCACAGTCCGGGGGGCAATCAGACCCTCATGGACGCCTTACCATTATGTCTCAGCTTCTGAGGGTTCTCCTTCTCTCTGTAGGTTTTGTGTTAAGAGGGGAGACACTTGCAGTACACTCCACATATAGAGTGGAATCCAAAATGTCTGAGTGAAAAGGCTACTGCTTTGTATCCACAGTTCATATGAAACTGTTACAATTACAATTGCAATTCTTATCAGCATAAAAATTTGAGTGAAAATTGATTTTTTTTTTGGGGGGGGGCAGAATTTGACATGTATTTCAGAATGCTTTAGTATTTGGCAGTGTGCGCTCATGCTGGCATAGACAGTTCAGTACAATCTGATGCTCCAGAGAACATCTTGTGATGTTACTATATACACAGTGGGAATCCAATAGCTAGAGGGGCTCTGTGCTGTCAGGGCCAGTCCGCCCCGATGGACCATTGGGAAGCAGCATCCCTCAGCAGCCCTGCTCTGGGTGAACCCAGCAGCTGTCATTACAACCAAACAATACCCTGAGCTGTCAAGCCACAGAATGCCCAATCCAGGACGGGCAGCTTGTGTTCCGCCAATCAAAAAAATCAGCTTCAGTTCTGATGAGGAAAAATTGTCGCAATTGTCACCAGGACTCAAAATGGGAACAAGTATTCGGGTAATCAGTGCACCAGACTTTCTTTATAAAAAAATCATGCAGGTTGTTGACTGACAACTTGACCGGATGATGACTTTTCACTCTCTACTCGGGAGTTTTTGGTTCCTCTCTTCCGGTGTCATCTGGTTTTCTTTCTCTCTTTGTCCTCCCATTTCCCTGTTTCTGTATTATTCTGTCTTAATGATGTTGTGATGTATCACGATACACCCATGTAAAGAGCCTTGGGGTGACTCCATTGTGAAAGGCACTATATAAAAATAAACTTTTCTCTTTTCAATATTTGCAGAATCAGACCCCCTCACATATGCATGTGTTCTTGTTTTCATTTCTCTTGTTTTTTTTCCAGGGATGTTTACCCGCAATTCCTTGCAACCGTTGATGTTTAGAGGAGGTGGTCGGGGTGTAGTTAAGTGAACCAGGGAGCAGGGAACAGACGAAGAGGTTGAGTATTAATTCAAGATTAATGGCAACAGCTGCGGGAAGCGGGGCAGGGTTATGGTGCAGAACGTATATGTGCCTTTTGCCAGTAACTTGCAGTGGACCCCAGCTATCGAGGCTGCCTTTTGTTTGATGTCAGGCCCGCCCGGCCCCAGTGGGAAGACCCTCTGTCTTTCAGAGAGACCCCATTTTCTTTCATTTCTTTAGCTTTGGGTTTTAGGTTTTTTGAAGTCAGGAACACTTTTTTCAGCCCCCTCCCCCCTCTGGCCTTTCTCAAAGGTCCTTTATTTAGGTCAACAAACTCAACTAGAGTGAAAAAAGCACATTTTGAAACTCTTTAGGAAGGCTCTCTGGCTCTTTGGTTCCCGGGGACACATCCATGGAAGACAGAAAGACGGTCAGATTCCGGATTGACGGTGGTCAGCAGATTCTCCGAAAAGCTCCAGCCATTCATCCTCAGAAGAGTGACATGCTGATTACCTGCAGCTTGTCCAGCATCTGTTTACCTTTCAGGGGCTCTCCACATTAGGTCCGCCTCTGCCTGGGGACTATTCAGCGGTCAGGAGTCTAAACTGCCTATTAGACTGTCCATTATCCATGTCCATATCCTACGAACAACAGGACCATCCAATCGACAGTTGGCATGCTTTGCCCATGCCCAGTGTGCTTCCTGTCGATTGGCTGCTTCTGGTCACATTTACAGTTTACATTTACATTTATATAGCATTTGGCAGACTCCCTTAGCCAGAGTGACTTACATAAGTGATTAAAGCCTCCATTAGTTGCTTTGCCCCCATAACACATTAGAATTAGGAGGAACATATACAACATTTTTTAACTCTGAGGGGATTTACTAAACATGCAACCATACGTGTTTGAATAAAACTCAACTTGAATAACATTCTTACCAGTCAAGCACCGTTTTAGTTGGGCGACACGACCCAGGCGCTAACGACATAGTACGACTTGCTAATGTCATTCTTACCAGGGAAGCACCATGACCCAGATGGGACACAAACCCACAATCCCCAACTCTGGAGGTAGATGCCTTATCCATTAGGCCATTAGGATTCATCACATTGTCTACCAGCAGCTAAGATAACAGCAATGTCTATGCGAGTTTAAATAGGCCTTCAGCAGATCCAGCCTCACAGTCACAACAGCAAGATGGCAGTGTTCTAAGACAGGCAACCATCAGACTGTTAGCCGCGTGTGGTTCCACACAGTTCTGCACTTTTTTTCACGGCTTCCTGTTTCAGGGACGCAAATTTAGCACATGTGGGACTTTCCCTACTCACTGCTGCTGTACTCTCACATGACCAAAAGCCTGACAGCGGTTATTTTAAAGACCGTGAGACTGCTTCACCTCTTTATATCCTTTTTTTCTACTCAACAACCACAAACGCCTCACACCATCTTTGACGGGGTAGGATACTGCCTAAGCTTTGTGGTCCAGTGAGAGAATGTGGTCATTCAACAACTTTTACGCCTTTGAACTTCATTTCTATTATTACGTACCTATTAGTATTCATAACAATAGCAGCAAAAATCCACAGCAGATAAGCAATCAGGCTCTGCCCTAAACGAACTGGCACCCACCATTGAGGGGTGTTACATGAAACTGAGAGAGAGAGTGATGAACTTTGAGGGAAGCGAGGAAGGAAAATGAAAGCGAGGTGCACGGACCTCTCGGCCGCTACAGAATGGTCGCACACCCCCAGCAGCAATCCGTCTCGGCAGTCAGCAGGTTGGCAGGTTGCGAGAAACAGCAGAGCCGCGTGGCAGACGGCGGACAGAGCGCAGCAAGTGTGGATGGAAGCTTTTGTTTTGCTTTTGTAGTTGCTGCGCGGGGGAAACTAGTGTTCCAAGTGAAAAACGAAACTCGGGGTTCCTCTGCCGAAGTCCCTTTAATTCGCTCAGGGTCAAAACACACTGGGTGGGGGGGGACTTCCACTGGCAAGGATGGAAGATGAGGTGCAAAGATTCAGGGCCTCCTGTGCTTCAGAAGGCATTAGGCGGGTAGAACCAAAGGCTGGCTGGCTGAGCCTGCTGCTAAAATTATTAGTGTGAGGGCGCTGTGGTTTGACGCTCCCTCTGTGCCACTGCCATGCCATGCGTCTCTGACTACAACCACCCGAAGCCCCCTTCCCCACCTCCAGTCCTCAGCCTCCTCTCTGCCTGTTCAAAACATGGCATCTGAAGTCCATGTGTTCGCCCCCAAGGTCCCGCTTCAACCCGAAGGCCGCGCCTCCTCCTGACGGCAGCCGGGTGACGGTGTTTTTAGCCGGCAGCGTTTCAAATCCACCACACTGCAGCGATAATCTCTGGACAAAACGTCTCTTGGCTTTCCAAACTAATCCGGAGAAATTTAAATTCGGCATTGGCATGAGGAGGGCCACAGCAGTTCGATCGGGCGTATCCTAACAGGATTCCCACTACGCGCCGGTGCCGGCATTTACCATAATTAAAACGTTATGCCTCCTCTTTACGGTTACCGTTTTCGATTGAACAGATTACAATCACTAGCAACTTGGGGCCTTTTTTCCGCTCTCAGAGCCACTTTCTAAAAACACCACAAAGGTCACTTGAGAATCCTTGAGGCATCTGGCAGGAATTCACCGGCAAACGTCTGGACACCAACCAAAGACAATATTTCCTAAGAAGTTTCGCTACAACCACTCATTGTTTGTTACTCTACCAGGCCTGCATTAATTCTTGCACTCAGATGCAGGTACTTTGGAAAAGTACGAGGATAAACTCTCTTTGCCGTGTGCTTCATTGATACCACAAGCCATGATTAAGAGTTCCAAGTCATTAAGAAAACCAAAAATATCCATCTCTATATTACTTGAGGACCTCAGATGTATATGTCACCTTTCCTTCTTAAATCTCCGGCAAAATTATTAATGCTAAAGATTCTCTTCCTGCATATGGCTGGATGAGTTCTTTTTGAACAGTGTGCACGTGGTGGTGGGGGCAAAGACTTTGCTCTGAAATACAGGCTCATTCACCCTCATGCTTTGTACTATAGGCCACTTTGCCTTGAATAGGTCTGGTGACACCACGTCCCCTTTCATCTCCTTACCGTGAGCATGTTTATGCTGTGTCTCACCCCGTTTGGGGAGTCTGGTGGTTGGGGTGGGTAAGGCAAACAGGACCACTCACGATGATCAAAACCGGTCGTCTCATCAAAAAGGGATTGAGGTTCCTGAGGGGAGGGGGCTCCATCAGTGTACCCCCCCCCCCCAGGGGCACAGGATGAAGAGGCCCCAAATAAAAGTGATACAGAACAGCAGGTGCTGGCACCTTCGGGCTCCTCAGGGCCCAAATAAAAAGCATGTGGCCCCTGCCCATCTCTTTGGCCCCCCACCCTGATATTTTTAGGGGGCGGGGGGGCATTCTCTTGCCCTGACCCTAAATAAGCCCAGACAAGTGTTATGTGGGGTGCCATTTTTGCTTCCCTGTTAGAGAACAGAGGACTTCCTGTTTCAAATGCATAGGCAGACACCCCCTTATCCTCACTACAGCCCATAGAATGGCTCCTGGAGTTCCATCTATATCGCTTTGTGGTTATATTTCATAATCTCAGACATACTCATCTTCGTTGCTGTCTCTGACAGATCACAGGGGCACCTTCATCATTCATAGCTGCTATCTGCAGGATGTGAACAGAAATGAGACAAACAGGCTCTGGCGAGCCATGGAGCTTCAGTGGGAAGGAATCGCACGTACCTCGGCTGCCTGCTCAGCCCCCACCAGCAGTTAGAGCCACCTCGTTCTACAAATGAGGAAGCTGTCTCTCAGCGCTACACTCCGGAGAGTGCCACACACACTTTGAGAGTGAGAGAGAGGTGCAACAGGAGAAAAACATACCCCAAAGGGGGGGGACTCTGACTAGAGACACAGGAGTGATGGTCTTCTCTGGTCAATTGAGTCAGCAAACAAATAAAACTGTCAGCTGTGTTAAAAGAAAAGACACAAAAGAATCACGTTTTGTCTTCACAGGCAACAAAAAAAAAATCACAACTTTACCCCCATTAGTTACTCGGGAATAACGAAACCAAATGAAATAAGGGGATTCAGCTTGGAAAATAATAGAGCATATTATTGCAGCTATTACTCAGCTGCACAGTAACAAACGAGGGCAAAAGGCACGACGAGGTCCTTCAGCAACCTTTGCGGTCAGGACGTTCTTCTAGGGAGACAAGGCGGCCTTGGAGAACAGAAGGTCTATTAATAAGTGAAGTACAGCAGCTATCAACTTCCAGTGAAACAAGGTGCCAAGGCCAGTTTGGTCAGGGAGGGACTTTTCACTTATTATTGGGGGTCTTTACATACCACCATAAAGCTGTAGTTAAGAATCACTCTTAACTAAGGATCAGGCACGTAACCACAAATAACAGGCTCGCAGAGGTGGGCAAGATACGAGTAAAAAATAAAAATCCAGACCAGGATTTTGTTTCAACCAAGTAGTTGAGTACTCTTTAACTGAGACTGTCTCAGTTACAGAGAACTCAACTACTTGGTTGAAACAAAATCCTGGTCTGGATTTTTACTTTTTACTTGTATCTTGCCCACCTCTGCAGGCTTGAACCCTCCAGCAAAATGTATTTGCAACCAATCAAGCACACAGCAGGTAGCCAGCTTACGAACCCCCTTCGAAACCTGAATCAGTATGGTTGCAACCCCACCCCCCCCAATTAAATTCTGGCTATGGGGCTGCTAAAGACCACGGCTGGCTAACACCGCCACTCCTCATCCTATTTGTCTGTTAACACACCGGCTCACGTTTCACAGAAGCTGGCGATGCTCTGACTGAATCAAACGTGCCCGGATTGCCAGTTAGGGAGGTCTGTTATGACTGATACGTAAAGAACGGGTAAATAAACACAGCCTTCCTAAAGGACAGAAATAAATCTTGGCAATGATAGAGAGTCCTGAATGTTTACGCACAATCAAGTCTCAAAGGATCACTCTCACCGCGTTGCTCTTGACAGACTCATCGCATGATGTCAGTCAACCCCGACAAAAAATAAGGTTTTATGGTTTTCTAATGGACAAAGATCTCTCTCTCTCCAGGGGGTGTGGATGAAACCAGAACTGTATGTTAAGAAAAACACCAGACTGCAAAAGAGAAAGGGAGTGTTTATTTATCTCTCTCTCATAACTATGAAAGTGTCTTTTTGTATCAGATGAACTCCAGCAATGTCACAGGGAGATTTAACCCGCACGTCAACGATGGCAGACGTGCAATTTTTGAACGCTTCTGTTTACATTACAGTGTTTACATTGAGATACAGAAAAAAAGGTTGCAGATTTGAAAATGCGAGCAAACCGGGAGCTGATTATCAGGTTGGATTATTCAGAACGGAGCTGTAAGCGATTTCTTAAAATACACATTGACCCAAAAGTTGCATGCGAGTGTGAGGTTCGCATGAATCTGACCTACTTTACCAAGTCACTTCCTGTTTTGTGAGACAGAGCTGCTTCACTGGAGACACAGGAAACCCAGTATTACTTTTGCACATTATACAAACACGTAGCACAATAAAAACGTGACATTGTAAAATGGACAATTATAACAAAAAACAGTACCGTACAAGCTCTGCATGTATGACTTTGAATGAAACTCCCAAAATACTTCAAGACAAGCTAAAATAAGTGAATATAAAACCATGTTAAACCCTGCCAGAATACATTTAAAGCAGAGTTTACAGCAACAACCTTTAAGCTTTAGTGTTCTTATTAGTTATAATCGAGGTTGACTCCCAATGAGGCCAGGGAGCACTATGGGGCCTGTTAGCATAGCAGCTCCTGTCTTGTGTCGGACAGGAGATGCAGGGCCACTCAGGTGAGTCTGGCCTCCCCAGGGGTCCCATAGTTGGACTCATGACAGAATATCGGGGAGCATGTGACGCCAACCCCCCCCCCCCCACATCAAAGCGCTGCCCAGCCTGCCCCCTGTGCCCGCCCCACTCCGGTGACCCTCCCCACCACATCAAAGGCCCTGGAGCCCATGACAAATTCCCATCTAAGGAAGAAGTAGCCAGTCAGCCACAAAAAGAGAGAAATATGACTAGAAGAGGTATTTGGGAGTGGGGGGGCTACAGCAAATTCAGGAATGGTGGAGGGTAGAGTCTGGCGTGTGGGAGCGGCACGCATCTGGAGGAACACGCCGCTGTTACGGGAGAACCTAGACCTAAACTCCAAGTGAAAAGGTCACACGGAGGAGATGACCAGAAGGGCGCTAGCGTCAGCTAGCATGGGCCTAAAGAGTCTCATCTCAAAGTCAATAGGAAAGAAATTCAGCATTTCCTTTCCTGGGGAGTCACTGCGAACACACCAGGGGGGGTCACTGCGAACACACCAGGTCTGAGCCCCAAGCACCCACCCCGCTCAGCTAACCGGCTTCCCTCCCGCTCGGTTAACCGGCTCCTGCCCCGCTCGGCTAACTGGCTCCCAGTCTGCTTGGCTAACAGGCGCCCAGTCTGCTTGGCTAACCGGCTCCCGCCCCGCTCGGCTAACCGGCTCCCGCCCTGCTCGGCTAACCGGCTCCCACTCCGCTCGGCTAACAGGCGCCCAGCCTGCTCAGCTAACCAGCTCCTGCACCGCTCGGCTAACTGGCTCCCAGCCCGCTCGGCTAACAGGCGCCCAGTCCGCTTGGCTAACCGGCTCCCGCCCCGCTCAGCTAACTGGGTCCCACCCCGCTCGGCTAACCGGCTCCCACCCCACTCGGCTAACAGGCGCCCAGCCCGCTCGGCTAACAGGCTCCCACACTGCTCGGTTAACCGGCTCCCACCCTGCTCGGCTAACCGGCACTCAGCCCACTCGGCTAACCAGCGCCCAGCCCGCTCAGCTAACCAGCTCCTGCCCCGCTCGGCTAACCGGCACCCAGCCTCAGTATCGCTCCCCAGCTGTTTCCGTCAAACACAATTGGCTGCGAATGCAGGTCACAGTTACTCACTGCATCGCCACTGCTGACACTGAAACGTGTCAGTAAAGTGTGTCACGGGGCCTTGAGGAATTACTCTCAGAGCATGTAGGCCCAGATCGTGAAAAAAAGGCAGACACAAAGGGCTTAGGGTCGGCGTGGCGAATTAAAATGAAAACCCAGACAGAATTAGTCCCGAGCAGACAGAGAGCCGTTCTACGAAAGTGAACAATTAGAAGGATTAAAGGTTATAATTCAGCAGGGGTATAGCTGCAGTGTGGTTGCCAGGCAGCAGGAAGCCGGGGAATATGGAGTGTGAGGGACTTTCAATGACATTACATTCAGAGGCAATGACTTAGCAAGGATACATGACACATGCTAGGGAGGGGGCATTTCAGGGGATATTTATTTATCACTTTGCACTTGGTCAATTCCCTGAAACAGTCCCTATGCAATTTAGCTCAGGCCTGCCTGGATGTCTGGCTCTTGACTAATTGAGCCGGTGGGTTGGGTTTCAGCATGAGATAAACTCATCCATCATGGTCTAAAGTGATGTGCCTGGTGAATTCCATACAGGCTGTCTATGCTGCAAATCAAATCTCTCTGCCTTTGTGAGGCGAGAACGAAGGCCTCAAGACCCACAGAGGGAGGGGATTTAATGAAATGTTCCATTTGCCATTTGCAGGAGTTTGACTACAGGTACATTGGAATGTTCCTTTTTGCATGTCCCATCATGCTCTCATTTGAGACAGGCAGACAGACACACAGCTGAGAGTGAAGTTTGGGGTCAAAGACCAGGGTAAGGTCATTAATCCTGTGCCCCTGGTGTTTCTCTTTTGGGGGGTTAAGGACCTGATTCAAGGGCTCAAAGGAGATGTGTGGTTTCTGCTGAGGATGGGATTCAAACCAGCACCCTTGACAGGCACAAAAGTCTAACCTACTGAACCACAGACCACCAGTCTGGTTCAAACCAGCAAAGACGAATAAAGCAGTTCATAGGAACAGGTGTGGTGGGAGGAGGGTGGCCTCTGGAGGTCCCACACCGCAGGCGAAGGTCGGGCCTGCCAGCCACCAGTGTGCTAATAGCATTAGCAGTGACAAGAGAGGGTCAGAGACTGGGTGAAAAACACTCCTGTTAGAGAGAGACACATATGCAGCTCCTACTGAGTCCAGGAGAGGAGCCCAAGGAGCAGTTACTGAATACTTATGGGATGTGCGCTATCAATGCACCATAGTAACAGACTAGGGCCTATAGGGAAGGCTCCTGAAGCAAGGAGGCCGTCCAGCATTTCAGATGTTTTATTGGCTGCTTGCAACAAGTGCACTGGACGCTCACTTGCTGGGCCCCTCCCAGTGCAAAGAGCCACTAACTGCATGGCTGAACACTCCGTGCTTAAGTGTATGTTCAAGAATGAAAAGTACTTAAACCATTCTTTTTAAGTGAGCATATTTCGGTGCCGCCTGGTTAAGCTTTTCCCAATCAACCACCTCCAAAAAGGCCTCCGAAATTTTCCTGTAGACAAATGTCTTTCGGACTGATGAGCTAAACTTCAGCAGGGTGGTTTACAGTGTTCAGAGGAGGTACCTTCATACTCCTGAGCTTAAACTTTTAACTGCAGCTAATTTAAAGAGTTTTCACTTACAATTTTCTGATATGTAACTCTACATTCACATCTGGCTTGGTGTTTCTGCACGGGAAAACTGGAAACATTTCATTGTTTCCTCTTCAAACAGTGAGTCCCCCCCCCAATCCACCGCCCACCCCCTCCAGCACCC
>JAODKL010000001.1:4023141-4041726 GCA_026780765.1 Petrocephalus schoutedeni
CCCCCCCCCCCCCTTCCCCCCCCCCCCCCCCCCCCCTCCTGACGCCCCGGTCCTGGCCATCTCCCTGCTGGTCCGTTCCCTGCTTCTCTAAATTCCCCGTGGATTTTCTTGGTGATTCGAAGAACAGCTTTCAGTTACCAGGCCTGCCCAGGCACATTCTCACATCTCTCACACTCACTTAACCATCCCTAATCTAAACTAACTTAGGCTTACAGTTCTACTCAGCCGTAGAGCTGGATATCGCTACAGAAACAGCCCAGGCTAGCCAGCTTATCTACTTGGCTTCAAATCACATGTATATCTGGATGTGGATATAGATAACATGTGAGTAGAGGACCAACATGGACATCAGGGTCTCTCTGGATCTTTGGTGTTTACAAGTGAGCCCTGAATCTTCAGCCATGAAGGCTGATTGTGGCATATTTGGCCTCACAATCTGGTTTGGACTCCCCTGCACTCCCGGCCGCATTTGTTTTCACACCACAGGGGCCATGTAGCTGAGCGCTGACAGCACATAGAGAAATTCCGAGCTGTGGCACTGTCAACCAGCTCCTCCCACATGCAGACCGGCATTTCTGGGGTCAGACCACCCCCTCACCCTCCATAGACAAGGTTTCACCTCCAACACTACATGTTTGCCATTGCAGACTGTCTCTCCTGTTGAGCTTACTGAAAAGTCCACCTTGTTGTTTCCTGCATCTCGAAGAAACTGCTGAAGTTTATCTTGCCACAATACCAGAAAGAGAAGGCAGATTTAATGTGCAAAAACACCGAATATAACCACTGACCTGAAGGGGCTTTACTATGGCTGTAAATGCAATTCGGGATGCAAAAAGCGCCCAGTCACCACAGGTCCCTAATGAGGAGTCCCATGAAAACAAACATCTCAGCCGGGTGACAGCAGAAAACGCACCACAAGACTGATGTTATCTAACATGCAGGGTTACCATTTGCACAACCACAGAACATGTCAGGTTCAAAGGATGGGTCTCAAAATGACTTAGTGGATGGGCAGGTATCAGGATGGATCTATGTTTATTCTACCTTTAAATTGCTTTATCTGTTATTAGTTAAGGGTTTCTGCACGAGATAAACTCATCCATTATGGTCTGAAGTGATGTGCCTGGTGAATTCCATACAGGCTGTCTATGCTGCAAATCAAACCTCTCTGCCTTAGTGAGGCGAGAACGAAGGCCTCAAGACCCACAGAGGGAGGGGATTTAATGAAATGTTCCATTTGCAGGAGTTTGAGTACAGGTACATTGGAATGTTCCTTTCTGTATGTCCCATGCTATCATTTGAGACAGGCAGACAGACACACAGCTGAGAACGAAGTTCGGGGGGTCAACTTAGTGGATGGGCAGGTATCAGGATGGATATATGTTTACTCTACCTTTAAATTGCTTTATCTGTTATTATTTAAGGTCCCAAGTTCAACGGCACCACATGCAGAACAGGAACTGGGGCAGAGAGGAGACACAATATAAAGGCTTACTATAATGATCCTTTGGATATACTGGGCAAACTTCATCCATTATGAAGGATATAAGTTGTCTGAATTTGTTAGAGGCAAGAAAAAAAGTTTAATTCACAGGTGAATAAGAGTAATCTCATTCATATAATATTCTTCTAGTCTTCCAAATTCAGAACTAGACAGTGAAATTAGTATGCACGGTAACACACTGTGCTCACACAGTGTTGTAATACCTTGAGATTCTGGGTATGACAGCCGTCGGCTTATTTTAAATTTCAGTTATGTTGTGACATACATCCCCTCATCCCTAGAAAAATCACACTCATCTCAGAGGGAAGGAATTCACTCCACACCACAATGGCCGTGTAAGAGAAGAGGAAGACGGGACACTGACGCTGGCCACATACTTCAAATGAGATCAATGTCATTTTAGCAACAGGACTAACTGTTGTGGACACTGTTTCAGTGCACCGAAATGTGCATTCATGTATTTAATAGTAAATGTCATAACTGTATATTGTTTGAGATGAAATGTGTGCGTTTCATTAGCGTGTAACCATGAGTGTTGCTTAAATTGTTGGTTTCTAAGTCTGTGCCATTAACGTTGCTAATATCACACCAATAGTGGCTCTTAATAGAGTGTAACTTCCCTTTTAAAAGAGCTGTCAACTCCTATGTTACTCAGACTCACACACACGGTGAATAAATAAACTCAAATGTTTATTTGAGCTCTGTATGTGGGTCTGCTGCATCAAAAACATTCTACGCCCTCTAGGGACTGTGGCATGGCATAGATCAAACAAAGTGGCGGCGTAGTTTTGAGCATGCAATAGATCATCCGCGCTGACATGTTCAATTTTGTTTTATCCAGAAGTCGTCTAAAGTATCTGGCCACCTTGATGATACAGGAGTGAGTCTGTTTACTTAGAAACTGTGTGTGCTGGCCACTGGGTGCAGGTCTGACCCTCAGCTCCGTGACATCACTTCCTGACAGAGAATAAAGGACTCCAGGTCTTTCTAGTGCAGCATCTGTTTGACATCCAATGTGTCAGACTCCATGCTTTCCTGCCCTGGGCAATCTGATTGTGCATCTGATTCAGAGGGGAAAACAGGCTCTCTCTCTCGCTCGGACTCTCCCTCCCTCCCTCCCCCTCTCTCTCAATCGGGGGCTGACAGAGGCAGAGTAGGGCTGGATCGCTGCACGTTATGGAGTAAAAATGTTTCACACTCAAAGAATTGTTGACCGCAAGCCAGATGTGCAACTCAAACCAGCCAGGAAACCAAAAAAAGAAAAAAACATATTTGTTTTGCCAGGCCGGAGAGCATTAAGAAAAAGCATGCAGCGGGGCGAGGCCCCCCCCATCCAGCTGCCAGACCAACGTGGATTTCAGGTGTCAGGCTAGGCCGTTTAAAAAAAAAAACACTGGGCCACTACCCTGTCCCTGTTTCCAGGAAATGATTGGGGGAGGGGCACACACTCATCACCGCTGGCCCATACCTCACTTCCCAACTGCGTGAGCGTTTCCTGAAAGTGACAGGCGCGAGCTCCGCGCCCAAGCCCAGCGTGACATCGCCACTCCAGAATTCACAAACCTGGATCTGACCTTGGCATGCAGAGAACCGAACCAGGCCTCCTCTGGGGCCTCAGCTGCAGTGCCTGAAGCCCAGCCACGCAGCCCACGTGTGAAACTACAAGTGAGAAAAACACATTAAGCCACTGGGCCATGATTCAGAAGCCTCTCTGCACCCTAGGCCTTTGCTCCCCGTTCACTTTCCGCCGGTGATGCTCCCGCTGAACAAGCCTGATTGTCGGCAGTGGAGGGGGCCTTTATATACTGAAATTTAATAGAAAACACCCTGGCTGATTTACTGAAGGTGCAGCCTCGATGCGGCCCAGCACCCTTGTGTGATTTCATGCATCATACATGTGTATCCCCTCGGAAATGCATGGCTGGGGGTAATTCCAATGCAAGCAAAACAAACGGGAGTGGAGTGCGCCGCAAGTCACAGAAGCGTGTGTGTGTGTGTGCGTGTGTGGTGGGGGCAGCTGCAATGTATCTAGGCAGCACTGAGTGGGGGGGATTGGCTGCAGGTTCACAGGCTTCCACTTTCGGGCCATTTTGGCCCGAGACGTCTCCTTCTCAATGGCTGTGGAAACTTCTCTGGGTGAGCAGACACACAGCCTCCTGATGGCAGAGACTAAACCACGCTGCCACCGCTGCTCATTTAAAGATCGACATTTGAACACTAGACATCTCCAGTGTGCCACAGTGCTGCTGCAGCACACCCTGGTGGCAGCCAGAGGTATCGCTCATATGAAAATCTACCAGCCTTAAGCTTCAAGGCGATTCAAAGTCATTTATAGAGGATTATGAATTCATGTTGTCCAGCAAGAGGCTATGAAGGGTATAACCAAAAGCTGACAAATCAATCCATACACAAAACCAATTTCTATCAGTGCATATATTTTCATTATTGATCCGTAGCCTTAAATTTTAAGGATTTAACCATCTTTCATTTTCAAGTTGCAGTAGTACTAAATTCTGTAGCCGTTTATGATTGATTGGCACAAAAGCCATGCATAGGGAAGCTCTCGGGCACAGATAGACAGGAATATCACATGCACACGCCGGCACATCCATACAGAGAGCTTAACACAGACAACACACACCCTTCCAAAAAGATGCCAAAGCAGAAAGGGAGGCTTTATTCAGATTCCAGAGAGCGCTCCACCGGCCAAGCGATGACCCACCTCCAGCAGCGGCAGGGATGATGTAATACGCCCCAGCGGCTAGAAGAGGCTTATTTAGCACTTGGCAGGGGAGCAGGAGCAAGCTGTCGCAACAGAAATCCATTTATTTTATACAGCAGGTCTTATTTCTGTGCAGATTAAGGACAAAGATCAGCAGAGGCTTTAAGCAGCGAAGCGAGTGTCAGGCCAGATGCCTTATTCCTTTCTGCTTTATTAATCAGACATTACCATGCTCTCTTGATGTTCATTCAAGTGGGTCGGTCTTCACCTCTGACTAATGCAGAAGGCTAGGCTAGCTTTTTAAAGCCCCCCCCCCCACACCCACAGACACCCACCCCAAGCCAAGCCCCCACTCCCTCCTCAACAGGTCATTTTGAGGTGGATCAGCACTGGACCCAAAAGACCAACTTAAGGCATTCATGAGATACAGGAAAAGTAATTTGTTTAACAAGATATTTCGGTGTGTGTGTTGGGGGGGGGGGGGGTGGTTTGGCGCGGGAGCTTCTATCCATTTATAGTATGGGCAATTTAATCCTCCCGAGCAGAAGGTGGTATTTTCATGTACACGAGCCTAAAGTACACATGCGTAAAGAACAATATCCTGTTTTCCCAGGGAAGGACCGATCAACAGGGAGCAGAAAAGGTCATCAGTTCAAAATATGTGGCCCCATTGCTACTTTTAATGGGTCGTGGCGGGGTCAGGGAACTCTCACAGGTTAGGAGAGTCTGGGGCAAATAAGCACGTTTCTATTGCCTGCGATCAGAAGGTCGCCAGTCCAAATCACATCCTCGGCAGAATACTCTGTTGGGCCCTTGAGTGAGGCCTTTAACCCCCAACCCCCACCCAAAAATAAAAAATAAAAAATAAATAATTCTCCAGGGTTGCTAGATAAATGGCTGACCCAGTGCTCTGAGCCCACACTTGCTCTGACTTGTATGTGCTTATGTCTTAAAAGAGCATTACAGCGGATATGTAAAACTAAAAAGAATTCCAATTACAAATGGCAAATACAGTTTCATTTAATTTCACAAAGGCCGGCTTGCTTCTGAGCGGTCCCCGCTCCACAGGCCCCTGCAGTACAGCATGGACACACCCAGACACCCCCAGGTCCCATCACTTGGCGGCCCCCGGTGCCATGCGAACCCCCCCCACCAATCTCTTCAGACCCCGCCCATGTATCTCCACCTCTGTCATCATCAGCATGCAGGGTGCTCACCCTACTGAAAGAGGATGTCTTTCCATTGCAAACTGAAGCATCCTTAAAGGCAACCAGACCTGCCTCAGCTTGACTGGGGGGGTTCCAGGGGGTGGTAAATTCATCACCACTCAGCGGATATATTTTACTGCCCATGCACCCCCTTTTCAACACCTTGAGACGCTATTTTCAGAACACTATTAGTGCCACTTAAGCATGTTTCCCCCGGGACATTCAATTAATTAAGACTGCATGGACCTCATTAGTACTGGCAAAGCTAGGATACCATAAAGGCCTTTGTGAGTGTTGGGTAGGGCCCTTACCTTTAACCCCACATCACCCCCCCCCCCAAACATCTGGCTTTAATGCTAGTAAAACAGCCATGTGTGTGACTGACACTCCCAGCTTCACGCTGCTGAAATCCCCCTGGGCTGTATTTCATAAGGGAGGGGTAAGCCAAGTCGGGTCCAGCATCGCAGTGGTGGGGAGGTGAACCAAGCAGAAAATCCGTACTGAAAAAGAGAAAGGATTCAACATGATCCTTAGCCAGACTCAAGTGAAGAGTGAATTTCAAAACAACGGTCAATTTTTTGCAGTTTTTGAGACACGACCACCAGTGACCTAAACTCTCTTGTCATGTGGTACCGTACTGGGAACCAAAATTCACTCCAGTAACCCAACGAAGAGCTTTAGATACTTTTTCAAAACTCACTACATTCATAGAAATGGTACTTAATTACAAAACGGGCTGAATGAGTTATGGAAATGTGCTCTTCAATTCCTTTGGTTATACAAAAAACAAGGTGTCTGTCTGACCACTCGCATTTGCTCATTGACAGGTCAGCATATATGAGCAGCTGCCCTCCCCCTTCAGCAAGGCCCACCCCCTGGCCAGACTTTCCACTGAAAATCCCATCACGTGTCAACAGCGGCCGAGATTACCTCGCCAACCCAATGGATTTGACAGATCCTGTGCATGGAATGAATGAAAACAATCGCGTGGTGTTCCCCTGAGCGCTGAGCAGGAACCTTGAAGGTACCCATAACCATCAAGGCCAAACACCCCAGTGAAGGGGCTCTTTCAGCCCAAGATCACACCCCGTGACCCTGGGGGTTGGTCAAATGAGACCCAGACCACTGCACAAACCAGAGAAAACCTTCCCAGTCCGCTTCCCCCCCCCCCCCCCCCCCCCCGACAGCAGGAGAGAAATAGATAAATCACACACTCAGGTGCTACTGGAATGCACCCCCATTTATCCTCTGCAAAATTAAACCGGCCCTCAGAGGGGGACAAGAAGGGAGAGAGTGCGGGAAAGGGAGACTGAGAGAGAATGGGCGAAAGACACACTAGTAGGGCAGCTATTTGCACAGGTGCTCAGAGCCGGGTGCCAGACGCCCACCAATGAGTAGAGCAGCCGCCCGTGACCAGACTCACATCCTCACAACACCCTCCCTCGCCCAGCAAACATTTGCACATGGAGGCTCAGGGTGTTCTCCCTTCAGCAGAAAGGCACTGAAATGTCCAGTCAAATCATATTCCGTGCGCCTCGTTACCTGGTTTACCAACCTCCATGGAGATCTGGGGTACTCTGCTCACCCCATCCCGGACACGGGAACCCATCTGAACCTCACCGTGTTTAATGGTAATACAGGTCTTGGTTTTCTAAATTGAACGTTCTCATGTACTGTAACTGACGGTAAATGTCAATTCGCAACATTAATGCAGGTTAATTTGTAGCAAAACACACATCTGACCAGATTTAGGCCATTTCCTTTTCAAACAGAAAGAGGGGGAGGTGACCTGTTTGAAATGGAAAGGCACAAGTTTGTATATTTATAAATATTTAGGTTAACTTGCGTAATCTATGTAATTGACCTTGGATCTTCTCTACTTTTGGGAGTTGGCCAGTTTACCTTTGAGGGTAAATAAAGCGCGGTAAAACTCACCAGAGCACCAGAATTAAAACCAAAACTTCAGCTCCATTAATCCAGCCAATGCTGCACCAATTAACAGCTGACGGTGGTCATACTCAATCAAAATAAACACTCACCTAATTTCACTAATATTCCCGCCCCCCCCCCCAAAAAAAAACTGCAAAAAGAAAACATTACATCATTCAGGGTTCTGCAAGACATATTACAAAAACAGTCATTTCCTGTGTTTATTTTCCTCCACCCCCCGGTAAGATCTGTCATGGAATGGGACAAACTGTACCAGGGAGAAAGAATGGGTCCGGTTGCCAAGAGTCCTGATCCGTTTGACATTTCAGTACACAGAGAATGGCTCACCTCCTCAGGTCGAGGTGTCCAGGGAGGTACAGAAGCACATTCTCCATCACTGGATGTCTGTGCTCCAGTCCTCCTCCTGATTACAGTCGTGTGACTCTGAAAAGAAAATCAGCTTAGCAGTTCTTGTAACGCAGCACTCCATCGCATAAAATCCCCGGGGGTTTTTAGCTCTTGACTGGAGTATAGACTTAATCTTTGGTTCGTTTACCAGATCCCCTTGGGGTCTTAAGCCCGCTAACCGGAGGTGAAGTGAGGACGAGCCCCGCCATCCAGCATTTTACAGTACCCTTAGAGGTTTCGAACCCCCACGGCTTGATGGCAAACCTGACATTTTGCCAAGAACGGGCCGCACTCTGATGTTGCCCGCGGTGACCGACTGACCCCCCCCCAGTAAGCAAGCCACGGCACTGTCCGTTAAAAGGCTGAGGCAAGGGCCAGCGGGAATGGTCGTTAACAGTGAGTGAGGCCGCGTCAAGGGCCAACGCGCCCGGGGACGTAGGTAAACAGAAGGGGATTATTGTTGCTCGTGAGATGATTCCAGCAGGGAGGAAGTTTGTCCTCTGGTCTTCAGCCGCCATCATTAGCTCCCCCATCCCCCAGCCCTCACCGTGAAGTGGCATTCCTCCAAAGGAGAACTCCTTTACATAAACAAGGAGCAGTGACAGTGTGCCTAAACACTCGCTCTCCATAACAACAGGACGCTTTCATGAAGCCCAGGGGATCCGATGATGGCTGTGTGTGAATGTACTCTTTAATTAAAGCATTTATGGAAGGCCATTTTATTACTCGGTTTGGCACATGCCTGCGAAGAGAGAAAAGGGGAGGGGAAAAGTGGGGGGAGAGAGAGGGAGGGAAAAAAAGAAGTTGCCTTTATTTATTTTTTTAGCCACGTAGAGAATTTGTTCCGCAGCCGGTGAGTTCTCACTGAAAGCCCCAGTATGGCCCTCAGTTAGAGAAAGAGCCTGCAAATTATTTGTCGGCGAGTAGAGGGTGGGGGCCACTCCGCGTTCGAATCAGCCGCTGCTCCACCACGCGCTCTGAAACATGCCCTCCTTGTGCCCCGCAAACACATGAGCAGTGGTGAGGCTGCTTTGACGGTGATCTCGGAAACGTGATAGCCATGTTCCCTTCCCGCCGGGATCCCTTCCGCACGGGCCGGGCTACACTCTCCAGGGGGGTGTTACTCAAACTTACTCCTTGTGATTTAATATCTGTGATTACAGCCAGAAAACACAAAGGCTCCAAGACCCTGTAGAACAGAAAGTTTACATACACCATAGCCCGAGGATAGGGAGTCAGAGCAGGCCGATACTGGCAACCTGTTCACATTCACCACAGCCTGAGGATGGGGAGCTGGGTAGATTGATGCTGGCAACCCGTTCAGATCCACCACAGCCCAATGATGAGGAGTCAGAACAGACCGATACTGGTGACCTGTTCACATCCACCATAGCCTGAGGATAGGGAGCTGGGTAGCCTGATACTGGTAACCCACACCCCATCCTGGGAAATAAAATGTACCTAAAGGGAGACAGTAATAGCCCAGGGTCAAGGTCTGGCTGAGGCTCATAGGTAAACTAGCCAATTAAACCCAGCTGGCTGCTGGTTAGGGTTATATAGCAGGTCAGCTGGGCAGCTAGGCTCGGTGACATTTTTTTCCAGGTTGCAGTTTTTCAAGAGACCTTTAGGAATTAATACCATTTTGAGAAATGATTGGGCAAAGATTCTGTTGGATGCAAAAATTCCATCTGTCCATCGGACTATAAGATAAAGTTGGCTTTACGAGTCATTTACACAACTACTGTTCCATCTTCCTCTGTGATCTGGAACCAGAGGGGATGTTTTATGGTTGCTATAGATTTTCTTTAAACAACCAGCAAGCAATGGGGGGTCTTTTTCACATCCCATCGCTCATTATTGAAATTTTAGTCATTCCTGGTTGTCATAAAGCTGCCGGGAGAAGCATGCACCTCAAGGGAAACCCAGACATGTGCCGCAAAAATGCACCCTTTGTGAGGAGATTAACTACAATCCGAGTGCATGTAGAACACCTATGTCCTGGCAGATAAATCAGGACATGGCCATTTTATTATGGAACCCCCCCCCCCCCCCCCCACACACACACACACACACAGCCCTCCCAGACTTGCCGTCCCCCCGCCCCCGAAATGTTGGCGACAACTCAAGAAACTGTTGCACAATTTGTTCTTTTCGCTTGAGTGCTGCTGCTTTCACAAGCCTCCCGACGAGACCGGGGCCCATCCACAAGGGCAAGGATTACTGAAATTAAATGAAATGAAATTTAATTCAATTAAAATTGAAACTGAAATGATGCTTCATTTGCTCTTTAAACATGCACAAGTGCAGGTAGACTGGAATCTTTCTTTTTACAGGGTCAGGCCATTTATCCAGCAACCCTGGAGCATTTTGAAGGGGTTAAGGACCTTGCTTAAGGGCTCAAAGGAGATGTCACTATACTGCTGGGGATCAAATAGGCACCATTCCGATCACAGACAACTTACTAAGCCATGAAACACCCCCAAGGACAGGCTAGTTTGTCACTTTAATCATGAAAAGTTTTAGCTGGAATATGTACCGGCATTGGGCGGTGACACATGTGACTTCCAATGCACAGTCAACAGTCCATCTCCACATGTATGATTCACTCTGAACCAACAAATAAATGTTCCCTGAAAACATCATGGATACATCCCAGCATCGAAGTCCCTCATAGCTCATCTATGGCTGCCAACTGTGATTTTTCTGAATAACGTGCTTACTGAAATGTGCACACAAGCTACATACACCATGCGGATTAAGACGGCATCTGTGAGGACCCACAAGTGTGTTTGAGTGTAACGTCAGCGACAGTCAAGCTGAGATAGCAGCAGGCTGCCATTCCCAGGCTCCGCAACTAATTTCAGACGGCAATGAAAAAAACTATATAGTGCAGTCTAGTATAGTTACGGCTGTTCAAGGACAAATCTGTGATCTTCAAGCCAATGGCAACACATTATCTATTTGGGGGGAAAAAAAACACTGATTTCCAAAACTGACAGACAGGTCTGATAGGGGCTGAAAGGAAAAAAAGCAACAGAGATGTAGAAGATTCTGCAAAGTTTAGGTAGAAATAACCTAAATCAAAATTTTGAATCATATTCTTACAGGGTGTTCAATTTTCCCGTATATCCTCCTTTAGCTCATAAGCACCCAGGCCCATTTAAAAAGCTATTGCTGCAGAGCTCATCTGCAAGTGTTTGAGTGCCCCCTATGGGTTGGCTATGGATCCAGTAGGCCTACCCAGAACAGTGCAATGCCAGCAGCTCACCCAGCGCAAGAGACAACAGGGTCCTCCATTGCCGTTGGACACGGAAGCCAGTCGGACAGACTCTCGATAAACATCCTCATTAAAAACAGGAAGTTTCTACGCTCATGCTGAAATTATGCTTGGAAGCGTATTCTTCTAATAATCCCGAAACCTGCCTTTTATGGATGAAAAACTCCAGGCCTTTCTCCGTTTATATTTAATGACTTGGCCAAACAAAATGAAATCGCTCAGAAATGCTTGCACGTGTCGCAGCGGGCCGAGATGCCAGGCAGTGGCACAGAGCGGCCAGCCGGCTCGAGCATTTTCTCACATTTTTCAAACAGTCCCTATGGCAAGAGCAGCCTCGCCAGAAGAGAAAAGAAAACAGAGAGCGAAGTTCAAACCACGTGAGACAGTTTGTGCTCTAAAACTAAAGGAAAAGAATGCAGCCTATATGGAAAATATGCGAAATATTTCCTTGAAACTGTCAAGGATTTGTATAACATCTTGTGGATATTTCATAAAGGTAAAAAGCCAGTCTGCATACTTTAGGTATCTGTGCATGCTTGAGATTTGGCCCTCTGCAAAAACATGCAGAACATGCGAGGTCACCCCCCACTGCCAAAATGAAAGCAGTCCCCGATAAGGCTGTCATCTCCAGGCCTGGGATGCGATTAACGTGCCCTGGAGCTCTGGTATGGGATCACCAGTCTCCTCAGTGGGCTGCTAAGGTCCATGTGGGCATGTGTCCCCAGGAGCCAACAGCAACACTGCATAGAAGCCATTGAAACTCACAGATAGCGACAGAGACAAGAACACCTTTTCCAGCACCTCACGGCCTCCAAAAGGCTAATTGGTATGAGTGCGGGGCTTCTGGCACCTTCCGTTCTCAAGCTGCAGGCACGTGCAAGTTGCATGAGGAAACCACTGTGCCAGGACTGCCCGTTTGCTGAACGGCAGCTTCTAGAACGCCCTAACACACATGCCGTACCGTAGAGGGGCGAGGGGGTGCAGCCAGGGCCCCATTTAATAACGGTGCCATAGGACACTAGCTGGAATGCAGCAAGAGGCGGGTGGGCGGAGCCAGCCGCTCCCGGCTAGGCGACCCCACGCCGGCCCTGCGATAAACTCCAGGGAGCAGACCTACAGTCTCCAGCCATGCCCCGACAGACGGCCCTGAGGCTCCACCGTCACGCCAGGCCTGTCTCCTGGATCAAAGGTCAGGGCACGCTTTGTAGAAATCAAAGGCATCCAGCAGAAGAATGCCACTTCTCAGCTGCTAATTGTTCAGTATATCTCTGTAACTAAAACTAATATATGAAACCAAATTAAAATAGCTTTCCCAATGCATGGACACACACACACACACATACACACAAACACATACAGAATCCTTCCAGAAAACCAAGAAGAAGAACACTTTCCTGCTTGCTGTTTTTATGCATTTATTTACTGGAATTGGAGAAAAAAAGTGCCAGACCCAAGATGTTTAACTCCCACCTAGCAAAAGGTCCTGAGCTACTTCACTGTCTACTACACTGTTTATGCGAGCACAGGCATCAAATGCCAAACACCATATTGTTTATTAGCATTGTGTGGAATTCTCTGGACTCCTCTTGGTTCCTCATTTCAGAACACAGTCTCCTGTTTTAACTTTACACTCTAAGCTCTGTTTAACATTGATGGAAGTACTTAGCTAATTCACAAAATCCACTTCTGAAGCTGATCACGGGAACTCAATAAGATGGGCACAGTGCACTAACCAGGCAACTTTCCACCTTCCATGCTAGAAAAAAAAAAAAACAAAATCAGTCACTGTCACTATGAACCTTCCTCACGAACCGTTACATAATGGGTGCAGCCATCAATGGCCGATTCACCCAAGCGTGCATGGAGATGGACTTTTGATGGCTTTGACCATGACCACAGTTTACACCTTGCTTTTAGCAAGCAAATCCACTCTTTATGTTTTCAGTAATGTTAGCAGGCCCAGGGTGTCACGTCCTGCCCGTCTGATCCTCCTGTGTGCCACGCCCCCTTGTTAACCACGTGTAAATCCTTTTGTTTCTCAGCTGTTCCCCGTTTATGTCATTAGTCCTGTGTATTTAAATCTGTGTTTAAGTTTGTTTCCCCAGTCCAGTCTTTGACGTCGTTACGCTATCCTGTGCTGTTCCCCGCTCGTGTCCTTAATAAATCCTCGTTCACCTCACCTTTTGGGACTCCGATCCTGCTTCCCCGCTCCGCACCCAGCACGCTTGTCATGACAGAATGACCGGACTCAGCAACAAGACGCCTCAGCTTACCGAGGTTCGGTTTAGCTAACAAGGCTATTTACTGACTGCAGCCGCCTGAGATCAGGGAAGATCCAGCGGCTTATGAGCTGCCAACGCAAACTCAGGACAGATCCGCTACAGGATGCATCCCTCGCGGATGAAGCGCGCAGCAACCTGCTACAGCTCAGAAGCGGGGCTGTGGAGGTAATGCTCCGGCGGGTGAGACTCGACTCCGGAATATTCACTGATCTGCTGTTGGACCTCCCCGAGCTGCCTCCAGTCTCGCCGCCTGAAGCAGGAAGGAAAAAGTGGAAGAGCTGGAGACAGAAGACACCAGAGGTCGTCTTAGGGGCTGTCTCCCTCAGTGCTGCCTGTCCTGCTACAGATCGGGAGGAGCCCCTCCCGATCTTGAACCCAGCGGTGTTCGCCCCTGGCACCGCTCTGACTCCCCAGCGTTCCCCGCACACACTACTGCCCAAAGACACACGCTGCTTGGCAGACACACAGGCATAAGTCTGATGCCGCCACCATGCTCCCCCTTCCGGGGAAAGCACCTGGGCCTTAAAGGGGCCAGGTCTGTTGAGGACGCCATCCCGCGGGTCCCCAACATCCCCAAGAAGGCAGCTCCTGCGTTGCCTCCTGCTCTAGTTCCCGAAGTCCTGCTCCCCCGTCCGGTCCAAGACATGGCGCCGCTGCGCCCCCATCAGGTCCAGGAGATGGTGCTGCCGCGCCCCCACCCTGTCCAGGTGATGGCACCACCACGTCCTGTCCAGGCCATGCAATCCCCGTCCCTGTTCCTGTTCCGGCTCCGGAGGTTCCAGTCCCCGCTCTGGAGGTTCCTGTTCCTGCTCCGGAGGTTCCAGTCCCGGATCCTGACCCTGCTCCTTTCCTCTTAACCGCCGGGGCCGGTTCCCACCCACCCTGCCCCCTGGCTCGCCCTTGGCCCCTGTGGCTTGTGGGGCACCTGCGGGTCCTCCGGCTCCTACTCGGCGATCGCCTGCATGTCCTCGTCCCACGCCTTTGGCCCTGCCTCCGACGTCTCGTTAGTCGCCTGTGGGTTCCCCCGCTTCGGCTCCTCGGCTGCCTGCGGGTCCCCCCACTGTGGCTCATCGGTGGACTGCGCCTTCTTAGGCTGTGGCTCCGCCGTCGCTTGCCATGCCTTTGCCTTCCTCCTCGCCTTCGCTGGGGTCCCCTTCACCTTCCTCCTCAACACCTCCGGTGCCCCCTTAGCCTTCTTCCTCGCCTCCTCCGTCCGTCCCTCCGCCTGCCTCCTCGGCCCCTGCAGCTTCCGTTGTGCCTGTTCTGTGTGTCTGTCCTGTTCCCGGTGTCCCGTTGTCCCGGTGAAGAGAGGGACAGAGCTGTCAACTGATCACCACCTGGTGGTGGGTTAGCTCTGCTGGTGGGGGTGAAAGCCAGTCAGGTCTGGCAGGCCCAAGCGTATTGTGAAGGTCTGCTGGGAACGTCTGGCGGAATCCCCTGTCAGAAGGAGCTTCAACTCCTACCTCCGCAGAACTTCGCCCATGTCCCGGGGGAGGCAGGGGACATTGAGTCCGAATGGGCCATGTTCCTCGCCTCCATTGTGGAGGCAGCTGACCGGAGCTGTGGCCTTAAGGTGGTTGGTGCCTGTCGTGGCGGGACCCCTTGAATCCACTGGTGGACACCGGCAGTGAGGGATGCCGTCAAGCTGAAGAAGGAGTCCTATCGGGCCTTTTTGGCTTGTGGGACACCAGAGGCAGCTTATGGGTACTGGCGGGAGAGGCCATGGAGAACGACTTCTGGATGGCTTTGAAGAGATTCTGGTCCACCATCCGGCGGCTCAGGGCGGGAAAGTGATGCAGCAATAAACACTGTATATGGTGCGGATGGGATGCTGCTGACCTCAACTAGGGATATTGTGGGTCGGTAGAAGGAATACTTTGAAGACCTCCTCAATCCCACCGACACACCTTCCAATGAGGAAGCAGAGTCTGGGGACTTGGGGGTGGACTCCTCTATCTCTGGGGCAGAGGTCGCTGAAGTGGTTAAAAAGCTCCTCGGTCGCCGAGCCCCGGGGATGGATGAGATCCGCCCAGAGTTCCTTAAGGTTCTGGATGTTGTAGGGCTGTCTTGGCTGACACGCATCTGCAGCATTACGCAGACATCAGGGGCAGTGCCTCTGGATTGGCAGACTGGGGTGGTCGTCCCTCTCTTTTAGAAGGGGGACCGGAGGGTGTGTTCCAACTACAGGGGGATCACACTCCTCAGCCTACCTGGTAAGGTCTATTTGGTGGTTCTGGAGAGGAGTGTCCGTCGGATTGTCGAACATTGGATTCAGGAGGAGCAGTGTGGTTTTCACCCTGGCCATGGAACAGTGGACCAGCTCTATACTCTCAGCAGGGTCCTGGAGGGTGCATGGGAGTTTGCCCAACTAGTCTACATGTGCTTTGTGGACTTGGAGGGGCAGTCGACCATGTCCCTCGGGGTATCCTGTGGGGAGTCCTCCGGGAGTATGGGGTGCTGGGCCTCCTTATAAGGGCTGTTCGGTCCCTGTACGACCGGTGCCAGAGTTTGGTCCGCATTGTCGGCAGTAAGTCCGGTGAGGGTTGGACTCCACCAGGGCTGCCCTTTGTCACCGATTCTTTTCATAACTTTTATGGACAGAATTTCTAGGCGCAGCCGGGGTGTTGACGGTGTCTGGTTTGGTAGCCTCAGGATTAGGTCTCTGCTTTTTGCATCACTGCTGACACCGCATCTATCCGCCTGTCAATCTCCCGCTCCATGCTTCCCTCTTGTTCTTGTTCAGGAGTGAGGGAAGCATGGAGCGGGAGATTGACAGGCGGATAGATGCGGTGTCAGCAGTGATGCGGGAGCTGCATCGGTCTGTCATGGTGAAGAAGGAGCTGAGCCAAAAGGTAAAACTCTCAATTTACCGGTCGATCTACGTTCCTACTCTCACCTATAGCCATGAGCTAAGGGTAGTGACCGGAAGAACAAGACCGTGAATACAAGCGGCCGAAATGAGTTTCCTCCACAGGGTGGCTGGGCTCTCCCTTAGAGAAGCTCAGTCATTTGGGGGAGACTCAGAGTAGAGCTGCTACTCCTCCGCATTGAGAGGAGCCGGATGAGGTGGCTTGGGAATCTGGTGAGGATGCCTCCTGGACACCTCCCTGGTGAGGTGTTCCAGGCATGTCCCACTGGGAGGAGGCCCCGGGGACGACCCAGGACATGCTGGAGAAACTGTCTCTCGGCTAGCCTGGGACTGCCTTGGGATTCCCCCGGAAGAGCTGGACGAAGTGACCGGGGAGAGGGAAGTCTGGGTTTCCCTGCTTAGACTGCTGCCCCTGCAACCTGATCCAGATAAGCGGTAGAGAATGGATGGATGGATATTACTATGTATTACTACATTATTATACATTATTATTACTATGTATTACTATGTATTACTACACGCCCATCTGAAGCAGCTTGGGGGGACACTGTTTTCAAAGACTTTACTCAAGAAAAGAATTGAAATGCCCAGCTCCTGCCTGACATTTTCCATTATACAATCAAAGGTCAATCACAGAAACACCCACTGTGGGAACACAATCTACATACGCGACCCTCTCACCCAGGACCTGCAAAACCGGATAAACTCAAGCTCACTGCCAGACAGTCAGATGCGTTCAGCACCCCAGAATCCAGTTTATGACTTAAAAAAGTAAATAAAAATAAAATAAAGTACTATTGAATAAATAAAACTATTGACCACCTAGCAAAGAACTAGACAGGAGGACGAGACAAAGTAAAACACCAGAAACCTCGCAAGGGTGTCCCCACAGCATTCGAGGTTTTGATCGCAGTTCCCCAGAAGGTCAGAGGTTCGTTTTCACTAGCGTCTCACTTAGTGCTGGTCTTTAACAGAACACTGCCACCTACTGTCTGTCAGAGGCGTCGGCAGCCTACTCAGAAGACGGGGATCCTCGTCAGTAAAGCCTGGAGCCAAATCACTCTCATATGATGGCTTCTCACCTCTGCACACAGGCTTGCATTCACAGGGCCGACAAAGGACAAATGGGCCCGCAAACTGCACAGAACAGACTGGACGCTACTTTTTGGGCCTGCTCTCAAGTACTGAGCCCAGGTGTGTGAAGTGAGCCGGTTTAGAGGCCCATTAGCAACATGGTCACCAGGCTGGCACCTTATAACCAGTGGTACCCCCCCCCCCCCCACCCCCCCGGCTACAAACAGCCACTACACTAGGCGAGGTCTTGAAATGACATCTTGAGCGGAGACCCAGAAACAACAAATCTGACCTGAATATACCCTTACTGTAGTACTGGACAAGGCCTTCCCATAGTTCCTGATTAAATTTTTTGTGAAATGCCAGATGGTACCTGGTGCTCACAAGCTGATGATTTTTCATTTTAAAATGAAACAACAGGAATGACTCAAAACACTGTTGACAGTGAGCAGGCTTTCTGACAAGCCTGCCGCAGTATACTCGCTCCAGTCTCCCTCTGAAGACGTGATGGATGTCAGCTGGTCAATATTTTCATAACATTATACTTCCAACCGGAGGAGGCGAATGAAGCCGTAAACCCATAAATACCCCGTTGTGTTCGCCTGAACCTGAGCCAAGGGTGAATTTGTCAACAGCCCGCAGAAAGAGAAGTGTGTCTCTTTACAAAAGTCTCAATTTTTTTGAAGGAGTACAGAGAAAATGCTTGTAGAAAGTGGGAAAAAAAACGGATTAGCAGCGGACTGAGACTGGCAGGACTGGCAACACCTCCTAAATACAATTTACCTTAACATAAAAAAATAAATCTCTCATTCCAGATAGGGGGCACTGTGCGAATTAGTGAGTTATGACGCTGTGGACAAAGCCCAGGGCCAGCATACAGATGTCACCGCTGGGCCCCAGAGAAAGGCCCTAAACCCCCAACAGCTCCAGGGACTGTCTGACCCTGCTTTCTTAAAAGCGTACATCACTGTGGATAATAGCGTTTGCTAAATAAATAAAATATAAGTACTGGGAGTGTTGCTTGTTTTAGAACAAACCCCCAATTTAGCCAATTCATTCTAGTCTGTAAAATACAACATTCTACCAAGAGCACGCACATGTGAATGAGAAACATTGCTGCTCATACGTGGACACCAGTACGAAAGCAGTGGGGCATTCAGCCATGGGCGTAAATCCTGGGGGGGACGGAGGGGACATGTTCCCCCCCATCCGAGAATTGTCC
Source organism: Petrocephalus schoutedeni (assembly GCA_026780765.1). NCBI lineage: Eukaryota > Metazoa > Chordata > Actinopteri > Osteoglossiformes > Mormyridae > Petrocephalus > Petrocephalus schoutedeni. Next base: position 4,041,637 of record JAODKL010000001.1, read on the forward strand.
CCCGCAAATAACTATAATGACGCAGTCTCCATGCTACAATAATAATGACAGAAGCAAAGTTTTTCACTGTGGGGACATATCTTTATAAGT
>JAODKL010000001.1:4051756-4062998 GCA_026780765.1 Petrocephalus schoutedeni
TAGTGTATACATGTTCCTGTTCTGTCCCGTTCATCAGAATAAACGTCCTTTTTGAATACAGCCTGCATTATGGGTCGCCGATCCCGCAAAAATCACAACATCAGGTATAAAAATGTAAGTTTCCGGTACATCTTTGGTGATTATATAGGATAAAAGCAGTTGCACATTCACTCTGTTATACACGTTCACTGGGGTGATGAGTTTTTAAATGTCTAATGAAATTTGTTGTGTTAAATGTCTTTGCATTGGTTCCCCCACGGTGTGCTTGGACCATGCCCTTATCGCAGATGGCAAATTTTGAGTCCCAGGGCCTGTATTCGTAGAGCCAATATCTTGGGCGTAACAGTCTCCTTAGCAGGGAAAGATGCCAATACAGAAAGATTCTTTACAAAGCAGAAAACAAAGAACCTGGTGGTTTGTTGCTTTGATTTTTGTGTTAGATTGGTTTTCATTCGGTAATCAATATTGGACATGGCAGCCAATCCATCAATTCATCAATCCAGCCGTTAATATAGACTCAGAAACCAGATAGAAGACAAAACATAAAACAGGATCAATTGCATGCATAAAATACATACACAGCCAATATACAAAACATACAAAAATTATTTTAACAGAATATTAATTCGTGTCCAACAATATTTTGCAAAATAGTCATTAGTACCATGTGGAAATGAACCTTGTGCTGGTTAAGCACAAGATGATTTCCTTTTCAGTTTCTTAACACTATTAAAAGTATACAGTCCTGTAGCCACAAACACCTCCCTTGCACTACACTATCTGAATATCTTAAGTACTATTTTCAGGACATCATTATATGCTACTTTAAGTCTCTGCATACTGCTTTTTCTATAGTTTGACCACTAGTGTGCAGTATAGAGTGGTGTATATTATGGTCCGAACAGAAACATCTTCACTTCCTCTGAAGTTCGGAGCACACCAAACTTGCGTAGGAGATTATTAGCTCATGCATTCACCATGTACCATTCATCTACAGTAGACTTCATCTGCTGACATCGATGAACACATTATGGTATTTTACACAGCTGTCAGAGTGCTCCATATCACACTGCCACTCAGCAGGTATGACTGCTAGGGTCATTTTTGGCTACTCGAGTCTGATCTGCTCCTCTCTACTGTGTCTCACGAGTGCTACTGGGACGTCCTTGCTGAAATTCTTCTGCCTCTGTTTGAGCTACACCTTCTGAGAGAAACCGGATCTCCTCTCTATGGATTTTCACATTTGATGAAGATGGAATACTAACCCATAAACACAAGTTTAGTAGGCTCAATGGGCAGTCAAAATGAGTTGCTTCGTAGGTCAAAGGAGCAAAGAAAATGAAAGCCACGGGCCATGGGCCACAGATCATTTTGGTCCCCATGTGTTGTTCCAGCTGAATTAACACCAGCTTAAGCATATAACATGCGTGCGCACACATACACAATTTTGCACAAAAAAGCTAATACTGGCTATAGAGCAAAGATGGAAATCACAGTAAAGTACATTGCAATGGTCATGTCATCCACATCTGTGGAATCTTTTCCTTGTAGACCCATGGAAGAAATGGCAACCCAGGGATCGAATGTACAAAACTACAGATGTGGCTCTTGGATCCCAACAGCCCCCAAGATAAAAAAAGAAAAGAAAAAAAATGAAGATCACATAAGTATTTCAAACCTCAGCAGCTCTGTTTAAAGCAAAAGGAAATAAAATCTAAATCGATCAAGGATTTCTGCTGGTATTGTGTAAAATATATACTTATATATTTAAAATATGTACTTATATATTTACATATAAATGTTGCTGACTAATGTGAAGACATCCACACTGGGTTTTCATGGGTCCCATACAATGAACCCCGATTTCTGTAATTTAAAGAGAGTTGAACAGCCTCAGCAAATCCACTCCATGTCCTTTATCACCCTGTGGGTCTATAAAGTGCATTCCACAAGGACACAATTCGCCATTCAGCCTTGGCAAACGTGGCACCTTTGAAAGTGCAGAGGATAAAAGGCAGCATTGTGGGTGTATGTGTGTCCCGTTTCCCTGTCCTCACGAGGCCACAAATGAGCCAATTTTGACACATTCAGACAGCACTTGGCTTACAGTAAGTGCCTTTTGGAACCTGCACTCACCTCAGCCTGAATGGAAACAAAGAGGGTGATGTAAGGTGAGATATCTAGAGGATCTTTTGAAGGGATGTAAAAGGGCCCTAATCCTCGCCCACAAATCCAACCGCTAACAAAAGGTGGAACGCCAATGTGGAGGGGCCGGCACCAAGCACCCAATCCAGCCTCCATACCACCTGAACTCTTATTGGAGTGAGGCATGAGTGGGTGGCTGGTGAGTACCATACTTTTCTATCTCAGCTCTACCTCAACTTCCTACCAGCAAGATGGAAAGGAGATACGGTCAACAAAGCCAGCGGAAAAGCCAAAATGTCTCTTACTGCACTGGGTGCCCTCCCAGTCTAACCAGCACACCTCTCTATGGGTTTCAAAGATGTAACCCCCTCCCCCACCACAAAAAAGACACTAGGTCTCCAGATCAAACATGGCCCATTAATGGCCTCCATCTGTTGGGAGTGTGGCAGTGGACAGTGATGGTGATTCATGGGCCTGGCGTGCAGGAGTCCCAAACAGCTGCAGGCTGCACCTGTGAGAGTGAAAAGGCAAAACACAAGCCTGCAGGACCAGTATTGCATGAGGGGGCCACCAGCACCCCCAGTAAGGTCTTCTGCTCTCACGTGCCTTATCGAGTTCCAGACACATACACAAACACACAGACATAATATCCACCTATCAGCTATTAGATCACCCATTCCTCAACATTGTTTCCTGCTGTGAAATGTTAAAAAATTGAATACAACCCCCTAGAGATTTTTTTTGGTTAACAACAAGACAAAAAACTATTGCATAATACAAAGGGCACTAAGGACCCCCAAATCTTTATGGCCTAAACAACAAATCCCTACAGTTAAACAATTAAATGAAAGGACCTGACACTTTATTATAAAGAGTTTAAAAGTCTTTGAGGCACTGAGCAGGGTTTTGAAAGGGGTTTACTACACATCTTTTGTGACACACATGGCCACATGTGCAAATAGCACCAGTTTTCATTAACCGGGCACATTTAATTGAACCGCTTCATTAACTGGACTGGGAATTGGAACTTGGGGTGGATCAAATAGCAACTGGGTGCGTGTAATACAAACCCCTCACCCCTTAACCCCTTGACTCATTGTGTCCGGGCGCTCACCGCACTGCCTGCAAACGGGGCCCATGAATAGGGCCAGGGGGCACCGACACTCCACTAAGAGTCTGTCTCCTGCCGCCCCCCATTGACATCTCGCATTAACGACATTCCCAGAGGGGGACCGCTCTCCCACCGGGTGCAACCCGGACGGTGAACCAGGCCAGGCCCTCCTCCATTGTACATCTCCACCTCCGCTTCAGCCGTTCATTCATGAGTGCCCCTTGGGGACCCCCTGTTTCTCAGAGGAACCCGCCCACTTCTCGCCGCAGACAATGCCGCACCGAGCTGGAACATTTTCTTGACCTGCTTTTCAGGGCCCAATACAGGAAACAAGTGCCCTTCATACCAAACATTCAAGATTTACTCAAAATCATTTGAGTGCCATTTCATAATGGGGAGCCATTGCTTGTGTCCATAAGACTTTGCAGTCCTGGTGTATGTAGGTCAATAAGGTCATCCTCCAACAAAGGGAAGGAAGATAAGGAATCCAAAGAGATCTCAGCTAAAGGGGAATTCTGAGTTCTACACTTTCACTATACACATACAGGGTGCAGAATTTGGATGTTAGTGTTGAGTTTCAACCCTCTCCTGAAAGACTAACCAGTCCAGATCAACAGACCTAGCCACCATAAAGCATTTTCTGTACAGCATTTCATTCATTAATGTAGACGAGAGAACCTATAGCAATCAAAATAGGATTCAAATGTGCAATGCTTCTCCACTTAAGAAGATGCACACTGCTATCATAGTCACATTGTTCACCTAATGGGCTGACCCACATTGGATGTGTCCTGCAATGCACTGGAATCCGATGTAAGGTGTCTGCTGCCAGTACAGTGCCACCAGATCGCCGTGACCCCATCCCAGATAATCAGGTATGGAAGATGGGTGGATTAGAGAAGCAAGTTATTATGGTACAGAAAAGGTTTCACAGCTGCATTCATAAAACGTCATGACATCAAACTACAGGCAATTCTAAAACCTGACAGAAAAAAATAAGTAATAAGGGTAATAATAATGGTAAGATGTTGAAATATGAAAATTTGGAACAAAACATTCAGTCTGCTAACAAACGCTCACAGCACAGGTGGTTTTGAATAAAAGGTGATAAAACATGTTTGACATAAATGTCACTAATTAATTGCTGGTTTGTCTAACCAGTTGCTCTTAAGGTACAATTTATTTTCAGAGATCCAGGGATTAAACACACACACACACAAGAGAAAGAATTTTCCTAACACAAGGATTTTGTAGCCCATTTGTCCACACGGCAGAGGTGTGCCATGCTATAGAAAAATTGTAGTGTTTTAACGTTTTAAATCTTGCTTTATTTTGGGTGAATTAGGGATTATAGAACCTCTAGTAATCAGCAAAGCCTTAGAAGGCAAATCTCATGTCTCATTACTCCAAGGCTTTCCTCTTATGAAGAGATTCAGGAAAGATCAAAGACATCAGGAAGGGATTTGCTCACTGATATTTCATTGGAGCGAATGTGATGAAATGGTCCATTATGAATGGGGTGGAAAGTGAGGGGAGGAGGAAAAAAACTTTATATAACTCTCTCTCTCTCTCTCTATATATATATATATAGCCACAGGTCTTCAGGCCACTTACATTAAGAAGTGAATATTTTGTTATTTTGTTAGCATATGGCAGAGGTAGAGGGAAAGTGATAGGCAACCACATCTCAGGCTAGAAACCAAGTATTAGCAGGCACTATGCAACAGTGGCATCTGTAGCATGCTTGACGTAACAAGGAAATAAGATTGCGTGCCCCCGGACTGCCAGGTACAGAACTCATCTGGAAAGCACTGGCTGCAATTAGCTTAATCTGATTTCCAGAAATCCTTAATGGTTACCGGTGAAGAATAATGCCCAGATCTGGGCAAACAGTGTAGACAGTCTGACTAATGAGCAGATTTAGCATGATCCTCAAGGTTGCTCTTTCAAGTAGTTCCCATCTAGATTTTCCTATTTTAAAGTTGAAAGTTTTGCAACTTTGGTAAACACATTAAAAAGCTTTAACTGTTTCTGAACCAATGAGCCGAATTGCTCCTCTTATATTAGAGACACGGAACCGGAGGCGTAGCAAAAGGACAGGAGAGTCCCCCGAGGATGGTCAATTACACTGTACATTGCTATGACAAATCAGCTTTATTTGTGTAGTCTGCTTTTCACAAAAGTGAAAATTAATTTGTAGGGATGCTCCAATCAGGGTTTTTTGAGCCGATCACCGATTGCCAATCACTAGAGTCAGTATCAGCTGATATCGATCACCGATTGCTGATCACAGTTCAAAAAACATTTTCTAAAGTGTTCTATTAATTGTCTAGCATTATTTATTTATATTTATAACAATAAAAGTAACTATATTAACTGCACTAGAGAAATATGAGGAAGCATTAAAATTGACAAATGTTTATTTATTGGAACTCAACAATTTATATTTTATGTGCCTTCATATGTAATCAAAGTTGAATGTGCTGAGCATTATGCGCTACGTTTCAAAACAAAAGTAAACTTGAGAAACAATTTCAGTATAGGCTATATAAAGCAAAAAAAAACTTCCAATAGACAAAGCAAAATACAGGGCCTTTCTAAACATAGACTTAATACAAATTTAACAAAGTAAAATGCCAACTAAGACAGGTTATATAGCTAACTTATATGTAAAACATTCCTCAACATTTATGTTAAGCATCGACAGCAAGTTTTTATATATGAATATGAGCACCTCTGTGTGTTTGGTGGTCAGCCTGTTCCTGTTCTTGTCTACAATCTTCGCCCGCAGTGCTGAAAAGTCGCTCACTATCTACACTTTTGCACAGTGCGCAAATGTACGCTTGTGCAGCAGCCTCGAGTGCAGGGAAGCGGCTTTTATTACGTCATCTGATCGGTGCTTCTGAATGGCTTTTATAGAGAGCGCTGATCAAAATATTTAGAAGGAATATCGGCCGATAATGATCAGTGGAGGATCGATCAGAGCATCCATATTAATTTGGAATTCACACTAAAATATGTATGACATGTTGAGGGAGGGAAAATTGAAGGGCCCCATGGTAGTTTCCTTTTGCCTAGGGCCACAAAAGAGTCTCTAGAACCACCACTGCACTGGACACAGTTATAGTAATTATTCCATATACATTATACATAGGATAACTGGCAGAAACTAAACTACAGAACAAATGATGATCATGATGGTCTTAATTGACTAGGCAGACTATGGATTTGATCAAGTGTCCAGGTGGCCTCACATACAACTTTCAAGGGCCATATTCCTTTGTGGTGGCAGCTCCAAGGCATTAGCACCCAGTACTACATTACGGAAAAATCTGCACATTTCTCGGTTTCCTGAGTGACAGTTTCCAGTCAAAAAAATGCATAGCCTCCCAACAAACAAGCTTCAACAGCTACAGTAAAACAAAGCGCCCTTTTCACAGCCTAAACTGAACACAGATTCTAATCTGATATAATCCATCCTGGGCTTATTGCCAGCTATCTCAGAACAGGTCTTCCTTGAGCAAAAAGATAACAGAATATTAAAACTGTTTCAATCACAATGTCACAAAGGCTCACATCTGCCTCTTCCACACTCTGAAAAATGGCACATAAAACTACGCGTTTGCAAGTGGACCCCAAACTCATGTAGACTGTGGCTGAACTGGTTAAGGAACTTAAACACGACAACTTTAACTTTAAGCAGCATGTAATCCTAGTTAAATCCTCAGTCATACTCAACAGATCTTGACTAATTCTATAATAGACGCCAGTAATGAGACTTAACACAGGCATTTGAAAATGAAAGAGTTCTTTTGAATGGAAGAGTTGCTACACTGCAAGTAACATTTAGTACTGTAAGACAATACCTTGGAGTGCATAACTTAAAATATACATTTACATGCAATGTGAGTCTGACACATGATGCCCAGTCTTGGATCTAAAGGACACCACCAGAAGTTTTCTGCAGGCCTGAAAGACCAGTAGGCAGACTAGCCTGCGCTTAACATTAATCTGGATGATCAGCAGACTGAGGAATATTGCTGGAAAAATGTGCCCATCACCAGACAGCCCAACCACACAAGGTTAATTTGACCAGATCTGTGCCAACCAAAATAAGATGATGATCTTGGACTCTAACCATTTCTGTAAGTTGACAAAGGGGAGGAAAGACAAGCCTTGCAAGAGCCCAGGACGGACGTCATCTCCAAAGATGGGCACACCAGTTGAAGCCTTGACAGCACCTCTAATGATCCGGCCGATTTTATTAACGTCATCATCTTATGGACGGTATGTCCATGGCTTTACGGCAGGCTGGCTTTTCTCCACCTCCAGGATTCCTGCACGTACTTGGCAGACTGCGGTATGTGCCCCTTGGCAGCATGATGCCCGGATGGTGCTGCTTAATTCCTCTCCAGCTACCCTCTCGGCTCAGGTCTTGCAGAACAAGAGACAGAAGTAATTCTTCTCGTTCTTTGGGTGTTGAATCCGTCTGCGGAAAATTCATTATCATCTGACGAAGTGCACACAGGCCTACATCTTAAAAAAAAAAAAAAACATATCGGCCAGCATACCCTGGTCCTTCCCTCGTCCTTCAGAGATTTTGCCAGCTGCTGACATCAGTTTTCCTTAACCCCACACTCTCAGAAGGTTTCTTTTGCTTACTGCTATCCCAGACTAGTCTGTGGTCTGATAGGTGTGGCCTGGCTCACTCCTGGGCCAGTCATGCGTGCAAGGGGCTACTGTAACCCAAGCCTTTTTTAGGCCTGACTCAAATGGCAAGTCTGCACCATACACCATGCAAAGGATGATGTAAAGCCAGGCCGTATTAATACTGACATTCATGTCAATCATCCAGGACTGATATGCAGGGAGAATCACAATGGCTTTATGGTTACTGACAGATACAGGTCTTCTGAGGTCCTCAAGAGTATGTTTCTTTGTAAAGTTACAGGACAGCCCTATACCCATTAGACAGCAGTATCGTCACTCTGAAGCACAACCATCATCCCCACCCAGCTCCTAGGAGAGCTCCAGGTATGGTCAAAACTTCTGCACTGTGCAGACCACAAGAAAAAGGAGGGGGTTTATTTTGTTTTAACAACTTTAAAAACCCTAATTCCCTACAGTTCAGTGGCCACTTATGAACAGTAAACACCGGAGAGAGCAAAAATCAGCCAGCTTTGATCCCACACCACTGACCATGTCCCTAAAGGAACCCTTGAATAATAACAATTAAAACTAATGCCTGTTTTTCCATGGAGAGAAATAACTCCCAGTCAGCAATAAGTATTTTATAATCCACTCCTTTTCTCCAGGCTTTTGTTCAACAACCTGGTTTTCGGGCAGAGAAAGTAAAAACAGTCAAGTTTGGCTCTTAACTGGGAGCTGAATAGAACCTGCTGCTTCCAACAGTTACATTTGTGGAAAACCATTAAACAAAATCTTTTATCTGGCATTGAACCTAAACAAAGCCCTAGAAGAGGAAGGTTGTACTGGCATATACAGGATTAACGAATTTCCATGGCGTGGTAGCATGGAGAGATGATTTATTCATACACGCATTCGGAGCTAACCACATAACAACCTGCTGATGTTTCTTGCCTGCGCATGCACAATAATCAGGCTACAATGTTTATAGTAATGCATTACTTATTAGCACTGTGAGATACTCCAAAAACAACACACAGTGCTGTAGCTGCCACAGCCATGTCATTCTCTCAAGCAAATCATAATAAAGCCCTTTTCTTGTTTGGCAAGATGGCCAGCAAAAATTGCCAAGGTGAACTACAGTCGCCCTCATGTGGATTCCTGTAGTATTACAGCAATGATTAATGCGGGAGATGTTTCTTATTTTTAAAGCAGTGTCACAACATATACAGTAGGGACCGTTAACTGGATGCCATTAACTGTATCCAGACACCACTTTGGATGGGGATGGTGGGTGCCCTTTTAAAATGATTGTGGTAGGAAAAGCATCACGCCATCCTATTATTTCCAACCCAAAAGAATGTACCCATGGCCAAATCAGTGTATTCAACGGTGGACAGTGTTTGTTATTAGAGTGCTTTATTTCACAAATCAAAAAGACTTAGTATTAATCTGCAACAAGTGTAGTCAGCTGTGTGTTCTCACCTGAATGATAGAAATTACTGACGGAAATTGCTATCCTTTTTGTTTGTGTACACATGTATGACAAGGATTGCCTAGAACTCCACTACTCTGCCTCTGGCCTTACACCTCTTAACTCAGATTTTAATTAATTACTGAAAACTGATATTCAACTAATGAAAAATCATATAAATATCCTCAAACATTTCTAGCATGCCTGAGCTGAAAGGCAGATTAAATTGGAGGCCTTTGAATCATTCCTCAAAAAAAAAGGAGCAAAGGCGCGAATCCACAGCATTGAGCAACCAAGTGAAATATGTTCTGCCAGCTAGAAGTCAGGTCCAAAAGGAGACATGATTTCCAGACTTTTGGACTCGGAGCAGGATGGATGGGCAGGCAGATTTTTCCACTACAAGGATTAAGCTCAGCCAGCAAAACACACGGGCCTCTGCAATGGAAACGTTGCGTGCACGTTTCCACGTGGAGAGTCAAAGTCCGCGCTGCACGAAAGCCCTGCCACGTCAGTCCCAGATGCTGAGGCTTACTGCCGCGCCCACGCCGAGGGACCTGCTGTGGAGTCCGATTCCTATCATCTGCTGCTCTGACTATTCCCGTAAAGACACCGGTCAGAGTGCCAAAACTGAGCATTTTTTTCCATCCCTGTGAAGCATCGTCACTCAGGAGGCAGAAACTTCACACTTAAGTTAGTCTTGCCGACTGCACGCACACAAAACTGCCAGTGCACACAGTTAAGACTTCTTCAAAATGAAAATGGTTATTTTAAAACCGATGATTATTTTCAAGCCGTACTCTAGCAAACAGACCATACGTAAGAAATAACCAGGTTGTGAACATTACCCACTAGCACAAGCCACAGCCCCAGGTAACTGCACGGCATGTGTCAGAGGGGGACTGACTGGTCAGGCAGAGACGGCATAGAGAAGATGCCCTGTTAAAAATCACAAATGAAGAGGTGCATAGAGGGCTGTAGCCCCCTTATGCCGCCAGCTCCTGACAGGTAAGAGTTTCTATGGGTCACATCTGGATGGGGGAGGGGGGCATAATTTTAAGATAGGGGTGGGGGGTATATTATTATATTCAGTATCCATCTCTGTTAAGGGGGTGGCACAGTGGTTAGCACTGTTGCCTCACCCCTCGGGGACCAGGGTTTAAGTCTCCCCTCAAGTTCCATGCATGTGGAGATTGGCATGTCATCATGGGGTTTCCACTGGGTACTCCAGCCCCCACCCCCCAGTCTAAAAACATGCTGAGGCTAATTGAGGTGACCAAATTACGTGTAGGTGCGAGTGTGCCATTTGATGGGCAGGCCCCCTGTCCCAGGTTGTTCCCTGCCTGTACAACACTGTAGATGACGAACTGTAGAGAAGCCGCTCTCAGCTAACCCTGTTTACCAGCCAAATGGAGAATTTGGGAGACTACACTGCTCATGTGAAATGCAGTTTCACAAAATACCAATAAGGCCAACAAAAATAAATACACCCTTTTAGTAATTAATTTGGTGGTTATAATGCAATTACACCGCTCAGATTCAGAGCTCATACATCCCATAGCTTTTAATGAATTTTAACAACCTTACCTGAATTTTTAATTCACATTGTCGTTTTTACGACACTTCTCGTCATTTTAGTCGGCGTCTGCGAGCCGCTCTTATTCGAACGCTTTCTTCCATCAGCATGTAAATTAGAGAGACTGCAGGTCGTTTACTCCATTTGCCCTGCAGACTCATGGCGCAGTAACTTTCCCGCCCAAATCCGCAAAACACCCACGGCGGGCAAAGAGCGCCCAGTGTTGCCAACTATTTCCAATGAAAAGTAGCTAAAGCCTGCCCGAAAAGTAGCTAAATGTTGCCAGATGACG
>JAODKL010000001.1:4063997-4079744 GCA_026780765.1 Petrocephalus schoutedeni
CTAAAAGTAGCCAAATGAATGGCAAAAATTGCTAAATTTGTTGCTAGGTGCTTTTTGAAAAAAAAGTTGCTAGGGTAGTATGCAAAGTTGCTAAATCTAGCAACAAAATTGCTAAGTTGGCAACACTGGAGCCGCCAACCTGAAGGCGGGAGGGACACGCGCGAAGGTCAAAGGTCACGCCCCCCACCCCTAAATATAACTTCATCCTATGTTTTCGTTTTAAAGATGTTCAAACTGACACTTCGTGACCTTTCAGATAGTTGCCTTACGGTTGTAATATGCACAATAATTCCCTGCAACCCTGGAAAGTAGACTAAACTCAATTAGTATATTTGAGGAAAACATCTCATCATTTAGGTTAAATAAGAAAGAATAAATATATATATGGTTTGCATGTATTTTTAAATAAACGCTTATGACTGGCTGACGCACCCCGCACACCTCAGCTCATGGTTGGACCCATAGCAGGTGGGCGGCCATCGCATGAGGTGATGGGAAGGGGGCGGGGTCAGTATTACCCAATCCCCTAGCACCATGTGCTACAGTAAGTAGCCAAAGGTAAACGTCACCCTGTTATGTTCAAGAAGCTTAAACGCAAGGGTGCTTAAATTCGCCGGCTGTTAAACGGACTGGTGTTAAATTAGTTTTTTTTTCTGCTCGGAGGCGCTTCTTCCTTCAGAGAAGCAGGACTTTCCACAGGTGTCCACGTGCCTCTGACCTTCTGACAGGGGCAGACTCCCTTATTCCCGTACGGAAAGGGAAGTCGGACAAGAGCCGTGCCAAATTGGTCAGCGTTCGGTGTTTAGTCTGCGGGCCACTGTACGGAAAAATGTCCGGAAGGCGGACGGAAGACTGTTGGCGGAACAGCACACTGCAAGCTCGGTAAACGAGCTGCCGCTTCCAGCAGACGGGGGATGGTACGCAGATAACCTACATTTATTCGTGTTATTACACAATGAAGTGCGTTTCCATACTTACATTTACAGCGTTTGGCAGACGTCCCAGAGCGAAGATAGGACCCGAACAGCCTTGCCTAAAGAAATCCATACTTAAGTTAAATAAACGTGTTTCTGTAACACAATTGCAAACAAGCTTGTGCACACATTCATCTGATTATTGGCTATAGTTTTTCCAATTCAGCAGCCAGTTTCCGTAGTCGGCAATCATTTATCTTTGTAATACGATAGTTTTAAGAGTATAAATAACGGTTTAGTTTAGTGGTTTCGGTGAAATACAAACTGAGTTGTCTCTTTAAAATATTCAGTATATAAATGGGTAGAAACTGCGAAAAAGTATAGATACTGCTAAATACAAACTGACGCTGCACTGGCTGCAGTGTAGAGCAATGCTTGATAGTTCCACACGATGGCGCTGAAAACCCACTTTAGTTGCAATGACAGACTCCGTAGAGGCCTCTAATAAACTCATCTTAATGGTTACATTATCGGATAACGCTCCCGCATCCGCATATATGCAACACTGTCCTATGTTTATTGTTTTCACACACAGGGGCTTTGGTCATTTGAAGTGAAGTGGGTCTTCCCTGATTTTTACTTTTTTTTCCCCCTGGTTGTCGACGCGGCGCCTACCTGTCGTCCAGACTGAGCAAAGTCCCAAGAAAGCACAGCCTATGTCAGCTAAAGTGGACAGACCACAGGGCACTGACTGCAGCACAAAGAGTTGGGCACACTGTCCCCTCCAAAGCCATACCTACCAACTTCACCCTGGAGGGATGTGACCCCCCACCAGAAGGTACAGTAAATTCAAAGCCAGGTTATAACCTGAATCTCAATCTGGTTAAAAGGGCGAACAGTTAGGACATACCTACTGACTGAGATGCTAAAACTATGTGGAAGGTGACATCCTTCCCCAGCATGCTGGCAAACTGCAAATAGCTTGCTAAGCATACAAAAGTGTCACAAAGCAAGCAAATATTTATGCATAAATATAGGTATGACTCACTTCAGAATCAGGACCTGCCATTATCAGCATTTTTTGCAAAACGAGAAATCGACTGAAATTAACACTCGTCCATGGCAGCTGAATTAAAATGATTTAATTTACGTTTATTTTCATTTAACGGTACTAATGTTATATATTATTTTACATCTTAAAAACAACCAAAATAAGGTTACACATTTTCTTCATCATCCAAAGAAATTCATCTTTTCACAGCCAAAATGTCTTCGCAATGGCAGAAGTGAAAGACTGGCATATTCTGGGACACCACCTTTCGGTCAGAGATCCGAAAAGGTTGGGAGCAGACACAGTAGTGAAATAGGTAGAGAGGACTCCTATTGCAATATCCTCTGTAGTGCTGTAGTTACAAATGATCACCACTAGGTGGGACCTTTCATCAGCTCCCTTCAATGTTTTGCAGCAAGGCAACTGGGTAAAAAGACACTAGCTAAAACAAACAAGCACTAAGCAAATTAAATGAAAAATAACAGTCCATGCAATGTCTTGCAGTTGTCTTCTGCGGTAAAAAAAAATATGAAGACCTGTTCCTCTTTTTCATCCAGGCATAATTCTCACTCTTCTTGCCAAAATGTTCCAAGTTTTTCTGACTTCCTTTAACTTTCTGGCAAAATTCCCCCCCCCCCCCCAATTCCCGGTGTCTGAGCTCTGTAGGAGAGTGAGACTTTGCTCGCACTGTATGGGAAGAGGTTTGCTTGCTGTTGGGGTGCTGTCGGGGGTCACTCTTCCCACAATGCCTCAGTCTTTCACAAGTCTGTAGATGTGGTGCTGGGCGCCATGCTCGCTAGCTGAAACCTCAAAGACGTAGGCAATGCACAGCAGTGTCTCGAGGGTGTCCCGGTTTGTCACCACCTGCCGGGAGAGACAGTGCCTGGTGAGCAGCTCTGCCCGGGCGACTGAAGGCAGCGTTGACAAAAAAAAAAACACGCCCATGTCGGATCACCCCACAGCCGCCCACTGGCCCCAAGCGCAGAAAAACAGGAACGCCACCTGCATGTTACACTTCCTCCCTGGAGAGGAAGGGGCAGAGCGGCACAGAGAGAAAACAAGGCACTCGTACTGACTCGACCGCACCCCTGACCATAAAACCATCAATTTATTCCGCCCACCTTCCTCCATGGACGACATCCTGTAACATTCACACGCTCTGAAGATTACACAACGCTAATTGTAGATGTGTGTAAATAACTATTTGCAAAAATGATAACTGCTCAGGAACTGAGGATGAGGATATCCCGAGTCAAGTCAAGTTGGTCTTTGTCATACCATCATGCAATCCACAGCATACAGTGGCACAAAATAACATCCCCAAGACCACGGTGTGGTATATATACATAAGGTGCAGACACATGAGAGAGAGGGGAAAAGGGGAATAATAGCTATTAAATTTAAATAGAGAATAAAGATAGTGACGCACAGGGGATCTGTGGGCAGCCACACATTATGACAGGTATGGTGGTTACTGCAAAAATATTAAACATGACGGATGTAACAATGTGACAGATGTGACACGTCGGAAAAGGTGCAGTGTGGGCAATGTCCACTGGATAAAGTGGCCAGTGCTGGTGGTTAGCCTGGTGTTTAATGGGTTCAGAGCTCTAACAGCAGCACTTAAATAGGCTTATAAATGGTCATTATGGTCCTTACTTGTACTTACTGTATGTGCATATATCAATGACGCACATATTTTCTCTGTGTTTCTTTAAGCGAGGGCAGCCATGACACAGCCACCCCTGTCTCCTCCATCCCAGAATTGAAGCCCTTGTATCAGGCCCAGCCTGACAGTAGATCCTGAGATGCTGTCTGTCACGCGGAGTTAATGGACACCCATTAAGAGCACGGTGGGGGTGGGGGGGGGGGGTTCATCTGCTCCCTTCCCCATTGTCTGTCATGAGGCCTGAGCTCACTACCACTTGTTCGGTGATTAAGGAAACACAGGGCAGAGTTGCTAGACACTCAGCTGATAAGTCTATTCAGTAGTGATTACATTAGCGACATTCCAGCTCAGCTTCTCTTCCTGTAGCTCATCAGGTTATGATAGGGAGCCACTATGCCGCTAATTGATAACTGTCATTAAAGGGACATTTTTAACAAATGCCAATCGGCTTCTCGTGGCTTGCAGTCAGCTGACAATCGTGTTCACCGGCTTGTGATCTGTTGTCCACAGTGTGTTGGGAATTCGCCCAACTGGACCTCGGATGAGTATGCCTGGGAGACTAATTTCGGAATTCCTCATATGGGATGACAATGGAGCAGGTATTTACCAATCAGAACAAGTGGTTTGTAGTCAGCAGAATTCCTAGTGCTTCATCTTAAGCAGTTAGTTTGGAAATTACATTAAATAAAGTGCAACTGAGGGCTGCGTGTTGCTCAGTGGGTTAGGGTACTGTTCCTCTGATCAGGAGGTTGGATGTTTGAATCACATGATCAAAGGAGTGATTTGTGTCTTAACTTAACCTCTTAACCCCCAGTTGCTCCCATGACTGGTTGACCCTGCTCTCTCAAAAAATGCACGTCACCTTCTACAAAAGTTCTGCCTCATCCTGGCTGGGCTTGGGACACCCTTACCTGCAGAATGGTGAAATTCTCCAACACACTGTTCATCATGTATTTCTCGGGCAGGTGCTTCAACTTGTGGATGAAGTTGATCATGTACTCGCACAGTGGCGAGCGGTGTATGCGGAAGATGTAGCGGCCGTTCTCAAAGCGGGCATACTCCGTCTGTGTGATCGGGGACACAGCTATGACTTTCATGGAGGTTCCCAACAAAACGAAATTGGCGTTTATTCTACCGAAAAATCATTCATCATGCTGAATCGTGATAGCCTTTCAACATGAGGAAATTGAGCGTGAAAGCCAAAGTGTGGAGTGTACAAATACACACACGCATATGTGCAAAGGAGGGAAATTGACCTCAAAGACAAACCTCATGAATTTAAAGTAAAGGATTCAGCACATCAGCTCAGAGCGAGCCTGATAGGCAGAGGCTAATAGTGACAATTCTGCACAAATGGGATACATGAAGATGGACTATCGTGAGAACGAACCAGATTAGTGGTATTAAGCATTGTGTGCGGATCGTGGAGAGCTGTCACTGGCTCGAAGTGGCTGGGATTATTGGGGAATGTGTTCTGAATCCGGAGTTTGACCTGTGACCTCATCTACTGTATTGAAAAGTCCACTGAGCATCCCAAGCATGAAGCGCATCCAGATCTACTTCCTGGGCATCTCCCTGCCATACTCACTGCACTTCCATTGTCCACCCTTCTCCTCACCTCCACCTTCTCCACCACCTGCTTGCCAAAGGAGCACACTTTGGTGGATGAAGTGATGATCATGTTTTCAGAGCTCTCGTACTGGCTGGAGACACCATAGAAGGAGTTGCTGTCGTCCTGAAGGTTGGTGCTTAGATCTGCCTGCAGGAGCACAAAGATTTTGGTTATTTTTGTTATTGGTGGTGTGCTTGATCACTGTGTGACCTGCCTAGAAGATCCAAATTGAGAATAAAAGACGCAGCTTTGTTTTTCAGCTTGGTGACCCAGTCTTTCATAATTATAACAGAAGATGAATGGATGGATGGATGAATTCATTTACAGCTTCCAAATAATCCAAAATGGGAGAGATCAGAAGGTTCTGTTATGTTGCTCAAAAGTATCAATGCAAGTTTTGCATAATTTGCAAGTAAAATATTGCATGCATGCCATTCATCAGCTACTGCACCAAAGATGTGTATAATAAGTGCATAATACTAGGCATGCTTTTAAATGAATTTATATGGCAAAATAGTCTAATATTGAGTGTTTTTCTTTTATATAGTTATGCCTGAATTAAAACAAGCAAGTATGTAATGTTATGAAAGCAGTATTTTGCTTGTCATAAATGGCTAGCATACAGAAGCTGGTAATTAGATCTACTCTGAGTGGTAACTTTCATGGCTAGAACCAGTGTCCTACTGGGACATGGGTCGTGTCCGAGACTAGCTGAAGTATCCAGGATGACTGGTGGGGATTTGCTTAAGCTGACACTTGTGCCAGTGATGGCAGTGCGGGTATTCCTTTTCCTGCTCTGACCTGCCCCCCAAACTGAAAAGCCAAAGTCCTTGCAGAGAGCTTGAGCAACATTGGTCTAAGCCATCAAAGCTGCCCTATGATTGGACCCTCCCCACCCCACTCAAGAGGCAGGTGCAGGTGATGTGTTAGCCATGCAATGGCACCAAAATGCGCCCCCTCGCTCCCCCACGCTCCTTAACGGTCCATTAATGCAGCCAGTCAGCTTCGCTTATTCCTCAGTCATCCTAACCCCCTCCCCGCCTAATACCCCTATCCATCTTCATCTCCTCATCCCCTTAACCTTCCCCGACCCCGGCCCCCTCCCTGCCTTTAATGGCCTGCAAGGGAATTCATCCAATTACAATCAAGATCCCGCAATTTCCAAATCGAATCACAGAGCCGGGGCGGCTGTGTAACAATTTACAGCGTGCCGCTCAAATTAGATTCTCCCGGCAGTTCCGAGGCGCGAGACAATCTGTTAGGACAGGGCCTGCGGGCAGGGCTGCTATCGGAGGCTGCGAGGCCTACCAGGAAATTCAATCCGGAACGCCATCGCTTTGGAGCCCCGCCAAGCAGCCTGACACGGTTGTCATGCCAACCTGGGCCTCAGGATCCCCGAAGGGCAGACCTACCTCACACACGCATTCTACACTATAGCTTTTAGCCGAACCAGTGTGTTGGAGCAAAATCCACAGCACAGACCGATGGAGAACACTTTAAAAAGGGTGCTTCCTGCCCAGCTGCGGAAGTTCTTCAATCTATTTTGTGATATTGTGTGTCTATGAGATTTTCTGCAGTACGGCCCAATAAGAAATGATTACGACACAGTGGAGCTGCTAATGCTTGAGCTTAGCTATGTGTGGCCAGTTTATTCACTTAAGTATCATTAGCCTTAGTAACATCCTGACACTTACTGAAGTGATTCAGCTGAATTATCTGGCTCATTTGAAGCAGGAACCCTTCTGGGCAGCAATCCGGGTCACTAACTCACACAAAGCGGAGGCCATACCAGCCCAGCTTAGCCCAACACATGTTCTGTCTCCTCTTTTCAGATTGTGGTGACCGGTGTCAATTCCATTGCCCAATGTATCTACGGGATACCACCATAATGCCACAACATCGGACAAATGATTTGTGACTCGGATGAGAGTTTACCTTTGACTAACGTGCGCACACTTTAAACGCAGAAAAATCAGCAGGTGCCAGTGGGGGATCCAGCCTGCAAGGCCGGACTCAACACCATGTGTCCCCAAGCGTCCCTCCCAAGACAAGTGGTGGGGGTGGGATCTATAAATAAGTGTGCATGTGGGATGGGTTCAGCCTGAGAGCGGGGGGGACAGGTGCCTGGGTTCAGATTTCCCCCCTGAAAGAGCAGCCCTGCCACTCGACAGGCCAAGGACTACCAGCTCGCAGTGCCCCCTGTATAAATGAGGCCTCCCCCAGTGCCCACTGTACCCCGTGAGCCAGCAAGCATCCCAAGAATGATGTGCACCCTTCCCAGAGTGCAACAGGGCTGGTAGCATCCACAGGATCCTTGCTCAATGGCCCAACAGAGAGAGATCACACTGCTGAACTGGAGATTTGAACCAGCAACCTTCCATTCACAGCCACAGCAGCCTAACCCACACCACTCCACTCACTCACTCACCCAGAACTTGACCAGGAAGAAGGCCTCAGCGGGCCCTTTCTCAAATAGCTCCTTGAGTCCACCCTTCTTCTCAGGGAATTTGTCATAGATCTGCCTGATATCCACCGCCTCCAGGTACGGGTCGCTGAAAGTGAGGTTTGACTGGCCGATGTGCACGAACAGGTGCTTATTGTACTGAGTGGAGAGAGGGGGCACCGTGGTTACTGGGTGTACCAATCGAGACCCGCCACGACTTTGTGTGGATAAACTGAGGGGAGCCTTACAGTCTCGGGGTCCTGCTGATGCTCCAAGAAAGCAGAGAACTCCAGCATGCGGAGCTTGGAGCTGGCGATGCTGCGGCCCTGCCAGGGTGGGGCGCTGGCCGACGTGGAGAGGCCGGCTGTGCTCTCGTAACCTTGTGGAGTACAAAAGGGTCAGGGAGACACAGTTTGGTGAGGGGAAGCCATTTAGCTAAGGCGTGGTTTTGGGATCTGCTTTCCAAGGACTCTTCTGGACTCTGCTGTAGAAGGACAGCTGAGGACAAGCCTGCATCTGCAGATAAGTGCGCAGTCCATTTTTGGTGTGGCTCATGCTGAATTCATTTCACCCTGTGGCCTAATAAACCATCAATGGCATGCAGCGAGGTTTGTCAAAGCTGGAATGAAACTGAATCAGAAGGGATCTAACGGCCTGTGGCTCCCTGATGATTCCTGGGCCTGTGTTACGGCACTTCAAGTGCCATCAACACCACCATGAAAAGGCCAAAGTGAGTGCCAGGTTGAAAGCTGGGAGCACCTCCGAATCCAAACGAAACAAGAGGCTAAGCGGGGCCGGACGCACCTGTTATGGGGGGTGGGCCAGGGGCCGGGATGGCGTAGCTCTGCTGGGAAAAGGGCTTGATGCTGGTGAGACAAGGAAGGCGGGGCAGCATTAGTAATCTTCAGACATGAATCTACCACAGGATTGCCAAGATAAGTGAACAAAGGACAGTTGCCATTTACACTGCGGAGAAACCTTGCTTCTCAAGTAGTCGTAAAACTTATAATGCTGTTCTAGGACAGATGTAATTCAACTCTGTATATTTTTTTATATATTTCTGACTTTTAGTGAATTCTCTATTCATCTTTTATTACAAGGTTGTACAGTCACTTATGAGCCAACACAACGGACTGTGGGTTTCAAAGCCGCCTGCTTGCCCAGCACCATTATGTAGCATATTATGTGCCGGATTTCTCCTTAGAAAGAAGACCCCCAACACTCATTGAGCCAGCAAAACAATTTAAAAGTAACAGGCTAGAATCTTGCCCAATTCCATCAAATCGACGATGGCCGCATATCGATGGGCTGGATGACTTACTCTTCAGGACCGGGCTGCCCGGGAAGAGGTCCATGCCAGAACTGTAGGTGAAGACATATGGTCATTAGTATGGACACATTACTGCATATCCCTCAGCAGAGAATACCCCCAATGGCTAGAAGACAGACAACTACACGAGTCACTTCAAGAAGCAAGGGTGTGTATGTGCCCACGGCTCCTCACCCCTGCCGCCGTGGAGTAGGCAGGCCTTGACAGCCCCTGCAGCGCCATCTTGTTCTGGAAGGCAGTGGCGGAAATTATCTGGGCAGAGGACATGGTGGCCATACTCTGAAGGGCCTTGTCCTTGGCCACCTGGTCCTGTGGGAGGAGAATGAGCAAGCGCTTAATGCTCCTGGGGGTGTCCCACTGCTCCGAGCTGAGTCCCAGCTCTGGGGAAGACATTGGAACCAAAGCAGATAGTCTGGCTTAGGGGTAATACAGAGACATGGTTTCTCCTGGAAGTGTTTTGATTGGCTGATTCAAGAGCATCTCAGTAGCTGGACCCTTTGGAAAATTATATTGAAACGTTATTTTCTTCTCAGAGCTGGGTGGTGAGGTACCAAGGTGTGAGTAAATACCTAGGTATGGCAGCTGTCCTACCCAGAAGCTCAAGGGCCGTCGAGATACGAAGCAATGGGGGGTACTGTTGTCATCATGCTACAAAGCTAGATTACAGACCTAACAGCTACTGCCCACGCCAGGGACATAAACATATGTCCTCTAACCAAGATACTTACCAAATGCAAAGCCTGGAAGCAACAGCACAACAGTTAATATGGTTCTCTTCTCACATACACTACCACACAATACACAATACAATAAAAAGATAGTTTGCCTGTGATTGAGTCAAGAAATAAAGAGGAAAAAATTGGTGGGTGGGGTTATCAAGCCTGGCCAATTACAGACTGATTATGTCATTGACTGCAATCACATTGGATTGAACCAGCAATTGATGCTGCAATCCCACATATTGTGGGTTTCTATGATCCAGCCCCCCAGTCCTTGGCTCGTCCCAGTTCTTGCCTGTGCTGTCACAGGACTTGCTATGACCGTGTAGTTTCATCGAGTTTTGCCAGAACCTCAGGGACCACAGTTCTTGCATATGAGGCACAAAATCATGGGCCTGTGACTGGGGGGGTCAGTTCTGGGTGAATGCTGTAATTAGGGTTATTCCTCTGTGTTTCCCTGGCCCAGTGAAGGTGGGGGTGGCTTGTACCTTTAGTTTCACCTGGATCTCCCTGGCCTTGCGCCGTGCTAGCACTTGGATGTGACTGGAGACCTGGAGGTGGTCAAACAGGGAAGGCACTTCAATGGCGAACATGACAATGCTGATAAATGATCTCCAAAAAATACTAATTTCCCCTCTCTGCACTGGAATCTTAATACTGAAACCAACACCTACATATTGCACATTTCTCTCCATTCAATTCTATTGCCCATTTTCATAAACATATTTTTAAGCTGCTTTTTCACTGTACTTGTTGTTTTGTCTTGTGTCCATGTCTCAAAGTGTTATGCTTAAATGTGTTACAGATACATATTCTGTGTATTACTGTTTCACTACAACCAACAAGATCGTATTTCAATCCTGTGCATCAAATAGATGACAAAACAGATACTTTAATTTTTCACTTTGATTATTATTACAGACAAATGATTTAATTATCTTCAAGAATACAAACATTCTTCCTTTCCCTATCTGACACTTTTCAGTGATTGACTGCTGGCCTAGAGATATTTTAGGACAAATGATTTGATGGCATGTAGCCACAGCGCGCTGTATTAAATTCCACGGCCATATTAAATTCCACATAGCACTGAGTTTTTATCCTTTCAATACATCCATCCCGGGCGTCTCATTCTAACAAGCTGGAGCGCATGAGGTGAAAGAGAGACAGACTGACATCCAATCCTATAGCATCTGCACTTTGGGGTTTAGACCTTAAATCATCCAGTAACTCCGGACGTCAACATAGGGGGACTTTGCAGTGCCATGGCACATAAAATGGAAAAACCCACGTCAGGTGTCTGACTATCGGAGTTTCTGATTGGCCGAATGGAAGCCGCCTCACCTGCTTCCTGGTGCGGGTCTTCCCTGTTCGTAGTTTGATGTATCGGGCGATGAGCTCATTCCTTCCTGAAATGGGAAAATTGAACATGTTTTCAGGTCCCCCTCAGCTCGTTAAAAAGCCTAGTTCTGGACGCCCTTAACATTAGACCATCAAATTCCTGTTTAACTCATTTTACCTCATACTTTTAGCCAAGTTGACTTATAGTAAAGAGAAGGGTAATAATTTGTGTATTTCATGGGATGTGCATTAGTACTGCAATTCTGTACATGGCAAGCAGCAGTTATTTGTGGTGTAAAATTCTTGTTTTGTTTGTGAAGTTCTGTCCGCCACCTTGCTGATCCACTAAATGCTTGCCGTGAGCCTGTCCAAGAATGCACAGGGCACAAAGCAGGGGACACCATGGCCCATTACAGTCCCCACACTCACACTACCAACAACAAACATGTCACCCATGCCTCATCAGCACTTTCCGGATGCTTTACTGAAGGCCCATTTCAAATCTGTGCATCAAATAGATGACAAAAGAGATACTTTAACTTTTCACTTAATTAAATCATTTATCTGTAATAATAATAATCTTCAAGAATACAAACATTCTTCCTTTCCCTATCTGACACTGCGACTATGCAGGCAAATGAAAGCTGACAGGGGGATTCTGAGGGATCTGGTTCTTAGAGCTGTGAGGAATTACGGTGTTTACCAAGGCTACCCTGCCCACGAGCAAGCTGTGCATGCATGCACCAGAGAACAGACGGCAGGGCTGGGAGGGGTGTGTGTGTGTGCGCGCATGTGTGTGTGACAGACAGGCGGGTCACATTGACAGAGTGAGTGAACTGGGTTGTGGCAGCGAGTGTCCGGTGAGGAGCCCCTGGCTGGACGGATCCAGCCAGCAGCTGCGTCGAATGTCAATGTTTATAGAATATGCCTTTACGCCCGCAGTAAATCTCCGTCTCGTTCCTCTGTCAGGGCTTGGCTTACAGAGCAGGGGGTGCCGTGTGATGGTCATGTGGCCGATCCCCCCACCAGCCCTCCCTCGCCAGCTGCACCTCCATGCTGTTCACATCTGACATCTAACCCCCCCCTGCAAATCATCTGCCCTCAAGTTAAAGGGACGGTGGATTTAACCAAGAAAGGGAGTTGGCGCGGTGGCAGGGGAGTGCAGAAAATCCCCTAGTGGTGAGGTTTGGTAGTGCAAACACAAGGTCAAGGAGACAAATCCCCCACCACCCCCAGCCCTCGTCACGCTGCTGGAATAAACGGCGTAAGAGTCGGAGAACGCAGTCTCGCTCTGGCAGCCAATCAGGGACAGTAGGCGACGGAAAGGCGAAAGCGATCCGGTTCAGCCTCGGCTGGGTTTTCGACACCACGCCTCCGGTGGACGACTCTTAGACAAGCAGACACTTTTTTCCAAAGTGATATACAAAACAGGGTCAGACAGTCCCTGGAGCTATCGGGAGTTAAGGGCCTTGCTCAGGGGCCAAAAAGTGAAATCAGTCTACTGACCCTGGGATTTCAACCTGCAACCTTCCAAGCACAGGCACTACACCCTATCCCACTGGGCCTCACAACACTCCCAAAACCACCAAAAATTGGGAAACTAGATGGAAAACTGTCCCTGCTCTGCTCAAGCTCACACCGCGCCCAGCTGCAATGACCAGCACACAAATTCCCACACGCAATTTCATACTCTTGATGGTTAATGTCCCATGGCGAGGCCTTGTTATCTACCCTACCCCTGACACTATGCGACCCATCCCACCTGTGAAGCTCGGGATTGAATGGCTCTCGATCACCTCTCTTATCTTTCACCCCCCAACGCCCCACATGCAGCCGGATCTATCAGCGTCTTTCAGACATGAAATGTCATCTGTGTAGACCAAGCTGTCAGCGGTCTCTCATTCCCACAAACAAGCTGGCTGTGGCGGTTCCTGTTGGCAAGAGAGGCGGGGCTACATAAGCATCAACCACAAACTGCCCCATGTCCGAGAACTCGGCGTGGAACCTCATGCATAATGACACATTTTTAGAAAGGAGACTGAGTGAAACATGAGCAAAAAGCTTGAGCAATCAAAGGAAGGACTTAATCAATGGAAAAACCAAACACTGCTACAGTATAAAAAAGAAATACCATTACAGGAACCACAAACAATGTTACAGAAAGCAAAACACACTGCTACAGCAAATGAAACACCACAACAGCAAACAAGACACCACTACAGCAAAACACACTGCTACCAGAAGCAAAACATTGTTACAGTAAATGAGATACTGCTACAGCGAACAAAACACACTGCTACAGCAGCCAAAACAAGCAGAGCAAAAGAAACACAGCTACAGGTACAGACACAAAAGTCAGTAGAACACTTAGCAGACCCATTATTGGCCAATGAAGCGGCTGCTGTTTGCATTTTTTTAAAAGCTATCCCATCATTCTTAGTAGCACAGCTGAGTGAAAATAAAGATGCTGCTTGATATTCAGGGAGGAGGAGACAAGATGATGAGGTCATCATCTCCACAGGAAGGTATCGAGGACAGACTCTGGATACCCTCCTTCAGCTTAGGATCCTGGGAAAGCGTGTGGTAATGACCATCTGGAAGCCTCCTCCCCTAAAACCACACCTTCCCCCAAAAAAGCCTTAGTATCCCCTTGCCAGAGTCGGAAAAAGGTCTGAAGATGGACAGCCCTGTAGCTCAGGTAGCGTGATGCTGCGATACGAGCCTCCCAGGCCCGGCCCACAGTAAATCAGCTCCTCCCAGCATGCTCTGCTCTCTCCCCCAGGCCCTTAGAGGCCATCCTCCCTGTGCATTCCTTGCATGCCTGTGTGATGACTGCTCCGGCTGTGCAGCAGCAGTGGGGGCTTGTGGGGGGGCTGTTGAAAAGACAAAGGCCCCTCCTATAGCTGGGTATGGTCCCGTTGCCCTGCACCGCCATCGCTGTTCAAAGCGCTTGTCAGGCACAGCGGTCCAGAGGTAAGGGTCAGTGTCAGCTCAGCGATGCCACCAGATCATCAAATGGGCAGTTTCGGTGTAACACCTTGGCCCAGATTTTAAACCCAAAAAGTAGCACGGGGAGCCCCAAAGCCACCCTCCCCACTTCAAACCCGTGTAGTCACATCTGCCATCCATACGACCCCCTCCTACGCACACTCCTCTCCTCTACACGCCGCGGTGCTGGGGAGACAACAAAGGTCACATTTACAGCGAAGGAATCTGTTGCCTCAGTGCGATTTCCACTCAGATCCTTGGCCGACAAATGCAAGTCTTAAACAGCCAGCCAACGTGCTCCCTAGCGCCCTCCGTAGGGGCACTGCACTCTCTTAAGTTACATTCTAGAACAAGCAAGGTTTTTTTCTTCCTTCTGTCAGAATGTTTGGTGCCCTAATGCAGAATAATGGTGAACAGGTCATGTAAGACACTTAATCAGAGTTTGTGTACATCTCAGCGACTGAGAGATAATGGGAATAATGAAACACCTGCAGAGAACGAATGAAAAAGTGACCGAGGACCTGGTTGGGGGTGTTGGGGGGCTTGGGGGGGGGGGGAGGGCGTGAGGTCATCGGCAGAAAAGCTCTCACGCTTCCTCGAAGTCTGCGAACTGACGGAGTGAAGGTCAGCATTAGGGGTTGGGTTACAGACCAAGGCTGGGGTTACAGCCCATCACATGTGAGCGCAGGCATCAGAGCCGGGGAGGAATTCACATGAACTCCTCCAGCAGTCAACCACTCATGACTTTATCCAGAGTGGGTGTCTCTCTTTAATAGGAAGGCCGCTGGTCACAATCGAAACACGATCGAAAAACAATCAGCCACACAGGGTGAACAAAAGAGGAAGTCATTCAGCTCCGAGCTGAGGATTTGGTGGCTTTCCAGAAAAAGCAGTCAACATTCAGCCATTAACTGTCACTCTGCGGGCTAACTATCCATTTTTTTGGTTCTGTGTCTTGAATGTTTCTTAGTTGAACAGGGAATCTAAATTATGCTGCAAGTGTCTGAAATAAAATTAACTACACAGAGGCAAATGAACTATTTCAAAATCACAAATTCATGTCAATATCAATGCAGTTCATAGAGTTTCACACTATAGACTAGCTTCTGCTGTTAAACAAGTCTTTTTCTGGTTTTAGTTTTATATTCCACACAGAACATGTATGAAAATGTATGAAAAAGGTCTTTAATATTACACAGAGAATGTGACCATAGCCAGGTCTTTCTTTTTCCACATTTAAGGAGACACGGCGGCCATTCTCACAGATTTCAGCATCAGAAAACCCGGAGTGATGTCTGCTCTTTGATGCAGCCTCACTGTCCTTGATACAGACTAACAACATTGAGACCTTCGCTAAAATGACTGATATTTAGGAAGGTTTGTGTGATCCTGGCCTCAGCAGGACAATACACTACTGTTCCATATTCCTCTGCCATTGTGAATTTTAATATGCAAAATATAAATCATGATTGAAATATAAATAAGCAATATCTACACGGCAGTTGTGTTTCATGTATCTTCTGGAAAGCTAACAGCCCCTTGAGTGAGCCGACCACAGTGATGAAGTCTGTGGGGGCCGTTCTCCGTCCCTATAAATCCCTAAGAGGAGCTGGGCTGGGTGAGTAAACTGACGGGGGGGGGGCGGGGGGTTAGGGATTAAAGGCGCTGGGTGGCAGGGGG
>JAODKL010000001.1:4097947-4115599 GCA_026780765.1 Petrocephalus schoutedeni
GGGGGGGGGGGTGGTGCTGGAGTGCACCGCGAGCTGGAGAGCAGGCTCTGACCTGACATGCAGCCTCCATGATTGAGACGGTGTGAGGCTCACTGGGTAATGGTGCTGTGCCTGTAACCGGAAGTGCGCTGGTTCAAGTCCTGTAGCCGGAAGGGTGATTTACCTGCTGGGCCCTTGAGTAAGACCCTTTGTCACCAGGTGCCTCAGGGACTGTCTGAGCCTGCTTTCTTAAAATGTACACCTTGGATAAAAGCACCTGCTAAATAAATAAAATGCAATCTGGTGCTTATTATGGGTTGTCAGTGGGGCTTAACCCTCAATGCCAATGAATAGACCCAAACAGCACCGTTATCCTAAAGTGCTTCTAAGGTGGATCATATGAGGTTTTCCTCTGAGAGACAGTGTATTTTATAATTACACCCTGTCCTCCAAAACGAGAAACCATCATCCCTTCTCTTGAGCCTCATCCCAGAACCAGAGGAATGAGGACAGGGAACCTCATAAACCATATTCTGTACCTTCTGAACCGGGCCAAAAATACTGTGGCGCAAACATTACTGTCGCTGTCAAGCAACAAGTGCTGATTGCACTCAGCGGTGATGAGGAAGCACGCGGCCTGGTGAAGACAGCTCCCAGCGCACAGCTGCTGGCCAGCGGGGCCTACAAGGCCGATTCACCATGAATAACAAGACGAGAAAACCATGTCGAAACCCAAACACGTGCGGAGGACTTCAAAACATGGAATATTCATACAAAAATCACCTCTTATGACTGGAGAGGAACCAAAACAACTGGATATTTTCTTTATAGCTGGATGAGAGTGGTGAGAGTTGTTCTACCGCTATGAGGAAAGCAAGGTGCTGCCGTGACATGCAATCGCAGGGGCGGCTTACCGAGGATGTCCTCGTAGATGTTCTCCTCAGATAAAGTGCGAGTCAGGGACAGCCTGGCCTGGGCGTACCAGTCCACCTGGCTGCAGCCATCTGCAGACGACTGCAGCACATCCTCAAACTCATAGGACTTCCTGGAGAGTGTAAGCAGACAGGAACTTCAGAGTAGTTCTGGGCAGACGTACAGGAAGGGCGGCACCTAGCAGCAAAGCGGGCAGATGTAAAGTGACCGTCAGTCTGCACAGCTAATTGTTTTATTAAATCTGCTGTCTCGGGGGCACAAATGGGGAAGTTGTCCCAGGCCTGGGCTAGGGGCTGGGGCCAGGAGAAGCTGTCATGTGGGCCCAGTTGAAGTAATTTTACCCCGGCACCAGGATATATGCACCAAAGCAATCCTAACTGAGAGTCTACTTTAGAGGGACTTGAACATATTACCTCACTTTGCTATCAGTTGAACATCAAGTCAGTGCCCAAGACAGGTGGCTCGATGAAGCTGTCTCTAGACAAACTGAATGCTAATGAAAACGTAAAATGCCTTAAATGTCCAGATTAGCTGGAAAAAGCACAACTGCTGTGTGTAGCCAACCTCAGCTGGACAAAGTAGTAACTAATGAGGAAACACATATTTACTTCATTAAACTGGCGGCAATGGGACTGAAAATGGGAATATTTCCCCCCTCTTTCTTTCTTCTACAGTCTGTCTTTTTTGGGATGGCATCGTTATGGGGGTTCGGCGGTTTCGCGAAAAATGCTGTGACCCCCCCCGCTGTGGGTCTCCTCAGCATTCAGCCCATTAATACCGCCAGATAAGGAATGGTATGTGGTCTGCTCCTAGGAAGCTTAACAAAGGCAGTCAGGTAGCCGTCGGGCTGGCGTTCACAATCCCGCGGAAGATTCCGGCACAAAACATTTTTTTTCATCCTGAAAACATTAAACCCCAAGGAGGTTTATAGCTTGGAAAATGCTACCAAAAAGCAGATGCAACTGCAAATGTGAAAAACAGAAAACTAGATCATGAGGAAAATGCAAAAAATATCATTAATTCCCAGCCACGGCTTAAGAAAGGCATTGTGTCAGTAAGCCAAGTCGAAATCGAAATCAGCTGACTAATATATTTGTTTTCACTTAGAAAGGTTTTGGGAGTACGACCCTAGTCATTCACTCCGGTATTCATCCACTCTACCTGTTGCTGCTGTTTCTTGTTCGGTCTGCCCTGGGCCTCCTGTTGACCCCAGGGGGAGGGCACGTGGGCAGAGGGGGAGGGGGAATGGAGGGTAAAGGTGGCAGATTTCTACGGCCGAGGGGGCTGGGCCGCGTGTGGTGCTGGAAGGTGCGCCGAGGCTTGGGTAGGGGGTTAATAGATGGTGCCCCGGGTTCCGTGTAAACGTTCTCCAGATGGCGCTCCCTACGGGCTCCGCCAGGCCGCACGATGTCCAGCGTCCCAAAGATGGGCTCTGCTGCCCTCCTCTCGGCCTCCTCCTGTTCCTCCTTGGCGGGGGGGCTGAAATAATTCCCAGGGAGTACCAGGGCGGGCTTAATGGGCCCCTCCTTCATGGCCTGCTCCAGCTTTTTGATGTGAGTCAAAACCAGCCGCTTGTCCTGGACAGCGTCGGCCGATTTCCCCCGGTTGCCCTCCCTGTCCTTCACGGGCCCTTCGGCAGATTCAGGCCCCAGATCCCCCAGCTTTCCTGCATTCTCCTTCCCAGAGTCCTGCCTCTCCCAGATGACAAATCTCTTACCGTCCCCCCTGTGAAGCTCAGCAGGATTGGCGTCCCTCCTTGTGATTTCTGGCTCCTTCCCTGGAGCCATAAGTAGGCAAGGAGATGAGGGAGGGGGTGTGGTCTCCTTCTTGCCCTCCCACTGGGAGATTTTATCCCGAATGCTGGCTGTGGTCTTCAGAGCCACCGGTGCCTTCGGCAGCTTGATGCCACTGGGCAGCCCGTTCTCATTGGCCCGGGGGTCTGTGGCCCTCTTGTGGGCAAGCATGGCAGCGCACCTTGGGCTGTAGCTCGGCTCGTGCGAGGGGCCAAAGCGGGGCTTGGCTTCTCCGTCGCAGCACAGGTCCGGCCACTGAGAGGCAGTATAGTGAGCCTCCCTGAGCTTCCAACCACAGCACTGGAGTCTAACATGCGAAACACAGAAAACACAGATGGTCAAAGGATAACAAGTTAACCCTAAGCGGGGAAGAAAATGGTAATTGCAAGCTAGCCATGTGGCGTACACATTGTAAACACCAGGTTTAATGTGTTTTCCGGGCTGTGTGGGCTGTCTGCACAGCAATTGCGTGCTCTGTCCATGTCTGCGTGGCCGATTTCCTCCCATCCAAAAACGTTTTAGGTGAACTGATGACTCTAATTTGTCCATAATTTGAGAAAGTGTCCACCCTGTGATAGACTGTAGTCTTGTACAGGATGCCCCCTGCCCTGTGCCCTCTGCCTTTTTGGATGGGCTCGAGTGACTGCAGTCCTAGACTGGATAAGCAGTTATGAACGGACGGATGAATTTCAATAATTAACAACATCCCATAAAATGACAGTAGAATGAAAAAACATATGAGGTAATTTGAGTAAAGCTGGGGGGGGCTGACTTGGGAATCTATAACTGAGAGGGAAGCTAATAACCATTTTGCAGTTCTCTGGCCTGATAGTCAGAGGGGAATGATTTTCCATGTCTCCTGGACCGACCCGTGTGTTGCCACATGGAGAGTTATTGGGCCTTGGGCTCCCGGGCCGGTTTGAGGTCTCAAACTGGGCCCAAACCTTGCTAGCCTTGGCAATATCACATGTCAACGGGACAAATAAGCAAAAACCTATAAACGAAAGAAGTCAAATGGTCACAGCGGTGTGCATCTTTTTATTTCACTTAAACTAGCCTGTAAATAGATACTCATCTGGATTGGGGCCAGTTGGGCAGATAGCTTTGTTTGGGCAAACAAAAAGGGGAAAGATCAAGGCCTCAAGGCCAGCCAGAACCAGGCCTTAAGTGGTCCAGACTGTGGAAAGCCGAGCAGCACGCGAGGAGGCGCCTGGTCGGCCCCCATAGCTCGGGGCTCCAGTCCAAGGCCTTACTCGATCCAGCGTAAATAACAAAAGGCGCCGCTTTTGGTGGCACGCGTGGATATCCGAGCAGGAGACGGAGAGGAAATTGATTCAGCCTGGGGTCAATAGCGGAAAGGGAAATGGTGTAGAGGAAGAGTCCGATGAGGAGGAAGAGGAGGGCCCTCTCTGATGGAGGGGGGGTATTTGACAGGGACAAAGAAACCCCCATCTCTATTGCAACTGGGGGAAGTTGAATGCAGCCAGGACAGCTGAAGCAACACGCAGGCCCAGAAGACCAGAAACAGAGGGTCTGCATGGAGAGGATGGAGGTTAGATGTCCACGGGGGGTCTAAACCCTGCAGCTCACTCCCTCTCTTTCTCTCTCTCTTTCTCCCTCTCTCCACCTCTTATCATGTAGCCATTTGCTCCCACCCTCCCACCCCCCTCCCCAATTAAAAAGTCTAGCGAATTGCACTCACAGCAACATAACGTTATGCAATTAATCTAATTATAGAGAGCGCTGGACAGAATTTTAATTAGCCAACTCCCAAGGATTTTATAGCTTTTCCGTAAAAAAAAAAAAGAAGAAAAAAAGAACTATAAAATCAACAATTCTTCCGAGCCGGCTTTTCCGAGCTGCACATTCTTCCAAGCAGATTCCGAAGTGGGAGCTCCGACCCATAACAAGATGATTGGGAGTGTGTAAGTCAGGCCCCAGCCTAATGAAGGGAACGGTTCAGGGGAACGTACAGTGACTGCAAAGATGCACATGAATCAGGCCGCCCGGCTCCGAGCAGAGCGATTCACGCAAAGGCAAAAGAAAAATAAAGCTTTTGTCCTGAAGCAGGATGGCAGGGATCTCTGAGCTTAGTGGCCCAGTGCATGCTGGGAAGTGGGCGTCATACCTGGGCTACGAGACGACAACAACAGCACGGAGGAGCTCGAAAATGATAGCGGAGACCTCTGTGATCTGTGTGCAGACCTTACCGTTGGGGTGGGGGGGCTTTTGATGCATGACTAGCAGGGTTTACAGCTAAGCTGACATTCCTGCCGTGCGGTTAGTTGCGGCGGGAGCTGCCTGAAGTTAGCAGGCACTTCAAAGGAGTTAGCAGAGAGTTATGCGGATAATGAGTGTGGCCGGCACAGCTAATAGCGAGCTGTCAAAGAGCGGCGTTTTGACGTCTCAGAGATGCGTCTGAACATCAGAAGTGGCCTTGGCAGCTCTGCATCATGATATTACACTTCATTCCGTTTCGTTTAAATGTGTGGTTTTCTGTCAGGGCTGCTTTGAAAATAATTCAGGCGGTCCCGGGCTTTTTAATTTCAGGACGATCCCTTAATAGCATGTTGCAGGACGCCACTAGACGTTTAAGCAGATGCAAACGATCGTAACATAAAAAAGGAACAATTTTTTATGGGTCATGAAGTGTCTGATTTTAAATAAACAAATAAATAAAAAGTAAATAAATAGTGGGCACCCTCCAGACACACACACAACTTTGACAACTTTTTTTCATCAGTCTGGGTCACGATTTACTGACCAGGGAATAAGGTGGGCCCAGAGGCATAGCTGAGAAGCAACACTTGAAAGTATTAATTTTAGGAAAGAGGCCCCGCCTCCCAGAGTACTTACCCGTTGACCGATTGGTAGATACAGTTGTCAGCGTTTGTGCAGAACAGAAGTGCCCGCCCACCAGTCATGGTGTCAGCAGCCGGCATCCTCAAAAAACGCCTGTGGGGAGAGACAGCCGGCCAAGAAAGACAGTGAGGCGGGGGGTGGGGGGATAGTTTGGGGGGGGGAGGGTGGTCGCAGGTCAACACACAGGCACAGACAGGCACGTACGCATCACCAGCACGGACTGACTGACAGCGAGGCCGAAGCCCGGTTTACACTGGAGGTCACATGTCATGGGAAAGAGCTATGCGGGTTTAAGTGCAAGACACAGCCAGAGTGACATGCGCTTCTCCTGTTACCCCTTTGCCAATGCTCACATGACTCTAATAAACCAATAATCCCTGATTGGTTGCTGTAATGATTGGTAGATATCAAGGAGTCTCATTGTCATGGCGACGTCAAAGACAGATGGACATGGTATATGCAGGAAAGTTCTTAAATTAATCGCAACTGAAGAACGAATCAAAAGATATTCCAAAAGAGCAATAGGGCATTTGGCTCAGCATTGGGCCTGACTGCTGCGTCAGTCATTTTTTAAATATTTGTAAAATTCTATATTTGGTTTGAAATCACATTCCCCAAAAGCAGGAAACCATAAAATACGGGCAAGCTCATTTCGTTGGGAAAACGTCTGTTACTTATTTGTACTGCGCACAGATTCCGGAGGGAAGTCGTTTTACTGCCATGGATCTTTCCGGACACCAGCCACCTGGGTCCCCTAGCGAAAGGAAGCCAAAGACTTAGCATCAGGTGCGAGACAGAGAGTGAAGGCTGTCCCATGCCAAATGTGAGGGACTGACTTCTATTAACGCGGCCTTCGCGAAGCCAGGATGGGCATCCTGTCACTGAACAGGGTCAGATTAGAGGGGGAAAGCACTGATCCTCTGATCACTGCTTCAGGTCTGCAAGGAATGAAGGAATAAGGAATGACCCCAGCTGATTGGCCCCCAGAGAGCCCCCCTCCCCTGTCATTCACCAGTGCAAAACATCTCATTGGCTAATGATATAGTTGGCCCCATTGGATGAATTATGGCCACTCTTATGCCCCTGAATAAGAGACACATTTTAAATCGCCATGGAAACGGGCAGAACCCACAGACGATCCCACTGCAGAACATCGTGTGTTGAAGTCCTGGAGATCCAGGCGTTCTGGAGAAGCCACATGCCCCGTGGTGTTTCTGCTTTAGGGTCTCCCTTGAGGTCCCACACACACAAGCTCCGTTCCTGGGACAGCGCGAACCAGCCTCAGGGGGAAATTAATACTAAGTACACATTGTACGCCCCCCCCGCCACACACACACCTCAGCCCCTCTCCCAGTGGGTCACACGCACTGCGACCCCTTCCCCTGCTGTCCAGGCCTGTTGCTGACCCGCCAAGCCTCGCCCCCCGGCAAGGCGCTGGCGTGCATTATATCAGCACAGTACCAGGCATGTAGGTTGAAATGACTTTCAGCTGGAACGGGTCATGTGACTGAGGGGAAAAAAGGGAAACTCTCATTCTCCTTCATCTGCTTCTCTTTTCCTCAAGAAACCAGTGAAAAAGAGACTTAGGAAGCGGGGCAAAAGAGTCTAAATAACGTGGAAACATCTAAATAACGTGGACGCCAGAGGCAGAGCCACTCAGAGACACTGAAACGTCTCTTTTTTAGTGCCGTTTTGGGGGTGGATCTGATTGCTGGGAGAAAAGACTGAGCACAGAGTTTCACAGCGAGATTGTGGCAGTGATGATCACGCGCTCTGCCGGGGGCTTTCTCAGGGGGCCCTCTGCGGAGGCGTGAGCGCCACACAGCTGCAACATGACCGTCTGACTGTGGGGCGAGGAACGGTCAGTGGGCCTGTGGTCAATAACCCGGTTGAAGGCATGCAGCTGGGCTGAGTTGTGTTCGCTGGTCGTGACCGGCAAGCCGGAGCTCATCACCATGACTGTGGGGTGTGAGACGCCATCCCCCGGGCTCCCGAAAGATCCCCTGATAAGGCGCCCGTCAAACAGCCAGGGCTCATTTACGCCCATATGGGCTCATCTAAGGGCCGGAGTCGCCGATCATCCCGGCGTGGGGCCACAGAGTCTGTAAAGGGCCGCCGCTGTGCCGTAAAAATGACAAGGGTAGCCATCTTTATAGCCGCCAACGCCATGGTAACATTGTTGGCAAATATGCTTTATTGAGTGGTTTTTGTCCCAGTCTGCTATTGTTAAACCCAAAAACCAAAAGGAGGGCAGATAAACCAGCAGTGATTTACTACACAGGGGCCATCTGCTCCAGCCAGTAAAAGATAATGGGACACTCTGCCCTGCATGTCCCGCCCCCTTCGCTCCAATCCCTACTCTGATTGGTCATACAGCCGATACCAGATAGTGCCATTGCTCCGGCATGTTGCCAGAGAGACAAGCAGTGGGTTTATTGACAGAATTTAAACAAAGTCCTGTATTTTACTTGTGTTGTAGCCGTCCGCTCAAGGGAATTCAAGATAAGTGCCTACAAGTGTGTGAGGGTGAAAAAATAATGAAACGACCAAATATCAGAAGGTATGCGACCTGTGCAGAGTAAAGCTTGAAAGCCATATAAGTACACAGTCAGAAGGGACAACAACGGAGAATCCCAGCCCCTGATTGGCCCTCCGAGGGAGCATTAACATCTATGTCTGTGTTCTGTGGTCAAAACAATTTACTTATTTAGGAAACTTTTTTATTCAAAGTGCCGTACATTTTTGAGAAAGCAGAGCCGGACAGTCCCTGGAGTGACTGGGGGTTAAGGGCCTGGCTCAGGGGCCCAGTGCTGATCATTTTAAATTCATAAACTCATCTCTTCTATCGCGCTATTTGCACTATGCACCAGGAGTATCATAATTCCACTAGGGTGTCTCCAACCCACATCTGAGATTATGATGTAATAATTATCTTAGGAAGAGGGCCTAGCCTCTGTTAGGAAGTGGAAAGAGCCATCCTGTGCGCTCAGGCGTGCATAACTATGTCCATAAAAGGTTCTCAGACAGAGAGAGCGCCCAAGCCAGGTGCTAGCCCCACAAAGGACTTGACACTGTGACACAATGCCATAGATCACCAGGAGGAACTCACACCGCTGGGGGTCAGGGCTGGACAATGGCAGCCCGGCGCAGATGACCCGGAAAACAAGGTCCTCCTCCATGTGGCCCTCGGTGGCCCCGAGGCATGGAGGCTGCTGTGGCTATTCATTTGGGCCCTTTTGCCAAGCGGTGGCTGCACTGGAGGCTGCACCGGTCTGCACGCGAGCCGAGGGGCCCGTCCGCACTCCATAGGCTCCTGCCACATTTTCAGATCACAGCTGCTTCACATAAAGATTCCATTCCTCCATCGACTCATCCCAAGAGAAAGGGCCGGGGAGGTGACATCACAGGCTTCCTGGTTGCGGCCAGACGCCTCCACCGCGCAGCGCATCTTGAGGCTGCCAGAAGCCGGCTCCAAAATGTTGGGGCCCATCTTTTGCAAGCCCGCTCTCCTGTGACACTTCTCCTTGGCTGCAAATCAACCCCCCTCCCCCGCCGCGACAACACAACAGTTGAAGATCAGCACTGTGGCTGATATTATGCCTGCGATCGATTTTAGCATGCTGCCTTGCATCAGCGCGTGGCCCTTCATCCGACCCCTGCAGACACATGGTGTCCCATAGCTCGACCTCTTTCAATACGTCCAGGAACCTGGACGAACTTCCGGAAACTACCAAGGGGAGACTGAGCTGCCCTTTCCGTATTACCCACCATCCTTTGCGTTAGGTCACTTATTACAGGGAGAATTGGACAAGTTCAATGTGCCAAAGGTTGCTTCTCCTTAAACAGGGGTCAGAGGATTGGTAGAAGACATGGGGCGGGTGTAAGGGGCGAGCAAATAAACAATGGAATTGAATTTTATCTCCCCTCAGCAGTCAGCATGGCCTCAGAGCCTGTGGAGCTTGTCCGGGGGCCTCCTTTTCCCAAGCAGATTCCATAACTGAGCCTGGAGGGGAGCCAGAGGGTCATCGTATGCAGAGAGAGACCCCCTCCCAAAGATCTCTCCCCATTTCCTCATTCGAGAGAAAACACTGCTATCAGTCAGGGTGCCTATGGGAAGCCTGTCCACACACACACTCAGAGACAGCAGGGGCCTCAGATTATGCCTCTACTGCAGTGCTTCCCAATCTGATCCTCAAGGCCCCGCAGATGGTCTGCGTTTTTGCTCCCTCCTAGGGAGCAAAAATATAGACTGTCTGGCTGGGAGCTAGGAGGGAGCAAAATATAGACCGTCTATGGGTTCCCAAAGGCCGGGTTGGGAAACACTGCATTACCATTGCGGTCAGGATCAGGGGTGGGTCAGACGGAAACAAAACTGGGTTAGCTGTCAAACGGAAATCTCAGTGACAGGAAGCTAGATGTGCAACCACAATGCAATCACGGAGCACTGTTTTTTGTTCACTTATCAATCGCAGTTAAATATAGTAGGCATTGTCATGACAATCTCATGTGAGTGCTGGTTATTTTTGGTTGGGTGTTTTTGCTAAGCTCCTTGGGCGTAATTATCTACCTGACAGTGGGCTGTAACAATGTATGAAATATCACCTCGGTGAGGAATGAGCAGCAGTACATTGTAATTTGGTAGCACATTGACACTAAGCAGAGCCAACAGTGGCAGCCAATGTGGCCAGCTCGACTAACCACCCAAAAATGAGCAGTTGCTATTCTTCACAGAAAACACTGGGAAAAACACAACCAATTAAGAGCCGCTCCCCGTCTCTGGCAAACGGGGAGAAAGAGAATGAAGAGGTGGCCGGAGGGTGGGTACTGGCTGTGCGTCCCGTGCCAAGAGGACAGATGGAAAGCCACAGACATCCATCTTAATTACAGAGAAGACAACTTGCAGTCATTGTTTGCGACCAGCTCGAAAGGAAGTCAAAGAAGACCACCTATTCTAGTGAGAAGACCAGCTCAGCTCTTCGTCAATCACAACCAATGGTGTGACTCCATTGTTTACAAATACATGAGAAAGGAGAGCTCGCTATCCCGTTGGGGACAGATGTGAAGCTGGACAACCCCCTTAAAAACCAAAAAAGTCAGCAAAAGTCAGTAAACATTTGGCTAGTCATGAGAGACATCAGATTCGACCTGTTGAGTAAATACATCAGATTTTTGGAAAAACTGAGGAATTTTATGCCGCTTGTTTCATATTATTGGGTGTGTTTTATAGAGAATGGAGACAGTTTAGGCCCCTTCAAGAGGCAGCAGAGCCAACCACAGTTCACAAAGCCAACAAAGGTAAATGAAGGAGGCTGCTTGGCTGTGTTTTGACGTGATAGCCAGGAAAAAATATCTGATTCAAGGTAAACGTAGAGGATTTTTCAAGCTTATTCCCAGGATGCCAACAGAGGTACCTCATAATGAAGACATTGTGAGTCTCTCTTCCACACAACATGCAACACAGATCCTTCCCACTGCAGATTAGGAAAATGTGTGGAACCTCCTTCCCAGAGACAGCCAGAAGAAATGTGGAGAACTCACAAGTCCCGCCCTGGAATGGAAAGCTTCTCTCCATGTCAGAGAATGTGGGATAAGAAGGATGTGGTCCAGGGAAAGGGGCAGGCAGAACAAGCCTGTCTTCCCATCTGGAGCAAGGAATCATATTTCAACTAAGAATGGGGGCGGGGCAGCATACTTAGCCCAGCCACCCTGCCCCCCACCCCAGTCCGTCCAGAGATTCTCTCGCATGTCCCAACCCCCCGACCAGAGAACTCCAAAGTCTGCTTTCTGCCCCACAGTCCTCCTGGAAGAACGATCTGCAACCAATTAATCTATTGGCTGGAATGACTGGAGCCCAAGTCAGCTGATGCAGAGCATGTTCGTGGTGGCAGGCAACGGCATACTCTTCTTTGCGGGTCATCTGAAATCTCACTAAAAACCACGATTTAAGTCTGCTTTGGAAGCATGACCAGGTCAAAAGGTCATTTCTGAAGTGTGTGAAACACCCGAGCATCTGAGAGTCCAGAAACATCTTCCTGGTTTTCTGTATAGTGATGGAAACC
Organism: Petrocephalus schoutedeni; assembly: GCA_026780765.1. Classification (NCBI taxonomy): domain Eukaryota; kingdom Metazoa; phylum Chordata; class Actinopteri; order Osteoglossiformes; family Mormyridae; genus Petrocephalus; species Petrocephalus schoutedeni. The sequence continues at coordinate 4,109,574 of JAODKL010000001.1, forward strand.
CGAAAATGTGTTGTGTGAGGTCTTTTAGCCAGTCACCTGGACCCTAAGTGTCTGTAATACACTTACAGAAACTCCAAGCGGATGTAGTAAAGAGCTTCACTAAAGACCAAAACAATAAATATGTCGTCAGTTAAATATTTACACTGTAACAGGCATAACAGAAGAAGCCCAGCGCGGCCAACGAGCCCAGCGACAAGGGGTGGCTTGTTTCCTGCGGGATGTTTCATAGGAGATGGAAGGTTTTCTCAGCTGCTGGCCAGGCCAAAGCCTTCAGCTAGAGCAGCTCTGAGCTGGGGTGACACTCTGCCATCTCGCTGCAGTCCACCAGGGCTGCTTGCTCCACATGTTGGTTCAGACCTATTCCAAGCCACAGGGGGAAGGGGCTCAAATGCTTTTCAGTCTCGCCTCGACAGCACCAACCTGGTATTCACTTAACACTTGCCATTAAAGCTGTTCTGTGCTAGATAATTGATACTATACATTTGTTTTCAGGAACCATTTAAGTCAAGCTGATCCCGGATCCTTTCCCGGTAAGCTCAGAGCGTACAATGGGATGCATCCTACAATTCCTCCAACATGATTGACCTGATATAAAAAATCATGTGAAAGCCTTGATGAAACGATTTGACCTACAGAACCATCAACTCTCAGGCCCCATTTGATTCCATAACCTCACACATCCAGAAATGAATGCACTCTGTGATCACTGGATCTCAGTGCGCTAATATGAATATCATTACTGAGCCTGTTGACAGAGAAATGCACCAAAGACTTGACCCTATTGTCTCCTGGTTATCTGGCCTGGGCTGGACCCCCAGATCCTTATGCCAGGAGAAGGTGCCATGCCATTAGAACCCCAACAGAAACAGAAGAAATGTCATGTCCACACTTAGTAAATCCCTAGCAGAATCTCAAGTCAGTAGAGTGCAGGTAGGCGTATCATGCATTCCTGTTCAGCAGGCCAGCGGAATTTGACCGCTTATGGCCAAACAACTAACCTTTCATAAGGGACACCTAACGGGTCTAATCACATATCTGCAAATTATCTCTAAGAGAGAGAGAACACGCAGAGGCATTATACTTACATGCAAGGAAGGTTGTAATTCAATACTGAGAAGATCTGAATTCTGACAAAAGTGACGAGGAGGCGATGGCTGCTTTTAGTGTGTCAGCCGCACATGGAGGACATCGTAGGAGTGGAAACAGAAGGAGAAAAACCGTCAGGCAGATGCGCACGATAAAGTGACAGAAAAGGCGCCAAACCAGACATCTACTCAAGCTGACAGACGCGGCGGTCCGCAATCTCTCACTCTTATTTTTTGCCATTGGAGGGCATCCCTCATTATTTTGTTCCACACAATTTCGGTTTATCTACGGATACTTGAAGCCCCGTCTACATCTGGACAAGCACCCCGTATCTATAACAGATCTTTTCAAAGATAATATGCTTTAAATGGCACAATTTAACTGCCCATCCTGTGGTAAATAAACAATCTAAGAAAGGTCTGTTAGCGGAGTTCCTAAAATTGTTCCTGCGGGTAGGAGAAGCCTGCAGTATCCTTGTTTTAATGACCATTTTCCCGGGGTTTCCTCACAGAATTCCCACCACTGTTCTTCCATGGCCTTTTCCCAAAGGATTGTTATAATTCTCCAGTATTCCCTTGGGAGTTGTACATTCCGGGAGCTTGGGAAAGCCATCTTCCGGACACAATCAACAATGCTAATGATGCTTTTTATTTTTTGTCCCCTGCTATAAAAACATCCATAAAGCATTGCATCCAGAACACTCATAACAAATAATTGCAGTTGTTTCTCGAGCCATGTGCTTTTTTTATTGGACTAAACACTATTACTGTGCAATTAAGAGTCTAAAGTTTTTAAATTGTAACCCTAAAGTCTCAATCATAAATCTGGACCATTTAAGTTGCTCTGGATGAGGATACAGGGTAAATGACCAAGAAATGGGGAAGAGAGGAGGCCCAGGTCTGGATGGCCAAACAGCTCCAAGCATTTTATTTCACACCTTTATCCAAACAGCTTCTTGGGTGTTACAGTCATCTTCTGGACCACACCTCATGACTGGCAAGGTGATTCATCTTTACAGAAATAAAATACAGACACATTTTTGAGCGCGGTACTTTCACAGCTGTGATAATTTTAATCCTGGCGGATACACTAATGGAGATTAACGTGACGTGTGAGAGGTTTGCGTGATGCAGCAACTCTATGGCCAACATCACAAGACTGAGAGATAGAAGGGACTGAGAAGAATGACAGCGACAGCGAGGGAGGGCAGGGACACGGGACAGCGAGGGAGGGCAGGGACACGGGACAGCGAGGGAGGGCAGGGACACGGGACAGCGAGGGAGGGCAGGGACACAGGACGGCGAGGGAGGGCAGGGAGGACAAGGCAGGAGAAGGGACAGTAAGGAAATCAGATAGGGAGGAGAGGTGGACACCCTAATAATGAAAGCATCTGACCTGCTCTCCTTGTGAACAATTCAGCGGAACTCACAGAATGCCCACCAGCAGGAACTCTCCCAGCCATGAGGCAGGACTGCATTCCACCCCCTCACCATGGGAACCGCTGGGCCTTCCTTTCTGGGTGTCCAGGTTGCCAGGCAACTCTGGGAATAACCCCCCCCCCCCCCAACAACTCTAAAGTGCTGGACAACTATGTATATATGGGGCACAAGAGCTTATAAAGGCTGTGACGTCTGTGGAAGACAGGCATTACAGCCAGACTGACACACAAACAATATTCCATGGAGAAAGTCAAAGACACAAACCGCTCAGTGCACCCTCGCCTTGATGGCTTTGGCAGCGTGTAAACAAACTACCGGTAAATAACTTGTGCGAAAGTCAAAGTGTCAGCTGAGACCTTGAGGTTGAGCTTTTGCCTCCAAATAAAGGTCTTTAATCACAGGCAAAAACACTCCGACATCCTAGCAGTTATATATAGCAAAAATACTATGTTGTAGCTAAATAACCTTCAGAAACCATTCAGTGGAAGCATAGAGATCTTGAATGGTGCTCTAGGCTCTGACTGCTAATATGTAAAGTAGACAAGACTGTAGTTCTAAAATGGACTGGTGTCCTGTCTAAGGAGCATACCAGCCTGACAAGCTGCCCTTCCAGGAACTGGCTCCAGAGTACAGATAAGTGCATAATGGAAATGGATGAGAGGATGAACTGGAGTTTACAGTGTGGGTCTTGAAGTCATTTCAGTGGCTGATGGGGATTATGGGAATGTAAACAACATATAGTGTCAAACGACCATGCTAGCTGCTCACGAAGCTAGTGATCACATGACAAGAAATGACGAAAAGCCACCCGCATCGGAAACAGTACCAGAGGTCATAAATATTAAGACAAAATAGCCTTTATAGCAGTGTTTCCCAATCCGTCCTCGGGGGCCCACAGTCGCTCCCTGTTTTTGCTCCCTCCAAGTTCAAGGCCAGATAGTGCACATTTTTGCTCCCTCCCAGCTCCCACCAGCAAAAACAAGGCTGTGGGTCCCCAAGGACCAGATTGGGGAAAAACTTCTGTACAGTTATGTCTAGGCCTCAGTGTAGAAAAGTACATTGTTGAAGTCTCTCAAACACAAAGAGCAAAGACACAATTGTCATTTATGATGAAATATATGATCAATTAGGTGTGACCAACAAAAGCAGTAACAGAGAAAAAAGACTAGGGCAAGCACTTTACCTTACATAGTAATTAAAGCTTTAAGATTAAATAAAATGTTCTATAACCTTAACAGAATGGTCTTATGTTTGGCATGGACTAAAATCTCGGCTGCACCATGTTCTCTTTCTGTAACTCTAGATATAACGTACATACCACATTTTTCACATTAAAACACAATAATCGAATCAAACCGGGCTGCAGGCACTATTGGATAAACCGAGTTAAATGTGAAAAACTAGTGTTTCCTCTGAAGGCAACCCTGTTCCGAAATAATCCTCGCAGAGGGTATTTGTAAACACTGCTCCTATCTACTGTCAAACAGACCAGCCTTTGTCCACTATTCCCTGTCCAATTATTTAGCTTCTCAAATCTTCCTTTCAGTGTCTGGCTTGTGCATTATAAAGCAGTTCCATGTGTGACAGTGCAAAGAGCCCCACAAAGTAGAATGGGTCCTCTTCCTGTTGCCAAAGTCTGCCATTGAGAGCCACCGCATCCCAATCAGGCCATGCACAAGGTTACCGGCTCATTCCCCCAGTACGCATGGCCACTGTAGTTACACAACAGATCCTGTCTGTCGAGAATGAGGAGCAGGCAGGAAAACAAAGAGGTTTTCCGGGGTCCTGGTCAGGAAGTGACACCGGGGGCCTCATCCCCGGCGCTCTTAAGGGTTGCGGCCTGTTTAGTTCATTCACCCTCCTCTGCTAAACTATGCAGCTCCCAGTTCGGAGTGAGGAGCCCTCTGGGAGGCAGCGAGGAGCCGCCATTCTACTGATATTGGAAACAGCTCATCCAGCATGTCCACCTAGCTGGAGTTCTGACTACAAAGAAAGCCTGTGATGTTAAGTTTGGCCGCCTCACCTGAGCAGGGATCTGCACCCCCCAGCTCCCATATGAACATTCTGTCAGGACCGATGCTTGTGTCCACGTGACCCCCCCCCATGCCAACAACAGTCACAAATACATTCTTTGGCTTGTTCTGATTTTCCTTCTTTTTTTGTTTTTTTTTTTTTTTACCAAACCCTGAGACAAATGACTAGAGGGACAATGGAAAAGCAGGAGGGGCTGCTGAGGCTGGGAAATGCGAGAGGCAATAAAGGCAGGGTGTCCAATGCAGTGCCTGAATCGAGTCATGTGTCTCACGGGACGCGCACACGCGCACACACACAGGTCTGTACTCATATCGTTGTGGGGACTCTCCAATCATTTATATGGGGAAAACTCTAGTCCCAACATGACAACCTAACCAGCCCTAACCCTAACCCTAAGTAACCAAGCTAAATACATTTTTAGTTTTTATAACATTGTGGGCAAGTAATATATACATAACCCCCAAAACTCCGCAAAATCTGATTTGTGGTGGTATTATGGGTCCCCAGTGATTGCATTCACAATGAAAAATGTCCCCACAAGCTAAAAAGTGACAGGTTTTGCCACACTGTTGTAACTACAACCCCCCTCCCCACACACATCCTGATGATTCTTCACATAAATGCATGCACAAATAAAACACACACACTGACACGCATATGAACACACATGCAGACATGCGTTGCTCAGGATGCTCAGATAAATACACAGAAACACAAACTATGAGCTTGCACTTCTATGAACACATATAGACACACACACACTTTGTTGGACACTGTTGCTCAGATAAACACACACATACTGCTCACAATTTCCACTCATATAAACACACACTTTCATCAGTGACACACGATAATACACAGAGATGCAGCGGCAGATGGCCGCAAACCCCCACTCAGGCACACACTGACCGCAGCTTCTTCACTACATACAAAGTTGCAGAAATGTGCACATCACTGTCATGCCGGGATCACAGCGGCGGTTGCTCAGCACACGGACGCCTGCCTCTTCCGTACCTCACTCAGCCGGAGGGATCCTGCAGGAACCCCACAGCAGTGGGCTCTCATTTTCTGGAATTTGACACGGCGTCCGGCAGCAGCATCCACGGACACGGTCTCCCCCCGGAGCCAGCCGCTTTTTCTCCCCTCTTTCTTGCTCTGCCTGGCCTTTTCGCTCTCCTCGCTCTTCCCCGGCCAGAAGCTCAGTGCGGCCCCCCACCTTGCTTCCACTGCTCGCTGGGGCTTTATCCAGCCAAATTACTTTGGAAACACAGTGGAAAAGCTGGAGCTCTCTGTGGAGGGGAACCCATACCTCCAGTGCTGGTGCTAAAGTGTCTGCACCCTCTTCCTCGCTTGCATTCCCTCCTGCACTCCGCTACTTACTCTCTCTCTCTCTCCCCCACTCTGTGATTATGTGGCTCTTTCTTTTTCTCTCTGGACTTTTCTCACCCCTCCCTCTCATGCCCCCCC
>JAODKL010000001.1:4116401-4131080 GCA_026780765.1 Petrocephalus schoutedeni
GCCCTGCGCGTAACATCAGCATCGTGAGTTTGTCAGAAGCAGCCCCTTTGATGCTTCTGCCCAGGAAACTTCTACATTTCTGCAGTCATGTTTTTTCCCAACGTTTGAGTCAATCACCCCCCAGCATTGTGCACCATGGACATGTCCAGCTCCTGATGAGCACTGCCACACGGCTCAGCCCAGAGCTGGCTGTGAGCCGCCTCATTTCCGGAGAGGTCCGGTGCAGGCTGGGACCCTGTGCTGATGGACACTGCTGAGGGTGGGAAGGTACCGTTATGCCCGTTTTATTATAGGTCTGAGGGTGATTAGAGGTTTCAGTCAGGTCACATGCAGGAGGGTTAGGACTGATTGGCACCACGATATGAAACTGAACTAGGCCCAAGCCTAAATCCTTATTAAGGAAGTCAGTGAAAATGGCTGGACAGTAAATCACATGTATGTCCTAAGCCCCGTAGGCACTGGCTATATGGCACGGGATAGAATGCGCTGCCTAGCTCAGGGTATGCATCCCATAATTATCAAACAGCACACCTATCACCACCCAAACCTACAAACAATCAGTCTCTGCATGAGTGATCAAACTAAAAGGTGACACATCAAACAACATTCCTCCTTTGAACTGCCTGCAGGACACAAAGGCTGCATCTACTCTACTCAACCTGGGGGGGGGGGTGCTCTCTGACTGCCATTTGTTTGGCTCTTTGCCCCAGCTTTTGTCTGAAGAGGAGGGCCGTGGACCTTGACAGGATGCGTTGATGTCCACACCACAGGAGATTCTGCTCAGCCCAAACAGTATGGTGGGATCAAAACCAGCCAGAGCCGTGCCACAGACTGAGTTACATCATTCAAAATAATGTTGATATTGACTTTAATTATCAGATATTCTTTGCTTCTTATGAACTGAAATTCATCTAGTTACTCTTACTTTTACGGCTAGCAAAACATAACCCATTAATTTACTATATGGTACAATAAACTGCTTTGGCCCAGGAGTCTTAGGTTTGTCCTCTTAAGTGTCATAGATAAGAGACCATATGCTAATTAGTTAAGGGTAAAATAAATATACAATTAATGATGGTCATTCGAAAAAACTGTTGATTAAAAGGAAAATTGATTACTTTTTATCAATAACAGAATATACAAATTTTTAAATGGAAGAAAACCTCACAAAATGTGATTCTGGATGAATATGTGCTTGCAGTATTACGAATCGCCGCTTATTTACGGTGGCTTATTTATCCTGGCAATCTGACTCGTTTGCCCCAATGAACCCGCGACATCAGGATCATGTGCATCTCTGCAAAAATACTAAAAATATGACAGGCACTGCAGCAATGTGATCCACCTTAAAGTCCAGCACAGTGTATTGTCATTCGTCCATACAACCAGAAAATCATCGAATTTTACCACACTATACTTTTGTCGCCCTCTGGTGGGCATAAAGCTGACGAGTGATTTTCATAAGATTTTACCTATTTTATACTGGTGCAAGTTTTACAGTGAGCCACAGTGCTACACATGATTTTCAAACTTTTCATTATTATCAACTGTTGCAGGGCATTTAGAATAAATGGTTAGCAACATACTATAGGCGTCATGAAGATATTTTGGTTGCATAACTTGCATAATAATATATGTTAAAAATTCACACGACTTATAGAAGCAAATGTCAAGCTACAGGCAATTTAACGAAAACACATTTTCTCTTTACATGACTGTATATTACTGGGACATAAATAAATATAACAATGCGTCACTTCAGAAGTCATGCCAGTATGGAATATTATCACAATCTGCAGTCTTCAAAGGAAAGAAATTGCAGGTATAAAAAGCTAGCAATATTTGTATGTAGCGATACATTTGATTAGCAGGATAGTATTTAGTGCTACTGCAACCCAGAAGTGCAGACTTCATCATGTGCAGCACAGGGCAGAAGGCTGGGGGACACCCAGGACACGAGGCCAGCTGATCGCAGGGTGCACAAGCACACACTGTGACATACTACCTGCCACTGGCTACAATGTGTGACTTTGGAGCGCAGGAGAAATCCCATGGGACATATGCTAAGCATGCTAACCATACACACACAAACTACTTATAGCCTCTAATAGTCTGGATGAAAATTATAGGAAATTAAAATAGCATGTTAAGGCTGAAGAAAACCAGATATTACCAGATATTTTATACATATGACAAAAGGAAATTGAGACCTAGCTTTATAAACCAACAATACATGTAAGTCATGGAATTTTTAGCTGAACTGACAAAATTTGTGCCATAAAATATATTTTAAAAAATATATATTCCCTCTTTTTGTAGAATACAAGGATATAGATCCATAGTCTTTATTATAGCACTACTTTTATCTTTACATTATGTACAAGGGGTAAGCCATACAGCGAATCAGACACGGTATGAACAGCGGCCAGAAATGGGTCAAAGGTTGCCCCGGGGGATTCCGTTTAATTTACAATTTTATTAAATCTGTCAATGAAAAACACAAGAAACCAATTCCGTCAGAAGAACAGTCGGCATGGCTGAAAGGGAAATCGGGAGCATTCGGTGCAAAATTCATTTCATCGAGATTACCATTATTGCAAAAATGTTTGAGCACACTATCATAAATTCCAAAAGAGCAGCACTGTTCATGAGAGGAGAGGGAGAGGTGATGACCAAGTAAAAAAAAAAAAAAATAAAATAAAATAAAATAATAATAATAATAATAAAAGAAATAAAAACATCTCTAACAGACAAGCACAATCACCTCAGCACGGACATAATTCGGTCACTGTCACAATATCAGAGAAAATCTTCTTTTTAAATTATTTTAAAGTTTCTTTTAAAAATATTTTACCATCTACTTATATTTATTTATTGCGAAAATAGGCGACTGGACTAATCATGATGCGTGACAGATGTAATGGAGTGGAAGAGTTTTTGGCACAGAAGGCTGCAGTCATAGAAACTGCAGTTCCCTCGCTGGCCACAGGGAGGCACGCTTGGTAGTTCCACCCACTCTCCGTGCCACTGCAGCCCCACTCCACCCCAGAAAAGCAGGGGGGAGGGCTTGATCTGGGTGTCCGTGGCAATCTTTTGATGACTAAACTGGGCCTCCTCCGAAAAAATGATGCGAGCATCACGTCTGTCCTCATTCTGATCAGCATACCAGTATCTCAATATTATGTACAAAGTTAATCCCTGAACAAGACAAGTGCAGCCTCCTTTTGGAAAATACGCGTGGAAAATTCAATCAAGAATCCAAGAGTTGGAGAAGAGTCAGTTGGGCAGAAGGGAGAAAGGTGTGCAGGGGCAGCCTACTGGATTGGAAAACAGGTCACTGAAAAGTACAGAGGTTATCATGCCGTTCCATCAGGGAAAAAAGTACAATAGCGTCACAGGGTCTGGAATGTGAAACGTAAATGGAAGGGGGAGGGGCCTTGGAATTGTGGGCGTGGCTTTGTGCCCTGGGGGGGGGAGCTTGTGAGGTCAGGGGGAGGGCTAGATGTCCTTCCTCTTTGATTCCACAGACACTGTGGCTACTCCCTGTTAAAAAACAAACAAACAACTGGTGCATCCTTTCTCAACTTTCATATCAATCTCAAAAGTCACTAATATGACCAGTCAAGCTTTTTGCACATCGTTGGCTTTTCGGGAGCCCCCTAGTGGGCAGGGGTGGTTTTCCTCTGTGGCTGTGGCAGCCTGAAATGGGACACACAGTTGTCAAGAAATGTAAGGACTCTGGAGTGTAAACAGTTAGACAGTACTGTGGCGGAAGGATCACAGCCTTCTGACGAGGGCAGGGCTGGAGACATCCTGACAGAGCGCCTGTGTTCCACAGGAAATGAGGAAAGGGGGCTGTGCTGACCCTCAGGGGCACACACACAATTGGAAATCGCATTCTTCAGCCATGGCAGTGCTGCTTATGGTTAAGACGGGATGGAGTAAACAGTCTAGTCGTTTTCCTGCTAGGATGTTACCTTTTTTGAAAGAGGTATGGGTCATCTTCTACACTTGTATCTGGCACCGGTGGACTGAAATGGAGAGGCAGTCATTCTGTATGACAGGTGAGTTACATTTTGATGGCCAGTGTCACATTCTTACAGACCTCTGTGATGTCGGAGGCTACAAAACACAGAGTGAAATCCATAGGGCAGCGTCCCCCATGCCTGCAGCTAGGCCACACACCCCCTCATGCCTGTTTTTGCTCCACCCTCCATGTCGGTGGAGATGTCACATGAGCGCCCAATGCAACCTCAGTCTTCCCCATCTCCCTCACCCTGCAGCACCGTTCCGGTACAATTCTGAGACTCTTATACACAGGCTGTCTATAGTGTAAACACCAGCTAACAAGAGCGGGAAGGCTGCTGGGTAGGTGCCATACTATTCTGCCTCGGGGTAGGAGGAGAAGGGAAAATGCTGAGCTGTGTCATGCTGCTAGACTGACAGAAGGACAGACAGACAGGCAGGAAGACAGACAGACAGACAGGCAGGCAGACAGACAGACAGACAGGCAGGCAGACAGGCTTGCAGGTAGAAAGGCTGTCTGTTACTCATAGATATGACAGGTCAATAAGCTGTATATTACTCATAGGTACGGCAGATAGATCGAGAGGCTGTTACCCACAGATATGACAGACAGGTTGAGGAGCTGTCTGTAACACAGATATGACAGACATACAGATAGGTCAGGGGCTGTCTGTAACACATATATAAAAGACAGACAGATACGTCAGGTGCTGTCTGAAACACACACATATATGAGAGAGAGACAGTCAGACAGGTCAGGGGCTGTCTAACAGATATATGAAAGACAGACATATGTCAGGTGCTGTCTGTAACACATATGAGAGAGAGACAGACAGACAGGTCAGGGGCTGTCTGTAACACAGATATATGAGAGAGACAGATAGACAGGTCAGGCCTGTCTGTGCCACTCTGCTATGATAAGAGACAGGGGAGACACTGATAACCTATTTGCTGGAGTCTGCAAAAACACCAGACAAAGCTGCAGCTGTCTGTTGTGCGTGTCTGTCAGCATGTGCGTTGCTTTATTCTAATGGTGGCAGATTAGGAACCGATCAGATCCAGAAACCAGCCACCCCCCCCACTATGTCTTCCACCCCCTTCCTTCTTTCTAGTCTATGTGAGGTGTAGCAGTTCCAGAAGCTGCCACAGTGGGGTTCTGCTATAAATTCAGCCAGGCATGCCTGAGACATTCCCCGGCCGAGGCCCTCTTCTCTGGCACCATCTCCAGCATGGGCAAAAGGAAGTGAGTGAATTGACCAGCATCTTCGGGAGTCCAGCCGTACTTCTCCACTAGCACGTCAAACAGTGACCAGGGCTTTAGCTTGGTGATGTGCCGTAACTCTCCTGTAAGGGGCAGCAGAGTATAAGCGACAAAGGCAACACCTGAGACTGACAGGAAAAGTGCAGAGAGACAATACACACAGGCACAGAGAATATGAACATCTTTAAAATATAAAGAGGAAGGCTGAAAATGAAGACTTTGAGATGGCAACCAGCTGGACATGAATATACAGAGAAACTAACAGAAACACAATACAGGAAGCACTTTTGTTAGAAAACTGCCTCATTGGGAGGGGCAGATGGTATCACCCTGTCAAAAAAATACAGTGAAAACTGACCCTGAACAAACAGCCAAAAGACACATATCCTAGCAGAACAACCCCAGCAGATCTCTACTAATTTTCTAAAAGGACAACAAAGATGAACGCCTATTAATGTGTGCAAACTGGTCCTAAAATCACACAGAACTGCAGATCAGGTCAGCAGATCAGAAACCCAGTACTGAATCTAAGGTGAAGGAGAGAAAATACAGCTGCTTTTTATTAGGGGGGTTTACTATAGAAGTACAAATGATACAACATACCATTATACACATTTCACTCTGGTATACAGTATATGATGTACAAGTATTAAAAAATATGTATATATATTAATCATGTAGGCTACTATAAAATCTGGAATCAGAGACAGTCTAAATGGCCTCAACAGTTTTGAAGTTCTAGTGAGACAAGGAGACAATTCCTTGTTTAAGAGATAAAAAGCTCATCCTGCATTACTAACAGCACTGTGACTGCTCAGTCTGCGTCCGCATTGGTTTCACTGATGCTGTGCACGTTTTGTGGTATTATCCTACACATGCATATTACTTCTTTTTTAACTTAAGCGAGGTTAAAAATAACACTTTTGGGATGTCTAAATACTGGGGTATACTGTCATACCGCCCAAGCCTATAACTAAATTATTCATCACATGGCACATTTGACCAAGTGCAAAGTGTAAAGCCAAACAAGTTACTTCCAAGTGAGTTGTTGCCCCTCCCTGCCAGCAGGGGGCAGTGCTCTTTACCTTTCTTGGTGAAGAACTCACGACTGTACTTCCCAGCGGCGGCCACTTTGCGCGGCACCTTCCCCAGCAGCTCCATGATCAGAGCAATGTGGTCTGGGCACCACATGGCCCAGCAGGAACACGACACAGCACAAGACGATGGACAGAACAGGTATGTTGACGTCAGTTATGACATGCACACGGGCCGCAGGACTGATGGGCACGCTGCTGCCGGGGAGGGCCGCTCACTCAGAGCCACGCACACAGAAATGCCACAATAGTGTGTTGCTGAGGAGCATGTAACATATTGGTCGAAGGCCCATTTCTTTGTCCATAAAAGCTTCCAATTCCGATTGCTCAAACAGTCCAGATAATGTTATAGTAGAAGTTGTCACACTGCATCAAAATTATTGTTATTTCAAAAAATGTATAATGATGTGCGTGGTCCAGGCATCTGTGTGAGCGCCCCCTGCAGGCGGCGTGCCCTTCAGTCCTGCAAGCTTTCCCACATCTACCTCTGCGGTTGAAGAATTCCCGGGAGTACTTTCCGGAGAGTGCAAAGTGTCGTGGGATACAGCCCAGCAGTTCAATGATGTGGGCTATGTGGTCTGGGGGGTGGGGAAAGGAGGCAGGAGAACGAGGGAAGGAAGGAGAGAGGAAGGGAAGACGGAGCAGTGTTAATGACCACAGGCCAGCAGAGAGCCAAAGCAGACAGATGGCAAGAGAAGAGCCCTCCAGCTACACAGCCCTGTTCTGCACATACAGCCAAGCAGGTAGGCTTACACTGCCCTTCCATCGGACCACCAACGGCGTGATGACTAAGGGTCCGAAACAGAGGATGATACGGTCTGTGTCTCAGAATATTACTGCTACAGCGCTTTCTCTGGGCCACCAGGCCCGTGCAGACAGGGGCAAGACACGCCAAGCAGACCTTATTAGAAATCAGGCAGACAAAGGAGGCAGAGAGAGGGAGAAACTGTAGGGGGCACCGAGTGAAGCCGGCCCACTGATCCGACAGGACACGGGAGGGTTAGGGAAAGAGGGGGCAAACTGGCTATCTAAAAGGTCCCACAGGCTGCAGTGACTTGTTTTACAGACAAATGATAAAATCATTATCATTGCACAGTATGATTCAATGTTGTGCTTAGAAGCTGATTCTGCCAGTGGTGACAGGAACATACACACTATCCACATGCAAGGTGCTGCACATTACTGGTGAAATCAGTGACTTACATATAACCTACACTATGCAAAATTCATATCCTTCTTTAGGCACCGTTTCCATTCCCTGAATGCATAACATTAGTTCCAATGTCTGTATATACATCATATTTTTATAATAGCATTAATAGCAGTGAGTGCCATCTGATCTATGGTCCTAACTGGACTCACAGTACATATGCACGTGTGTATGTTTGCACAAAAGATAAAATGACTCACCTTCATCCCTGGAATAATCCTCTCCAGAGTGAGGCTCAAACAAGTAGTCTCCAGTTGCCAACTCAAATGCCTGAATGAAGTTTAAAAAAACAACATCATAAAAAGAGCCAGTCAATAGGGTTAGATAATGTGACATCATGGCATTTCTGCCAATGAGAGTGCGGGGGCGGGGTCACAGGCTCACCATGCAGGCAGTACTCCAGATGTCAGCTGGGGTGCTGTAGCCTGCCCCGATGAGGACTTCGATGGAGCGATACTGCCGCGTCTGGATGTCCTCAGTGAAGTGCTTGTGCTGAGAGACAAAAAGAGACAACGATTAAGCGAAACCAATCCATCCATTCATCCAGGGAACCGCTGTATCAGACAGGTCTTTGGAACCACTCACACAGATCCCTACCATCAGGGCAGAACCACCAATCACCCAAACAGCATGGATAGATCGTAGAAGGAAACTGTAGGACAGACACAGGGGGAACACAGAGTCTACACAGACAGGCTGAGCTACGAGCCCTACTCTCCTACTTGGGAAGACCCTCCCACCCGGCTCCCAGGGTCTCACCACCCAGCAGGCATTGCCCAGGTCTGCTATCTTCACCCTCAGGCTGTCTGCGTTGCGGGGATCCAGGGGGTTTATCAGCAGGTCCGCAGCCCGAGCCTTCACTAGTAAAGGAAACAAAATAAAGACAGTGGCCGACTTTGCTGTACCTAGTGATGTCATACTATTCCCTTCCCTTCATTACAGAGGTTGTCGTGTGAGTCAAAGGGACAAGGCCCCGCTCACCTTTGGGTGTGTCCCCCGTGCTAGAAAAGGACACGGTGCGACTGCGATCTGCTGCAGGGCTGTGCAGGGCTGGTTCGGCTGTGCTGGGCTCAGGGTCCAGGGGCAGCTCAGGGTAACAGGGTGCCGTGGCTCTGTGGCGACCCCCGTTCGCCATCCCCGGGGCTTCGCCATTGAAGAGCTCGCAGGAAGAGCTGACAGAGGCGTCCCGGTCTGTGATGCTAAGCTCAGAGTCCACCAGGGGGCAGAGCTGAGCCCTGCCACCAAGGCCTACCTCTGGCAGCAGCAAGTGACCATTGGTTTTGGGGACATCCTTCTGTGTCTCACCACCATCCTCGTCCTCTTCCTCCTCCTCATCCTCTTCCTCCTCATCGTCCTCTTCTTCCCTGGCTCCGCTCCCTTCCTTCTCTTCCGCCAGTACTTTCTTTGGGTCAGCTTCTTCCACCTCTGGACTGATCTTCTCTTCCCCACCCTTCTCCTTCTCCTCCGTCTCCTCTTCCTCCTCCCTCTCCTCCTCTTCCTCCTCTTTGCCTCTGCTGCCATCCTCTTGCCCTGTGGCTGTAGGGCTGTCTCTCTCTTTAGGATCTCCTTCCTCAGGCCTCTGCATGTCGGCTGGACTGTCTGGCTCCTGCACTTCTGATGAGCCTGGACACAGAGAAAGGTGGCATGTCTCACCTTCCACTTTCACACGGTGCGGCACGGGAGACGGGGAAGGAAGTGGAGCCCATTTCATGGTAATTTATCGATGTGACTGATCCCTCCGAATTTATTCTACCGCTGCTAAAATTAGGTAATGGGTAAGAGATAAACCTGGCGGATTTCACTTTTAAAAGAAGCAGCATTGTCAGAAATGCAGAAGGACCCGAGGTCCTGGGAGTGCGAGCGTTGTCCCGAGTCGGACAGGCAGGATGACTCACAGGTGTGATTGGTGAGTCTCGTCGGCCTTCCTCTCTCCCCGCCATCTCCCTCTCCTTCCTCCTGCTCCGCGTCCTCCTCTTCCTCTTCATCCTCGTCACTCTCGACAGCGGAGAGCCCCAGCCGCAGGGGCAGGCGGGGGGGCTGTGGGCCGCCCTCCCCCAGGCCTTCGTCACCCCGCTGCCTCTCCGCCTCCCGCTCCAGAGCCTCGATCTCCAGCAGCCGCCGCTCCAGCAGCTCTGCCTGCCGCTTCTGCTTCTTCTTCAGCTTCTTCTTCTTGTTCTTGGAGATCTTGCCCACCTGGAAGAGACCGCAGGCTCACTCACACAGCCATCAAAAAAGTAAAAATGCCGAAAGTCTTGGATCGGTTACTTGTGGTTAAGGTTGGGGCTGGGCAGGGGTTAAGGGTGTCATAGTGGGGATTAGGGTTTTGCTCACAGAAATTAATTGACGGTCACCACAAAAATTTAACACAAACATGTGTGCGTGTGTATATGTTTGTATATATGTGTACAAACCCTGCAATGCGTACTTACCGGCTTGACCTGGGGGGCCGTGCTTACTGTAGGAACGGGGTAAGGGCAGTTGAGAAACGGTACATACAGTTAGCATTTCTGATCATAAACCCTTCAGTTATTACAACATTTTAAAATTAATACAACCACTTTCAGTTCAAATACATATCACTTAACATTTTCCTGCAATTTCCTGTCCTTTCACCAAACAAATTCGGTGGAGATTATGGATTCATGCATATATGAGTCACAAGACATAAATGTATATAATGCTTATAAACTGCATTGTGTATCCCTGAAATAGGCCCCTGCGGGTCAGTGGCACATTCCATGCTTAACTGGGGAGCCTCTGGGTGCTGGGGGTACACATGGAGGCTTGCTGGGTGAGGGGGTGTGAATGCATACCTGCAGAGCCAGACGGGGGAGGTGCCCCAGACCTTTGCCACTCGGTAGCCTCCACGGCCATCCTGCGCACGAACGCGTCATCCACGCACATGAGGATGTTTTCGGGCTTGATATCCGTGTGGATGATCTTGCACTTGCTGTGGAGGTAGTCCAGCCCCTGCAGCACCTGGGGGGACAAGGACGCACCATCCCACAGGAACAGACAGGGCGGCGCTCTCAGTTCAGAAGACCCTTACACACGGCTTACTCATTAGGCAAGGCTTTTCTCATTTTCGAAGATGGGGGTTCAGGGTGATTCAACTTTCTATATGCAATGAACAACGACAGTCACTGAAATTTGCTTAAATTTGAAAAAAATAGCGCCTACAGTAGGCACAAGGTGTCTCTTCTCTCTGAAAGCTTGTGAGTGTAAGAGAAGGATCTGTAAAGCCTTAGAATGTTCTGGAGGATTTTTATGATGCCCACGGGGCACTGCGGCATAACTGGCCAGGAGTAGCACAGTCAGCTTCCAGCTGCATTGGATTCCACCCCCCCACAGCATTTTTAAGGCAGAGTTTTGACTCCCCCCCCCATCCGGCCTGCTGCGGTGCCACAGGGTGTCATGGCCTACCTGCCGGATGATGCTCTTCACACAAGGCAGGGGAAGACCCTGGTAGTTGGACTTGATGATCCATTTTAACAAGTGGTGTCCTAGGACTTCAAAAACCATGCACACATCTGCAGGTATCACGGGTCAAGGGTCAAGGGTCAGCGACAGTGTTATTCTCAACTGCTGTCATATGTTGCACTGCGGACGTGTTGCTACGGTGTTCTTATGTGCAAAATACTGTGAATGCAACTGATATTGCTAACAACAGCTTACAATTAACCGGGCTAGAACTGGGGCCTGTTTCGGAAAGCAGGGTTTCTTGCTAAGCCGGAAAACTTGGTGGATTTCAGGTGGTCTGGGCTAAATGTAAGTGAATGAAGATAAAGGTAATTTTGACTGGGATAAATTTAATCCAATAAGTTATCCGGTTGAGCAGGAAATCTTGCATTTTCAGGCCCCTGGTATTGCTAATTTGTTTTCCAACTTGCTGTACTGGAACACTTAACTCAGGTGTGACATGCAACGCAATGCAATTTTATTTGTATAGTGCATAATTTTCACAACATTACACTGTCTCAAAGCATCATTCCCAGCTCCAGCTTCAGACCTCAGAGGTGAATGGAAAGCTGTAATATTATAACCAGCATTCCATCTTCCACTTCCTCTAGCCTAAGAAGGATACGAATTCCGTTGACTCCAGAGATCTTGAAGTCGTCGATCAGTTGGACCACCATATCCTTGTTTGGGTCACCGGGGTCACTCTCCCGTACCTGATGATATAATGTCAGAGAAAAGGCATCAAACGATGAGGAAGATGCGATGAGGAAGACGTGGTGTGGAAGACGCGGGGCACAGAAAACACTCACACATCGCAGCAGCTTGATCTCATCCAGTGCTGTCTCAGTGTAGTGCTGAGCGCTCTTCACCACCTTCATGGCCACAAAGCGCTTCCCCCTAAAGAAGTGAGAACAGGCTATATCAGATACACTGTATCACACAAATATACATAGAAAAATACACTGAGAGTCTACACTCACTGGCCACTGTATTAGGTACACCTGCTCAACTGTTGTAGAAGCAAATATCTAATCAGCCAATCATATGTCAGCAGCACAATGTATGAAATCATGCAGATACAGGTCAGGACCTTCAGTTAATGTTCACATCAAACACTAGAATGGGAAAGAAGATGATCTAAGTGACTTTGAATGTGTCATGGTTATTGGTGCCAGATGGGCTGGTGTGAGTATTTCAGAAATTGCTGATCTACTGGGATTTTCACACACAACCATCTCTAGGGTTTACAGAGAATGGGCTGAAAAAGAAAAAACACCCAGTGAGTGGTGGTTCTCTGGGTGCAAATGCCTTGTAGATGGCAGAGGTCAGAGAAGAATGGCCAGACTGGGTCAAGCTGATAGAAAGGCAACAGTAACTCAAATACCCACTCGTTACAGCCAAGGTATGCAGAAGAGCATCTCTGACCACATAATACATCGGACTTTGAAGCAGATGGGCTACAGCAGCAG
Organism: Petrocephalus schoutedeni; assembly: GCA_026780765.1. Classification (NCBI taxonomy): domain Eukaryota; kingdom Metazoa; phylum Chordata; class Actinopteri; order Osteoglossiformes; family Mormyridae; genus Petrocephalus; species Petrocephalus schoutedeni. The sequence goes on from JAODKL010000001.1 coordinate 4,128,921, forward strand.
AATATAACACCGAGTGCCACTCCTGTTAGCGAAGAACAGGAAACTGAGGCTACAGTGGGCACAGGCTCACCAAAACTGGGCAATGGAATCATGTTGTCTGGTCAGATGAGTCTCGATTTCTGCTGCGACGTTCAGAGGGTAGGATCAGAATTTAGCCTAAAGAACATGAACGCGTGGATCCATCCTGCCTTGTATCAACAGTTCAGGTTGGTGGTGGTTTAATGGCATGAACAGATTTCAGAACAAATAACTTTCTTAGCACACTTTGGGCCCCTCAGTGCCAGGTGAGCATTGTTTAATTTCCATTTAAATGCCACAACCTAGTGTTGCTAACCATGGCTATCCCTTTATGACCACAGTGTACCCAACCTCTAATGGCTACTTCCAGCAGGAGAATGCTCCCTGTCACAAAGCTCATATCATCTCAGACTGGCTTCTTGAACATGACAATGAGACCACTGTACTAAACATGGCCTCTTAAGTCACCTGATCTCAATCCAATAGGATGTGGTAGAATGGGAGACTCGCACCCTGAGAAATCAGCAGCAACCTGGTGATGCTGTCATGTCAACATGGACCAAAGTCTCTGAGGAATGTTTCAAGCACAATGCTGAATCCATGCCACAAAGAATTAAGCCAGTTCCCAAGGCAAAAGGGGGTCCATACCCAGCAATAGCACGGTGTGCCTAATAAAGTGGCCAGTCTCTCTCTCTCTCACACACACACACAGGGATGTATATATTATATAAAAACCGATTAACCGATTATTGTGGGGACAACTTTTGCCATTTCCCACAAGGGGAAGCTCAATTTTATAAAAATCAGTGAATGCGATAGAAAAACTACAAATGCCAAAAGTCTCATATTTTGTTTGGTTACTTATGGTTAAGGGTTAGGGCTGGGTGGGGGGTAAGGCTGCCCACAGAAATGAATGGATGGTCACCACAAAAATATGCATGTTCGCACACACACAGTCCACCTTCCTTTGCATGCATCTACAGCCATGAGTGTGTGTGTGCACGTGTGTGTGCGCGTGCGTGTTGTCCCGTCTGTCTTATGGCGTCTGCCACGGAAGAGATGGTATCTGAATGTGTCTAAAGCGCATTTCCATGGCAGTGGCCTCATTTGCTTCTCGGGCCTGCCGTGTGGATGACACGGCCGCCTCTCCAGCTGCTGCTCGTCCCTCGCGGGCCGTCATACTCACTGGATGTCCCAGCACAGCCACACCGTGGAGAAGTGGCCCCAGCCCAGCTTGCGGATCACATGGTAGCGCCCATTGAACAGGTCCCCGATCTTTACTGGGTGGTACCCTCCTGCCGAGGAGACAAGGGGGCAGACGAGAGGCTGATGGCTAATGAGGTTAAGAGCTGGTGTGCAGCACAGCGACAGGCACCACGCATTCAGACATCTCAGCCTGCCAGGGGGGGGGGTTTGCCGTTTCTGCAGCCCCACCCAAAAAGTCACTTCAGAACCCCCCTCCCCAGATGTCTCACAAACGTTCTAAATAGCTGGTTAGCAGAAAATGCTGCTTCGGTATCTCCAAAGTAAGAGATTTATTTCATATTTAATGTAATCGTAAGCGCATGGTCTGAGAGGTGGCAAACATTGTCACTGCCTGCAATATACATATAGCCATCTATGACTAGACTGCATATATAAATAAATAATAATTATATAGTACCTATAGCTAGGTTTGACTGGGCAAAGGCTCACACTAACAGAATGGAAACCCCTCCAACCTGCAGGAGGCAGCACCTTCACTCGCCTGTCCTGACATCAGCTGCACCTTCCGCATTTATACCTGCACTACACACAATGTTACTTTATAAACTGGGCCTTTGCTATTTCAGGCTCCCTCTGCTGGCCCCTGGAGGATGGGCTCCCCCTATGACTCTGGTTAGGGTTAGGGCTTCCTCTGTGGGCCCCTGGAGGATGGGCTCCCCCTATGAGTCTGGTTAGGGTTAGGGCTTCCTCTGCGGGCGCCTGGAGGATGGGCTCCCCCTATGAGTCTGGTTAGGGTTAGGGCTTCCTCTGCTGGGCCCCTGGAGGATGGGCTCCCCCTATGAGTCTGGTTAGGGTTAGAGCTTCCTCTGCCGGCCCCTGGAGGATGGGCTCCCCCTATGAGTCTGGTTAGGGTTAGGGCTTCCTCTGCCGGCCCCT
>JAODKL010000001.1:4131198-4165502 GCA_026780765.1 Petrocephalus schoutedeni
GGGGGGGGGGGGGGGGGGGGGGGGGGGGGGGGGGGGGGGGGGGGACACATCATTACCTGAGGCCCGGCCTGGGAGTGTGGAGAAGCCGTGTGACATGGGGACTCTCACCACCTACCAGGGCGGAGTGCTTGAGATTTCCCTCAGGACACTGGGACGGGACCAGAAACGATCACCCAGTCAGAACAAAGCCGAGATGCCATTCCAGCAAAAGAGACGATGTACATGCAAATGTACATTCTGTTTGTAAATAAAACTCGACTGAACGGATTACAGTTATAAATCACACAAATGTTCGGTGCGCAGGGAGCTGTGGCACTGCTGTCTCATCTCGTTCTCAGTCTTGAGCACAGAAAGCCTGGGAAACTGTTTCTATGGCAACAGGCTCACAGGATTCAGTGCATGCCTACCTTCATGAGTGAGTGCGCTGTACCGTGTGTGTGTTGAATGTGTATGCGTGTGCACTACACAGGAGAATATGCGTGTTGTGTACATTAGCACGTGTGTGTGTATGCGAGCTCTCCCCTGTGTCCTCTAACGTATCCACTAAAGCTGTTGAAGGCAGAAGAGAATTACCAGCATACTCCTAATTCCCATCATTCCTCTCTGCACTGGATCTCCGCAGAGCTGCACTCAGGGCTGTGTGCTCACAGATAGCCAGCAGCAAATGTACCTTCGTGTCAGGCCTTGTTAAAGCTGCACCCAACATTCTGTGATGCAAATGCTCAGCCAGCCTGGCATGGCCACAAACAGAGAGGCACTCACATCCACTCTGGGGCATAGCTGGCCAATGCCATCCTCTGTCAGGCCACCTTTTCCTATTATGAATGATGAAGGTGCTATAAAGCATGTGAGTCTGTGTGCACTGTGTGCATATTTATGTCCCTTAGTAAAAGCATGAGCTTGTGTATGTGTGTGTGCTGGAGCTCTGGCTAAGAATACAGCAGACCGTCATGTCTCCACAGCATGTGTGTCCTGAGACTGGGTGGTGTCCTCTGACCTCAGTACTGGTGTGTGTGGGCATGTGCACATGCATTTAAATACTGTCCCTATGATCCCACTTGTCTGTGGAACGCCGGGCATGACCAGGCCTCTGGGGTTCACACAGCGCAGGCTTTTTTATGGGTGGATGCCTACATTTACAGTTTAATGGCAAGCTCCTGTCTGGACTTGCTGTTGTATACATAAACACCCAAGCACAACAAACAGCTCGTTCAGCATTCTGAGCGTACAGTGTAATTTATAACTGTGGCAAAACTGTAAACGGTCCTTGGTCAGCTGAAAATGAGGATGACTAACTTGTTAAGCACTGCACCAATCAGCCTTATCTCTACAATGCTGATCAACCGCATACCATCGTCAATTATCACCCAATTAGAATGTAAGGATTGGGACACTATGATGATTACCGAGAAGGAAAGATTAAATGACACCCCGACAGGAGGCTGGAGACACTGCCAACTTCACCTCTGCTCATGGCAGGCTGGGGTATTTTTTAGACGAAATATGCAGAGTGTTTTAAATTGCTCAGATTACCCAGAATGCCCCCCAGGAAACCCTACTGGGATAAGAACAAACAGCCTATGCAGCAGCCAAGCATATCAGAGCCGCTCAGAGCGGAGGATTAGCAATACTCCACACAGACGGCAGGCTAATATCAGGCCTTAATTGTTTCTTTTTGCCTCTTTCCGCTCTAACCACCTGTACTGACCATGCAGTGATGACTGTTTTGTGGAAGCCCTTGCATGTGAACAGTCCTTCATTATTATTGCAACCATGTCCCTCCTCTGCACGGCTCATCAGTTACCGTCATCGTAAAGGCGACCTGTCTTTGACAGTGGGTTCGGAGGCTCTGGGACGGTGCTGATAAACAATGGCCCTCTGTGCTGGAAGACGGTGAAGGGGCGTGGCATTCCACACCCCGGCTACACATTCCCCCCCACCCCCTGCTCGCCCTCCACACAGCTCCGTGGTATGTCCTATGCAGCACCATCCCGCCTGGCACGCCCGCACTAACCTGCATGGGCAAATTCACACAAACTGGTATCCAAACTGACTCCTTGGGTGTAACCTTCGCTAACTGTCGACCGGCTGAAACAAGCTCACCACAGACTGACCCAACGCAGTAACCTTCGCTTAGCACTAACTGGTACAGCTGCACAGAGAAGCAATAGTATTCAGTGATCATTCTCCATTTGTCCTGAAATCTGTTGAGATCTGTTTGCAGAAATGCTGTGATCTCCTAAGAGAATGTTACCACCGACAACTGTGCGCCTCAGCATGTCAACTGTACATTTATTTTAAAATGAAGAATAATAATTAAGAAATGGATGGCAGTGTAGCACGCGTGCGTGTGGAGGGTGGCTGTCGCCCCGGCCTCTGGCTAGCGTCGGGCCCGGTATCCCAGTTGAGTCCATGACGCGAGGGCACGGCGTAATGGGGACACCACGCTGGAGAAGCACAGCCTGTGAGACTCGCAGTGACACTGTCATGTTTGTAAGGCCGTCTCCCTCACCGTGATGCCACCGCACTCACTCAGCTCCCGCATCACCTTTTCCGAGAACTGGCTAAATGCTATTCTGCTAGCATCTAGAAATACAACATATTTTAAGGATGATTTCCATGCCTGGTGGCACCACAGTCCATGGCCCGGAACAGGCAGCCTTGTACAGACATGTCCACTAACCCGACATACCAGACTAGCTACAAAAGACAGCTGGACTTCCCAATTCAATACCAAGCAGGATAAAACCTGCGACTTTGGACCAAAGCATCAGAGGGTAACGTTAGTTATAAAGCAGGATTAAAGCAAAACCGTTAGCCACACACGTATGCAGCAGTAACAAATCAGTACGCTCCGAGACGCGATGAGCCTCCCTGCCCCCCAGCTCTGCTCCCGCTCCCCTGCCTGCTAGGCTGCTGGCTCACATAATCCCCCCCCACCCCGCCGGAGTCTGCGTGGAGAAGTGAGATCTCACTGCTATTCCAGTCCTGCTGACGTCACTGTGCACAGCCTACACGCTGGCTGCCCAGCCCCGTGTTAGCGCACAGGCACACTGATTATGACAGACACGGATTACCATTGCTCTCACTTCCCATTGATTCTGCAGTGAATGATTCCACCTAATTCAGCCCCAACGAAACTCAGAAGCAGCATCGGGACCTGACAGTGTCTCTGAAAGGCTGGAGGGGGGTCCTCCTTGTCCATCACCACCTTTGATACACGTAAACTTTTTCCCTTTTGCTTAAGCCGCTTAAGGCCCTAAATATAAACAGTTTGACTTTGTCATATATCAGGCATCCTCTATTGCATTCGTCTACCCCGCCCAATACCCAAAGTACCCCATAGACTCTCAACCCAGAAACCCCCCTACGTGCTGCACTGCTCTCTCAGGGCCCTGTGCCTCCAAAGTCGGAGTGTCCTCAGCGCGAGCCCCAGTGCCACCTCAGAGTAAGACGCACTGCGATCCATGGGCACAAGTGCTGATGGCTGACGGCGCTGGGATCTAGTCACACTCCCGGGGTGGGGTAGTTCTCAGAAATTGCCATGATGGTCACATGGTTCCCTCACACCCTGGTGTAAAACCTAGCTGATGACACACAACCAAATGCAGTCTTGCAAACTAGACTGCAGGTGGCACATATGTATGAAGACGTGAAGAAATGCACACACAGACACAGTAAAAGATTCCGGCGACTGCAAAAATGCACAGAGAGATAAACCGAGAGGAAGTCTCGGGTGATTTTCAGGCAAGTCACTGCACTTGTCTGATTCTAAACCGGAACGATGTGAAGGCCGGTGCATTTTCTTTCGGCTCAGAGGGATCACACCAGACTCTGCAGACAAGTTTGCTGATCCCAACTTAAAAAAAAAAACTAAGATTAAAAATAGATTTGTTTAGATCAAGGGACTGTTGAGTTACTGAGCTAGCCCAGGAATCTTCACTTGAGATTTCAGTTGACGCTAGAGCAACAAACATCATTATCATTCCTAGGCCAAAAAAAAAAAAAAAAAAAAACACGAAATGCAATTTTAGAGCAGATTATAGCACTAATGAGCAGCTGGGACCCAATGCTCACTGTCTTCCCAAAATTAGAATGAAAAATTGAGCTGGCCCTCAATCTTTCCACTTCTCAGTGAAACTCCACTGGGACTTCCTCCCAAGACAACCATCAACCCATAACCCCCCCGCCCTCTTAAGTCCATGACTTCCGACTTACTATTGCGGGCTCTATCAGACTTCCCCATTCCTCCAGACTGGCCCAGGAAGCAGGCTTAGCGGGATCAGCAGTAACCGGCGACGAGCTATAAGCTGGACGCTGTGCCACCAGCACGTGTGCAAGACGCAAGCCTGACCCAGATGGAGGGCACCAGAGACTGTCACATCTACATCTGCCCTGCCCTCGATTCTTCTGGCTCCTAAAATCACTGCAGACCACCAGACGTACATGTAGAAAAGCAGCTGCCTAGCAAATCAGGCTCCTGTGATGTTGGGTGGAGGCATCGTGCTACTCGTTTCCTGAGTAGGAAGGTTTCCTCAAATCGCAGAAAGCTGCGGCAACAGAAACAGGCAATTAAACGTCGGCACAGGATGAAATGCGAACAGGGCATGGAGAGAAAGTTCCTGGTTGTTGTTTGGGAAAAAGGAGGTCCCAGAGGAGCGCATGTTTAAACATAATCGGCCACATGAAGTAAACGGCCCCTTCTGCGGGAGCCATTTCAGTCTGAGGGCAACAGCCATTCTTCAGAAAAAAAGGCTGACGGCTGACTGGCACTCCCTTATTCGAGCCTGTTTCAGTAACAGGCTGCTGCTGTTACTGAAAGTCATCCACCCTGTAAGCCCCACCATCTCATTTCCTACATGCGGTATCAGGTAGAGGGACAGGGTCACATGACTACCGGTGATACCAGCGCGTGGATTCCATTACAGGCCAAAGAGTCAGCTTTGCAGAGTGCGATCGTTGTCAGCAACGTGCCAATTCTCCAGAAAGTTTCCATCTTAAGGCGGGGTTACAATATGCAAATTATACAACTATGCGGTGAAACGTGACGTCAGATGTTACTAGACACGAGGATTCATGCTCTCTCTTTCACCCTCTCATTTGTACTGCGGGGTTCCGAAAACAATGTAACTGAATGGTCAATGGGGTGATTGAGACTCTAACCAAAATACATTTAAGGCAGAGTCTGCCCATTGAAAGAATGGAGCAGGTCAAAGCTTGGATGGCTGTCACAGTGTGGTATGTGAGGGACATTACCAGGCACTCTGCTGCTGACCTTAGGACATGCCCTAGGCCGGCAGTTAGAGTCAGAACCAGCCTTTCTGCCTGCAGATGTGACCCACACTCACAGACATGAATGAGACAAGCTTTACTTCCAGGCCCCATTATCTTGCGATGCATCGTGTCTTATTGCAGAGACAGTGTGGAAAACCAAGGCAGCCGTCTGGAAGATGGAAGGTGACATCCCTCCGACCACAATCAGACACGCCTGGCTTTCCCGGAAGCCCTGCTCTGATTGCTCTTCATTTAGGGGTGGGAAGTGGACACTGGGGAGGGGGGGCTTTGGAAAGACAGTTTTGTACATCAGCAGACAGATGAATCCCCCTCCCCAAATTACAGCCTCCCCCCTCTCAGATGCCTGTTCGAGTGGCAGCTCTGGTAATCGCAGCAAAAACACAGTGAGTCATTCTGGCTTACCTGCAGGGCTTGGCATTTTGCCAGCCCGATCAATACACACATACACATATATGTGTATATGTCCCTTTGCGCACGCACACACAATCATACTCACATATTAGGTATCAATATCTTTGTGGGGACTCTCCATTCATTTCTATGGGAACACCCCTAATCCCAATCATGATACCCTTAACCCCTACTCAGCCCTAACCTTAACCATAAGTAACCACAAAAATTACAAGACTATTGGCACATATTTTTATAGATCTGCATTGACAGATTTTTATAAAATTAAGTCTAAAGTAGTGAGGACCGAAAAAATGACCTCACTAGTCATATTTTTGAGGATTTGCAAAACTTGGTCCCCACAAATACAGCAAAACCTGTACGCACACAAACACACTCAAGCAACCAGAGACACGCATGCCTGAATTTGCAGATATAGAGAGACATAACAGAAAAAGCCCATCATGCAGCAGAAACCAGGCTAAACTGCAGACTATGGTGTTTATGTCAGCTTCTGCCTGCCACCTGCTGTCACCCTACTCTGAACCTCCTGTGCAGGTGTCCTGGGAGAGACACACACACGTGCACGCGCACACACACAAGGAGCACCTCTGTCTCCCAGGGAAAAAAAAAGCTCCACAGTGCAGCCCTTCATTTAAATAACCTTCATGTAAATAACCCTCTGTCCCTGTGCCCTGCCTGCCCGTCCCTGTGTGTCCCCCCCACAACGCACCCCGGCTCTGCCTGTTCACACTTGGCAAATGGTCAGGTTCTGTGCACGTGTCGCCTCTCCCAGCACTGCATGTGCCACAGTGACACACATAAGCCATGACAGCGACCACCTAGATGGAACGGGCAGCATCGCTCTAGTGTATGTGCTTGGGATGGAGGGGGCAGGCACAGCCTGGGATTTGCAGTGTCCAATTCAGACTAAGGCTGCATGTAAGTCACTGGCTCAGCGCCCATTAACCTGTCTGCAATACTGCGACCAGCAGGGCGGCACATTTCTGTGTTATACTGCTGCTCGTCGGTGTAGCGCATTCATTACTGGATGCTGGCTTGTCCTGAGCTCGCCTCTACAGGATTATCGGAGTGGCTGGATGCTGGCCGTCCTGTGAAGGGGCACACGGCTCGTAGGCCATGTTTTGGCATCATGCGTGGCTACAGTATGTCAGACACACCTTATGACTGTTCCATGCCACGCACTCAACATGGTAATGCTTGAAACGAACAGGTTAGATCATGCCAAGGGCCAAAACAAGACAGATAAGCAAACAGTGTTTGTGTGCATGTGTGCGCGTGTGTGTGTGTGTGGGGGGGGGGGGGGGTACAAGAATGACAAGCGCAAGCAAACAGACGGACGCAAAAGAGACAGGCACCTTTACCTTTCCGAGGATGAGGATTTCTCAGAGTTCAGGGACATCAGAAGTCAGGGGACCTCTCGCCCGCCGCCGAACGACCGAGCGACAACCAGCGGATGGAAAAATGAGGACCCCCCCTTCTCTACAGCGTTGCCCCCTTGGACGTGTCCACAGCGCGTGTGTCAGAGGGGGCTGCTGCCCACACCCCCTGCCTCAGCCCTCGGCTTGCCGGAAAGGATAGACGACAATGCTCAGGAAAAAATGCAACAACAATAGAACTTGTGCGAGTGCCGGCGATGCGACAGCACCCTCCCAAGGCCTTCTTCCTTCCTCACTTCTCTGTATTTTCACTCTTGCTTTCTCTTTCTCTCTCTTGCTCTGCTGCTGCTGGTTTTTGAGCAGCGGCAGAACGCGCAGACAATTGGCGTCTCTCCGTTCTGAATATTCTCCCTCCCTCTCTTGTTGGCTCGCTCGCTCTCTCCCTCTCCCTTTCTCCCTCCCTGTCTCGGCACAGGAGCTGCAGCTCTGCACAACAACAGAGCTGTGAGCACGTAGGACAGAACCACTGCCTGTTCGCAGTGCGGGGAAAAACAGGGGCTGGCTGCGGGGAAGAGGAGGAGGAGAAAGAGGAGGAGCCGAGGGCTGAGAAACCGAAAGCAGCTCCGTCTGTGCGACCAGCACCCTGCATGCTCCTCCCTCTCTCCTTACCACATCCTGTCACTCAGGGCAACACCAAACGGCCCCCATCTCCTTGTTTGCCCCCCCCCCCCACAACCTCCCATCCTCAGCCCCTGCCACCACCCGTCTCTTTCTCATCTGAGATTTTTCCCCCTTCATTTCTCAGTCCATCTTTCAGCGGTTTCTCAGACTAGGTGTCAGATGGGTATGGTATAAGGTAGTGGCCATGATACCGGAAGGGGGGGCTCTCTCCTCTTACTGCTTCCATGATTGTGTGTGTGTGAGTGTGCGTGTGGGGGGGGGGGCTCTCTCCCATTACTGTCCCCATAATACTCGGGGGGAGGGGGGAGGGCTCTCTCTCCATACTGCTGCCATAATCCTGGAGGGGCTCTCACCCCTTGCTACAGCCATGATACTGGGGGTTTCTCTCCCCTTATTGCTGCCATGATGCTGGGGGGGGCTCTCTCCCCATATTGCAGTCATGAAACTATCCCCTTACTTTGGCCATAATATGGGTGGGGGGGCACTCCCTCTCCTTACTGCAGTCATGATAATGGGGGGCTCTCTCCCCCTGCTGTCACCATAATATGGGGGTGCGAGGGCTCGCTCCCCCTTACTGCCCGCATGATGCTGGGTGGGGGGGCTCTCTCCCCTTACTGCCCTCATGATGCTGGGTGGGGGGGGCTCTCTCTCCCTTTACTGCCCTCATGATGCTGGGTGGGGGGGCTCTCTCTCCCTTACTGCTCCCATGATGTTGGGACATGGTCCAAAGTTCGGATAAACCAAGACAGAACACACACCCACCCACACATACTTATGTCTAACTGAAAGACTTAGCAGGAAGCTCACACATAGCTTACAGTCAGACCATGGCTGGATTCCGTTTTCCCACATGGAAGCGGGCTGCCGTTTCAGAGCTGCAGAGCTACTCTTTATGCAGTGTGTGTGTTTTCGACAGCTCCTGGTGGGAGCAGGTAGGCAGTGTGCTGGTAAAAACATGGGCCGGAATGGGCCCCGCGGAGATGCTCTGGCTCCACATCCAACATCCGGAAACAGGGAAGAGTCACTCTAATTAAAAGTGCCACCTCAGCAACTAAATGCTGACATGGCGTTTGCTGCTGAAAGGGAGTGTGAATGCATGTGTGTGTTTACAGCAACAGAAATCACGTGTGAGGGGCTCTAGGAAACCAGGGCATACTGGGGCCAGTAATTTCACAGCCACACAATCCTGCATCCTCTTGCTTTATAGCATAAATCACATCAGATCACATTCTCTAACCCACAACACTACATGGTTATACAACAGCAGAATGGCAACATTTTATACAAAAATGAACTTCTTCACAACAGAGCAGGTGGCACAGTACAAAGGGCACAAGCACATGACAAACCATGGTCTCGCCAGCCAGCCAGCATCCCTACCATGGAGGCCTAAGCACACCGCAGACTCACCACACCTGCTGCTCAGTGCTGCCCCATGCGTCTGCTCTCTCTGCCCACCCAGCTGTACCACTCCACATGGCTCTGTGTGATCGGTGCCAGCAGCTACCAGCTACACAATGGTGATACGGCATGAAAGGGTTGCTATAAAGCATGCAGTACACTGCACTGACCATTGGGGGGCAGCATAATAGAGCACAGAGGCATGAGTGGATACCATGACCTCATCAGTGGATACAGAGAGTGCAGTTACACCAGCTCCATATCCCACCTTCAATCTTCCGTTTCATTCAGACTATCACTATCCCTATATCGTCTACTTTCATTCAAACTCTAACCCACTGCTCTGCCCGTCTCTAAGAGATTAGTGGTCAACCTGTTTGGCTGACTGTGCTCCAGACCCCCACTGTCCACAAACGGAAACACATGCAGCACCCACACTCTAAAACCAGTTTCTGGCCATTGTGGAAGCCTACCAGCTTCCTTTCTGTGTCTGGTCATTGTGGAAGCCTATAAGCCTCCTTTCTGTATCTGGTCATTATGGAAGCCTATCAGCCTCCTTTCTGCTTGTGTGTAAAAGTCCAGCATTAATTGAGTTTTACTGTGCATTTTTCCCATGTCCCTCAAAATGTCTAGGCTCTGACAGCTCTACCTCATCATTATTTAAATTTGTCTCCTCCCATTTATTATTTATTTTAAAAGGAATTGTGAATTAATATTTTGGCTGAACCACTTGTATGAGGCATAATGGGAGAAAACATTTTTGAGCTTTAAGTTTGAAGAATTACACAGTGTAATGGTGACTGTTTCTGTTATTTAGCAGAGCAAAGGTATGGTTGTGCAAGTTTATATATATATATATATATATATATATATATAAAAAAACACATACACACACAGACTGATATTTATACACACACACATTTGAATGTAAATTATATACATTTGGTATACTGGTGCATACATGTTTTTTATGTTTTGAAGACTGAATAAACGTATAAACAATTTGAGGACTGAATGGCTTACTGTTTTAGTGGTTGCAAAGCAAGAAAATTAAAGTAACAATCTGCATGGACCTTTCTATGGTGGCAGAACTTAAATGATTTAGTTAAAATTTTAGAGAGTATTTTCATTTTCTTTAGTTGCTAAGCAACTTTAACAAGTTATTTTTACTTAAAAAAGCATGAAGTTACATGAACTTGGCTGCCTTATGTTTTAAATGATTTTAACAGAAAAATGTTTACAGTGCAGCACCACGGAGGCTTCCCCAGGAGCAGCTGCTCTGGGGCAGATGACAGCGGGCGAGGCCCAGGTACATGATACCCCATTAAGGCCCAGCGAAGCATCTGTGCTGATGAATAAGCAATGATATTCCGTGTGAGTATGGCAGCCTTCTTGTGAAGAGGGAGCAAGAAAAAACAAGCAGAGCTGCACTGTGGCCATAGGATGGCATCAAGACAAAGAGGACCAACAAACAGCGACCGCAATGCTGACCCACCGATGGCTTGGATTCGCATGCTGTTAGTGAGACTCCACAGGGGAGAAATACAGAGAGTGATTCATGGACCACAAGAGATTAACAGGAAGAAAGGCAATGTAACATTAATCAAACATCATCTCCACTTGAGACGTGACAGTCTCTCAGGTGAGAAGGCTGCACTTAGTAAATAATGAACGAGACTCACCCTGGAGCTAAACACATTCTTCTGTTTCTTCCATTAGCTTGAGACCATACGGGGTGTGTGTGTGTGGGGGGGGGGGGGGGTTAGTGTACACTTCTGTGCTAAAAGCGGACAGCTAAAATCATCTCAGCCTCCCTGTGTGTATCTACAGTGAGTTCTTGCCCTACAGTTTTACACTGTACTGTGTACTGTGACAGAATGTTTCAGCATAATTTCAGGCTGTAAGGCCTTATCACTATGCAGAATAACCACAGACGTGTGAGAAATGTTCGGTCCCACATGGAAGCTTGCAGAAGCTTACCAGCAGTGGAGCAGAGCCTACCCAAGCAGGCCAAGCGAACTCCTTTCGGCATCTGTGTTTGGTGTCCTAGTCTATATGTGTCTAGAACATGCGGAAGTAAACATGCTCCTAATCGGCGGCCTGCATCTGCGGACACAGGCCCCTGCAACCCCTTTATCAGGCATTCAGAGTGGCTACTCACGCTGCACACATGTAAAAGCCAAACCACCAAATAGGATTAGTTAGGATTTCACAGGCTTCACTTGAATGAGCCACAGATTTTGCGCCAGGGATGTCCAATCATCTCCTTGTGAGGGAGCAGGGTCTGCAGCATCTCACTGTGCGCCATGACTCAGTGGATTTATTACAGTAATCTTTGGAAAAACAAAAACAACATCTGGGTTATGCAAGTGGGAGTGATTTACAGATTGGAATACTTTGCTCAAGAGTACAGGTGATGCTCTGCTGAAGCAATGAGTTGATAAAACACACTGGCTTTGATTCTTTTATTCTGAATTAGTGGGATTTTAAATAGCTACGCAGTTCATTATACATGCATTACTACTGTACTACCAGCATTACTACTACAGAGGATAACAATAACGACTACAATATTTCAATGTTAAAGTGGCCTACAGTTTAGCCCAATTATAAGTAATTCAGGTTAACTTTGTCTCAGGCCCAACAGATTCCCTCTAGGGACCTGAACTGGCAACCTTTATCTTAGAAATTATTGGCCTTAATCTTAAAATCTTTGTACCTATTTTTCTTTAAATGCCTTGAACTCAAACAGAACTGCACAAGTCTCACTACAGGAGCTGTACAGCAGTAGAAATCACAAGTACCCATACAAATAATGTAATATACACTTAGACCACTTATTAGGTACACCTAACTAGTAATGGGGTAGTCCAGCCATATTTCTCGGCCCATTCTCATTAACAAGATGAGACGAAATGCCAGAATGGATATTTTTCATGCCCTGTGGGATGTTTATCACACCACTCTTTGTAAGCTTTAGACTACATAATGTTTGAAAATCCCAGGAAATTTCTGAGATGCTGGAAGGACCTCGTCTGGCACCACAAACACACCACATTCGGAATTGCTTAGCGCAGGCATTTTAGTCATTCTGTCGGATAACCACACACTGACTGCTGACCCTGTCTGCATGTTGTAGGTATGCAGCGTACAGCCACATGATCTGCTGTTGGGAAAAGCACACAGGCAGGTGTGTCTAATATATTGGCAGATGATGGCAAATTGGAGTTGCTGTATGTGAGAGTGTTTGAAGGTGTTTTGGGGACAAGTGTGTATTTTACAGTAAATTTTGCACTTCTTAAAGCATGAAATAGTATAGGCACAAATTAGGCAGGGGGCCTAACAGTCGTATCACTGTCTCTTGCTCTCAAGGCCCCCAGCACAAAGGCATTATACTAAGTGATTGCAGCCTTTTAATGCCCATGGGCCTCTAGATTTGGCAACAGTATGTTTTATTTGTGAATCGTTTCTGTAAGTTTGATACCGTGATCCAATTAAGAAAAAACCTGAAAGGTACAGCAGACATGATCCTGCCTCTTGCCTGCCATGCCACCTACTGACAGTTCACAGCTTTACTATTCACACTGTGTATATGATATACTATATTCTTTGTCCACCATTTCCAAACACATGCCTGTCAAGTTTTCCATTTAAGGCCATAACAAGAGTCCACACCAGAAAACCTAACCCCCTCACTGGTCAATAACCCCCAGTTAAGAACCTAAACTGCCCCCAGATGTTTATATTTTTTCTGTGACCACTAGACCACTCTAAAGTGGATTTTTGTCTTATTTCTAATGGCAAGCATCCCCCGATCCTGCGGATATTTCAGTCGACAAAACCTTTTTCTCCTTTGACGCCCACAAGAACCTTTACACAAAAACCTAAGGCACACAGCATGTTATCCAAGCAGTTGCAAGGCCTCAGAAATACAAAGAAACACACAATCTGATCAGCAAGTATATAATTTCCCAGCCAATAGCTGCAGCTGTCTCTACAGCGTAAGTTGTCTTCAACACAAGTTTCACTTTGATGACACAGAGGACTCCCCATTAAGAGAGAAGCTGGTTTTCTTTGGTTCGCAATACTTGAAAAAAACTAGTTCTGGTGTCCCTACCTGGTTTATTCCCTGCTTTGTGCCCATAGCTTCTGGCCCCCAGCACCACAATTTGGAAAATTATATTTACGATGTGAACAAACCTTACTGATTTATTCCTTGGGGTGTAACTCCACTGTGCATTCCGGTAAAATGTCCCTAGACAGATTCAGACACTCGCTTATGGAGCACCGCCTGGATACTTTCCTGCTGGAGACCAGAGACAGACAAGCATCAGCTCACCCAGCCCACGTATCATGGGAAGTGTGTTGCTTCCAGAGTTGGGAAGCTGTCTGTGGTGACGAATGGACCAGTACAGGAAAAAAAGCACGTGTGGAGTCAGAGGCAAGGACCCGAACTAGACGCTGGCTAGAGAGTGATGGAAGCACAGTGTACTGATGCACAGTGTAGGATGCCAAAGGTCCCCCAGCTTGTCAAAAAACCATTAGCTGAGATGAAAGGATTAGCCGCATCATGCCAAAACAGCCTGTAATGAAAGAATGGCTTGAAGTCACCAGCACCCCCCCACCCCCCCACAAATTCCCCAGTAAACGACTCCGTACCTGGCTGTGCGCTGAGGCAGATGTAGAAACACAGAGGCTCTATGACACATCCAGCTGAACAGCATAGGCATCTGTGTGTATGCGTGGCTGAGTGTGCGTGTTTGCTAGGTGGGGGGGGGGGGGGTTGGTCCAGCAGCTGGATCCCCCACTGGGCTTTCATTGGCAGCAAAAAAAAAAAAAAAAAAGTTCTGCTGATGAGATCAGCTCCGAAAAACAAACAGACAAGCACTGACCGCGGCAGAGTGAGAGTGATGCGGGGTGAGAGAGAGAGGCACAGTGGAGCACTTCAGCAAAGCAACGGCACCCTGTAACAGCAGGGAAGGAGAAGGAGGGAGGGCGAGAACACGGCAGTGCTGATGATGCGGCAGGGAGTCAGGAAAGCAGGCAGAGGTGAGGCTGGAGGCGGGCGGAACGGGAGCGCCTACAGGAAAACTGAGGAAACGAATAGGAAGGAAGAAAATGGAAGAGAAAGCCACCCATGTCTCTGTCGTACAATTACGGGAATGGTGTTACAACATCACATTCCAAAAGGGAAAGAGTGTATTCTGACACACACTTGCGCACATGCACTTGTGCCCACAAACACACACACAAACACACACTCACACCTATCTAAATGGGGACCTTCCATTCATATCTATGGGAAAATCCTAATCCCAATCATGACACCCTTAACCCCAACCCAGCCCTAACCTTAACCATAAGTAACCAACCCAAATACAAGACTTTTGGCATTTTTTTTTTATTGCATTCACAGATTTTTAGGCAACTGAGGTTATCCAAATGGGGACCTGAAAAGATGTCCCCAAAAGTAGGAACATGTCAGGTTTTATAACACTTTGGGAACATTTTGGTCTTCAAATGTGATCTATGCAAACACACACACACACACACACACACACACACACGCCATGGGTTATATAAACAAACTAGTTGACCGGGCTCAAATGCTCAGGTGATCTCCTTCGCTGCTCTCTGCCAGCCAATCAAGATGAGATGATGTATGTTTATTCTAAGCTGGCCCATTACTTTGCCTCATTGCTACCACAGCACACAAAGCACACTTCAGTGACATTGTGCCCTCTTTTGTCTGCCTAGGGAACTGCACACAAAATGCAGAGTTTACAACACACTTTTTCAAAGGAAGAAGTACATTTTGCTTAGCAAACCAAACCCATTTTTAAACAACAGAGGCGCCGAAAATAACAGCCATTATCCTATAAGTGTGCGCACCTTCACCAACAGTAAGTGACTGGCTTATACTAGCGTCACCTGGTAAAGTGTGACTCATGCCAGCCTACTCATCTGTGGGAAAGAGTGTCTAAACCAGCCGCTCAGTGGCGTGGCCCATCAGTCCTGCTGAAAGCACACCTCTTTGTGGTGCCGCCTCTCTGAACCCTGACAGCCCCCCGCCCCCCCCCACCGAACAGCCCATGCTTTACACCAGGGGTCACCAACTCCGGTCCCAGAGGGCTACTACCCATAAGGTTTTCTGTCCTACCTGGCTTCTGATGAGCCACACCTGTTCCTGGGATTTACCTGAGAACAGGTGCAACTCATCAGGACCGGAGTTGGTGACCCTAGCTTTACACTATGCCACCATAACACCACGTAAGAATTTGACATTCATACATCTGTTTGTCTATGTGCCTGCTGCCGCCAGGTGGCAAGAATACATCTGTGAACTGCAGCTGTGAGCTACTGGGCCTTACCTGGTCCAAATCTAAATCCTGTTAATAGTATACGGGTAATAACATAAGTGTCAGAAAGTCATAAGCCTCCACACAGCGTTCATTTTACACAGAAAATAAAATGTCTATGGTGTGTACAGCACACCACAGGCGCTGCGTGTGAGGGCCGGAGCAGTGCCCCATAATGCAGTATGGCGTAGGTACAGTGCTCATCTAGAGAACAGCAGCATGTTGGCAGCAGGATTAGGATCAGTACACATGAATCATCCCTCCACTTCAGACACCCCGCAGGATTAACTCACTCTATAGAGGAGCAAGACAACAACCATGCACATGAACACAAGCAGGGATGGAAGCCCTGCGAATCGTTCCAGCTTCATTCCTTTTCCCCCTGGAAAGTGAAGCTGTAGATACAGTATGAATCAACTCAGTGTTAGCCTGTTGCAGGAAGTGATGTAATGGAAAAGCGAACTTCTAAACTGTTTCTCAAAGAGGCAGGTGGGCTGCCTGCTGATACTATGGGAACGTTCCTGTGTGTTTAAGGCTTTGCATCATAAATCACAAAGCTCTGAATGAATAACGCGCGCGCACTCAGACAAACACAAAACACAAAGATGTAGATATACGTATATGCGTGTAAACACAGACACAGCCACACAGAGAAACAAAGCTAACAAATAAATCCCTGTGCTCATCCTTTCCAGCCACCATGTCCATACCTAAATGAAATTAGAAGTTCGATAACGGAGGAAACTAACCAAAAATCTGATGTCATTAATGCATTTGCTGTCCAATAACACATACCAAACACTATCAGCAGTGGGGCTTTGCTCTGTGTGTGTGTGTGTATGTATGTGTGTGTCACAGTTGTTCAGTGGTTTGCCCTATACCTCAGGGGCTACACAAATACACACAAGATCTGTAGGCGGAGGTCAGTGTGAAGACGTTACGGAACACTAACCCAACCCTGACTGGGTCAAACCAGGCCACATGTATCTAATCAGCACTGAAAAGGCACTGAGCGTTCAACTGACACTCTACACAACTCTACACTTTTATTTGTTTTTTATTTATTATTAATTTTTTTAAAGCATGAGAGGAACAAAGAAACACCATAGATGGGATTTTGTGTGAGGATACGGTTAGACAAATTAAAAAACCGTAGGTAGCTGAAAGAGAGGGCAACTGGTGCCGACTGATAGACTTCTCATATGCTTTTCATATTTTTTTGTATACAGTATTTATTCTGCCAAAACAAAATATGCAGGTTGACTAGCAAAGGGAGGAGAAGCAAGAAATTATTTTTATTCTACTTCCTCAAACCCCGATTGTATGTGTTGTGTTTGACTACAAAAACCATACACAAATCTTTGACTACAAAAACTGCACACAGATACAAATCAACAAATAAATTATTTGAGAGAGATACTGCACTTCGAGAAAGATTAGTTAAATTTATGAGGCAAATACTATATAAAATAATGAGTAATCTATCCTGAAAATGTTAGTTTTTCTAGTCAAATGCAGGACTCTACAAGAAAAGCAGAGATGCAAACCTGTCCAGACTTGCAAACTCACAGAACCGAAAGTTGATTTGTGAAAGTCAGCTCCATTAATCAACACTTCAGTAAAGTACAGGAACATTCCCCTTCCTTAATCTCAAATACAAACACAATACATTTATTTGAATCAGGCCTTAGTGTAAAATGCATTTTATTCAGACTAACTGTGAATTTCACCTTGAACATCACACCATTGTATGTCCAATTAACCTAGTCCGTGCCAGAGGGACAAGGGGCAATGATCTCTGTAGAGGTGGGTAATTCAGGTCCAAAGAGTAAAAATCCAGACCAGGATTTGGTTTCAACCAACCAGTTGAGCATTAACAGTGTGAATCACAGAGTGCTCAACTGGTTGGTTGAAACAAAATCCTGGTCTGGATTTTTACTCTTTGGACCTGGATTACCCACCTCTGGATCTCCACTACTTTTAAATAAAGCTCAGCACTTTCTCAGTCTGGCCATCATGTCATACAATGCAGCGTGGAGATTCTGGGAGGAGGAATATTAATGAAGAATGGGTTATTTACAGCCATGGGACACCCCATGTACCCTCCTCTGGAAAGATGTGGAAACACAAACATACGCATTAGACAAAAGTGTCTCCCGAATGCAAGACAGGGAAAGCAAGAAAGAACAAAAGAGAGAGAGTGATAAAGGTATAGCTAGAACAAAGACTTCAAATAAGTTATTGTTCAATTATTATCATAACATTTTTTACCGACATAAAGAGAACACTATAACTGCAACAGTGCCCTGTTTTGGCATCCCAGAGACTTAGGGAAGTGCTCCTCACACTCAGTAAAGAGAGCTCAGTTCTACTTTGTTGATTTAGCTGCAGCCTGAACCATCTTAAAAGAATGACTGACGTAATTAAGAGTTTCATTTCACAGTTTTTTTAACTGCTTCAAGGCAGCAGAGATCTCACACAAAAAGCACCTTTAACTACTGGCCAATATGGACTTTTACATAAACAAAACTGTGGCTAAAGGTCTAATGCTAAGAGAGCCCTATCTGGAGTTTTTTTAATTTGGCAGATGGTATTCACCTACAGTAAGTGACACTCAGTTGAGAAAGCAGGGAGAGCAAGTCCCTGGAGCTATTGGGATTAACTGCCTTCCTAAAGGGCCCAACTGTGAAATCACTATGGTGACCACGGGAGATAACCTGGTGACCTTCCGATCGCATGCAGTGTCCTAACCTACTGAGAGACATACTATATTTGTGAAAAGTAAATTTACAGGCATATCACACATTTGTTTTGGAAGGTGTCTCTCTTTACCGTGATTTAAAAGTGATTTGTTGAATAACTTGTTCCACAAGGCATGGTGTTGTTAACAGAAGACACTGACAACAACATCTTTGCGGTTGCTTTAGTAGGCAGGACAACACAAAACAGAAAGCTTAAACATTATCTATATAAAACTGCATAACCTCTCCCCCCTTTTGAAGACAGCATGTGACATCAACATAGGCTAACAGCACCCCTGTTGTGTACATTTGCTGAGGTTTACCATACGCCACCAACCAGGAGTCAGTCTGCATCACTCTGTCTGTGTAAACAAACCCATGTCAGCCATCCCTACTCCATTTCATCCTTGGCCTATCTAAATGCAGGGCCTACACTCACCGCCTTGGGACTGGCCCCATCCTGCCATATTTTTTGTTTCTTCCCCTGCAACAGTGTTAACAGACAGAAGCAGCATTCCTGGAAATATGTTATCAAAAGAAAAACTGGTGGAATGTTTACACAAACGTTTAAAAACCCTTAAAATGCATGTTACCAAAACAAGACAACACCCTAGAATGAGCCAGTAATTCTAATGCCAGAACTGAGCTAAACACCGTCCCTCTAAATTAAATAATTAATAAATCAATATGGGCCATGAGAAGAGGGTTTCAAATTACAGAGGGGCTAATGGTCCTCCCAGAGTCAGAGTGCAGTGATGCACAGACAAACCATGCTAATGAGAGGCGGCTGAAGAGAAATCCCAGGAGGTTAGTGACTGCCCCCCGCCCCCCACCCCCACCCTACTGTCTGAGCTGAGCACCGGCTGTGTGCAGGGTGGGGAAGTACAGAGGAGAACCCTCACAAACATACATGCCCCCCCTACACAGAGGCAAACAGGAAAGTCTACCTGTTGGGTTCATCTGATGAATAGCAAGTGAAAGGGTGCAGAGGTCAAAATAAACACAGATGAATGAAAAGACAGGCTTTGTACTGAGTCACAGGGCAGTTAAGGTGCAACTTAAGTACACAAAAAGATAACCAAGCAGGACTGTGCCAGACATACTGCCGTTTCTTCATGCGGTACATGAAGATCCTTAAATAAGCAAGATGGGTAAAATTATCACACACCCACGCAAAGTGGGAGCCACCCCAACGAGAGGACACAGTATACAGGATACCCCTTGGCTGGGCAGTTTCATCATCACTCAAACCAGACCAAATACACTTCTAAAATATTACTGGAGGGCATCAAAAGAGCTCCACTATCTAATATGTCACCCCTTGGCCACCCCAAACAATGGCTGATTCTAGCACAACAGCAGTTTCTATGGCACAGAGGGCATAAAACCGTGAGTAACCTCAATTTAGTTAAGCCAATAGCATCAATGCCACCAATATCAAATGCAGTGAAGGGCATGGGTGTCACACAAACCTAAAGCCATAAAGACAAGCATTACAGATGTGGAATTAAACTTAAGCATTCATGACAGTTCCACTCCAAGAACGCCACTGTTCCACATGCTTCAGGTTTCTGCTTAATTTACCATGAAAAGAAATCAGCAAAATTACAGGACAATTTCCTGCACTAAACCATCAAAATACCAGCTAATATGAACAGTGACCTTAAAGCTTCTACTGTTTGCTTAATGACTGTTTCATCAAATGATGCTCTTATGTTTCTTCTAAAGCAGCTCCAAATAGACACATACAATCAACACATACAAACAAGGGTCTACAGAGGACAAAACTCCTTTGGTCTGGGCCATACCCCAACACAACCCAGGCCAGTCTCAGCACATGGACCCCCCCCGCCCTGGCCCCACCCACTGATGGGGAATGCTGAAAGAGCTCCATTGTTCCCCACCTCATTTGATCTCTTGTCTTTTGAAGTGTGCTGTCCTATACAATGTGACTCCCTTCAATTCCAGAACACATCACTGACGTATGAGTTCACAAATCTTAGTACATTCCTCTTTAAAAGTATGGAAAATGCCCCACCTTTCTTGACTGTCCTGGGAAAATAAACTAAGATTTCCAATATTTCGCATGGCTTTATTTCAGTGTAATAACTGGAGAATAGAAATGTTAAATGGTTTAGTTGTAAGTACGCCTACAATATAGTTTCCAAATATGTTTTCAAGGTGTTTGCAAAGCGTAGTCCTGTCACACAAGTACAGCTCCACCACTGGCATTACTCTGCTTCAGGGCTCTTAGCCACCTGAGCATTGCCCATCACTCTTTTGCTTGCTACATTTCATTCACATCCCCAAGAGAGTCTCCTCAGGGACTTATCCAGCCTGTGTGCCTCTGGATAAATTAGGAGCCTGTGTCTGGGTCAATCCATTTCGATTAGCATTCAAAGAGCAAGTGAGAGAGAGAGAAGACTTTATGACATATGATATTTAATTAAATTAAGAGAAGGACATGGATCGACACTTCTCTGAGCAGAAGAGGTGAGCCCAGCAGTCAACAGGTCTATGCAATTTAATCAGTGCACCAACTGCACCTTCCATTACATATATGTGCACAAAAAAAAGTCAGACCTATGAATGGACCCTAGTTAAAACTAGCCATTTTCTGCTCAACAGGTAATCACGGGTTACTGATGAGTGGCAGGTAAAACATCAATTTCCATTCTCACACTACTGATGTCTGGGACATATGCCAAAATATCTCTCTTTTCTAGTACACAACATTGGACAAAATGTATTTCAGCAAAGTACAAATGTTTGAAGAGAATAGCACAAGAGCCAACTCCAAGGCAACAGAGATCATTTCACTGTATTCCATGGCCAATGTGCCACTATAAGTCTCACTGAAGGAAATGCCTTCTGCATCATTAAAGTTACTCTTACTGGCTTTTATATGACATCAGATGAAAATTATCCTATGCTGGAATACGATCTGTTCTCCACAGAACATCAATTGTGTGAACATCAGCTACAGCAAGACGACGTGACGTGTGGCCAAAGCACTTAATTGTTACACCCCTTAACTGAAATACCAAGTACTGCAACCCAGAAGAGCTGTTTACGCCCCAAACACACATGTACATCTGCCGCAATTCACCAATTCAGTTAGAACAGGCAACTTTTAAAAGCCCGCCCACCTATCTCTTGGTGTACTGTTATAGTATCCATGCTGGTAAAATCGTCACATAAACCAGGTGTGATAGGGAACACCCCACCCCTAACAGACACACTGTATAGAACCAGCCCAAGACAGCAGTATTCTCCTGTCAACTTAAGAGACATACGCTGCCTCTGACAATCAACCAGTCCTTATTTTGTAGTGGCATGAAACCCCCCATATCTTTTTTTTACTCATATCTTTGTGGGGACAGTCCATTCATTTCTGTGGGAAAAACCCTAATCCCAAAAATGACACCCTAACTCCTACCCAGCCCTAACTGTAAATATAAGTGACCAAACAAAATACAAGACTTTTTGGCATTTTTAGTTTTTTATTGCAGTCACAGATTCCCCACAATATAATATATACAAAAACACACACAGACACACACAAACAGACACACATGTATGTATTCCTGCCTTTGTCAGAACCATCAATTTAATTCTATGGGAAAAACCTTAATCCCAACCTTAACCAATGACAACCTTAACTCCTACCCAGCCCAGCCTTAACCATAAGTAACCAAACAAAATACAAGACTTTTGGCATTTTTACTTTTTCTGACTGCAGTCATAGATTTTTATAAAATTAAGCCTGAAATAGTGAGGACCGAAAAAATTACGTTCTTTTGGAGGATTTGTTAAACTTGTGAGTTCCTTCGGTCCTCACATTTATAGCGAAACCTGTACACACACACACACACACACACACACACATACCGACAGACACACGCAGTAATGCACACACAAACACACGGGCAGATAATACAGAGTGACACCCATCCACAGACGTACAAATGCAAGGACAACCGGATAAATAGACAGACGCGGGTTACATCGGCACGACGTCCGGGTTGCGGGACGTTGCCAATAGCAACTTGCCACTCGGCACATTTCGGCCACCCAGCAGCCCTGGGTGTGATGGCCAAGCAGGGCTCACTCTTATTCGCAGGGACACACGTAAAATCACGTTTACCCCCGAAGCGGCTCTGACGGGGCGGCCGCCGCGTCCTCGGGGGAGTCGCTTTTATTTCAATAATAAGCACTGAAACAAGACAGGGTGACAGCCGCCGTCCGGCCGGATTCCCGCCCCGCTTACCGCCGCTGCTGGGCTGCCTTGTCTTTCTTCCCCTTCGGCCTCCTCTTCCGCGCCTGAATGGCCATCACTGATAAGCCGGCGATGCACGGAGCGCCAGGTGGGGAGAGAAGACATCAGTTAGCCTGTTAGCCGCCGCTCGGAGCGCCGCTTCCCTCAGGATAAAAACGGAAGAGCGCGGGCTCGGCGTCGCCGCGGCGGTGCCCCGGAGCGGAGGCTTTCCGGGCGGCCGGCAGCACGCGTGTCCGGCCGAGCGCGGTACCTTTGCGGGAGCTCATGTCGTCGTCCTCCTTCCCGGAGCGGCGGCCGCTTTCCTCTCGCCAGCCTCACTCGGGAGCGCGCCTCCGCGCGGCCCGCGCGCGTGTGCGCGCAGCCGCCGGCGAGACGCGCGGGGCGTGCACGACCTGTCAGCCCGGCTTAATTGGCGGGAACGTCCGACTCGGACCCGCGCCCGCTGACAGCAATGGCACTTTGTATCGTTCTAGTAGCCATTAAAAGAAACCCATAATAAGTTACCTTCACCACACCGCTGGCGACCTTTTTAAACAGCTAGTGATTTGTGGTATTCATATCTTTAACTAAGTTGAGCGAAGAATTAGGTACAACCAACCAAGTGGCAAATGATGGCAGAACCATGTAACAGAAATGGAAAAAAGCGACCTCTTTCTGCCATGTGCTTAAATAGATAAACAGACACGACATTTTCACTTTCTAACAACTGTAAGTAGTAGTGTAGTTAAGTATAATAAATACTACACAGACACATAAGATAATTATTTGCATTAAACTCCAATCATACTTATTTCTCCAGAGCAATTCACAAGTTAATCCAATTGCAAGGCTGTGTGTTTGCATTCCAATACAGTGCTGTTTCTCAACGGAACTACATCAGACTCTCCTACAAACGCAACCCCTGACCCTCCAGGACACAATAAATCTATTAAACATAAAATGTAACCACAGGCCCCTCCGTCAGTGTCTATGCTGTTATGACATTGGTTCTCTTGAGAATGTATGCTGTACTTGCGACAGTCCACTGCAGCAGAGAAGCCTCCAGCGCGCCCCTACTTCCTGATATGCTTTTAATGTGCCAGTTAGGCGCTTGTCGGGGTTGTTTATTCGCTCGGCCTGTATTTGAGCTTGTTCACTGAAGGCAGCACTGGGTGGCGCCGTTTCTTTGTTGTTTATTCACGCCCCGATAGATAATGATCAAGTCTGTTACGACATTATTGCTTTTTCTTGACGGAAATGCTGTGAAACACAATAACCAGATGATTTAGATAAAGCGAGATATTCACGTGAAAAGATTACCAAAGTTTATATAGTTTGGGTGAAAAGCCCACGGTGGAATATGTCCAACATGTAAAATATGTAAACAGAATATGAAGACAGATAAAGGTCACCGAAATATTTTCTCATTTACCACTGACCCAAATATCTGCGGTTTTTCAAACACCGATGCAGAAAACCACAGATATGCAAGTCAAGTAGTTTTTGTACAAAAAAAATCAATAATTCATCTGACTCGTTTATAAATGCAATCCTAGCTGTCTTAATATGAGCAAAAAACGATCTTTGTTGTCGTCCGAGGCAGAAATCCAATACGTACTGCTGTCAGCAGAGATCTACATTACAAAAATGTGTTCCCGTGTAAGGTTTGTAATGTAATCCTGGAGCCCAGACAATGTGGACTTCTTGATAACCAGTACATATCTCCCTTCCCATCCTTCTCTTACAGTAGTTGTTATATTTTGTTTTGCTCTCGACAAGGTTCAAGTGATCTTAAAATATGTAATGTATGGTATTAGCTCGTGCTCTTAGTTTCCTTCATCGCCTCCGTTAAGCCCGGTGACACGTATGTCTATGTGATGCTGTCACAGGAAATCTCTTCCGCCTGCAAAATTCCTCCCCCCTGTGACGTATGACATATCACTATGGAGCTAAATATACATTAGCAATCTAATGAATCTTCGGTTGCACTTTCAAGCTAAATGTAGACGACTTCTTAATAATGATTGGAGTTTGCTGTAATCTTGAACTTGTTTGTAGGTGTTAATTGTTATTATATTTGTGTATATAAGCAAACTTTCTGCCAGGTTTTTAAGACAGTGGGGATTAGTGGACAGTGTTCAATGCTTTGATCAGATACACTGGTTCCAATGTTCTAACTGATGCATTACAGCCATGTATGAGATTGTCAGTGACTAATTATAATTATTCAGTATTTTTCAAATGCAGGATCATATCAGTTTATGGTTATGTGCCTTTATAGCCAAAGCAAGTCTAAAGGAAAGTCAGGAAGGACAGGGCCCTCGTCCGCGGCTGTGCTGAGTACAATGCTTCATTACATGCTAATCAGACTGGCTTCATTAGAGGAGGGGTTTCAGCATCCCCCAGAGACACCATCTGTGGTTCAGCCTTGTCTAAGTAACAGATCAGAGAGGGCGGCTGCTAGAAGCAGCTTGCTGGGGAGTTCCCGGGACCCCCCAGCCGGGACGACGTTTCGCCTGCAGTGTGACACAGCGGGGGGCGTCTTCTGCTCGTCACTCTGCGTGGAATGGCACATTCTCACTTACCAGTAACCTGCCTCTTACTCAGAGGTGCACATTTCAGGTACAGAAAGTAAAAATCCAGTTGGGCACTCTGTGACTGTGACTCTTCGTACACAACTGGTTGGTTGAAACAAAAACATGGTTTGGATTTTCATTTTCTGTACCTGAAATTCCGCCTCATGCGATGGATTACATGACATTGCCTTAAACAGTTAAGGCACTGTTTCTCACTTCATTACGTCAGCACTAAGCCCAAAGGCAATACTAGACTGCACTTGGTGGGGGGGTGGGGGGGGGGTTCAGCCACCGCCCAGACTTTGTTTTGTCTCAGACCGCCCAAAAATTTGTTTTTATTACACCTTTAAGTAAGCATTTTGTATAAATACAGTTGAAACCCCCTCCCAGCCAAAATAGCCAAAGCAATGCAATCTTAGTGTAAGTAGGACTGGGGGCAGGAACTTAAAAAGGTTCATGAAGGTGCTGGGCTGACGTTTGGGCCAGGGAGCAGGCTGTGACTTCCTATGCATGGATATCAATCTCTGGGTCCTACTTTTTGACAGAGGTGCAACTCTCGTCAGTGGGACTAGGGTCACACAGCTCAGAGAAGAAGGGAGGCCAGCCATGATGCCACTTCCGTGGTTGACACCACAGCGCCCCCTCTGGGGTTGAAACAGCGTTGCAGGTCTCCAAGGCTCTGCCGACTGACCTCGAATGGGACCTGGGACAAGGCAGTGGGATAGTCAGGGCTAAATCCCAGGAACAGAAGCAGCATTTTCAAGCAGATGTACATCCAGCCCTCCTTCTCCCAGATTTGATGTGCATGAGGAAGTGTTCATTAAAAACCTTTTTAACTCATGCTTTCAGTACTACTGCCTATAAAGGCAGTCACAGGCCTGAAGTGTTTTTAGATATATGCAAATGGGTTTAAAAATGCGCATATCAGTGTGCACTTCCCAGTGCATTTACTTTGAGATGAGCTGTGGATTATGGGAAATGCATGACACCCACCCCTGAGATGATAGTCGACTCTGAGCTGGGCTTCAGCAGGGATGTGATCTGAAGAAGGCAGCTTCTGATCTCCTCTTGCAGCTCCTAAGCACACAGATCACGCCCATCCTTCACTTGATAACTCAGAAGCTCTGATGCTGATGCTGTATTGGAGCTGTAGTAGTGAAACCTCACTGCAGCTATAATTAATATGCCTTAGAAAGCTGTTTTGGTGTTATCTCTTATCTCTTTATTCCATGCAGTGGTGGCAGCAGGAAACCTGCTTACCTGCATATGGCGATCTTGGGCTGCCCCTTTGTCCTGGGTCCTGGCCTTGCGCTCCCTCTCTAGCTTTGGGGCAGGGATCACGGGTGGGGAGGGGGACATGTTCGCCGTGGCACAGAGGGAACGAAGCTGGGCGTGTAGGGCCTCCAGCCTGGCAAAGCGGAAGTGGGGGCTTTAGGGCGCTGTGAACAGCAGGGGACAGACACAAGGACACGAGGGACACATCCAGCACAGGTGGAAGATGGAGTAAAGAGCAGAGGGTTAGCCTAACGAGGCCAGCAGGAGTAGGCGGCAGCAGGCAGGCACGGACAGACAGGCACGGTGTGCTGGGTGACCTGTGGCCCTCACCGGTCCTGGGAGACCCGTAGCTGGCCACATCGCAGCCCTGACACAGCGCTGGCCACAGGGGCCGGGGCAGAGAGCGGGGCCCTGCTAAAGGCGAAGATGAGCAGAGCCTGGGGGAAAGAGTGCAGCACTCAGTGATACAGATGTCTGCGAGTGACTGCTGTATTTCAGTGCTTGCATACACAAACAGGGTTTCCTCTTTCCCTGCAGGTAAATTACCGTGTTCTGGTTCTGCGGAGACTGATCTAACGCTGGTCGGAGCCACTGCAGACACAACTGCCTGTCCTCAGCACCAGCCCAGCAGGGGAGCTGCATGGGACCCGGGACGACACCCTCTAGGGGAGCCAACTGCGGCTTAACCTGGGCCAAGGACAAGGATGGGGACAGGAATAGGGAGGGAGATGGATCAGGGCCGGGGACAGGGACGGGGACAGGGGCAGGGATAGGGGCAGGGATGGGGGACAGGGATTGCGGGGTACAGTAGAGCTGAATTAAATTACTTACACTGCAGTCAAAGGAAACGACACAGAGATCCTGCTGGGGGCCCCACTGACAACATACTCACATGGGCAGCGATGGACATTAGAAGGGCTATGGGGGCTTCAGGAGCGCAACACTGCCCCCTGTAGGACGGCAAGAATATACTGAAGAAACTGTGCAGCTGAGCCAATTTTAGGCCCAGACTGGTGTCCGTGGGCATTGAGCACTGGTCCTCCAAATACTCCACCGTCACTGTAATACACAAGTATGCACTATCTGCGACCGATACACACTCCCTCATATTCACCACAGACAGCACCCAGGGAAGCAGCCAATGGGTACGCGCACGTGCATACCCTGGCGAGAAGCGGTGTGGTGCAGGTTGGTGAGGCGGTCCTGGTAGTGAAACAGGTGCATCCAGGTGAGTGGCAAGGGGCCAGGACTGGTTCCAGCCGCTTCACCGAACCCCCCTGAACATTTAAAGTGACACGCCATGTCCAAGTCAGGTTCCAGGAAAAAGACAGAGGTGGCACACACGCCCTGCCAAGGGGCATGAGAGGTTACCGCAGGGGCGGAGCAGGTCGTCGGACACAAAGGCAGGTAGCAGCTTCAGTGCGAGTGGCTCGAGGTGGCCGCTGGTGACTCCGCGGAGCTGGACTGAGCCGGCGAGGGATTCGCTCACCTGGGAGAGACGGCAAGAAGCCCCTGAGGTCACGCGTTGGCAGGATTGAGGTCCTGGGCTTTGACGTGCAGAGGTGGAGGTTTCAGGTCCAGAGAATAAAATTCCGGACCAAGATTTCAACCAATCTGCTGAGTACTCGCTGACTGTGACTCTTTATACTCAACTGGTTGGTTGAAACTAAATCATGGTCTGTATTTGTACTTTCTGCGCCTGAAGTTGCCACCTCTGTTGACACGCATGCCGGCCGACCTGGCAAGCTGCTCTCACGCAGGTCCAACAGAGAAGGGACTGGAGCTCCCTGGGTGTCAGGGCTGTGGACAGGGGAGGTGGACCAGTGCCTTGGGGAGCCTGGAAGGGGAGGAAAACACACACACACAGGGACACACATGGGAACGAACACACAGGGACACACACAGTGAGTGTCAACACTCTCCTACTAGACAGGAAGCCTGTCAGGAAAAACACTGGCAACCTTCAACTTGTCAGCTCATGACATCATCAGGTGATAAATGATCAGCTCACATTTGAAAAACTTTCTTAGACTGAATTCGGAAGCAGAAGAAACTGAAAATACTGTTAAATTTTGAAGGCACTGTAAACAGAGGCATAGAATAAGGTTCAGAATAATTTCTCTCTTCGCCTTTGAAAAATATTTTATGTTTATGCTTCCAGCCACTTATTCTTAAAAAAACTGTACCGTATATAATAATCTACAGTCCCGTGGTAAAAGGTGCCCCCAAGATTCTGGTGGTGCGGCATCTCACATATGCATAGCTGCCCAAACGGCGCCATGATGCATACGTGGACGCGTTGCGAGCACCGAGCATAAACCTCCCTTAAGGAGCCTTCAAAGCTTGAGGCACACGGGTCAGCAGAGGTACCTCAAGCTGGTTCTCGCTGGCATGGTGTGGCGTGTCTGAGTCCGGCTCATTCTGCCACTGCCGCAGGTACACCAGGGCCATCTCCAGGTAACACCTGCGGATCAACCTGACACACACACAGAAACACATTTGGATACATTTCTTTGTGGGGACCGTCCATTAATATACTATATACAGGCATAATCCTAATTGTAACAATGACACCCTTAACCCTTACCCAGCACTAACCTCACCCATAAGTAACCAAACAAAACACAAGACATTTGGCATTATGAGCTTGGGCAGAGTGGTGCCTCTGAGGCTGGGGATCTGTGCTGATAACTGGAAGGTTGCTGGTTCGAATCCTGTCAACACCAGGAGTGATTCTACTTCGCTGGGCCCTTGACCAAGGCCCTTAACCTGCAAGTGCTTCATCCTGGGTATGATGTTAACCTACATCCAGCCCTGCAAGCAGGTCCTCCAACGTCAGGGAAAGTTTGGGGGTTGGCAGCTGGATTGGCACTGTTCAGCTCCATTCGAACTAGTGTGGTTCTGAGGTAGCACCTGCTGCATGGCTGCGCTTGGGTTCTCATCCCTGAGACGGTTTGTTGTGTGGTGGGTGCCCCCATACCTCAGTCACAGGGTTCTATAAAATTGAGTTTCTCCTTGTGGGCACTGAAAAATGGTCCCCACAACATCAAAATAGCATGTTTTTAATCACACTTTGGGGAAGTAATATATACAGTACATAATACCCCCCCCCCCCCCACCCCGAAGGGTCCCCAATGATTAAACTAACAAAGTATTGGGGCGTAGGAACAAAAGGATTTAATAGAGAAGACACAGCCTGGTTTAAATTGTGGTTTATTCTGGATGAGGACCGGCATCAGCCCACCAGTTGCGTAGCCCTGATATACTCAGTAGATTTACCTTTATGTCAGTGACAAACTGACAATCACACAGAATACTTTAGTGGGATGGCGACAAGGGCAGGTCTGTTTTCAAGGGCGGGGGTTTGACATTTTTTCCAACAGGAGGGACAGGATCCACATGCCTCCCACGCTCGCCATCGCTTAGAGACACACACGCTCACCGCAGGTTGTGGCTGTGCGTCTGTGTGACAGCGATGGCCTCCTGGAAGGTGCCTGCCGCGTCCTGGGGCTGACGCTGGCCGAGGAAAGCCAGCCTGGACTCTGCCAGCCCTGTAAACACACACGCCCTCAGCACAGCTTAGACAGCAGAAGGCCACCCTGTAAAGCATCAATCCCCATCACTCACCCCTGCTGTAAAGGCAGTCTGCCTCCAGCTCCATGTCCATGTTAGCAGACACTCGGGCCAGAACCTGTGCAGAGTCAAGAAGTTTCTGGGTCGATTCCCACTGGCTGTAGTCGGCGGAGTATGCTATCTGCAGCAGCAGGCTTTGTCCTGGGTCCAAAGTTAACAATTAAAGAGGCATCTGTTCCTGTCTGCTGACTCAGAGGTTGCCGTAAGTAGTGCTCTTACCCAGACGCATGGTAACCTTAGCCAGCAGAGGGCGCTGCGGCAGATAGATGTTTCTCATTCCTGGCTTGCTGGGCAGGAGAACCTGACCCCCCTCTCTAAGGGAAATGGACTCTCCCAGGGTAGAGAGCTGAGGAAGGTGAGGGAAGCAGGACAGATGTTGCTTTGATATATGCTGGCTGGGGTGTAGGAATAAAATGGGGGTGGAGGCAGGGGTGATGAAACGGGGGGAAGGTAAGGCAGGAGAGGCTGGATGGAGAAGAGGAGGGGCACGGACCTGCTGCTGGAGCAGCGTCTGCACGAGCAGGTACAGGGTGCGGCCCCCCGGGCCCCGAAGGTCACCGAGCTGCAGGGAGGCCCTGGCCAGGGTCAGCGAGGAGCAGAAAGACAGGGGCCGTCCTGACAGCAATTGCACCGCTTCCTGGGAGACACACACGCATGCACGCTTGGAGCTATGTGTGTGCGTGTGCCACAGCTCATCATTAAATCATTACGCCTGTACTTTGCAGTGGCTTAACACTACAATCTTTAACTCATAAAGCAAATTTAAAACCAAGGAAAGGGTGAAACATATACTCCATTAAAAAAATAATATTATATGAGTGTAAAATCTGTTAAATTAAAGGTAGTTTTCCTGTGCAATCAGCAAAAATCACTCTTCTTACAGGTCTGACTATGGCTGGCTACATTCTACTTACCTGTAACAGCAACAGGCTGTCCTCCCTAGCTCTCCCTCGGTGTGTGTTCAACAGCGCCCCCTGGAGGAGTAGGTCAGCTCTGCTGTCGGGGTCTCCCAGAGCCTTGGCTTCCTGAATCCCCTCTTCCAGGAGGCGGGCAGCTTCTGCGCTGCTGTCCACACCTGTAGGCAGAACACCTGACTGAGCACGGCTCTGCTGCGCCTTCCTCGGAACAGGCCATACTGCTCCCCTTTTCGGTTTGGGCCAGCACCTGGGTGAATAGCAGCTCCGGGGATATGTGAGGTCAGTGCCCGGACAGCGGCCAGGCGACAGCGCAGCCACAGTGCCCCCAGTCTCTCCCAGGCTTCCACAGCCTCGGGCGCATCGTCAGGACCGGGCTGCCTGCGACTGTCCTGGTGACAAACACGTCCTGAAATGTTTTCTTTTTTTCATACAGGACACAGCAGCCTTTACGGCTCCCGGAGCACTGCAATGCTGCCTTTCGGAAGTGCTGCCCCCAATGGGGGTGCATACGAAAGGGGCAAGGGGGCTAAATGCTAGGCCAGTGTCCTGCTCCTGGATCCCTGGGCCAAACCCGCACTGTTTACACCCTACCACCTTCATTATTAGGCCATTAAGAAACACCTGATGCTAATTAAGGTGAGGCTGGAGCAAAAGCTTCCTGGAAGGTGGGGCTCCAGGAGCAAGCTTGAGATACACTATGCTAGGCTAAATAGCAATCCCCAGAAACCTTCAATCCCCAGTATCTTCATGGCCAATGTACGCTTGCTGGTCAGCAACATGGATGAGATAACTCAGGCTATGCTCTCAGAAAAGGATGGAAAACTGCAGCCTGCTAATAAAGTGCTCCCCAACCTGGTCCTCGGAGACCACTGAACAGTCCAGCTCCCAGTCAATCAGTGCATTTTTGCTGCATCCCAGATGCTGGCAAACAAACTCAGCTATCAAACTAGGAGAGCGGAAGGCTGTGCGATCTGACAGAACAGCTGATGCTGGCAAAATCCGTGAAGGAGGTTTGTGCATTTATGTCCATAACTCTTGGTGCAACAACTTGAAGATCATTGAAAAGTATTGCTCTGTTGATCTTGAACTCTGTAAAGTACAGTGCAGACCCTTTTATCTGCCTAGGGAGTTCAAGGCCATTACCACTGCCGCTGTGTACATCCCCCCAGATGCTATGAACAGACTAAGCATCTGGACTGTCCCTTTATCACAGGCAGTGAATTCAACCAACCTCAGAAGAGTATTACCTAGAATTCCACCAGCATGCATCATGCCCCACTAGGGCCCAAAACATACTGGGCCACCGTTATAGTAACATTAAGGATTCATACAACGCTACTCCCTGCCCCCACCTTGGGCAGTCTGACTACCTTTGCCTGATCCTGGCCCCAGCCTACAGACCCCTCATAGAACAGGTTAAACCAGCAGTTTGACTGGAGCTTGACTGCAGTATCTTTGCACATTCAACCTCCCATGGCTTAGAGACAGGCATCAATGATTATGCATCTGCTTTGCTATCTTATATTAACTTTTGCACTGAGGCTATCACAAAAAAAAATCCTTTTCCAAATCAAAAACCCCAGATGACCAGTGAGGTCCGACAGCTGTTGAAAGCCCGTGAGCATTCAAGTCCGGAAAGTGTGAGGCGTACAGCTCAACCAGATCTAACCTCAAAAGGGGCATCAGCTCTGCCAAACACAACTACTCCCTACGAACTAAAGATCACTTCCACAGCAACTCCAATGCATATGTGGCAAGGAATACAGTCTATCGCAGATTTCAAAAGCTCCAATTCCAGCCCCACTGTCCACAATGCTTCCCTTCCAGATGACCTAAATCCTTTCTATGCTTGCTTCGACAACACCAACCCAGCCGCCAGAATCCCCACCCACCACCCACACAGGAGTCCCGGTACTCAATCTGACCACTGCTGCGGATGCCAGCTGACTGCGGTCTTTACCTCAATTTTAACCTTGCTTTGGTCCCCAAAAACCACCTCTATTATCCCTGTCCCCAAGAAAGAATCACCCACATGCCCGCACAACTACCGACCCATAGCACTCACTCCAAATGCCATGAAGTGCTTTGAGAGAGTAAATAATGAACAGAAATTTCTCAAATTAACATGATCCATTTACGTTGATATACATGAGAGCAGACAACTGCACACACACAAATGCAATGAGCTCACAGACCCTGACACACTGAAGGCTTCTGCGGGCCTCTGGGATCTGGAATATACCTGCTGGGCAGAAGAGCAGGGTCTGCGAGTGGTCACAGGGTTCTTTTGCTCCTCCAGCAGGGGGCAGTCCTGGAGCAGGTGAAGCGCTGACACAGCCCAGTCCGCACTGCAAATAAAGTGATGGGTTTGCTCCACAGCGCCACCCAGTGGCTGCTTGGAAAAGCAGTTTGATACCGTACCTGAGCGAAGCTCTGCCTTGCTGAAGGGAAAGGGCGGATAACAGAAGCCTTGTCTCTACGGCCATCTCCAGCTCTTCCACATCTACCACTAGCATACCCTCCTTGGATGGTAGGGAGGTCAGGATGCCTGCAGCCTCTCTCAGAAGCAAGGCCTGCCAAGTCAGAGAAAAAAACCATCTGGACATTCCTGTGAGATGATCACTTCTGACATCCCTGTCATTGTATGAGCCAGGCCCCATGTGATAGGGTCATGATCAGTACCTTAATGGTTTTGGGACTCAGATCACCCCTCCCTTGGCCCAGCTGGAGGCGATGAAGCTCCTTGGCAGAGCTGACCTCCTGGTCACTGTTGTCATTGTCACTGACCGGTGAAGCCCGGAGCCCAGGGTTGCTGAGCTCTCCTTCATAACCATAACAAACCCATTCATATCCACAAATAAACCTTCATATCCTCAATAACCGTAACTAACCGCCTCGTAACCTCTGCAGAAGCAACACAAACTACCCCTGCATGTTAGTATACCTTCGCCCTGGACCAGGTGAACGAAGGTTAGCCCATGCTATGTTAGCCTGTTAGCTTACCTTCACTTAGCCAGGGGTGCTACTTGAGATTTTGAGCCCCATGAAAGCATATCATATTGGGCCCCCAACCCAGACCAATTGAATTATGCTCAAAATTCTTTATGGGCCCTTGGAATCATCCTAACTTTCCGACCCCTTACAGCACCCCAGCCTTCTCACGGGACTGAGCAAGTGAAGGCCAGCCTCTGCTCTGTTAGTATGTTAGCGTACCTTCTCCCAGGACCAGGTGAGCGAAGGCCAGCCCTGCTGTTATCATGTTAGTGTACCTTCTCCCAGGATCAGGTGAGGGAAGGCCAGACCTGCTGTTAGCATGTTAGCGTACCTTCTCCCAGGACCAGGTGAGGGAAGGCCAGCCCTGCTGTTAGCATGTTAGCG
>JAODKL010000001.1:4173773-4187819 GCA_026780765.1 Petrocephalus schoutedeni
TGTATTTAGTATATAGTGATATGTGTGATACCCAATGATGTATTTGGTACACAGTGATGTGTGTGGTACACAGTGATATGTGTGATATACAGTGATGTATTTGGTACACAGTGATGTATTTGGTACACAGTGATGTGTGTGGTACACAGTGATGTATTTGGTACACAGTGATGTGTGTGGTACACAGTGATGTATTTGGTATATAGTGACGTGTGTGGTACACAGTGATGTATTTGGTACACAGTGATGTGTGGGGTACACAGTGATGCACTTGGTACACAGGGATGTATTTGGTACACAGTGATGTGTGTGGGACACAGTGATGTATTTGGTACACAGTGATGTGTGTGGTATACAGTAATATGTAGTCAATATAGTGATGAATATAATAAAGTGCATGGTGGACTGTGTTACTAAAGGTTCACTGAATCACAGGCAGCTTTGTGAGTGTTTGGCTGAGAACCCCATACCCTCTCTATAGGCAGATTCTAGGGGGCTGTTGTTGATCACTGAATACACCCGGGCAGGTTCCTCCAATCCAGTGAGGTTCTGGGTCTCTGGAGACACACATCACACACAGGTCACAGATAGGGGGGTGTCACGTCTTCCCCATACAGCTGCTGGCTTACTGTCCAGCTGGAGTCAGACTTCGACCATTCACAGTCACACATCGCTCACAGCGCTCACTGCTATGGGGGGAAGTGAGGTCAGCCTGTCTGGACCCACCCACTCTCCTGCTCATTGCTGTGCAGGCTTCCAGAGCCCAGAGCTGCTTGCTGGGCTCCTCATCAGTCGGTCCGCTGGTTGCGTCCCTTTGGAAAGTCTCCGAGGGACCCTACAGTAAAAACGACACACAAAGGAGGCACCCACACTGTGACCTGGACACACCCAATGTAGGAGATTATTGTGACAGCCAACTGGGAGCAGGTTAATTGTTACTGCACTGGATGCTGACTTAACGCTAACTTGCTGTTAATGCAGTACGTTTCCAGTCCTGGACGACAGGAATTCCAGTCTACCCTCCATAAATTATTAACGCAAAAGCACAGTAACAAAGCTGTTCAGCTTTCCGCAACAAAACACTAAGTGTCTTACCAGCTCATGTCCAAAAGGGGCAGGGGAAACCCCAGCCTCCTGCAGAAGTGTCCTGCCCAGCTCCACCACAGCCGAGGCGGCATGATACTGCTGGGAGAGACGCAGCACCTGTGCACACAAACATGCACAGGGCCGCTTAGTCACACGCTTGTCAGCAATTACACAAGTGCACAAATTCACACAAGCATGAAAAGTGAGGTTAAACTGGACTGTGGTTACCTTGGTCACGTAGTATGTCATGCAGGCCACCATGTGCAAGAGGGAGCCCCCGGTGGCTGCAGAGCACTTTCGCTGAAGTTCTCTGGGGATCTCCTGCAGCACCGCTAAGCACTTTATCAGCACCTGTTGGAGGTACTATGATGCAGCTTCAAACTGCACTTTTACCAAAAGAAACAGCTACAGCTTTCCATAGACACACCTCTGTCATTTCCGCTAATCACGCCGGTGTAAGTTACCTGTACAGCAGCCTGAGACTGGATTCTGTGGTATATGAGAGGGGTTAGTAGCCGGTAGCATCCCACCGTGGCCTGAAGGGCGGCTCCACTGTCTTCCTGCTGAAGGGCCAGGTCTATTGCCACCAGCAAATGTTGGCACTCAGCTAGCCTTGCCTCCTAATTGGTTAGGAACAGTTCCCATCACGCTCTGCAGTTGCTCGTTTTAATGATAATATTCTTTCTGTGGTCATAAGCAGACCACAAAGTGGCCTGATTGGTGTCCTACCTGTGCCCAAATTGGGGGCCCCCCATCGCTCAGCACGTCGCAGTACAGCGCCCTCTCCTGGACATGGACATCTGTCCGCATGAAGATGGAGCAGAGGAAGTGCTGGAGGAGAAAAGGGGAGGCGTGGTCGAGGGCGGCCGAACACAGCCTGGGGAAGAGAGAGACGGGAAAATCAGGCATGTATGTGTGAATCTGAAAGCGAATGGAGCAGGCATCAAGGCAGCAAGACCGTTGTCTTTTATCCTCCTTACCGCGACTGGGTAAGCCGGTCCGCGGAGCTGCCAGACTCCGCTTCCACTGGAGGCAGGGCATTGTGGGTAAAGTGGTCCCACAGCACTCTAGACGCCCTCTTAACAAGGGCATTGATCCCAGTCTGATAAGCTACCTGGAAATACCATATGAGCGCTTATCAGCCAGAAACACAATCGCAATTACAATTTATTTAACAGACGCTTCTATCCAAAGTGATGTACAACTGACAGTCCCTGGAGCTATAGAGGTTTTTGCTCAGAGGCCCAATAGTGACATCACTCTGCAGACTCTGGGATTCGAGCTAGTGACCTTCCGATCACAGTCACACACCTCAAAACGAGATGGAGAGCGAGCGCCAAGTGTACCTGTGCCAGGTGTGCCCAAGTGCTCAGAATGGGCAGGGGCAGAGAGGCCAGCAGTGGGTGGGTGGTCTCCCCAATGGCGCCCCCTACCAGTTGGCCCTGGGCATCACACGCAGCCACAGCAAAGACATACCTGTGGTTGGGCTCCAGCCCCTCCACACGCAGCAGGCACTCAGCCAGAGCAGGTACCTGCCAGGGACACGAGAGTGGGCACAGAAGAGGGGCTGGGGAGGCACATGACAGGCACAGAGTGGCAGAAGGGTACCAACCTCCTCTCCAGTGCCAGGAAGCTGGCAGTCACCGAGACGCACTTTCAGATTGATGCCGGCAGCCTCCCGTCCATAGAGGCGGTACCAGCACACCTGGAACAAAGGAAAATTCCAGAATCATGTATGGCAAAATATCTTGGATGCAAATGAGTAAGTGTGTGAGAAAGCGTAATAGTGATGGGCTGTCAGCACCTGCGTGCTGTATGCGAGTACCTGTTTGTGCAGGGCATAGGGAGCAGGTGCGAACAGCATGGAGCGCTGCGTCCGAAAGAGCAGCATAGGGGGAGGCGGGGCCTGGACCTTCCCACCAGCCGCCTTGCTCGCTGCCACTCCCCAGCTCCTGACCAGCCTCTTTTCCTGCACCTCTGCTTTCTCAATGAGGGTCACGGCTTCCTGTAGCACAGGACACAAGGCGACTGGGACCATGACACCAGGAGGAAGCAGAAGCCTGGTCACTACAGAAGAGGCAGCTTGAGTATTATGGGATGGGCAGACAGAGAAGGATCCCGGGCCGACCTCCAGCAGCTTCTTGGCATTGGTTCTGCCTGCGTCGTTCTTGTCGGACAGCAGGGCCTTCTGCATGAGGAAGATGGCCTTGGAGATCCCGTTCCTCCCAATCCTCTCCAAGAGCTCGCACTCTAAAGTAATGCACAAGCGTGATGAATATGGAACAGAGTCTCTGCAGGACAGATACTGAAACTCTTACACAGCGACACTACCTGATCCCCCAGGACCGGCCAGACTCTCAGAGGAAGACTTCCTGCTGTCTGTGGGTGGCATCTCATCTAAGTTGGGTGAAGAGATATAGAAGTAAGTAAGGTGATGCCCAGCTCTGTCCTTGTGTCTTCTGGGGACTCTGGAGGATTCACTGACCTGGATAAGTGTTGAGGAGCTTGAGAGCTAATCTGTGTTGGACAGCCAGCAGCTCCAAGTGGAGGTCCATATGGAAGGAGGTTATGTTGGGTCTGCCAGAGGAGCTCCCTGACTCCTCCCCTCCAGCTGACGGGAGGGAGTGGCAGGCACACTGCTGATATCATGCAAAGAATGTCAGGTGGAGTGTCAGGTGAATGGATCCACCTCCCTGATAAGAAGCATTGATTTGTGCTGCCTGGTATTTTCAGACCACTTAGGAGAAACCCTTGAATGTGCAGAGTGACCAAACGTCTGCTCTTACCTGCAGCCGGGCCCCGTCAGACACAGCTGTCCCGTCACAGGGCAGAAATCGGGCCCGGCCCGAGGACACGCTCTCCACAGCGCGCTCAACAACTTCCAACGCCATGCTCAGCCGCTTTGCCGCGTCATTCTGCAGGGACATGATGTGCTCATATTGAGTGAATCCCTGACACGGAAGCACAGCGACTTGCTAACAGAAGCACAGTTTGTCATGAACATGAGCTGTTCATGCGCCCCCCCCCGCACTGATATATGGGACAAAGGCAGTCAGTCATTAACTGACACAGCTCAGGGTGCAGCCTCCTTGCTAAAATACCTTGGGGGCATGCAGCACATCGGTTTGCGAGTCCACAGGCCTGCTGTCCTTCCCGACGGCTGAGGGACGGGGACACAACACGCAGGCCGGCGCTGCGGTGAGAAATCATGGTCAAAGTGGAGAGGATCAGACACGACATAAGACAAGGCCGGCCACACTCTAGGCTGCATTTCACCATAATGCCCCTAGGGAGCTCTGCGCCATACCCAGCTTCCTTCCAGGCTGGTGTGTAGAGCTCAGCCTGGACTCCAGCACTGCTGTAAGCCTCAGAGCCATCTCACCCATGGCCACCGGGTCCGAGCGGGCCAGCTGGCAGGACTGGGACGCCTCACAGAGAAGGTGCAGAAGCCGAACCCACTCCAAAAAACACACAGCAGTAGCACAGCTATAAACATACAGCACCGTGCAAACGTGCAGTATACTTCCTACAGAATGTACATCTTACTGTATCATACATGGTAACAACAGAGGCATGTCCTGATTTTCCCAATTTCAACGCGCCCCTAGGTCAACAAGGGAGGGGCTTGTGTTACACTTCATTAATTAACCAATCACAGTGTTCATTGTATGACATCACCACATGCACGATGAATACAGAACAGTCTTTGAAGAAACTGTACTGAAAGTCTTTCAGTTTGTTATTGTGTATGCCTTTTGTTCAGGGACATGTCACAGACATGTGAGCCAGTGACTAGGGTTTATGCACCTTGCTCTGGTTCTGCAGCCTGCCCACACAGCGCCCACTCTCGGCCCTGCGCAGGATGGCCTTGCATTTGGCCCACAGGAGCTGGAGGACATCCATCACCAGGTTTCTGTCAAGCTCGATGTCCTGAGTGTAAACACAGACCAAGGAACACGTGCATAACCTGCGCTGGAGCTGGGAGGGACCCTCTGAGGGCTGATGAAGAGGCGGAAAACTTCTGGGTGGGGTGCCAACCTGGGCCGAGGCACAGACAGAGCTGTGCAGGGTCTCCACCGCAGCCAGGAGGTCCTCAGACACAGCTGCTGCTCCCGGGGACCTGTCCTTGTCTGTACAGAGGTGAGCGTCATGCTCCAAGCACTTCACAGCACATGCGCTGGACTCAGATTCAGCAGTTCACTGGCTGATTGAAAACTGACCGGCCCCTTTATCCGTGCGACCATCTCTGGCCAGCTTTCTGCTCTTCTCTGTGTTAATTAAGGGAGCCACAGCTACCAGCAGGACCAGCTCCTGCTCCACCTTCCTGAAACAAGGCTTCTCTAGACCCTGCGGCATAGAACAGAGTCCACAAGCTGGGGCGTCGCAAATAGGGGTAATGGGGGGGGGGGGGGGGGGG
This sequence comes from Petrocephalus schoutedeni, assembly GCA_026780765.1. NCBI lineage: Eukaryota > Metazoa > Chordata > Actinopteri > Osteoglossiformes > Mormyridae > Petrocephalus > Petrocephalus schoutedeni. The sequence continues at coordinate 4,179,277 of JAODKL010000001.1, forward strand.
GGCGCGCCCACCACAATATCGGCAGACCACCCGCCTTTCCTTTAGCTATTTAACATGTTTCTATCATGATACACACCAATTAAAGGGCCAGTTCACAGCACAGGATGCAGGGTATTAGCCATTATGCAAGAGAGCCACCATTGACACCTTCAAGATGGTGCTTCTCAGCAAGAGGCTCAACAAACCACTGCAGTGCTCGGAAGTTCAACATGATGTGTGAAGGCACGTGAAAGCAGCTGACACCAGACTCAGCAGCGCTGGACCTACCTGCAGCAAAGGGACGAGGAGAGCCGAGAGAGATCGGAACGCATCCCACTGCTCATAGCGAAACAGCAGCTTCACAAACTCGACCGCAGCGTCCACTGACACGCTGTTCTTGCCTGAAGGACAGACACAGCATCGCTGCTCGGGGAGATGCAAGCATGCAGGCAGGCAGCAGCTCCTGAGTCCCTGTTCAGGTAACGATGACGCCCTGATTGCATTTCTCAGGTGCACTCGGCCTAAGAAGGGGGCCATTCGGGTTTGGACTCTCACCTGCCTTTGCCATCTCAAAGAGACTCCCGGAGACGTGGATGCCGCACAGAGCATCAGGCACGCTGGCGCTATCATTACTGATTCGTTCATTTGAGCCCCCAATGCCTACAAACACACATAAAGGGTGACCTCATAACTGTCAGGTGCCAGATGCATATGATATGACAGAGCTCAAAGAAGCAGCACCGAGTCGAGCGAGATTGGCTGAAAAGGGCCGCGCACGCATCTGCATGTGAGCCCGAGTGGAATGCGTCAGTACACCAGCACTCAGTACCGCCAAGGATGCTGGCCCCCGCAGACAGCAGTTCCAGGACCACCTCCTGATCGTCGGGATCCTGGGGGGGCCCCGTCTGTAGGGGCCGACGGGAGGTGTCCCTCAGGGCCTCGATCACAGCCAGGAGCTGGGCCGCGTGGCAGTTAAACAGGTCCATCAGCAAGCGCTCGGTGGATGTGCGGGGCCAGGGTGTCTTTGGGGAAGCAAAGACATCAGCTCAGGATACACTTCCTGCCCCCACATTAACAGCTTCAGCTTCAGTTAGATGTTTTTAATGGAATAATCATGCATTTGGAAATAACATCTTAAGCTGTTGAGGCTATTCAAATTGCATTGCATTGCATTCGTAACATTTCCAATGAACAAGATATGACAGCTTTAATATGCATTAATAAATAACATGACTTGATTATACATTTATAATGTTTATTAAAGTATAGTACTGTGCAAAAGTCTAAGGCACTCTAAGAAAATCATGTTCAAGTGATCTTCATGTTCTTACAAAAATATGTCTGTCAAAGTGTGCCATTGCTATTTAAAAACCTCTCCTAAAGTCACCCCAGTATTTTCAGCAACCATCCAATTCACCCATGTATTTTCTGACTCGACCACTAGCCCACTGCAGATGACTGATCAGTGACATTTTAAAACAAATTAATTAATCATTTGAACTGGATGTGAAACGTGACAAACACACGGAATGGCTGGGGTGCCCCTGAGCAGAGGTCTGGGAACCAGAGCTGCGCTCTTCTAGCCATCCAACAAGATATCAGAACATTTTTGGAGAACAGAGGAATTTTTTGTTAGTTTTTGTTGTGTTACTCTTAATGTTCATATGTTCTAATGTTAAATAGCGTTTTTTGTTCTGATAGCTTTAAACATTTTCTTTGACTGCCTTAGTCTTTTGCACAGTACTGTATATTACATGTCTTGTCTTCTTCATTGAAAGAACTATGAATGCAATGCTTTTAGACAGACATAGACCATTTGTGAGTCCCTGAGGACCAGGCTGGGAAACAGTGCTATAAGACACGGGTGACTAATGCTTACATTCTGGATGTCCTTAAGCACGTTCCTCTGCTTGGGCCTGAAGACACCCTTGGGGTGCTTCTGGGGCTTGTACACCACCCTTTTAAACAGCATCACTGCCAGCTGCATGACATCCGCAAACAAGAACAAGCAGCCCAGACTGTCAGGAGGAGAAGAGCTTTAGCATTTAGCTTTCGCATCTCATTTCCCTCCTGTTTCCACCTTGATTGTCGCCTCCCGGACGACATGACGGCTTTCACTGGATGTCGATGAATGGAGCATCTCCTCCATCTTAGCCACTTCGCTGACCTTGTCCAGAGCCCGGCGTGCAAAGTCCTGCCAAGCAAAGCAGCACCATGGAGCAGAGGGGACATACTGGTCTCCGTGTTATTAGAGAGTAACCTTACAAATACCCCTCACTTTACGATGGTTCCACATGATATTTTGACTTAACGATGGTGTGATAACTGCACTTTCAGTAGTCAACTTTGCATTTTGATCTGGTCCCAGGCTTGAGATACGCTGTACTATACATTCTACTGAAGCCGGGCGACAGCATCATCCACCCTTCCAGGCTCTGTAGTGATCTCAAGCATTAACATCTCATACAGTGTTTAACTATGTATGGTACAGTGTTTTTTTCTGTGTTTAACTAAATATTTGCAGTGAGTGCACTTATTATTTATCATATTCTTATTTGACTTAAAATATCTTCAACTTCCAAAGGATTCGAGGAACATTTGTATTTGTGTGTACAATTTTCTTCAATTAGCAGTTGCTATACTGACACTTTTATCCAATTCCAAATACCTTTATGGATACTTTCCAGGAGAAATTAAAGTATATAACCTGATCCAAATGCTGTGGCATCAATCCCCCCAAGACTTGATCAAGCAATCTTCAGGTGTCTCTGTTCTTCACCATCACACTTACAGTTTATTTATTTATCAGATGATTTTTTTTTCAAAGCAACATACAATTGAGAAGGCAAGGTCAGCTGGGGGTTAAGGACCTTGCTCAGGGGCCCTACAGTGATATCACTCTGTTGACCCTGGGATTTGACCCAGCAACCTTCTGGTCATTGGCACAGCATCCTAACCCACTAGACCACACATCGCCCACATGCTACCTGCAGACCTATGCCTTCTTGCAGCCCCCAGTGACCCCGGCCCCAGCCTGACCTCTGCCAGTGAGCCAGCCTGGAGGTCACAGTAGCCCTGGCACACTGCGCAGTACAGTGTTGCCCTCCAAGGCAGGAAGCGGGCTTTCAGGAGGGGAATGGAGCTCTCCAGGCAGATGCAGGCCCAAAGGAGGAACTCCAGAGCCTGGAGGGAGGGAAGACAGAATGTTACCCATACGGGAGTCTCTGAGCGGGCCACTCCACCCAGCTACAGCCTCATGCACCAAAACTAAGTCCCTAAATATAGGTAAGAACTATGTACCATCTCTGTGACAACTGGGGGCCATCTATCTCAGGAAGATAAGCCAGGTACCTGTCATCAATTTTTTGCACCTGTTCCTCATGACTGGGGTCCCTATATATTGCAGTTTTTGGATGCTTTTGTTATGACAGTAACTGCAGATCAGAGGCCCCTTTCATGCTGAAACAACTCCACGGTGAGGTGCCCGTGTGTGCAGCGTTAGTCTGCCTTTTCCCCTTGATATTTTATTTTGATACTTTAGTGTTAGGTTTTTACCTTTTCTGTGCGACTCGTGGACATCAGGTACCTGCAGATGTTGTAGATGTGCAACGATCCTACAAACAGACGATATGCAAGCGTAACACACACGCAGTGCAAGAGGTCTCAATGCACCGCCCTGCAAGATTGTTACATACGGCCCGCAACATGCTTTTAATTAAGTCTGAGCTGCAGATTTATCTTTCATTTTCCACAGGGGATAAAAATGACGTGATGTCATTCCACTACTTAGTGTCACTGCTGCAAATGAAACTTAAAAATAATAAGAAATATTAAGAAATACTTTATTATGGTGTCAGGGACTCAAAACAGCCTCTTCTGCCGGTACGCTCTAGGCTAGATAAGATGTGTTGTAAGAGGTCTCGGTGTGTGGGTGTACCGTTGTAGAGCAGCCAGCAGAGGCTGTCATGAGGCAGCACAGCCTGCATGAACGTCTGCAAAAAAGCCAGTATGTGCAGCAGCTTCCTAGACCCGCGTGGGTCACACCATCCCTCCCGCTCCTTCTCCAGCAGGAAGGCACACATGCAGTGGCCCTGCAGGGCACGGAACTGGCAGGGCCAAGCATACACATGCAAATATGATTGATGCACACACCAGCCCCAGCTGAAAACTGATTGGTCCTTCAGAATGCCCACCCCCCTGTCACTCGCAATTTCAAGACGTACCTTTGGCTAATGATAAAATGGGCCCCTCTACATTAATTATTCCATCCTAAAAATCCTAGAATCACCCTTGACAGGCACAGAAGTAAGGTACAGGTGCACATAATATCGATGTTTTTTCTATCTCTGGTTGGACTTAATTATGCAATTGCCATTATGTAATTACTTTGATTGCCACACCTTCTGACTCACTTTAATTGTGACAGAACTGAGAAACATACACGTACTATTAAGAAACTGGCAACATTATAGCAAGTGACTACAAAAGAGAGCTGAATGCATTAGAGAAGCAGGAGGCAAGTACCATTTCTTCCCACAGAAGAGTAGTGTAAAGCAAGGTGATGTTCCTTACCATGAGCCCTGCCTGGTCTGTCTGAAAGCCCCCTGGGAAGAAAGTGCTCACAAACTGGTCCACATCTCTGATGTCCTCCATGTTCAAAGCGCTGTACTGCTGTAGAAAACGGCCATAGCCCTGCCAGAGCGCCAGTCTGTACAGCTGAGGGAAAGGGTTACAGAGACATGCACCCGATGGAAGATGTGGATGCAAAGGCAGATGGCAGGGGGCTGATGGGCCTGGTAGTGGAACAGAAAAGAAACCCTCTAATTTTTATCAGCAAGGTAACTAACAGTGAATACCCACCTTCACTTCAGCGAGAAAATCGGCAATGTGCAACAGCTGCTTGTCGTAGTAATAAGCAGGCAGACGAACCTTGTACTTGTTCCATATTTCAAAAAGTTTTTTTGACCTACAAACACACGAAAGGTAAAATACAAATAAGGCTATTCATGTACGTTAATCTTTTGTTCTTTATATGTGGGCATATGGGGTGGCCGCTGACGTTCACCTACCCTTTTGCATAAGAGCGGTGGTCGACTCTGGATGAATTAGTGATCCGCCTCATGTACGACATAAACTCCTTCATCTCGCCGTTAAAAGACGAGATGACAGGGTTCTTTTTGTCAAGTTGGCCAAAAAATGTTGCAGGCAAGGGATCCATTGCCCCCGCAGAATTAAACGGTTCCGTTTAATAAATTAGTTTCTTTCTCAGCATTCTTTCTCAAGCGTCACCCTCGCCGAAAGCGAAGCGGAGCGGTTGCTACGGCAACACTAAAGTCTACACCCGCCCTCGGCCAAACAAACCGACAGCATGGCGACTTGAGGATTGGGCGGTAGCAATGCTCGAAACTCATTGGTTTAAAGATTTCCGGAAGCAACTCTTAGCCAATGAGATGCAGACATCATATCACATGACCAACCAAAACGTCCGCGCCGGATGTAAGAACGAGCCTTTATTTCGCTCTTTTGTTTTTCGCGGAGAGTAACTGAGCTCGCCTGAGGCACGACGTTGTCGGACATTATTTTTGGATAGTTTTCATACTGATTGCACGATTAATCATTGTCTGATGAGGTTTATTTGCGTGCGACTGCAATTTTATAATTACTAAGCGAATATTTTAACTTTACAGAGAGTAAGTAACTCTTATAGTATTCAATAAAGAAACAAATTTTAAATAAATAATTCTGGTAATTATTTATTTATATAGTACGTAATTATTTTATCCCTACTGGTTTGTTATTTTTTTGTATTAACCAGGTTCTTGAAATTGTAAGAGATGCCTTCTGGAACTGCACTCATTTATGATGAGGAAATGACTCGCTACAAACTTCTCTGGGTGGAGTGAGTCGCTCTCGGTGTTTATCCCGTTTCGCGCTGTGAGTGTGATCTGGATGGACGCATTCGCCGCGTCTAACCGGTCTTCCCCCGGTACGCTGTCTGTTCCTCAGTCCGATGTGTAAGATCGAGGTTCCCGAGCGGCTGACCGTGAGCTACGCAGCCCTGCAGGAGGCGGGCTTAACCCAGCGCTGCGTCCTGCTGCCTGTCCGGGAAGCCACGGAGGAAGAAATTCTTTTGGCGCACAGGTATGCATTTAGCGATGACTGTACGATTACAAACCATGTGCCCGATGCGCTACTTAAGCCCTACTCTTTATCTCCCAGCGTTGAATACCTGGAAGCTGTAAAGAAGACCCCTTACATGACCTTGGAGGAGCTGATGACATTCACTATGCAGTTTGGGGATGTTTACTTCCATCCAGTAAGTACTGTGGAACACAAGTTCTGACTTGACCCTGAGGAAGAAATATATGATCCCCGACTACAGCTATTCGATTACAGAACATCTACCACTGCGCCAAGCTGGCAATTGGCGCTACTCTAAATCTGGTGGATGCTGTGATGACTGGAAAGGTGCGGAATGGCATAGCTTTGGTCAGGTGAGTCTGTTTTTTTCCCCCTTCATATGAGAAGCTTCTGTAAAGCTGCCATGTGAGTTAATGTGAAAACATCTTAAATGGGCTTTTCCTTTCTCCCCTCTCCATTCCTGCAAAGACCCCCAGGGCATCACAGTCAGTGTAGTGCTGCAAATGGCTTCTGTGTATTCAACAATGTGGCCATCGGCACCCTATATGCCAAGAAGAAATACAATGTGCACAGGTAGGGGGCGCTAAGGTGTAACTGAATGTGGTGATGGTATTTGTTTTCTGTTTGATTGTATCTAATATGAAATTTGTTTTCTGTGTGCTCCCCCAGGGTGCTGATAGTGGACTGGGACATACATCATGGGCAAGGTCTGCAGTACTGCTTTGAGGAGGACCCCGAGTGAGTTCCTGTTTCTCCCCTTTCTAATGGTCCCGCTACGGCCTATGACAGGGGTGGGCAATCTTATCCACAAAGGGCCTGTGTGTATGCAGACTTTCGTTGCAACTCCCTAATTAGATCACTAATTAGAGGACTGATTGGCTGAAGAATTCTAACACCTGGGTTTGAACAGCTGACCTTAGGGTTATCCTGAAAACCTGCATACACACCGGCCCTTTGCGGATAAGATTGCCCACCCCTGGCCTATGACCTACACGTCGCTTTGGTGATCGCTGGTCGTCTTGCAGGGTGCTGTACTTCTCCTGGCACCGCTACGAGCATCAGAAGTTCTGGCCCAACTTACGAGAGTCAGACTATGACAGCGTGGGCAAGGGGAGAGGGGCCGGCTTCAACATTAACCTGCCGTGGAATGAGGTCTGGCCGATGAAGGTGGTACACGTCCCTGTCTGCTGGTCCCTTGACCTCCTGCTGACTCTGCTGTCATCCCTTGTCCCAGGTCGGAATGGACAGCAATGATTACCTCTCTGTTTTCTTTCATGTTCTTCTCCCAGTGGCCTATGAGGTGAGTAAGACTGATCAATCTGCTTCTCCTGCACTCTCCTCTTTATCGTCATATTTTTGGTTCTCGAGTACTACTTGCTGTATTTTTAGCACTATACCAACTAACCAAATTAACTTACAAGTGAGACAAGTCAGTACTAGCAGGAGTAGGATTCACAGATACAGTCAGACCCAAATCAATGGAATGCGAAGTGGAAAACTGCCATAAAAAAAACTGTCATTGGGGAATAAAATGGGGAAATTAATAAATATGTAATAAAATAGAAAGTTATTTTCATAAAAGAAAAATAAACACCAGAGATGTGGTGCAACATGGGGCAAATTAGGTGGTGCATATGTAAGGAGTGAGTATGAAATTATAACTGTTGCTGGGGTATTTAGTATCTGATGGCTTGAGGCTTGAAGGTCTGTGTGAATCTCTCAGTAGACACAGAGAGACCGCAGAAGCACTTTCCAGACCACAGCCTAGTGAGAAGGTAGCTGTTTGGGTGGCTTGGTAGGAGTGTACACACTGTCGTGACAAATTACAGCACTATTGTTAAATATATGGTGGTGATAATCTCTTCTTTTTCAGTTTAACCCAGAATTGGTCATGGTGTCTGCCGGGTTTGATTCTGCCATTGGGGACCCAGAGGTAATTCTGGATGGGTGTAAGGCAGTGTTTTCCAGCCCGGTCCTCGGGGACCTGCAGATGGTCCACATTTTTGTTCCCTCCCAGTCCCCGATACTGAGTGACTAGCATGGAGCTGGGAGGGACCAGGAACATGGACCGTCTGGCAGGGAGCTGGGAGGGAGCAAAAACCTGGACTGGGTCCTCGAGGACCAGGTTGGGAAACATTGGTGGAAGGAACATACTGAATAAGTGACAACTAAGAGGATGTGGACCAATGAATTGTAATGATATTTAGCCCTTGTTAATGTGTCATCCTAAGGGCAAAATGTGTGCCAGACCAGAGATCTTTGGCCACCTGACTCACCTGCTGATGTCTTTGGCTGGGGGACAGCTCTGTGTCGTCTTGGAGGTGAGCTCCATCCCCTTCTCTTGAGATACAGCGGGGAAAATAAGTATTGAACACGTCAGCATTTTTATCAGTAAGGGGATTTCTAAGTGGGCTACTGACACA
>JAODKL010000001.1:4197150-4208411 GCA_026780765.1 Petrocephalus schoutedeni
TGGAAACAAGGTAGTTTTTTATGGGGGCGGGGGGGGGGGGGGTGAGACGCAGCTGGCTGTTAGATTGCCCTGGCTTTGGTGATTTGGCAGATGTAATGGAAACAAAAAAAAATAAACAATTTTTGTATGGTCCGCTTTTTGTCCTGGGCTGGGGGGGTGCGGGGGGTGGGATGCAGCCAGATGTGGGGAGGGCCGCTCGGAAGGAAGTAGCGCGATCTGCAATGAGATGCTTTTTCACAGGAAGTGCTGATCTTCAGACTGATTAATACATTGCCCAACGGCTCCGAGCACTCTTGCTGTATGTATGTTTTTTTTTTTTTCTCGCTCTCCCTATGTATCTGTCCTCAGCAGATATGAATACATCCTTTTGGGGTAAAATATATGTAACATCCCTGTGGTATTTGGGGTCTACTGATGACACTTCATGTCACTGCTGTGTGGAATCTATAGGGTGTGACCGTGACTTTCATCTGTAAATTACCATCATGGCAGAGAGGAAGTTTGGAGGGTCTACCCAGTGCTAAGTGCAGTGGTGGTCTTGCTGGATTCATTTTTGGATACAGTAGGGTTTGAATGGGTGAATGGTCAGTGAATGTTCTGCGGGTTTGGGTTTTGCCAGTGCTTAAGCCTTGTTCCCAAGTGGATGTGGTGTTTAGTGCCTTGAAGGACTTTGTTCTAGCTAGTAGCCCACTTCCTGCAGATGTTCTGACTTCTCATATCTCTTTGTGGTCTCCATGCAGTGAACAGCCTCCACGAAGAAGGAAAAAATGCCATCAACACCCCAATGCTCCCCTCCAGCACAGACCTCCACCCTGAGGACACGTTGCTGGGTAATGTTACACCTCCCTGCTCGGCCAGCAGGGGTCGCTGTGGAGATGCGCTGTGGTGGCCCATCCACTCCAGCCCATTGGCCTGCCCGCTTGGTGTTTTGCTGACACAGTTCTTGCATTTTGTTGAAAACCAATCAGTCTGAAGTGATAAATGGAGCGTAATGAGAAGTGAAAGATGGTGGCACGCCTATTTCATTTTCCTGATCCACATTGAATCACCCTTTAAACTGAACCTGTGCTAATAAAAGAATTGCGAACTATATAAAATAGTAACCCACATGATCATGTGATCGCTTGACCTTGTGTGAGTGTGTGCTCCCCTCCCTGGGTGGACTGTGTGCGTCTCCTCCCTAATGCAAGGAGTCTCTTCACAGAGGAGAACGCAGAGAGAACCATGCTGGATCCCACTTCTCGGGACGACCCAAAGTTCAAAGATCTGCAGAGGGTATGTTTCACTCTCCTTTGCCCCTCCCAGAATTCCCATGTTGTCTTGTGTGATGGTTTGAGGAACTCTAGCTGACCCATGAGGAAGGATACAACCCAACAAGGGGAACCACGGCGGTACCAGTTTGAAGGGTTACCTGTAAATGTCTAAGGATGTAGGACGTTTAGCATAAAAGCTTCTGCCAAATAGAAATTTGCGTCTTCCCAGGTTCTGATCGACTGGATTAATAACGAGCTGACAGAGGAAAGGATTATTGTGAAGGAGCTTGAGGAAGATCTCTATGATGGACAGGTGCTCCAGAAGTTGTTTGGTAAGAGTGCCAAATGTCTGCCTTGGGATATTCAACAAAAATAGTTTAAAAACAAAAAATGGAAACACCAATGAAATGATTAGCTCATTGTCGGGTATATTCTGCCAAAGCTGTATGATGTTGCCTGGCTTAGTATTTGTGCTGTTTAAATAAGGTTAATTTTTCTGATGCATTCTACTAGTACAGTTACAAACTCTTCTGAACAGGTGATTGTCATTGGACAGTAATGCTTTTCAGAAACAAAATCCTCAAAGACTGAATTTCGCTTTCATTGTAGGCCTTGTTCCTGCTGATGTCCAAGGGGTAAATTAGTTGTCCCACTTCTAGTTCTGATTTGGTCTTTAAGCCTGTAAGTGCTTCTGCCCTTCCAGGGTCAGTTAGCTTTAAGCTTGATACTTATACCGCCCTCTTCCCATCTCTAGAGAAACTTTCAGGACGGAAGCTGAATGTGGCTGAGGTGACTCAGTCGGAGATTGGGCAGAAACAGAAGCTTCAGACCATTCTGGAGGCCATGAATGAGCTTCTTCAACATCACGGCACCCCTACTGAGTGGAGTGTGGACTGTGAGTCCCTGGCTGTTTGCCTGCATGTTATTTGACGTACTTGACCCTATTTCTTAGTTCCTTCTTTTGATAGTGAGTCACAGTCTCCCTCCCACAGATGGAGGTGACTATTTCATACTTTCCTTCCCCATCTATACTCTGGACTTACTGACGCACTGACCTGCTTGCCGTCCTATCTGCTGATGCTGTCTATGTTTATATTTTTTCCTGCTGTGTTTATTCTAAAAAGGACTACAGGATCAATAATTACTCATTTAACGTTGCTAATTTTAGCTTGACGTGACTTTTACCAGGAAGCCTCCATATCAATAATTCTTCAAGACGCATTTTTTTTTTTTTTTTTTAGGCAATTTTTTTTTCTGATCGCATCCCCCCCTAAGCCAGTGTTTCTCAATCCAGTCCTCTGGGACCCGCAGGCAGTCTGTGGTGTTGCTCCCTCCCAACTCACGGAAATGTGGACTGTCTGGCAGGGGACTCTGATGAATCAAACCCGTGGACTGTCTCTGGGTTGGGTAACGCTGCCCTAAGCGTCTGATTTACTTATCCCCTGCCTCTCTCCTTTACCCACAGCCATACACTCAAAGAACCTGGTTGCTATTGCCTCCCTGCTGGTGAGCCTAGCTGTTCACTTCCGGGCTGCGATCAGGCTCCCTGAACATGTGTCGGTGCAGGTGGTGCTTGTTAAGGTGAGGGGGTGAGCCCGTGGTAATCGGTCCAGAGTAGGACCACAAAGGGTTGAGTGTGGAGCCAACAGTACTGTCCTGAGCAGCCATGGCTGTCAGCTCAAGCAGGCCATTTCACTTTCTTCTTAAAATGATATAAGGATAATCTGCTAGCTTGCCAGCAAATTTTAGCTCATGGGAGTTACACAAAAGTGTTCTGTGGGCAGAATGAAAATGATTGGTTTAGAGAGAGAACCAATCAGATCTTGTCAGATGTCGGCCCACCCAATCAGACGTCTTAGTCCTGCCTCCTCTAGTTAGTTGGACAGCCTCCTATACAATCTGATTGATTGGTTTTCTCTTTGTACCAATGATTTTTCATTTTGCCCTCAGAGCATTTTTGTGTAAGTAAAACTCTTACAAGCCAAATTTTGATCACCGCAATTGGTGGGCCAGATTTAACAATGATTAAAAACCATGTTGCTGGCCAGATGGACTAACACTTTGATGCTGGTTTTTTGGTAATCCAACCCTTGTACTGATGTTTTTGTCTACTGTTTTAGTGAAATACAAGAAACGTGTTGCTCTTGTATTGTGTAACACTCGTATTTTCTTTCATATGGGTAAATTGTAAAGTGAATGTTTTTGTTTTCAAAAGAAGAGAGAAGGAATCCTGCAAACCAATCACGTGAGGAAGGAGCTGACCACGACCACAGAGTAAGTGGTGGTTTTCAGCAGATTACTGTTATCTGGGCTATAATGACAGCTTGAATTATAGAGAGATGTGAGTTTTTAGCGCCATCTAGTGTGAAGTTTGTAGAAGGCATTTTGCCACTCAACCTGCTTATCATATCTAATGAAAGCAACAGTTTAACTGCAAGCCTATAAACTCAGATAAATATAATTATTTTTGTAGGTTGATGATGGGAAGATTCGGTGAGTAAAAGTTTCAGGAATACTTATAATAAAGGAGTACTAGATGGAAATACTGGGTATATTGGATTGGCTGTAGGTGATTATTATAAGCAATGAATCATGTGTCAGTCATATTAATTAAAGTGTGACTTTAAATTTTCAGAGAGAGACGCTTTTGACACACTACTGGATCATGCGCCAGATAAACTCAACATTGTAAAAAAGGTAAAAAATCCAAATGAATGCCACATCAGTTTTTTGCATATTTTCCCTGTGGCATGTGCAAAGTGAACATTTGAATGTGTCCTTTTCCCCTGTTAAGTCCCTCATCACATTTGTGAACAAGCACCTGAACAAACTCAACTTGGAGGTAACAGAGCTAGAGTCACAGGTGAGTTAGATCCCTCGAAACTGACCTCGCAGAGTGCAAATGCAATGTCTTCCCATCCAATGAGACTGCATACCACACAGATGGGATGTCCCCTTGTCCAGACTGTACACAGCACACCCACGGTTTCTGCATAATTTCATAATATCCCCTAGATGTAGCATTTATGGAGAAAAGAACTGAGGGCCCAGTATTGATTCATGTGGAACTTCTCACATAATTTCTTTGTATTTGTCAGTACATAACTTACTAAAATGAGTTGTGGTCCAATCAAGAAGGAAACTATCTACAGTGGCCCGCATGTCTGCCTCCCCTTGCTGTGTCTCACCAGTTTGCAGACGGTGTCTATCTGGTGCTCTTGATGGGGCTGCTGGAAGGCTACTTTGTTCCACTGTACAACTTCTACCTCACGCCTGAGAACTTTGAGCAGAAGGTAGAGAGTCCTTGCGATCCTTAAGTTCACGTTTGGGTGCCTCTCGCTGTTGACCTGAGCGCGGTGTGTGCGGGACTCCGGGGGCCCCCAGTCTCACACTGGCATGCATCACTGTCCCTGCCAGGTCCACAACGTCTCCTTTGCTTTTGAGCTCATGCAGGACGGAGGTCTGAAAAAGCCCAAGGCCCGGCCAGAAGGTACTGGAACATACTTCAGCTTCCAAATGCCAAACCTTTTGTAATACTTTTTAAAGTACAGAAGTAAAAATTGAACAAGGTAGCCCACAAGCTAATTGTGATATCGCTGAATTCAATGCTTGAGTCATTTCTCTCTGTGTACCTCAATATTTCTACGCTAAACCTCCAGAGGTTTTTTCCTGTACTAGAATTTTAAGCACACAAATGCTGGCAGCCATGGTGATCTTTGGCCGTGTAATCAAAGCCGCCCATGCAAGAGCATGGAAATGTATATGAGGAAATTTAAATAGATCAGAGATGAGTCCATCATAACGGGTTCGAACCTGGTGTAGGTTTGATGAAAACACTGTGTATGTGTTATTTCTGGGAACGGTGTATTTGCACAGATTCTCAGATATTACTTATCTTGGTGAATAAGTTTGAAATGTATGCATGCAATGCGAGTGTTAGGCAGATAGAATTTCTAAACCAATAAGTGTGTGCTTGTCTGTGTGTGTCTAGATGTGGTGAACCTGAACCTAAAATCCACCTTGAGGGTCCTCTACAACCTGTTCACCAGCTACAAGAACATGGACTAAAGGCTGCATGGTTACAGGCGGAGGCTGAGAGAGCAGGCCTGCATCCCGTTCATCCCGGCTGGCTTTGCTGCGCGTGCCCCACCCGTTTCCTCGGCGACAGGTCACATGCTTCCTCTATGACGGCGCTCGTCTGCTGCCCAGCGATGGCACGGGCGTCTCACCGGAAGCACAGATCTGTCACTGGCCACCCTGGTGTTGAATAGCAAAGCCAGATGATACCATCTTGGTATAAAAACCGTAATATCCCATAATCTCTCACTGTGCCAGTGGCTCGATGAGGATTTTAGGTCTTATGACTGGAATGAATATATATGCAGGATTCAAGGAATTTGCTTTTTCTATGCAAAAATTGAACCCTTTATGTGTGACTGTATTTTTTAAAGTGTAATTTAGCCTGATCCTACTTATGGTTTGTACAAATAACCACACTTGCCTTAAATAAAGTATATTTGTTTTTAACCTGGAGCTTCTGGAAAAGCAAGAGATTTATTTTTTTTGTAATGGACAAAGTCGCAGTGCAGTGACTGGGAAATGGTCACGCATGCTGACAGACTAAACTGAAACTGGTTGGCCAACAGATAGGTCTTAGTTGAAGTTGGCCACCTCCGGCTGTAATGTCCATTGAATGAAATAAAACCTTTAATCTAGGACTTGTGTTAAATGAAAGCCTTCCATTTAACACTGTTTACTGGTGCATTTCTTAATTTCTTCATTTTGTTCTTCGTAGAGATGATTTGATTGGATGTTGCTGGTAACATACACAGAGTAGGCACCCCTTTTAGTCAAAAACCACATGCAACCTCCTCACGACTTCAAATGCGCCATCTTGTTACAACTGCAGAAGTTTTCTTGATAATGGTCTAGATTTAGCAGTAGGTGCAAGTCAACAAAAACTTTAGCCCTCCACCATCACTACATAACCTGTATAATGTTTTGTTTTTGTCGCAGATTAAGCTAGGAAGTGAAAAGAAATTTCATTTGAAATTCACAGCTATGAACCACAGGGTGTGTATTCGCTGTGCCTTACACATGGCAAACGTGCAGTGTGCAAAGAGGAAGTGGTCTCCTCTTTGCTGCCGCTTCCTGTGTTTTCCAACAACCCTGCTTGACATTTCTTGGTTCGTCCTTCTGACTTTTGCATCGGACCAATTTGCAGGACTGTTTTTTGTGTGCCTGACGACTTTTTTTTTTTTGAGGGAGAGGGGCAGTCAGTTTAGTTTTCAGTGTCCCGGTGCACCCGTTTCACTAAAGGTAAGGCTGATTTGTTCTTCTCGTTTGTTGAGAATACAGAATGCACATGCACACAGACGTAATGAGTCATGGTACAATACAGGAAGTAGCTCCGTTGTGTTCTGAATTACCCAGATAGCAATCAAGTTTTTAAATCTGAGTTGCTGAGTTTTTAAGGTCATTCTGAAAGACCCCCAGTTCCATTACAGGGGCAGGGGCAATGGTCATTTGTGAAATGCACACATGAGGGCAGTGTTCATCCTGGAGAGGACGTGCCTGTACTGGGTTTCCTCATTAGATAGTCTCGATCCAACCGGTGCTATAAGCTACTCAATATTTCAAACATGAAATCACGGGAAACATCTTCTGGACAAGCTCAGCTGAGAAATTCTCATTTAAAATTCCCATGTTAAACAGGTTATTAAAGAAATATTAAACCCTGAGATTAAGGTCTCAGCTAAATTGAAGCCTTCTTGGTCCCTGACTGGAAACCAGCCCATCTCTGGCACCAATGTTTCTTCCTCCTTACATGTCACAATGTTCCGTCTTACAGTTGGCAGTTCCCAGTATGCTTTGGTTCAGCTGAGTGTCCGTAGCTGCAGTAATCAGGAAGACTCTGAACCCCACAACCTGACGCACATGCTTAAAATATTTACATTTACAGAATTTTGGAGACGCCCTTAGCCAGAGCGACTGCTTAGAAGTCTCCAGTAAATGGAAGTAATGTATTTTTGCCATGTCAAAGTGCCAGGAGTTTGGACTGTTACGAAGAACAAGGGGCTGTGAGATAAAATAATAAAAGATTGTTTAAAAAAAATGTATGTCTTGTCTGCTAGAAGTAGCATGGAGGAGTTAAACAGAAAAGAGCTGGAGGAAGAATTTCTTCAGGAAAGAGCTGACGAAGGCATTGAAGTGACCCCAGGTGAGACATCTGAATGACAGGAACCTTTTCGAAAAGCTTCTTTCACTGACAGTTCCTTTGTGCCATCCTTTGAGTGCTAAACCACCCCAATAAAACTCCCAGTTAGACTCCTTTGTATCTATTTGTGAAAGGATTAAGCCAAAGTCGGCACATCCCACCCGCAGCCAAAGTGGCCTCCAATACCGTCTCAGCCTGTCGCTGAAGTGCGGCTCACTCTGTTTAACTCTCGGAGAGTGTTACGACTTCGCCCTAAAGATGTACCGGTAAAATGGGAGAGCCATTTGCTAATTTACCTTTAAATCTGTAAATCTGTAGGTGAAAAAATAATCAAAATTCAGCCGTCGTCTCTACAGAACCCTGAACTTCAGAGGCTGAAACAGGTATGTGCCCATTGCAGTGTGTGCCTTGACCAGCTCAAGTTAAGTAGGCTGAGATTATCAGGATGGCCCAGGGCTGCTTATTGTGGATAGTCGAAGCGGAATGTATTTTCCACTGTGGCTCCCTCCCAGGGCGAGTAACGAAGCCAGACGAAGGCAGACGTGTAAAAAAATGAGCCAGCCACCTTTTGAATATTTAATGTGGACTGTTTCTGGTGTAAAGGAAAGGTTATCGATCTCTGCGGGGGAAGAGTGTTAAAATTTCATGAGGGGTTTTATTGGAAGGTATCGATCAAAGGAACGTGCCCCTCGGCCGGAAGGTTTACTTTGAAGGGCCGGGCAGTTCTAGCGATTTCCAGTGCTGCCGATGGGCCTGAAAGGCAACAACAGAGTTAAATCTGCTGTTTGAAAGCAGCCCAAGCATAGCCTGCAGCTGGCGGCACACGCTGTCGCTCTCTGAGTCCATGGCCTGTTGCTGTGGCCCCTGGGCAGATGCTGGTCAGCTGGATTAACACCACACTGAAGAGGGAGCACATCATCGTTCAGATCCTGGAGGAGGACATGTACGACGGGCTGGTGCTTCACCATCTGCTGGGTGAGGGACCTCAGCCACCAGCTAGCTGCGGAGGACATTGGTGCCCCAATGAAAAGCTCATTTTATTTATATCATTGATGGTTATTTAAACCTGATTACTCACCAAAACCAAAAGGTTGTCTGACATGGTGAATAACCATCTCACATTATAAATGCCATTAATTAATTAATTGTTGTTTATTTTTTTATTTAAATGTAAAAGAATTGCGCAGTGGGCAGGGGTGGTTAGCTCTGTCTGGGGCTCCACTCAGAACATCACAAACTAAATACGTTGCTAGTTAGCAGAACATTTGGCTTCAGCATCTCCTAAATAATGTGACTAATATTGAGTGTAGTCGGTGGTTGGAATAACCTGCTTGGGATTGACAGGGCTTTTACTAGAGGAGAGATTGTTTGTGTGTTCCTGCTCTAGAAAGATTATCTGACGTGAAACTGACCGTGGAAGAGATCGCAGTAACAAAAGCTGCCCAGATCTCCAAGCTCACACTTGTCCTGGAAGCTGTGAACCAGAAGCTGGGAGTTCAGAACGAGGCTTCCTGCAAGTGGAGCATCAAACGTGAGTGTGACCAGCTGACAGTGTCTGAATGGTGATGATAGCATCCCGTCAGGACATGCTGGGCCATCCCCATGACAGCATCCCGCCATGGTCTGCGGGGCCGTCCCCATGACAGCATCCCATTGGGGTCTGCCGGGCCGTCCCCATGATAGCATCCCGCCGTGGTCTGCCGGGCCGTCCCCCTGATAACACCCCGTCAGGGCCTGCCGGGCCATCCCCATGATAGCATCCCGTCAGGGCCTGCCGGGCCGTCCCCATGATAGCATCCCATCGGGGTCTGCCGGGCCGTCCCCATGATAGCATCCCATCAGGGCCTGCCGGGCCGCCCCCCCTGATAGTATCCCGTTGGAGTCTGCCAGGCCGTCCCCATTATAACATCCCGTCGAGGTCTGCCGGGCCGTCCCCATGATAGCATCCCGTCATGGTCTGCCGGGCCGTCCCCATGATAACGTCTCGTTGGGGTTTGCCAGGCCGTCCCCATGATAGCGCCAGGTGGGGGTCTGCCAGGCCATCTCAAAGAGCCTTTTTAAGGGTTAAGATGGTTTATACAGACACTGCTCACATGACAACCAAGTTCCATTCCTACGACTAGGTCATTACATGACCTAGTCGTGTAAAGATATCACTATCAGTACAGTATACCTGAAATATCGGTAAGCGCAAAGTTTTGCACCCTTTATAACATTTTTTGTATATTTATGAAGTACTGTATAAATTTAGTAAATATGTAAATATATATATATGTGTAAATTATACAAATACTGTATAAATATAGTACTGTACTGTGTACTGCAGACAGATTTAAAATGACGGCTTCCTTCCTGCTGCTGCAGTGGTGACACCATGTGAGATGGCCGGAAACTGACTTTCCTTCTCCATGCCAGTCATCCAGGAGAAGGACCTGCTGGCCACACTGCACCTGCTGGTGGCCATGGTGAAGCACTTCCAGCCAGAGCTGGAGCTGCCGTCGGACCTGGCTGTGGAGGTCATCATGCTGGAGGTAGGCCCGAAAGCCTACTCACAGGCGGTACCCCAGAAACAGCAGCTCCAGTTAGTCCCCCTCTCTGCTCACTCAAACCTCCCACCCAACCACCTGCCTGGACCTTTTGCTGTTTTTTTGCTATATTTTGCCAATTTTACATATTACGTATTTTTATTTAAGATGAAGATGTGCTATATATTTACATGTTTTGACCATCTACACAGCTATTAGCTACATAGCACTATTATTGATATTATTATTATTTTGTTGCATAGGACTAAATGTAGCAAGACAAGACCAACATAAATTGTAATACAATGGTAATAAATATTAATTTGGATTTTGCTTTTATACTAATAAACAGGTCACCAAAGTGGGAATCACAACGGAGAAAGGGGTGGAATACATCACAGAGCCAAGGTGGTAAAAACAAACTCCAGCGTCTCTTGAACGTTTAGTGACTAAGTTAAGCTTTATCTAATACTTGCTTTCTGCATGTTCCATGTAAACTTTAAGTCAACATAACATTACCAAACAATAGCAATCAGCTACAATAAAGAGAGTAAAACAGATCACCATAAATGAGTGGTGATGATGATATACAGAGTTTGCCAGTGACTAGTTGTGTATTTTGCAATGACTTGCATCTCAATTAAGAATTAACAGCAAGCAGCTGTTAAGTAGCCCAGTAGTTTGTGGGTAGAGACTGGACCTGGTGTTTAGAATGGTGATATGATGTAGCAGTGCAGGGTGACTTGTTTGAGGCTGTCGCCTGCCTTTCTGCTTGGTGAAAATGTCCTGAAGTGAAGGCAGTTGTGTGCCTCACCACCATCTGCAGTCCTCAGAGGGCCCAAGATAAGCATCTGCTATATCACGTTGTTGTGCAACCAATGAGGATAGAATCCATCCTGCATCATGAGAAGTTGGTAACAGCTGCAGGTGACGTCTGGACTTTCCAGATGTCACCTGAGGAAGTGATGGTCCAGGCGTGCCTCTGCGACTGATGCCTTACGTGCTATGTACATGTAAGGCTGTCTGTGATGGTGACTCCCCGGAAGATAATGCAGATGACCCTCTCCGCAGCCACCCCACTGAGCTCCGTCTGTCTCTTGCTTCCTGAGGTCAACGACCAGCTACTTGGTCTTGTTGACATTAATTGAGAGGTCTCTCAGCAGCCAAGCCTCCTCCCTGGGAGATCTTCAGCAAACTCAATGATGAAATTGGAGCCATGTCCTGCCTCATAGTCATGTGTGAATGGGGGGGGGGGGGGGGGGGGGG
>JAODKL010000001.1:4208511-4226651 GCA_026780765.1 Petrocephalus schoutedeni
AGGGGGGGAGCGCACTGTTCTGCAGAGTGCCAGTGTTGGTGCTCGGGGTGGGCTTCATTCCAGTAACCTTGAGGAGATCAGAGTGTTAAATGCTGATTCTTTTATTGTGATTCTTTAATTTTTTTCAGTGCTTCTAAAGTGAATCCGGAAAATTTAAAAGGTAAGTTGCACAGACTCATGGAGAAGTTCATGGTCTGAATGACTCATCATGACCAAGGAGTCACCCCCCCACCCCCCCATTATATTGTGCAGAAGAAGACCCCATTGATGAGCTTCTGAAGATGGAACCACACAAAGTGGAGACAGTGAAAAAGGTACTGGAGATGTGGGTCCGTTATTCCCCAGCCACACTGGGGTGCACGGGCGAAACGGATCACAGGGAATCAGTGCAGGTCGACCCTTTAGGTGACATGGCCGGCCGCCTGGGGTGGCATCTTCTGATAGCAAGGCAATTTCACTTCATCTCAGACGGGGGCACCAGCGGTGATGCTTGTCTAGGGCACCACATGGGCTTAGACTGTGACCCTAATGACCCACTGCCATCCTGTCCCACCCCTTCCCTTGTTCACAAATTTCAGGCGATTCTCCACTTTGTCAATAAGAATGTGGAGCCACTGGGTCTTCAGGTGACGGAGATAGAGAGGCAGGTACGTGACCATGCTGATACCCACACACACACACAGAAATAGTAGGCAGGACTCACGGCACACAGTCTTCTCAAGAACAAAGTCATGGTTAGACGTAGATAATGGCCTGGGGTGATTATTCCAAATGATAGATGATTTCAGTTGTCAGAACCATCGAGCTCTGTGGTATTTTTAATGGCACTGGTATTATTCCTAATCATGTCATGTACCGGAACTGTAATGGAACTAGGCAGATTATCTGGGTTCTTTGCTCTTTTGAATGACACCAAGTGTGCATTCCGCAAAATATGAAGCATCTCCTCCTCCCCACCCCCCAGTTTGCAGATGGGGTGATCCTTCTTCTGCTGATTGGACAGGTGGAGGGCTATTTCATACCACTCTATAGCTTCAGCCTCAGTCCCACCTCCAACTTTGAAATGGTATGACCCAAACTCTTCCGACTGGCCAAAAGCCTTGGGGCCTACCCATTAGTACGGGTTACTGATTACTCATTGGTCCTGTCTAAAAATACTATATGCTTGACTGATCTATTGTATTTCATTAATGCAGA
This sequence comes from Petrocephalus schoutedeni, assembly GCA_026780765.1. NCBI lineage: Eukaryota > Metazoa > Chordata > Actinopteri > Osteoglossiformes > Mormyridae > Petrocephalus > Petrocephalus schoutedeni. The sequence goes on from JAODKL010000001.1 coordinate 4,209,709, forward strand.
TTGCAAATAATCATTTATTCATGCAAACACAAATTCATATGTACCCTGGAGGGTAACGAAGGAGGAAACTACTCATGCAAACAGTGGAATAATGATCGCTGATGCTAGATTATGTGCTGCCTTTGAGTTATAATTCATGGCCAGAATGCTGCCCCCCCCCCCCCACCAGCTGCAGAACGTGACACTTGCTCTGGACCTGCTGAACAGCCAGGAGATGCAGGTGCCAAACATGGACCCCAGAGGTATGTCGGAAGCCAGCGTGCCGTTGCAATCTGGCCGCACTGGTAACGATGCAGACAGGCGGACAACTGCAGTGCAGAAACTGTAACATGAAATTCAGAAAAAAGGTTCAAATCACACAAAGAAGCCAAGCTCTGAAATCTGGGACTTCATTAGTCAATGCTACTTGAAATACAGATACGGTGTTCGTGTTTTGGAAATAGTTTCCAGCATATTTGTTATCAAGGAAATACATCTACTATAAAATACAGTACCAGTCTAATGGCTGGACACGCCAAGCCGCCTCTACTGAGAGTAATAGAGTGTTGCATCGCGGGTCCTAGCCACCTGACCTAAACACAGGAGAGATGGTTGTGGAGAAGTTTGACGAGTGAGTAAAGGAAAAGCGGCCAATGAGTGCTCAGTTTGTGCTCAGGACAGCTGGAAAAGCATCCCTGCCCCCCCAACAAATACATTTTTCATGTAACACTTTTATTGATCAGTACATAATCCATATATGTTATTGGTACCTTTATAATTATTCTAAAATGTAGAGAAGAGTACGAATAAACCTTTCTATGGGTCTGTGTGTGTCCAAACATTTGACCGGTACTGTGCATTTTACAGAAAACATCATTATCAATGATTCGACACAGGTTTGAAACTAAACTTTTATTGTAATATTATGAAATTATGTTGTGGCATGAAATTTTGATACCATAGTATGTGTGCATATGTGTATGTGTGGATTATGTATATTTTACATTGTGGGGACCAAATGTACCCACGATTTGATAAACACCTGTTATTCTGATGTTGCAGAGATCATTTTTTTTCAGTCCCCACAAGGGGAAATGCAGTTTAATAAGAATCAGTGGCTGCAATGCCAAATGTCTTGTATTTTGTTTGGTTGCTTATGGTTAAGCTTAGGGCTGGGTTTAGATGTCATTGTTAGGATTAGGGTTATCCACATGATGAATGGCGAGTCCCCACAAACATGAATATGAGCGTGTATGTGTGTGATGGATGGCTGGATTTGGGTCAGAATTGCTTTTGGTATATATATTCTGGAGAGCTGTCAGAAAACAGGATTGCCTGGGATGAATCACATTCCCATAGGTCAGAATCGCTGTGCTCGTCTCCTGCGAAGCCTTTTGTGAATTTATTTTTCTCTGCTGCCAAAGGGCAAAATGGAAATTCAGAAGGTTGTTGACTTCCATTTGTGTTTATGTCGCACATCTGTCAAGCGAGCCTGGGATTTACAGCCCCTAAAGTGAATTTGGGAGTGAAATCATGAGAAGGAAATGTGTGGCTGTTTGTTTTTGCATGTGTGTGTGTGTGTATTCGTGCCAGCAATTAATAATATCTCTATGGTAACAAGTTTTTTTATGATCTAATAGTAAATGTGTAGTTGCATCTACAGTTTAATTATTGAGCAAAGAGCCAGGTGATTTGCTTGCAAATGCTTAAGCTAATAATTGCTAATATTTGGACAAGAACATTTTTTTCTTTTACATAACCTTGGAACAACTTACAAATTAAATTTATTTAATTACCAAATAATCACCCAAATAGAATTAGGAATCTCACATCTTAAAATCTAGGGATTAAAAGTCTCCTTTAATCACAGTAACAAATTACAGGGCAAATGTGAATTGGAGGATTTGTTTGATTAGCATAACCAGAGAGGTTATGCAATGTTAAGTGTTTTTATTATTCTTAGTTGCAATGGAACAAAGGTGAAAGGTCACTGTAGGTTAACTCATGTCCTCACTGTACCTGAAAAGCGAAGCGTGACCAACACTGTGTTGGTCACTGACTGTCTTATGATCTCAGCTTCTTCACCGCTGGTCAAAAATCAGCGGCTGTGATCTTGTGTAACAGGACACCTTTCTGTTCCCTCGCAGATATCATGTCCCAGGATGTAGCCGCCACCTTGAAGGTCCTTTACGCCCTTTTTAAGAAGCACAAGAGTAAATGAACGCTGTTGTGAGATTTGGAGGAGTGGGATATACAATGGCCTCGTAAAGTTTGTCAAAAGATTACCTGACGCAATTCCCGAAGTCTCTGACAGCTTACAGAGAAATCTCCAGCCATGTCTGAACCTGACCTTCTCTGCTTGCTGGTTTTTGGCACGTTTATTTACTTTCAGCTTCTATCTGTAAATAGGGAGACCGGCACATGGCTTTACCTGGGCTGTGCTCCAGGGTTCTTCTAAAGCAGGGTTTTTCACCATGGCTGTTCATCAGTAGACGACTTTCCATGAATCAGAATCCTCCTGGGTTTGGGACCATACGGCGTTCCATTACAGACCGAACTGTGTTTCCCTGCCACAGTTCTGCAGTCCAACAGCGAATGCTCACAGCCAGCGGCTGAGAACCCTGGTTGTATAGTGCATACGTTGGCCAGATTTGCTTTTGTTTGCATCTACAGCCTACAATTACTATTATTACAACACTTGTGTAAACTTCAAAATAGGTTAATAATCTGCTGGCCAAGATGATAAAACAAATCAAATGTAAGCACGGGAGATACCAACCATTTATTTCCTCAGAGATATCAACAATATTTACTCCCCATAACTGCATCAATGCCCAGTTAGCTTTTTCAAAGAGGTACCTTACGATGCTGTTTTTTTTAAGTGCAGTGACAGCCTTCGGACACAGGTAGGAGCTCTTGAGTTTCAGCTTTCACCAAATGGCGCTAATAGCTGCTTCAGATGGGCGGATTAGAAAACATCGCTTGACACACAGGAGACCAGTGAGTGAACATGACAACAAGAGGCCTTGGGCTGCGGATATTCAGTAGGGCTGCAGTTCTGTGGCCTGTTGGGCGCAGTTTAAGACTTCATTATAAAATGTCTCCCACCTACAGGGCGTAGCTGAAATACTAACATTTGTTCTCTGTTCTTTATGTAAGAGCACACTCAATTAATAAAAGAACGAGTAAACCTCAAAGTTTGAATAGGGTTTTATTTTTATGTGAATCTCTTGGTCCTTTGCATGGAATGGGTGAATGGCTTACAGAACTGGAAGCAATTCCCATCTCAACATCGCAGGCCCCTGCAGCTGAACATCTCAGCACATTTAATGCCTGCCACCGGGTGGCTTAAGTTGGTAGCACTTTGGCATGCCATCTGTACGCGTTGGCAAAGGAACACAGACAGCAACGCACAGCCCCGTCGGGCACTTGGGAGACGCCCATCATGCAGGGGGAACGGAAAAAAGATTCCGTGCCATGATTTCCCATGAGTCCTTGCTCCGGGGATCCTGTGTGAGCATGGCTCTGGGGCGTCTTTCAGACTCACCCTCTGGCCCTTCACATGTTCCATGCAGTCATCCAGTTTCAAATACGCACGTAACTCTCCTTTAACAACGTGCAACACTATTGTATTCTAAATATTCCCAAGCACTATTACCTTTAATGACTTCATAATGAGAAAGAAAGAAAATAATCGTCATTTCTGACTGCAACATTATAGTTCAGATTTTCACATGCTTGAATTTAGATTTTACTTTTGACTAACGTAATTTTTTTTTAGGACACTTTTAATTTATATTGTCATTGACTGGAATCACCCGACCCCAGACAAACCTCGTAATTTACCCTCATACCTTCCAGTCATCCGGAGGGAGGTGCCAGCGGGATGCAGTGGAAGCATCTTGCTGCCTCCGGAGGATTTAAAGCATCTTATCATCCCCAGAACAGTGCCCCCAGCCCCCAAGGATATTTCAATAACCGCCTCACTCTCCCTCGCTGATCCTCTTTGCAGAGAAATTTCACATTTAGAGGCGAAAGGTCTGTGACCGCAGTGATGAAAACGAGATATTAATTGACCTTTAAAGAAGAGTGGCCACTGCTAATTTTAAATGTGCCTCCTTCTACCCAGAGCTGAATATGCAGCGATACCTCGCTGGCGAGGAAAGGCTGCACCAGGGGACCCTCTCCTCCGCAGTCGGATCAGACATCTTAATTATCCCAGCCTCTTTTTTTTTGAGTCGCTAAGAAGAGTTCATAAGTCAAGGGAAATTTCACGGTAATTTCATGGTAAGCGGTGCCCCACCTCAACACAAAGGAATATACCCATTGCTCATATTTCCCTTGTCACTAAGAAAACTACATATATTTTATGTATATATATTAGATTTTGACATGTTCGCGCCATATGGTGTGACAGTTGAGCCCCTGCACCCCCCACTGCAACTTGCCGTTTTACCCCCAAAAGCAATCAGGTAAGAACAGGATGAGAACAGGGGTTTCTAAATGAATGCAAAGGGTTTTGTACTTTTGATAAGACAAATATATTTATTATAGACTATTAATATTAAAGTGCTTGTTCGTTCCATATAATTATGCTGTTTATTAATAAAGAAAAGATCATAGAGTAGAGTAGTGATATTTGTTTCAAGGACTTGAAACACTGCTGACAAAAAGGTAGTTTAAACCACAGCACTGCATGGGGAATAGGTCAGACAGAATTTAAAATGACTAAAAACAGGGCTTTATTAATAAATAAGGAACAGTGGAGCTGACAAATGGACCGGGGGCATGTGGCTCCGGTGTCTGTCAGGCCTTTCCTCTTTGGCAGGTTGGTCTCTGAGTGCTCAGTGCTGACAGGGACGCGGGTGAGATGGCAGGCTTGGATTGAAATGCCGTCTGAAAGGGGCAGTCAGCAAGGACATGGAGGCCAGGTCAGGCGAACAACACGCAGAATCCCGGACGGTGAACTGTACAAGAAGCAGGAGAACAGTCTGCTAGCCAAAAACGGACACAACAAATCCAAACAAAAGAGCATCAGAAACGTGAATTGCAAGACCGAGTACCCAGGACTGAGCAAGAGGTTAGCGAGTGAGCTGAAGTGGCTTATAGACCAGTAGATTAACTGCAGGTGTGAAAGATTGACGGCTAAATCTGCTGGTAGAGGCGTGCATGGAAGAGGATGCTGACCACGCCTCACGTCTGATAACCCGCAAAACGGGATTTGGACTGGATGCGACAGACACGGGGAAAGGTTTCGAAAATCGATGTGAAAGAGGCGGCCTGACATTCTGAAGACTGTAAACATTGTTCCTTTGTTCCCATAAAATATCCATTGATATGCACATCGACTTGTCAGCGGAGACCTTTAGTTATAGCCCTGAATAATGACCCGGTAATGAACAGTGATGTTTCCAGTGGGAGATTTTCATCCAGTCTTCCCCTCGCTGGTGAAATAGTAATGCACCCAGCCGTCTATTTTGGGTCACTCTGCCCCAGAGCCCCGGCAAACATATCTCGCTCTGAATTATGAGCTGCTCTGATGTCTGGCGCTGGTGAAGACATTGAACTGCCAGTGGGGCTGTGGAATTTTAAATTAACTAAATGCTACTGTACCGGAGAGGGGTCTAAGCCTGTAATGCCGGTAATAGGCACAATAATGGGACAGGATGAAAGGTTTCTTGGTTACCGTTTCCGTGGTTTCTGGGATACATCAGGCCCTGAACCATAGGCTCCCTGATGCCAGGTGACAATAATTCGATTACCTGCTGGACTAATATTGCCCTCCGTCTCCCTCCTGCTAATTCTTTGTTATTCTAGTCTTGGGGCATTGTCAGAGGTAGTCATCTTTTCCATATAAAGCGTTTGGCGGCCAGAACTCATACAAAAACAGGAAATATGTGCCCGGAAGACCTTGTACCCATGTGTGGTGTGTCAGGTGATTCACACAGCAACGGGCCTTGGCACTCTGACAGAATGAAACAGGGTAGCGTCCAACCGAAACATAAACGCTGATTCGCGTGACTGGGCCGAACCAGAAATTTCTGGAATATTTCATACCTTGCTATGACTTGGCCCCATGACCCGCCCTGTCCTGAATAGAGGCACATGACCATGAAACACAGGAGATCCACCTTCTGTGTGTGTCCATGGGAGGAAACCACATTATGCACATGGTGACCATGCATGTCCTTCAGGCCAACACGGCAAGGCACACCACTGGCTCTCCTGCTTAATGACAACACTTGAGAGATCTGGGAAATTCTGGCACAATCACATTCATTAAATGGCCAACCATAACTTAGCTACTAGCTAAATTTTGTAATCTTGTGCAGGAACAGTGCATTCCATGTTTTTAATTAATGATAACAGTTTCTTTGAAGTTTCATAACAGGCCTTTCATGGTTAATAAAAGACAGAAATTAGTGTCTGCTTCACACGAATGCGGTTACTTGAATATGAATATGAGAGATTATGCATTTCCCTCTCATAAAATATGTAAAATACTAGGGTAGACTTAACACTCTGTGCATCCTGACGTTATCAAATGAAGAGGCTTAGCTTAAAAAAAAGCAATGAACTGACAGGACAGAATTTGATATCTACTGAACCTTATGGGAAATCTGAAGGACTTGTTTTAACTGAACACTACAATGCTTATTTTGTACAATTAGCACTCTGGTACTTTTCCTTTGATTTGTGAACAGTTGTCAGAGAATTATCGGAGATGCAGAGTAAGATTCCAGTCTGGTCTTCTATCTGTTGTAGATTTTACTTAATTTTTTTTTCACAATTTAATAATTCTCCCTTTCTTTATTAATCAGTTATATGGTGGTTTTGTTCAAAGGGACCTATGAGTTATTATTCCATGTAAAAGAGGTAAGTAATGTAATAAGCATTGGAACAGTCATTGCAGTGCATTGTGGGATAACCATCCTAACGATTCAGTAACTTTGATGTTCTAACGTCCCAGCTATCCTTATCTAGAAGAGTCATTTTTGTGAGCCTGTCAGTACAATGAACTCAAATTGCAACTTGGACAAATGCATATCCCAACACATAGTATAATGTATAAAGTATGACTGTGCATGTGACAGATAAAACTGGAAATGTGACATCCCTGAACAAAGGGATTACTCACAGACATTTAAACACACTGGAAAAGATAGATTTTTATTTCTCCCTGGTGTAACAATACAAAGTTAACAAGTGCAATTACAGCTTGACTTGGACCATACATTTTACCTAGTATTAAGTCATAAAGAGCTGCAGGTGTGTACTGTCATCACACCCGGGATGAATACCCTGCCACTACAAAGCCACTGGGTACAGGTGGGGAATCACTGTAAGGCAACTGTTACCATGGCAACCTAATGAGTCAAAGAGAAGTGGAGAGCAATCTCACCCTCGGCGGGAGGTAACGATGATAACATTCCCTAGCCTAGTGCCCCGTGCCGGCGTTCCTCTGACTTTGCCTGTCTCTCGTTCTCTCGTCTGCACCTTCACAGTGTCGCCCCCCCCCCCCAGGCTGGTGCTGCCCGCGGGTGCTGCTCGGCTCATCAGGTGACATGGGCAGCCACCTGGGGGCACCCCCCTCATCCCAGCAGCGCTGAGGAGCAGCCCTCTTTCAAAAAGCTGACGTGATCACTAAAGATCCATTAGGAAAGCCAGATCTGGGGGGTGATGGTGGGGGGGTCCAGGTCCATGTTAGACCAAAGTGCTGCTCATAAACACCAAAAGCTCTGATCCACCTCGACGCCACACCATATATCCGCCTGCTTCTAACTGCAGTTTTGGATCTCAGTTCAGTCTTTTTTAGTCGGGGCAGTTGGATGTTCCTGCTGCTGTTGGATTGCCTGGGCCTTGTGGTTTCTGAGGGGGTGGGATATAAACCACAGAACCCCCCCGCCCAACCCCTCACACCCGCCATTACACATGCCAGCCAATTATTTGAATAGAGACCACACAGAGATTGAGAACAATCTGCCGCCTCACCACTGGGTAGAGAGATCACCATATAAGTCATTAAACTTTCATTAACGAAAACTTTGGATGTCAAACTTCAGATTTACTGTAGCTGATAAAAAAAAGCCTAAGATGTCTACATGAGATGAACAAGCCTTCCGTGGCTGGACACCGGCCTTTAGCCGGAATGCTAGTATCATTAGCAGTACCTCCAGGGCAGGATTTCAAGAACTTGGAGGCACAGCACAAACATTAACAACATAAAAATGTTTTAAAGGATCTCATTAAGTTCAAAAAGCCATTTATTCATTAAGATTTAATGTGAGACCTGCCCCCTCCCTTTCCCAGCCAGATTCCAAGCAGAGAGCATAATGCTGAAGCCAATGATTAAGTGGCCAAGAGGTTTCAGGTCAGGAGGTGGGTGATGCTGTTGTACCCTTGAATACTACTTAGCCCAAACGGCATTAGTGAAATATACAGTTGTACAATTTGGTGAAAGATACAGTGGTACTTCTGGATGCCATTAGGTAAATAAATAAACAAACAAACAAGATTTTCACTGGACCAGTGAAAAGGAATTTTCAGTATATTTTATTCAAGTAGTGTTCAAGTAATGCTGGGCTGGTGCTGGGCTGTGTGCTGGGCTGTGTGCTGGCTGATGCTGGGCTGTGTGCTGGGCTGTGTGCTGGGCTGATGCTGGGTTGTTGTACTGGGCTTATGCTGGGCTGTGTGCTGGCTGATGCTGGGCTGTGTGCTGGGCTGTGTGCTGGGCTGATGCTGGACTGTGTGCTGGGCTGTGTGCTGGGCTGTGTGCTGGACTGATGCTGGGCTGATGCTGGGCTGTGTGCTGGGTTGTGTGCTGGGCTGTGTGCTGGGCTGATGCTGGGCTGTGTGCTGGGTTGTGTGCTGGGCTGATGCTGGGCTGTGTGCTGGGCTGTGTGCTGGGTTGTGTGCTGGGCTGATGCTGGGCTGTGTGCGGGTGTGCTGGGCCTTATTAAGTGGGGTCAGCAAGGTCTGCTGGGGCTGCATCCCTCCTAGTCATCATCAAACCATTTCCCGCCATTCTCCTACAGTATGTATCACCTCCGCAGATACAGAAGTAACTGCAGAAGCTTTCAGGCCTTCAGATGTGCCAGAGAAGCAGTGGGAAGAACACGTAAGGGTCAGACTTGGAGGCTTCTCTCCTGGAGGCGACAAAGCTCTCTTTTTGGCTCAGGTGCCTGTACGCTTGCCATGCACTTAATTGCTAACGAGAAGAGAGAGTGGGGAGGCCAGCTCTTTGCAGAAGCTGGGCCAAAGGGCTTCTCAAAGATGCCCTCCTCCTTCCCTCATAATGTCGCTTTTGTCGCATTCATCTCTAAATCTTTGACACCCATCATGCAACATTTTGAGATAAATGTGACTGGTGGGGTAGAGGAATGTGTCCTCTTGTTGGCGTTATTAATCAGCCCTTCAGTTGGCGGGAAAGGATCAAAGTCTTCAAAGACTGTTAAATACTGCTCCCACCTCCGCCTTGCTGTTTTACTGAGAGGCTGACCTTTAAACAGATTTTTTTTAAGCTGGGGCCATAATTCATACAGAGTGACCAACCTTATCATTAGCCAGTGACATGTTTGGAATCAGTGAGTAATAGGAGATGGGTGCATTCCAAGGGCCAATCAGCTGGATCGAGCTCCACCCATGTGTATGCCCCTGGTGTTCACCATACAGCCATAGAGCTGACAGCTACGGGGACCAGGCCTGCCTACATTCGTGTGGATGCCACTGTACCTTATAAGAACTGCACCTACAGTGCTTTATAATGTCTCTCCATCGCATATAGTGTTTTCATGCTCTGCTGCAGGCATTTCTTCCTGTTAAACACGGATAGACAACAAGGCTAAATCTCCGTGGGAAATCCTTCTTTATAAATTGCCAAGTGACGTGATCATAAGAAAGCCACTTACGGCAGCCTGAAGCCCCCGTCATGTTTAGCAGAGCACCTGTGCTTGATTGAGTTCTGTTCATAAAGTGTGTGCCGAGATCGAACAACATTTTCCTTCGAACCACAGTTACTCAACACAATAGTGTATGATCCTTCTAAATCAAGTAGGTGCTAGTATATATATATGGAACACTACTCACAGGAGCGCAGCACTTTGTATCGCTTTCTACTTAAAGTCAAAGACGACTCTACAAAACGGCAGCGGTGATACGACATTCACTATCACCTACTGAGAGTTCACAGCTAACCACAGCTAATCTATCACGCCCTTCACCCTGTCTCCTCCAGAGTTTTAGTAGTCAGACACATTTTATTACATCACTGGGCTCCAATCTACTTTCCAGCATGTTTTTTCCTTTTAATTATTTCTTGATTTGGGCATTTCTGGTATTGCAAATCCAATTACTGTTAACAGGAATTAGTTACTGCAGTGTTTCAAGTAAGTGAACTGGTGACCAAGCTTAGCCTCGTAATTCTGGCTACCATAGCAACAAGAGTCAGAATCGTTTCGAATACTAAATGTCTATGAAACTGCCCTGTAGTGCACTAAAGGGAGGTAAAATAATTCATATTTCATATATCGATGGGGGCATTATCTTTTTTTTTGTTTTATTTAGGAAACAGAAATAACCTTTATGGTTTTACAAATGTCACATTCATTATTCTCTCCTTTCCTGACAACCTCACGTCGATAAGAAACCCCAAAAAATATCCTACCACAAATTCTAATATCTATCCATACCTGGAACAGAGCAGAACAATGACAACCCATATGGTGCTAAGAGACACAATCTTTTTCTTGTTGGTTATATAAACCCATTTCGCAGAGTGCTGTAGAGTGGTGCTCCCGACCTTGCCAGCAAATCTTGGAGTCACGCCTGCCGGCAGAAGAGAGGTGGCGCTGTTCCCATAAAAAAAAAAAAAAAACAGCCCCACCGGCCAAGTACTTGGGGTCCCATCCAAAATGAGAAATCTTGGGTGAGCCTTTTCCCAGCTCCTTTTACCCAGGTGAGATACTTTTATCAGGCACCGAGACGGACAGCTAAAAGAGAGATTCAGGGTCCACCAGGGTGTGCCCAGCTGCTGTTGTGTCTACAGTTAGAAGATGGGGCCTGTTCCGCTGCGTACTGTCCTCTCCCTGGTTTCACAGCTGTACAGTGTCATCTCAGCATCTTTCTGATGGAAAAAAGGGAAGAAGGGGGGGGGGAATCACTTTTACAGATAGATATCTTTGCGAATCCCCCCTCCCTGCACCCTACACCCCGATCCACTCCTGGTGGCACAATATGATTGATAAACTTGTGCTCCTCGGACAGCTGTGCTGTGGGACTTGCCTCACAAAGCGGGATCTCAGGCCTGCTTGGCATCCCTTGTGGAGACTAAAGGTTGTGTTCCCCATTTAGTCCCATATAGACCCTGTATAACCCCAGGAATCTTGGTCCTGTCTGTACATGAGCTGGAGATCCATTCAATCCTGCAGTGGCTCTAGAAAAGTGGTTCTGAAGTGGGGTGCTGTGGCCCACTAGCGGGCCTCAGTGTGGACTGAGGGGGGGGACACATGATTTATTCGACAAGCGCAGACAAAAAATATGACATTGCTAAACTGAACCTGGGTTATAGCCTATACTGATTTTTTAAGGTTTACTGATGTTTTTTCAAAATGAAGTATCAGATGACACAATACCATTAATATCAATTTACTTTAATTGTGCGTTAAAATTGGGCTTTTGTTAAAGGTTTTTGATAGAAACCAATAGTATTCCTTCTTGGCTGTAAACTGCACAAAAGCATTGATTGTGACGTTATACAAAATTCCAGAATTCACAGCTAAAATCATTTTTCGGTTAGTGTCTCATAGGGAATTTTAAATTTTAGAATAGGTTTTAGATTTCGCTTTTTTGTTGGTAGACATTCACCTTCTGTTTTGAGAGCTATATCATAAACTTAGGGGGTAAAAGTGAGTCATGTTCGAAAGAAATTACATTGCTTGGCAGCGTAAACAAATTAAATTGTGTTTATATTAATAAACATTGACAATGTTTGTCATTTCGTGCAGATTGCATACGGGAGAAACTATAGCTTAACCTGGTCATGGGCGCCCAGATATGTTTTTGTGGACACAGGGGGTCCTTGGATAAAAATAGGTTGAGAACCTCTACTGTAGCGTGCATGTCCATGGAGGGTCCATGTGAGGATGCCAAAGACTGGCATCCTGCAAAACCCCATAATAAGGAAATTATTTATAACTAGGGAATACAGAACACTAACATCTACTAAAGAAAACTGAGAAACAGGAGTGGTAATTAAGTAATTAAGGCTTCTTTAAGTAATTAACATTATGTAACCACCTTTCAAGTTGAGGGACTGCCCCTGAAGTGGTGACACACTTTGAACATCTTTTTTTCCAGAGCTGAAGGCACATTTAAAATCGATAGCGTGTGACAGGAAAGGCCTGGTCAGAAGAAAGTGAAAGTCCTGGTTCTGGACTCACTCGTTCATTTTGAGGCTTCATTACCGAAAAGACGTCCTCTTAATGAGTTTGAATTTCTGCCGGAGCTTTCCGGATTGTTACCGTCTCACTGCACTGAGAGCCCGGGAATCCGACAAAATTTCTTTTATTTTCCTCATTTATTAATATGCCTGAAGTACGAGTCATTTATTAATATAAGGGAAAGTGAGTTTAACATATTAATAAAACAGGACTGAGTATTTTTGTCTGGATTAAAGAAATTTCACTGAGGAACCTTAAATGAGCAAATTTACATTTATTTAGGAGACGCATTTATCCTAAATGAAAGCATAGTCAAACAGGCCCTGGAGCACTTGGGGTTTAAGGGTCTCGCTCAAGGACCCAACAGTAAAATCAGTCTGCTGACCTTGGGATTTGAACCAGTGACCTTCCAATCAGGGGCACACATAGGGCGCAAAGTGGGCTGGCCAGTAATAAAGACTCTGAATCCTGTGTCCTATTGGCCCAGACAATCGAATGCTGAAGACGTCCAATCACCAGCCACCCAGGACACCAGTCGGTGGGTGAATCGGAGCAGGGCAACGCCTGAGATGCAGGAAACCAGCCAAATCTGATTCGTTAGCATGCGGGCAGCCAGCTGCAGTCCCTAAGGCACTGCTCACTTCTCTTGCCCCCAGCAGCCAGCCATCTGAATGAAGTCCCCTTTCGGAAAAGTACGTACCAAGTGGGAAATAGGTTTGAGGTCCTAGGAGACTGAGATTGACCATCTTTGCACTTGGGCCTCCTTCCAAAAGCTCAGGTGTTTATTATCCAGGGACGAGGTTCCATCACCATGCAAACCCAGCTACCAGAAACTCCTGGGACCTGCAGTGGCTCCCTAAAAGGGGCTGGAGGTGGTGCTGGCCCACTCAGCGTCACCAATTAGACTGACCTGTGGCTGGCCCGAGCCCCTCGTGAGGCCATCTTGAGTGTCGTGGGGGAGGTGAGTCAGAGAAGGCCTCCTGAAGGTGGGTCGCGTCCTCCTGGCACCCACAGCGGGAGAGGCAGGCCGCAGATGCGTCATCATTAGGATCTGCTGCAAAGCCACGCCAGGCAGCCCGCTGCTTATGTGGCCCAATGTATACGCAGCCCACCGCTCACTTCCCGGGCCTGCCTGTACCGCTAAAAGCCACACAATCCCACCGCTGGACCGCACACACCATCAGACAGAGTCCAGTACGTGCCACCAACCTGTTTCATCTTTCCAAGTCTTGCTAGTTATCCCTCTGGTATGATCAAACAACAAGTGCTATGTCTGCATCACACCAGGGAACGTATCCACCTAATCTGCACATTCATGGCTCCTGCTTAGATACTGCTGTGGGAACATATTTCCACACCCCATGGGGGGGGGGGCAGTGTCACAGAGCACACAGGTGAGAGATCACAGGCGGCAGGTACATTCCCAGCACGCTAGCACCCTCCATATGGCATCCGCCGCTATGCCACCCAAGTCTGCTGCACTCGGGCGTAACTCTTACGTCACTAAGCATTTTATATCTCCCAGTTCCAGCCGAGACATCAAAATGACACATTTCCAAGGCTCCATTCATTGCTGCTATGGTGAGTAAAACAGTAGAAATGCATGAAAATAAATGACATTAACCAGCTACTGTGGGGGGGAGGGGTTATGAGCCCCAGCTTTGGCAAGGGATCTTTTCACAATGACTCTGATACAAGCAGTCCTTGTTGGGTTAGGACTCAAATACCAGGAAAGACCCAGTTTAAGGGCTCGTCTTGCAGCTACTGGACAGCAGGTGGTGCAGCAGTTAAGGACATGGCCTTGTAAGTAGAAAACCCACCAGCTTCTAGTAGCAAGATTCACCTCCTGCTGAAGCTGACAGCCATTCGCACGTAAGCATCAATCACGATTTCTGTTTAAGAATTGCTCTCGGCTTTTCAATCCCCGAGCCCCGAAAAGAAAGAGTTGGGTATAGATTTAAAAAAGACAGAGGACTGATGAGTGACTGGTAATTATATATACCAGGAGGAGACGCTTTTGGTTAGGCTAACGGGAAGCTCCGAAGGCCTCACAAGTCCGTTTCGCAGGTGTCTGCTCTAATCTGACAGTCATAAACATGGAGACAAAGGAGCTGTCAGTGTCTCTGCGTCGGCCACACGCCGAGGTAACGGCAGCTTGGCAGATCCTACCGTGCTGAAGCTGCGGTGTTTGCGACAGCAAGAGGCATCTGAAGAAGAGCCACTGACATCACGCGGAGGTCTTGTGTCACCAGCTAATGTGCCACACTTAGAGTGTGACCACATTATGTCTTTTCTTTCAAAGCAATTTCCTTCGAGATTAATAAAGTACGTATGGATGGACTGACTAGACTGTCTGACTGACTGTCTGGTCCGGTCTGTCTGTCTGTCTATCTATCTATCCATCTATCTAATCTGTTCCTCTTCATCCAATCTTAGTCTACACCCAATTCCACGAGGTCACCGGACATCAATTCACGACCAGGACTGCCCGTGATCTTCACGTGAACTCAACATATGTGTGCAGTTATTCACAAGATTTGAGCGTCTCCCATGCCAGGGTAGGGGCTAGCCTGTGACATCTACAGCAAAAGCTGATAGGAAGAATGAACAGCTGAATTAGAAGAGGAGACCCCGGAGGAGCTCAGAGCACAAAGGGCATTTGAGGAGCAATCCGCAGTTTCTCCATTAAAACGCAAATGGGCGGAACTGGCTTTGGTGAGCTGGGGCCGTGACTGATTTCAGGGGGGAGGGGGGCACCTGAGGGAATGTGCAGAAGAGATTCTCCCCCCACCCATGCCGGCGTGAAGCAGAAACGAAGGCAGATTGTAAGGTGCTTAGACAAAATCAAACGTGAACAATGCGTCTGTAATAGTCGATTTAGGGATCTGAGCAGAATTTTTGCTTTTGAGAAGGAGCCTGTGTTTTGGATTGGAGGAGGGGGGTGCGGATGACATATATGCAGACTGAAAGGAAAAGAATGCAAACTGCTTTGATTCTCCACTGGATACAGAAGGACTGAGACAGACAAATCACTGTACTTCACCATTCTTTTTGGTTAAAAGGGTCATTTTTTCTGTGTTGAGAATTTCACATTTCCAAAGTACAAAACCAGCACCCTTGTGACTCTCGTAAAGTAGGGCAACAAGTCTGCTTCCACGAGTCTCGGCCTACGAGGGGGTTAAGGGAAGCAGAGTGGGTGTGGTTTGCTAATGGGCCATGGGCCGGCAAACGCTGCCACTGTCCCTAACCGCGTCCTCCTACTTCCTGCCCCTGCTCACATGGACCATCCCTCCCGAACGACATCCACATCGGTCTCCCCCCAGATGCCCGTTCTGTCTGCATAAAAAAGAAGCGGGGTGGAGAAAGTGCAATTGGACCATGCGATCTGATGGACCTCCAAGTCCCGACTTCCATCAAAGGCAATTGAAAGAGAAATTACAGGCTATTACAAACATATGGACTTTCCCTCCCTCCATAATTCTGTTGGGAATTTATGATGGGATTCTGAGTAAGAGAAGCAGGAAAGTCAGTTTTAGCCGTGCAAACCGCAGGCGTGCAGAGCGCGGGCTGCCGGGGGCACGATGCCACAAGGATCGCACCCACAGCTACGGCACACATAAGGCTATTACTGCACATATGTACAGTATATATGTATGATGTTTAGGCTAGTGATAATTGTTTGCGGCACTAATCGGTAAAAAGAGAAACACAAAAGGTAATCAAAAATAAATATGTAAAACAAAATTCAAAGGAAGAATGTTCCAGAAATAAAAAAAACTAAGAAGCTCTTTTTTCTTCCTCGCGCTCTTACCTTCTATGAATTTTCCGAATGTGTCAGTGCCAGTTGCTTCAAAGACAAGGGACTGCATTACCACATTAGCCAGTAAATACCAAATGCTGGCTTCCAGCCTGGTGCCTCTGAACCGAGACGCCTACTGCAGGTCAGCCGCACGAGACGCAGATGGGGAGACCGCAGGTAACGCGGCGCGCACTGGAGGGACACGTCCTCCTGTAACAGCTGCTCTGTGATCCCCTGGGTGGCAGTAAGGGCACAGGGCAGAGCGGAATAGAGGAGCCACTGAGCAGGACATCCGCGGTGGGGAGTCTGAGACGAGCCAGCCGGCCGGGCGGGAGTGAAATGGCATGGTATACATCCTGTCACTGGGGATCCCTCCACCCACAGCACATGACATGCTACGTCTTCCCCGGAGAGAACCTGACAGACATTCGTATATTTTCCTTAATGCACATTTCATACAAGCAGATGAAACAGATGCAGCTGTCTAGGTCCATTTGGGTACTTCAAACAAAGACATGGCAGTATACTGCCGGGCTGCAGTATACAGTAGAGCTACAGCACACTGTGGGGTTACAGTATACAGTGGGGTTACAGCACACAGCGGGGTTACAGCACACAGCGGGGTTACAGCATACTGCGGAATTACAGTATACAGCGGGGTTACAGCACACAGCGGGGTTACAGCATACTGCGGAATTACAGTATACAGCGGGGTTACAGCACACAGC
>JAODKL010000001.1:4265486-4294507 GCA_026780765.1 Petrocephalus schoutedeni
GCCTGGTGGTACCATGTGGCCGGCTTCCTCCCTTAGCGGCCATAAAACACTGACTCTGGGGCCTGCGTGATCCTACACAGGGCAGCCATTCTGCACCAGCATGCACACTGTAGCTAAGGTATTATCGGCAGCTCACCCCTGATTGGCACGTTGTGGGCTGTGACTTTCTCTGTTCACCTCGCATCCTGGTGCTATAACTTATACTTGAAGCATGAAGAACGTTTACATACATTTATAGCATCGTATACTTTGAGGAAAATTGCCTTGTTTCTAATCAGCACGCTACTGACTTAAAGTCTAGCCTCCTGTCGTCCTCGACTGCCGTCTCCTAAAGATGGCTGGAGGACTCACACCAAGTGGAGTTTCTGCACTTCAGATAACGATAATGATTACTGAGGGCGAGTAATTTGAATTTTAGATTTATCCTCGTGAGCAGAGTAGGGATGTACACAGGTGCATGTGAGGCTCATGCCTGAGAAGTGATGGGCTGGGTCCATTTCCGCTGCTCTCCACTCCCAGTTATCCCAGTTATTACAATCATAACCATTCACCTCGCAGTCACACAGCTGATGACTTAAATTATTAACCACAGAAGAACATATTTATAGGCTTCGCAGGGCTGCCGCTGTCGCCATGACGCAGGCGGGAAGTTGCCATGGAGAAGCCGGCAGATCTCCTGGGCTGCGGTGAGGGGCCTGTGGCTTGATACGAGGGGGCGTAAGGCCAGGACCGCCAGGGACCCGGTAGGGGAGCCACTTAATCTCCAATTGGGTTGGCCCGAAACAGACAGTAAAAGAAAAACTACACAGCGATTGCTAGGTAGACACAGAGAGATGCTTTTTAAATGCACGTAAGGGTCATTAATCCCTAACTCCAGGCCTGCCTCAGTCATACATAAAAAGAGAGCGCTATTATTTATTGCAGTCTTGGATATTTATGCGTGCTTGGAATGTTATTGTCATTTTTGGATGCACATGGGATTCGATGTTGGGGCAGATTGATTTTTTCCATGCGTTGTTGAGTCTTAATTGCCCCCCAGTCTGGTGAGACTGGCTTGACCAGATTACACACACACCTGACCTCTCCCACCCCTCCCTGCCCGGATTGTGCTGGAGAAAGGAGGCACCATCTGATTCCCCAGGTTAGACAGAGAGCCACGGTTTTCCGTGGTTACCATGAATGAGAGGCGGAGCTTAGGGCCGGTATTGTCACATGGCACAGAACAGGCTCAATGTTGGCGCTGAGCGCACAGGTAAGCAGGAGACAAAAATTATAGCATTTTATTTTCTCATAATTCATTTAAATGTGCATCAGTTCATTTATTTGTAGTTGATCCTTTAATGAGCTTTAATCTTTTTTTTACTATCTTTCAGTGATTAATTTGGGGGGGCAAAAGCAGTCATTTGGGGTTTGTACTTTTCAGGGATGTGAATTCCACTTCATATACACCACTGATCGAGACCTGAAGGGAGCAGTGAATGTGGAGGAGCTGGCTTCCGCTCTGATCTTTTGCTCTGATATTAGTAAAGGGACTGTTTTGAAACCTGTGGTGCTGTCAGAGGGAGCCAGTTGCCATGGTTAGCCCGACGCAACCTGACTCCCGGAACGTGGACGTCGTTATTTCCAGCTGCTGGAGATTAATTGGACCCCGCGGCTCACGGCCAGTGTCTGCTGGCTTGTTGTCCACACGTGAATGACTCCCAGTGGGGTGTGGCACGATTCTCCATGTGGGGTTAATGTTGTGCAGAGTAACGCTGAGGTCAAAAGGTCGGGCTGGGAGGAACAGTCGGGATTCCTATTCCCAGCCTCCTTGGCAAAGCCTTCCGAATGGATCGCCCAGAAAAACAGGCAAATAAACTAATGAGGCTTGAAAGAGCTTGGAATCTCTCAGCAATGTGCGATCATTAGTGGGATCTGTTTAAATTAAATCTGCATTTTTTTATGTGTCATTTGAAACATCCATTTTTGAATGGAAGATAGTTATGTGAGCAAGACTTTAAGGGGGTATGGAGCTGAGACAGGGTTGGGGGAAGCATCCATCCATCCATCCATCCATCCATCCATCCGTCCGTCCAATCCCAGGCTAGATAGGTTTCCAATTTCTCACTTCCTCTGGGTCTCATTACTGATACTGTATATTTTGTTTTAGACCCAGACCACATGACCAGACTTTGATGTCCATGGCTCATGGCTGAGATGGCTGTCCCCTGTTCTGCTCCTGCTATGCCTTCCTGTTTCCGCTCCTGTACCAATCTCAGCGTCTCTTTCACTTCCTGCATCACGTGTCATGTGGCCCTGCTGAGCGTCCCACCCGGAGCGAGTCTCCTGGCTGTATGGGACACTGTGCTGCTGCCAATGAGAGGGAATGAGAGGTGCCAGTCGGGGGACGGGTGCTCTTTGAATCAGTAGCTCTGTTTCGGCTTCAGTTCAGCCTGGAAAATGGGCTTCATTAGACTAGTGATTGCTCTGCCCAGTAGGCAGGCCAGGAGCAGTGTGCCTCAGCACGGGGGCGGTGAGGGGGTGGCTGTCTCAATCGCAGACCTCAGACAGAGCACCTCTGGGTGTCTCAGGTGACCTTATGGCCCTCTGTGATAGGTGTGCCCCATTCTCTCACAGTGTCCGCCTTCCTAGACCAATCAGGGCTGACATGCACACAAGAGGCTGGGTTTGCGAACCAAACCGTGAAATTGATTCCAGTCAGAGGTTACCCACTGGCTCATTAGCTCTTCCTGGGTCTTGAAAGTGCTTCTCCACCTAGTGGCCAGCTGTCATATTGCTACAGTGTGGTCACAAAGCTAAGACTCACTCCCCTTGGAATAAGTATGTGGAAGTCTACGGGATATCCCCTGAGCCCTTCTGACAGGCTACTAGAGGGGGGTTACCTGTGATGTACTGTCTTCACAGGTCCGTGTCTATGCTTCTGCAACCGTTTCCCTTTGGGGAAAAGGCCGGATGCTGGATCGATGCAGACGATGGTGTTTTTTTTTTTTTTTTTTTTTTTGAGAAGGGAAAGTTAATCTGGGAATCCCATTAACACATCCACCTACGGTATTGTTTTTAATAAAGTCTTATATCTTATATGGCTGGCAGTTTATAATATAACTGGACTTTATAATATATAGCAAACTTGTATCATCAAAATAAATTAAAGGTTATTCATCCAATGCACAACAGTACAGCAAACAGATGTAGGCACTGAATTGGTTTTCTCTGAGACCTCCCTCAGTGATATTTCTAGGTGATATACATGAAAAGTAATAAACAGAAATGGTAAACTACAAAATGAAAGCGAATTATACAGTACAGAGACCTTTATCACATTAGTATTCCCTGGAATAATGGCGCCTGTATCATATTGGCAGTGGTTGGGATATAAAAATATTTCAAGGGTGATTGTAAAATGTGCAAAGTGTACTGTTGACTATAAAATTTTGATTGCACGGTCCAGATTAAATCATGTTTAAATCCAGATTAAGACCAGGATCAGTCTGACAGTTTAGTGGCACTGATAGTCAGTACATGATACATGAGAATGGCAAAGAGAACCGTTGTATTTTCAGAACAGATGGTTTTTGTCATGGTACCCACATGCACGCCATGACTGCTTGAGCAGTGCATATTGTTATTATTACCCAGAATACACTGGGCCTTCATACACCTGGGGATGTTAGTAAAACACTTCAGCTTCTGCCCACAAAGCCTGCTGCCAGGCTTTAATTATCACAGCGCTGAGAAAATAAAGTAAATAAGATTAACTGGTTCCATTCAAGTACAAGTTAAGATTTTATAAATGAAACATGAAACATTCATGAATAGATGTTTTAAATATTGCGCCCTGCAATGGGTTGGCGCCCCATCCTGGGTTGGTCCCTGCCTTGCAAGGACAGGCCCCAGACCCTCATGGCCCTGAAAAAGGACAAGTGGGTACAGAAAATGGATGTTAAAAAATATTGTGTTGTTGAACTTTGAAACTACCCGCCGGAATACTATTAAAGCACTATTTCACTGCACTTATCTTTATGTTGTATGCAAGACATTATATAATGACACAGCTTTTAAAGCTTTTTGACTGTAAAAATTATACCCCTTGTACATATATATTATGGAGGCCGGGGATGGAGTTTATAGATGACATAATAGAGGTTGTTTTTCACCTCGTAGAATTTGTACAGGACTATGAGAACACCAAGGCCTCTATACATATTTATGAGAAGCATGATAAGGCATTCCAGAGTATCTTCAAAGAAACAGTTGATATATTTGCACAGGCACTCACAAATGCCTTTTTATGTGACTCGCCAGACAGAAAAAAAGTCATCATCAGCCCTTTTCAAAAGCGACTCTAGCTTAACTCCATCTCACTACTGTGCTGTAAAACTGTTCTTCCTTATGCATAAAAACAGCACTCCCAAACGCTTCCAAATGCAAGTTCAAAGGTGACGGAAATAAGACCCAGCTGTTCTGGCCCTATACTCATAAATGTTGTATATTTTTTGTATATTTTTATTTTTGATAACCAGGCTCAATGCGCCATGGGCCATGATGTGTTACGCCCGCTGACACTGGCGAGCTGACTTCAATACAATTAGGAGAACGTTTATGAAATGTTTATGAAAATAAACACCTAAATCATTTTCAAAAAAAATGTACAGATGGTTTTTGGGAAGGCTATAGATGTGGAGCTGAATACAGAGAGTCTGGACAGAAATTGAGCCTGGTCATAAACAACTGCAATCATATCACTGAAGCCGCTGTTTTTCTTCAGTAAAAGTACGAAGATAATGAACTCGGAAGATATAGCTAGAAAATTAACAAAAACATCCCAGTAAAAAGTTCAGAGGCCTAGCCCATTCTGGTGAGGTCAGCCAACAGAACACTACTCTATCCTCCATCATCGTGATGTGGTGGAAGCAGTTTCCATGGCGACGGTGTGGCTGATTGCAGCCACTACTAGGAAGGTGTGGCTCATTCTCCATGAGGTATAAGCTGACTGGGGCACAGTAAGTGACATTGTGAAAGTGAAGCAAGTATATACACATGTCCTTGGAGAGGAGATAGTTATTTCTCTTCTTGATTGGGAAGGGAAACATCTACTTGCCTATCTAGAGAACCCTCAATCAAAAGGATAGATTTTGACAGAGTGCGGCCTCTGGAGAGCTAGCCAGATGAGAAAATTTGAGCACAAAGGACACAATACCTAAATGAATCAGGCCCACACATCTACATATACCCCAACAGGGACTGCATGTGTACTTCCTTAATCTTGCACAATGACTAATTGCGACTCAGTATCAGGAAAACAATTCCAAATGGCACAACTGGAAAAAAAAAAAAAGTTAGGGCACAACGAATTCTAAACACAGACGCTGCATATTTGACAAAGCTTTTAAGTTATGAAAAGGTAAATAAAATATGAAAAATTAGAAATGCTGATAAAATAGCATTCTGTTGGAAAATGGATGAAAGGGTGTCCATAAGAATGCAGAAGGAATTAATGAAAAATGAGTATCTTAAAAAAAGAAATTAATCATAAAGTAGATGTGAGAGTGAGATACAGTTTCAAAAGAGACAAAGGAGCTGGACTCTCCTCTCAAACAAGATGTCCCCTAAAGCTACACCTCACTGTTACCGATGCTAACATGCTAACATAGCAGACAACTATGAGAAGATAACACCTCAGGGGCAATTCTAGGATGTTTTTAGGCAGAGGGGGTGGGCGGGAATAAGAGGGGCCATAACTCATACATAAAAGTGGCCAACCTCATGATTAGCCAATGATATGTTTTGAATCAGTGAGAGACAGGAGAGGGGGCACTCAAGGACCAATCAGCTTTTAACTGAGGCCAGTGCTCCTGTGACACCACCCCTGTATATTGGGCCATTCACTGCTCCACCTAAACTGTTTGCTATCATGGACTGAGATCTCCCCCCTGGCCTGTTTTCCTGTGTAGCGATGCCTCAGGGGGCCTTTCTGCCCCCACTAGTCACGTCAGGAAGAAGAGGAGATGCTCCCTGGCCATAAAGAGACCCCACCCTGCCACGGACCGACCCGGCCTCCACCCTCTACCCGTGAGTGGAAAACCTTGAAATGTGAGGACGAGCTAATTTTACACCGGCGCCAGGACAACGTGTGTTTTTTTACCCAATCTCAGAAGAAGAAAAAACCTACAACCCTTCAGGTCAAAACTAAATCTGCTTTTAATTGCACACAGCAGACTTGAAGTGCGTCATGCTTGGGAATATGCAAGCACAGCGCCTTACATAACCTGTTGTTACACAGCACCCTGACATCAGCTTCAGAAACACCCAGTCGTGCTCTCTGTGCGTGTTGAGTTAGTCGCTAATAGACGTTTGAAGGAAACCAGTCTGTTAGCTGACTAACTAGATCCCCAAGGGCTTGGTTAATGAGGGTTTGATTGCGTGGCGATAGATTACGCATATTGTGTGCAGACAAAAAGGGGTCTGTGTCTCTTTTTTGAGCGGGACACCAGCTGACATAAAAATTAGGTAGGACAGTGGGAGTGTCACGTCCGCGGTGCGATCGACGACCCATAATTGCAGGCGGTTCGGAAACAGGCGTTTTATTCCGATAGGAATACAGGATTTCCACAATACAGAGGAACGTGAACCGATGTGAGGTGACTAGTGTCACAAATACATACAACAACCGACTACGAAGACTGAACACAGGCGAGCTAAATACACAAGACAATCACAGATGGAACACGGGGCAGCTGAAAACACTCAGGAAACGATCGGGAAACACTCACGTGGGTAACAAGGGGCGTGGCACAACAGGAATACATGACAGAGCGTGACAGGGAGCTTTGTAATCAGCACATTAATCTGTAGGTCTTTTGCCTGGAAATTACCAGCCTGTGAATAAAGGCTTGGTGATTTGTTTTGCATACGTATATAAGTGGATAACGCTTCCCCACCCCTGCAGTTAATTCGTAAAAAGCAAGGAATCCTTGCTAGAAATCCAATATAAAAGGATTTGCTCAAGTCTAGACTTCACATTGAACTGAGCGCTAACTCATTTAGCTTTAAAGGTCAAAGCTATTTAATTTGGTAATTATAAATACAGTGTTGATCAACATCTCGGCAAAGTAATCCTGATGGCTTATACTATACTGGTACCACTGCCCCTGAATTAATCTAGCAATAGGTCACCATCTGCTAAAGGCTAAAGAATGCACATCTGGTTAGTCCCAGCTGCAAAATGGTGGCATCAGTCGCAGGTCTGCATAGAAGGTTCCAGAAAACAAACAGGTTTGGGGGTCTGGAAACTGTCTTGGCCTCAGTCTGCAGCCTTTCATTTTCTCCTCGCTTTACCGGCTACAGAGGTGCTGCTTCTAAGCGGAAGGACAGGGAATCATCAGAACGAAGGAGGTCCTGGGCATTAAAAACGTCAGATGGTTACTATGAAACATGATGCAAAGGCCATTCATTTAGCATAGTTTATAGTGTCTATAAAAAGGTAACGTACAACCCAATAAAGGAAGATTATTTTATAAAATAACACACTCAAAAGCATATTTTACAGGCTCATAAACTGTGATCAGCTTAACAGTCTGTCAATTACAGGCTACAGTATATTTTGTTTTCTAATTTAATTTTTCATGCTTATATATAGTGTAAATAACAGAGAATTAATGTACTTCAAAACTTCCTTCCTGTGCCTCCCCTTGGTCTCTGATATACTGTAAGTTTCCATGACAACAAGTTCAGAGACTGGGTTGTCACAGGAAAGCTGTAACTCCTAGTAATAGCAAGGGTTCTCTCTCCCATCTCCCAGAATGCTGCCTAGCTATTCAGCATGCTTTCACTGTGCTTCACGCTTCTTTAGGATTTAGGGTCCATGCCACTTGAGAGATCCCAGGACTAGGAGAGAATCAGAAGGGACAAAGGGATCTCCTTGGTGTTCCTGCAGCGCCAGAGAGCAGTGACCACACGGGTGCAATCTGCGTACACACCACATGTGTGTGCATGAAGTGTAGAGAGTCCAGTTTCACAGGTCATAACAAACAGTATCTGGCCGTGGAAAGTGTCTGAACAGTGTGATGCAGGGGAAGTGTACAGATGTTGCACATGGACAGATGTGTGAAATGTGCCTGCAGTGAGGTCTCGGTGAACCGACGCACTGATGTCAGAATTAGCTTAATCACAGATGAAGCCAAACACCAAGATACTCTAGTTTGAAACAGACTAACAGAAAGTCCTGTTTGTTTCATGGTTTCACTGTTTCTTGCTCTGCACCTGTGAAAACACTGGAGAGCGTCAAAATACAAGAAAGTAAAAACAACAGGGCCCAACTCTGCTAGTGCTTGGACCCTAAAGATACCATTAGGATAACCCTACTTTAACATCCTGCAAGCTTAGCAATGATTTTTTGATAATACTTTAATCAAGCCAGTCTAAAAGGTCTTCTGGTTCACTAATCAAGACAAGGCGTGTCTTGTCAAGACAAGGCATGTCAAGTGTGTCTTGAGGGATTATTAACAGTATCTATAATTTTTTTAAGGTGCAGACGATAAGATGAGCCATAATTCATACAGCCAACTTTACTTTCAGCCGATGATATGGTTTGATTAGATGAGTCAATCAGCTTTCAGGGTCCCTGTGGACCCACCCCCACATATGCCCCTACTAGTAATTCCTAAGCTCCCTTCTCCATCTCCCAAATGCAAACACACACATTGGCCTGGTCAGCCATGTGTCTCAGGGAAACCTCCACCTAATCCAGATAGGAAATCTTACCATAGATTGCCTCAGCTGCAGACATACCAACGCATCACGGGGTAGTTCTTTTTTTTTGGCATTGTGGGTGGTGCTTGTCTGAAATAATAATATGTGCCTCAGGTTCCTATGAATTTGCACTGAAACCACAAACCAAGACTCAACAGGAACTTTTTAAAACCATACCAACAATACTGACTCAACTGCGCATTTTCATCGCCAAAGGATCCTTGTTAGGTTATGTCTCCCATTAACATGCTTCTTCATCACTCATGACCCCAGTGGAATCCAAACTAAAACATCCTTAGTATTAGTTACAGCTTCTCCAGGCACTTAGATAAAGCAATTTCATTTGCACGTCACACCTCAACTTGACAGAATTATTATTGAGAAATGAATCTCCGCTCTATGTGTATGTGGCACGGTGGATTAGCGGTTAGCACTGGAGCTTCTCATCCAAGGTTATGGGTTTGATTGACTCCCCTTGGTCCCGTCTCTACAACATTTCCATATTCTCTCATAGTTCCGTCGGATTTCCTCCTGTTGTAGGCTGAAGACATTATGTTTAGCTTATCAATGTAAAGATGGGTGAATAAGCTTCTTAGAATCATCTTTAGTTTGTGAGAGAGTGCAACCCCAAACCTTCAGCCCTGTGCTGCCAGGCACACTGGAGGTGCGTAGGGTCCTTGTTGATCGTGATCCTCTACTGCGGTGTGTTTCCCAATCCGGTCAAAGGGGCCATGCCAGACAGTCCATGTTTTTGTTCCCTCTCAGCTCCAAGCAGGGAGGGAGCAAAAATGTGGACTGTCTGGCAGGGAGCTGGGACAGAACAAAAACTGTCAGAAAGAGTATTTCCTCTTCTGCTCTTGTGGACCCCGTTGATGCCACTGTGCTGTTTTCAAACTCTCGGATCAGCAGAAGGAAGAAGTTCCCAAATGATGTGGTGGCACAGCAGAACCCTCACAAGGAAAAATCTTTGAGAGTGGAGCAGACAGCTGGAGCAGAGAGGTAAGGGCTCATGATATACCACCCTGCTGCTGGGCACTAAACAGGTAACTTCCGGGTCCTGCAGTTTACCAACCACTAATTACACGCCCCTGAAACTACATGCAAACCTCTTCATTTTGTTTGCTTCACTTCTAAGCCAAATACCAGTGGTTGATTGATGCACAATATAAGTTCACATAGGAATATTCAGTCAAGGCTCCTTGTCATGGCATATTAGGAGACTTTTCTAAATGAATTACAAAACTTATAAAGTCTCGCTTATTTTTGGTGTTATGTTAGTCAAATTAGAGAGTCCAAGTAGTATATGAATTATGAATCAAGGGGTCTATTATTTTGATTGCCAATTATATACTTAATTGAATTTTTGGAAAAAATTTAAGACCCAAGATAATTTGAGGAAAAATGAAGACCCATCCATCCTAATAATATGTCACACCAACAAAACACAAAACAGAACTTAATTAATGTTTGGGGGAATAGGAAATTGTCTCAGGTAAAGAGAGCCAGCCCTGGGCTGTATATTGACTGGGGGTGGGGCTTCTTGCTTGCCTGATCTCTGCTCAGTGGCAGGCCAACCTTCGAGTGCTCAGTGCTGTCAGGTGTCCCTACTGCAAAGTACGTGCCCCAGGTGGCTGAACAGGACCTAAGTGCTAATGGAACAGGAAAATGAAAAGGGCTGTGTCCAAATTCAAGAGTTGCATCCATCTAAGGCTGCATTTGAAGAATGAATTTGTTACAGAGGTGCAAAAAGGCTTTCCCATTTCGAAGGCTCCTCCCAAATGCAGTCTAGAAATGCATCTCTCTTTTGCAGAGTCACGAAAGGATTCACCTGATGGATCCATCTCAACCCAACATATCCCAAGATGCATTGCACAGAAGCAGAGTGGGTGTGTCCCAGCTAGGCAAGAGGAGCAGCACTTCATAACTGGGGGGTAAGGGCGGGAACAACTGGTGATGCAAACAGGAAATTATCCGTAGGCCAAACCGTCCCATTTGACGATGCTTTCCATTTGATTTTCGAATAACACAGCCTACAAAAACTATACCATCGTCGACTGTGTCCTTTGAAAGATGTAACCCCTAAATTCATTGAACTAATGTTGTAGAACTAGCCAAGGTTAGGAGATAACAGGAACCAAAATGCAGCGCAAAGCTAGGGAATGAACTAAAAGTCACAACCAGAGCAAATTAACAAAATCCAAACTGAAAAACAATTACAATCAACTAAATCTGATCTGACCAGAAATTCAGACTAAGAGATCTAAACATGTAAACTGTGTTGGGAAAAATATTAAAGACTAGGAGGGACACACACACCAGCATAGGCTTGAATACACTTTGCAGGAGTGGAGGATCAGATGGTGGTGGCTGTGGGGAACGACCAGCCTGTGGCAGGTAACTGGTGAACTGGTTCATGAACCCGATGCGACAATATGACTAAACTAAATTTTTACAGATCTTAAAGGTAACTCTGAGACAACATTATAGGATTAACAATGAGAAACCTAACAGTTTTTGAATATGGGTAATTTAGACTTGGTGTGGTTTGGAAAGGATCACATTTTTGCTGGTTTTCGTGTAAAGCAAAATGTATTTCTGAGACTGGAGGATAAGCACAAAAATCTGCACCCCCTCAAACACCATTTCTTTCAGAGCTAGTGATCTACTGACAAAAGCAGGATTGCAGGTTCCTCTGCTAAAACAAGCCTTAAATTTCAAATTACTCACTGATTTTAGTTCTCAGAAAATGCAATTCCCACAAAGAGAAACTTCCGTGTCATTCTCGTCTGTGTAATAATCCTTCACCTAAACCTTGAATGTCTGACAAAGTTTAAGGGGTCTCAGGAACATTCTTCACCCTTGGGATTCAAGCAAAAGCTGTCCATTTCTAATATGCACCTGTCACACCAAGGAACGTTCCACGATGCAGCATTGTGCAAATAACCCTCCGTAGGGGACGAAGGACATGACACAAGTAACAATGACCAGACTGATGAACACAGGTCTAGGAAGCACTTAAATACTGGGGCGACGAGAGGAGTGAACACCAGGCAACAATTAGCAATCAACAAGAGGGCAGGACAAGAGGAAAGTCTAACAAGGCTCAGGTGTGACTGAGCTAGATGGGAGAGGGAAACACTGGGAGAGCACATGTTGGGCGGGGCTGGACATGACAGCACCTTCCTTTCGAAAGTGAGAGCAAATCATTGAGGAGACAGTGTTGTGTTTGACTTTGGTATTGATGACTGATCCAAATGAGAGAGTTGGTAGAACTAGCTTAGAATCTCTCTTTTCTGGGTGGTCCATTACTCCTAATTACTGTAAAGATTAGTAGGAACATCACAAGCCACACAGGAGCCTGGATGTGTGAATAAATGGGGTGTATCCATTACAGTTGACAGAGGAGTAGGCAGATACCAAACATCAGCCAGTCATACATAGTAGCACTGCAGTTTTTGCACAAAGGAGAATCTGTCTTTTCTTTGTGTGCTAGAGACACAAGCACACACATAAATCATTCAGAAATGCTTCCAGTACATGTGTTTACATTTATTATAACATGTCATAAGAAATAAATATTTCCAATTGACGGTTGGTGTGTATTTGACTGGATTTGACTCAGAGGCCACAGGCATGTGAAGGGATGTTTGTAAATGTTTTTATTCAGTAGAAGCAATGGAGGAGACTCACCGGGCAGACGTGAAAATGCGCTGGGGCGGAATGCGTGTGGGCCGACAGAGCCATACGGTGGCTAAGTGTGTGCAATGACCTGCAGGTGTATCCGCGCTCTGCCCAGCAGCCAGTGCTGAAACTCGACAGGCTGTATCAAAGCTCCGTTTCTCCTGAGCCGGGAAAGTCACCTCTGCGACGCGTCCCGTTAACCAGGGAGTTGAGTCACATATTGCTGATTTCTGTATCCGACGCTGGTCAACCCACTAGATCAGCATTTCTCAACTGGTAGGTCTGGGCTGTGAGACTATTTTCATTGAGTCATGGAGAGTGTGGTTTACAAAAAAAAAATTTCCACCACCCCTCCCCCTGACAACCGTTATTTTTACCACTAGCCACTAGCCATTTTCAGTATCGCCACTCCCTCCTTATTGACATCTTTTATCGTGAACTTGGGTCATAGCTCATTGAGTAAAAAATGTCCCGAGGCTAAACCAGTTGAGTTCTGTATTATATGACATAGGCACCCATGTGTGGTTCCATCATGTGAGGAGGTGTGAGGAGGTGCTGAGGAGGTGCTGACTGAACAAGCAAATGTCACTTTGTCTTAGACAGAGCACAATGCTCTGCATTCTCCAAACAACGGAGCCTGCAGAGGGGGGGTGCCGGTGGTGAAGCTTGCCTAAATCTCCACATCGACTTCAACCAGCACTGTCTTCATTCAGCTATTCAAGACCAATACACTTCAATACCTGAAGGAACCAGGTTAGGGGTCTCACAGGGGCTGAATTTGCTGAACCCACCAATGTCAGAGACAACCACCTTCATGCTCAGGCTCTTCCAGCACAAGCAAAGAGTGTCCGCACGGTTATGGGTTCATCTCCAAGTGGGATGACCGGCACTGTGCACTTGAAAAGAATATGTAAACTGAACCTCCACACTGAGTAAACTGCTTTTTAAGATGGGCAGAGCTGCAAGCTATGTAACATTGCTGTGGATAAAATCAGCATCTAAACACATAAAGAACAATAAATAAAGCGAATCAGGTCATACGAGAATATCAGTTAGGGGTTAGCAAGCGATTATCTTGGCAAACTGGCGATCACTGTTTTATGGCTGCGTTGGATATTTTTGTGGTAATTTGTTGGTTTTGGATCTGTTCTTTTTCACTAATCAAATCTGGCAGGAAATGTTGGTCCTCTGGGGCTTTCAGTAAAAGGAGCTGCAAGGAGTGAAACAAAAAACAAGAAAACCCAATAAACCATTAATAGCTTCTAGCTCTGTGATCTTAAATAGAAGTGAAGTTAATTGTGCCTCATAGTGGACAAGTTTCACCCATGTTAACATGGCTTTTTAATGGATATATTACCATGGTTATTTTGTTAACCTGGATGTTAAAGTTGAGCTACTCAAACATACTGATAAATGTACCCTCAGGTTATGCAACATAAATAATATACGTTACTTTCCTTTAGTATTCTGTCCTATGTGAACATTTGGGTTATAGAATACAAGAGGCATTTTAAACCTTCTGAATAATAAAATGTGATAATTGCATATTAATGGATTTTGACACTAAATGTATTGTAAGTTGTTAAAAGCTGAAATTTGTGAATGTGGCTGGATTGCACTTTATGTGGTATTACTGACTCCTTTGACAGTAGCAATTAATATTTGACATATTGCCTTGCCAAAAGAAATACTTCGGTGTGTGACACATTTATATTTGGTTTTCTGTATGGGCATTTTAAACTCACTAAAAACGAAGTGTGAAATGTCAAACACCTCATCGATATGCAGACAGAACATAATGAATCTTCATTTCTCAGCAATGTGAGGGAGGTGAGTAATTTGCTGGAAGACCTAGTCGGAGACCAGGACAGCGAGGGCATGAAAAGCAGGCTTACACCCCACATTTCTCAGTTGAGCAATCACAGACCTTTAAAAGGGAGCACCCTGGAGTCCGAACGGCAGAAGGAGCAACTCATTCTGAAAAAAATTCAGGTGTGAAAAACAAAGGAAAAGAGGCCAGCCTGACACATAATAATGGATGAATATTGTGGTGGAAATGTCAGAGTTTGGCCCAGACCGTGAGGTATTGTGGCCTGAGATAATGGGAAGAGCTTTAGGTCCCTGTTCTCCCGTTGAAAGGTGCTGCAGCTGGGAGCAGGCTGTTTAAATGCCACACGCACCCTGCCAGGGTGCACCAACTGTGTATCGATAGTGCTGTGTTGGTGTAGGGTGGCTCGCTAATAGATCTGTTCACTCTCCATCAATGGGCTAATTCACACACTATGCACAGTGCCCCATGCCCCAAACACTGGACAGAAATGCGCCACTGCAGTCTGTGCATCCTCAGATGCAAAAGTTTTCTGAGCACTATTCATTCAGCTCCCATCTGTCACCAGGTGTTGACAACCTGTCATGATGAGGGGTTGCCCACAATTGACTTTTCTCCTCTACCCGTGGTAACACTTCAAATCACGAGAGCAACACGGTGTAAGTCCATGTATTATCCCAGCATGTGTGATGGTACACCATTAAGCTGATTACAAGACACTAGGGGGTATGTAATTGTGCTGTGATTGGTCTATCTGAGCATGTGACAGGAAGCAGGCACGAAAACTGCATTTGTTTTAATGTCACAGATGTACCTAATGGTCTATAATTACTCACATCTTTATTCCAGGGCACGAACTTGTGAGCACAGTTCAGATTTGAGTGATTAATTTTAGCTGCCTTGACATGATAGCGATGTGACTTCCAACGACACAGATAGTCAGAACTTAACACTGGACAGTCCGGGCAAATTGGCAGCAGTGCGATGAATGTTTATACTGCAGAAGGCTCTTTCCAAGCACATCGTAGGTGGTCAGAAATCTCCAAGAAGGGACATTTATAGTGTCTGTAGTGTGTTCTTTGGTAAATGTCAAAGTCCCTACATGCAATCTTTCTGCAGATTCCCTCCCAGTAGCAGGGAGATATTTAGCAACAGGGAAAAGCCTAGCGATGCAGACTGGATGATTAATTGTGTTTGCATTTAGCTGTATGTAAATTAAATGAAGACTTTCCCCTTTGGAACTAAATTTATCTTATGTTTTAACCTGGGCTGCTGAAAGTTACATGTTATACAGTAGCAAACACTGGAGGACAGGTCCTCTAATTAAATCTTTAATCAAAATGGGCACTTACTCCATGTTGTGGGATTTACTTCGAAGGAGACCAACCCTCTGCCTTTGGCATCCTAATGAAGAGTTCCAGAAACCTCCATTCAGTCTTTGTGTCTGGGTTTTGTAGAAGAGAGCCTCATCAGTTTTTAAAAATAAGATCTTTTTATGACATACACACTAAGTAAACGAGGTGAAAGATTAACTTCCTCCTTTGAGTCCTTTCATGGCTTTTGGGAAGCCATTATGGGAAGCCTAAAAAGGGCCATGTGACCAGGAGGAGCTCTGTGACTCCTTGTGTTACACACTGTTGTGGCACAAGAGTTTATTGGTATGAGGTTGAGCTAATTCAGCATTCTTCTCTTCAGGTGCGATTCTGGGATTGTTTAAGCCAGGGATGCATAACAGGGGCCGTACTTCCTACAGAGGAGCCTAACAATGTGTTTTGAGTCAGTGATTGGCAAGGGACAGGGGACTGCGAGGGCTTTCGGGGCTCCTGTGGCCCCCTGCACACGTCCCAGGGCCCCACCAGCCAAGCATTCGAATGGCACCTCCAGCTCTGAAGGTCAACTTAAATGGGGAATGAAAAACACTGCTAAAAGGGTGGTCACTAATTGCCCAAAGCACAGTTTCTGTTGCATGCATCTTCAAAGTAGCTTCCTGTTCACACCACCCTTGGGCCAGAAGATGCACAATTTATGACTTGACTAGAGCTTCAGAAACATTCCTGGAAGAGACAGATCTGTTTTCTTCAGCTTTTGGCCATGCCTCTAACTTCTAGAACCTTCTGAGCACTTGGGAAGAAAAACAACAAATGTGCAAAATAACATTGTGTGCAATATGGTAATCACCATTCAGGCTTCATTACAGCCAGCAATACTGATGTTAGGTAAAAGGTAGTTTCAACTCTAAAAATAACAAATATTGTATTTATTTTATGCACAACACAGATTGTCTTAGAGCAAAAAGATGCAAACTATGAGATGTATGTTACAGCACTTCCAGAAGGCTTTCATACTAAATATGCAGCATTGCCAGAAGACACGGGAACTTGTTGACATCAAAGCTACTGCGGAAACAGACGGCTTAGGCGAGACTAACATATCAGTGCTGACATCTGGAAGCGCTGAATCACATGTAATTGTTATCTGGTGAATGCTCCCTTTTTGGGCTAAATCACTCGGCTATAAGATTAGCTTAAAGCCATACATGTCATGCCCAGGCTTGCACGTACAATAATGCCTACACAAGATTCTGAGCTCGGTTTTATTGACTTCAGAAGGCTTGTTAAAACTGCACATGACTTATCACAGACGTGGAAAGTAACCAGCATTGTTTCACAGAATGTTTAACATTATCCCAGCTAACCACCCATAGAGGAGACCTCATCCTCCCTGGGCCTGACTTTTATTATCATTCAGCTGCAAAATTCAGTTTCGCCGATAGCCTACGGGTGGTAAAATCTCTGTATATATTGAATTGTCCTCCAACACTTCCCTGAAGAGCTACAGTGGATACCAGGGTCTTCATATGACAACGCACCTACAGGTTAAAAGCTAAGAGAAACAGCATAAGTGCTAATAAGATACCGGTTAAAAGCTTACAGATATAAGTCAGGAGCATATGGGTAAAGGTTAGAACCTTACAAATGCAGGTTAAAAGCATTTTCCTGAATATTAGATCTTAGAGATATATACAGATATACTTAACCTGCACACTTTGTCATTAAGACCTCTCAGGGGTCTTGAACTGGAAGACAAGTCTGCACTCAACCGTGCAACTGGCTCTTCAGATCTTCTCAGAAGGACTGATGTTTCTCATCTGCACAGCACCGATTATGCCATTGCCCGCAACCACTATATTTGTAATATACTGGAAACATTGTAATATTTATCCATTTTCATTAATGGTTTATCCGGTCACAGTCAGAGTGATATAAGAGGCTTATTCTCAGAAGGAGAGGGCATATGGCAGGTTTTAGCCTGGATGGGAGGTGAATCTGATATAGAAACACTTGTAAATGACATTAAAGCTCCTTTTGTGCAGGGATTTCCAGGGAATGACGCTCCTGGCAGTCACGCCTCACAGTCAGCCCGCCCTTAGCCATGTCCCGATTGTGAGATGGAGGGGGCTGGGGTGGGGTTACGTCTGCCAGGGACAGTGTGTATTTCGGTGTGATAAAATGACAGAATTACCAGGAGAGCCTGGTCGCCCATTCGTGACCAGAAAATTATGTGCCTTCTGAATGATCCGGACTTCCGCTGCCTACACCGCCTTACTCCTGCTCTTGATCTGGCACAACACCTGATGTGTCCAAGATGAAGTGCATCACAGGGGCCACCTGATGTATGATTTTGTGTATGGGCATTTTAAAGTCACTAAAAACGAAGTGGGAAATGTCAAACACCTCATCTATATGCCGGCAGAACATAACGAATCTTAAATTTCTCAGCAGTGTGAGGTAGGCAAGTAATTTGTTGAGAGACCTAGTCTGAGACCAGGACAGCGAGGGCATGAAAGACAGGTGTATACCCCACATTTCTCAGCTGAGCAATCACGACCTTTAAAAGGGAGCACTCTGGAGTCCGAACGGCAGAAGGAGCAACCCATTCTGAAAAAAATTCAGGTGTGAAAAAGAGGTGGAACAAAGGAAAAGAGGCCAGCCTGACACAATTCGGACTTCAGCAGTCTAGCTGATTTGGGATGACACCTGATATGTGCAAGTCTGGTGCATGTGGTGCATTGGGGTTATTCCTATTCAAGTAAGTTGCCCTCTGTAAGCATATTGCTGTCTTTAATACATTCATCAGTGATTTTCAGCAAGCATTAAAGCGACAAAGGGATCTGCAGGCTTAACGGGTAGCCTAAATAAGTATGGACACAGTATGAATTATGTTCCTTCATCAAAACTCCTAAGAGACAGCAAATCATCATCCTTAAAGAGCACCACTGGGCAGCCTCTGTTCTGTCCCATGGCTATTGTGAGCTGATAGTGCTCCGCTGGTTTGTTGAGACGCGAGCTCAGTCTGGCAGCTGAAATGCATGCATTTGACACTATTTGTTTTGTCAGGAGAGACTAATGGGAGTTTACAGTACCTCCACCAGTCCATTTTGCAGAAATACTTGTCCAGTATAGGTCACTATGAGCCTGAAGCCTATCCCGGGAAGCAGATGACACAAGGCAGGGTACACCCTGGATAGGATGCCATTACATGCCAAGCACTCATTTACTATAAGCCAATCAGAGATTCAAATTGTCTGCACTGCACTTCTTTAGTTGGTGGGAGAAAACCTCCAATGACAGGAGAAGGACCTTTACATCCAAAGTATAGTACAAGTGAGAAAACAGGGTGAGAAAATCTCTGGGGTTAAGAGCCTCACTAAAGGACTCAGCAATGGCATCATGATGACAGGCTAGTGGCTTCCCGATCATGAGCACAGAGTCCTAACTCACATAGCAAGCTGCACACAAACACAAGTGAAGGAACTGAACCCACAACACAAAGTTTGTAGCATTTTGGTAGATTTTTTAAATTGTTCCTAAAACTGAGAATACTGTAAACAACAGGTAATTCCCCCGTTCAGTTCCAAACAATGTGTTAGCTTTTATCTGGTTTAACATGCTTGTTGTGATACATTAAGTTCTCGAAATGTTTTTGTAAATGCCTTCATTAAAGATCTTAATGAATAAAATGCTTGTAGACAAGTAAAAAGCAGTATGATATATGATTAGTACACAAGCTTTTACCTAAGGTCTTTAATTATGTGAGATGTCATGGAATTTGAGTGTGTACATCTGGGGTCGTTTGTTTAATGTGTCCTAATTGATTTCTAAATTATGTGCTGTCAAGGTAATTGCCCAAAAGTGGATATAATTTAGATAAAATAAATAAATAAATAAAAAGCCAGTGAAGACCAAGCCACCGGCAGAATAGTGTTTGTGTTTTGAATAAAAATTCAAATGTTTAGCGGTTAGCATTAAGTTTAATCCTAGTTATATGAGGAAATGCCCTCTTTTCCAGATCTGGAAAGGATTCACATCCTGGAACATGTGCCCATTTAGACAGAAGACCTGCATCCATTAAAAACAAAATGCATCACTGGATAATCTGCAGGAAGAATCTGATGGGCTACAATCCCATTTTAGTGCACCCTCTGACCTCCGAACCCATTTCATGGCGAATGATGCATTTTTCATGATCAACTAATGCCAGAACCAGTGAGCTTGTCATGGTGTGACATCGACATGTCGCATGGGATCCGTGCGAAGAGGCTCCGCACTGAGGTCCAGTGTCGCTCTCTGTTTGCCCACAATCCTCTACAGTCTCCGGTGGGGTGGGTGGGAGTGAGGGAGTGGGACAACGCCTCACTGATGGGTGTCAACCATTCCTTGCCCGTGTAGGCCTTGGCTGTCTGTCATTTCCAGAGCGACTCTGTCACTCTCCGGCGTGGTATAAATGATGGTGTTTGTATATGCAGGCAAGGACAGAGCATGGGGATGAATAACAATCATGAAACCACTGGCAAATACCCCCTGCTCTCTTTTTGGCTGCTGTTTTTCGCCTCAGTGTGCAGAATGAATGAACAGTGCAGATAAGTGTCTGTATGTCGAGTGAGATTAAAATTTACAACTGTATGCGATTGAGAGTCCGGTAAGGTGTGGCTATTTCAGTCATTTCCTTCACTGATATGGCTAACTAAATAGTGAAATACGACTTCTGTCCAGTGCCGGGCGACCCAATAGACGACATAGGCAGCTTCCTAGGGTGCCGTCATTAGCCACTACCAGCAGGCTTGCCAGGTACTGCCACAGGCCCTCCCCATCGTGAGGACTGTGCACAGTGCAATATGTGGTGCACCTCCAAAGCCAAAGTGAAACTGGGTGAAGTTTGCCAGAGTGGGTGTCCATGAGGAAGCTTGCCTAGGGCACCATGTGGCCTTCAACCAGCGCTGCTTCTAGCTGTAGGAAATCCAAAAATTTCCAGCTGGTAAATGTATCTGTGATACAGTGAGGGTCATTGAGGTGTACAGAACTGCAGGGTTCGACTGGGATTTAAACTCGGCCCCGAACTTTGCAGTCTCCTAGAGTCCAGTAGCGTACAGGATGTTCTTTACCTTTAAAAAACATCAACAACCATCCGCCCTCCTTCCCCGCCATCTAGTGAATGAATGTGAAGGGACTGAAATCCTTGGGATGGGGGGCTGGACCACTGTAGTACGACTGCTCACACAGGAAGGACAGCACTCTGAACTGCGTATCTTTGGTCTTTGGGAGGATGCTGAAAATCCTCCTGGGCGCAGATAAGCATCTAAACTCCACACCTGGCATCAACAAGTACTTAAACAATATTTTCATCTAATCATCTAATATCTGGAAAATCTCACTCTGAATTCATCAAAGCAGAAAAGAGAGCCACACTGGAGTCGGATAATACTTTTCCAGTGTTGGGGGGAGTAGTAAGTTGGCCCTTTTGAATAATTTATTGTCAGGGTTTTTATCCTGTCCTTGTTGTCTGAACAAGCGGACAATTCTGTGCATAAGTCTGCCGTGGGACCTCTGGATATTCTTGAACAGGCTGTTACAAGCGAAAATCTTAATTGTCATGTGAACGTGCATTTTAATTTCCACTTGATACAAAATGTCCCAAAATCACCAAACAGCAGAGCCTAACAACAGTGGGTTACCCTGCAGAAACAAAACAGCATAGATCAGCAAGACTAGCATAATGCGTGCTGGTTATAGCAGTATATGTTGTGTTTCGGTGCTGATGGAGTAACATCATTAAGGAATTATTGCTGGTGAACTAAACCAGTCCTAACCAGCAAAGACCAGCATGGAAATCATGCTTCTCTGTTCTGTCTTTTCAGCAGGGTAATTTTTAGCTACATTACAGAAGCTCTTTGGCATGGCTGTCCCGGAGTGGGGCTATATCAGGTGAAGATCACAAAGTTTATTGCCAATTATATAAGACTGAGTTCTATTTTTTCTACCCCTTTCCGTGACCTAACGCTGGTCCTCTTTTCGTGTTTCGTGTTTCCTGTTCGCTGTTAATCCCATC
This sequence comes from Petrocephalus schoutedeni, assembly GCA_026780765.1. NCBI lineage: Eukaryota > Metazoa > Chordata > Actinopteri > Osteoglossiformes > Mormyridae > Petrocephalus > Petrocephalus schoutedeni. Next base: position 4,287,130 of record JAODKL010000001.1, read on the forward strand.
TCCATTCCCTCCAAATAAGGTCCTCATTCCAGCTCTCCATCCATGTCATGTGATCTCATTCATCCTGCTGCCCACAGAAAATCATGTAGGTACATGTATGCCATCGGGCAACAGCAGTGCTCACTCATCTAAGTGTCCCACCCTGACCATGTTTGTAAGAGGGGCAGAGGGAGTGGCTGTTTTAGGGCGATGAGCACAGACTCACAGACACAGATCTTTCGTATATATTGATGGCGTGATGAAGGCTAAAGAATGACTACGGTCTGTCCTTATGTTAAGATCAGATATTGATCCCGGGGGAGAATTCCTGTGCATACAGCACCAAGCAGATTTTCATTGCATAGTGGAACTGACTGCTTACTGTTCACATGACCATCAAGCTCTTGACTATTGAAGTATGTATAGCGCAGAAGTACATATAGTCCAGAACATACAGTGCAAAGACAGAACACACAGTGCAATCATACGGTACATATTACACGAATACCCTGGAAAACAGAATATTGGAATACCAAGGCAATACATTTTATAATAATATTAATAATACAATTCCATTTTCTTTACCTGTCCTATGCAGAGTCGCGAGGGTCTGGAGCCTGTCCCAGAAACTTCGCAGGGAGTGCAAGGTAGGGAATAACCCAGGACGGGGTACCAACCCATTACAGAGTAATAATATAACTTAATATAATATAGTAATAATTACACCAAATCAACAACAACAATAATAATGATATTACTATATATCTCCTACAGTTTTAGAGGGGTTGTAAAATTTAGATATTAATTAAGGTATCTAACATGCCTCTTTTGTGCCCCCTCCCAGGTCACGGTAGTTTGGAAATCCACGGCATCTTCCCAAATCTGCCTCACAGTATGTCAATGGCCAACACCCAGGGACGACTGGCCCACAGAGGAGTCAGCGCAGCCGGCCTTGGGGGTGGTGGGTGCTTCCCATCAGCCAAAATACACTTACAGATACTTTGTTTAGATGACATAGCAGACAGGGAGAGAGGCAGGATGTGCCAGACAGTCACAGGCACGGAGAGGGAGGAGTAGCCATACATGGAGAAGCTGTTCTCCCTCACTGCCCTAAATGCTGTTGTTGATGCCTCCCTGCAGGAGGTGCTGTTTCTCACAAACCCCATCAGGAATGATTTGTGCATCTGCCCAGTGACATTTACGCGTCTCATGACAGCATGAACTCCAAGAAATTATTTACTTGTTTTAGTCAGTTGGGTAACAAATGTTGCTCTTGTGTGTGTGTGTGTAAAATATCAGGTTTGTGGTTTTTCGGGTAGTCAGCAGTGTTGGCAGTTCTTCCATCCTTTCATCTGTTCACCCTTTGTCTGTTACCATCTCTCCATGACAGGATGTTGGTGAGCACAGGGTCAGGTTGGTGTTTCATTAAAGCCTAAATTCCATGCCAGCATTCAGAAACTGACTTCCACTGATATGTAAGGTAAATAAACCGAGTGCTTTGAACTGGATCCTGGGTCTCTACATCACCATCCACTCCCTGCATCAGAACGGATCTGCTTCCCCACACAGGTAGTCTTCTCTTCATCTCCGCCCAGCCTGCCCTCAAATAAGTGTAAAAGGTGGAATCTCATCACAGCTTAATGAAGCACCCCCACTCCAGTGTAGCTGGGGAAGACCTTAATTGAATTTGACTGCTAACTCTACCGTGTCTCAAACCAGTTACGACTGGCAGTAATTTCCTGTGGAGGATCTGAGTACAGTATAAATCAGTACAAACCATTTATTAGGCGCTATGAGCAGTGTGAGATGAATATGGAAATGTCTTAAAATGTGCATTATTATGGTATAGGTGCTTTTCAGTTTTGCTGTCTTCATTCCACAGATTTCACGCTTACTCTACAAGTGTTGAAAAAGTGCGGTGCCAACACAGCACACATGTCGAAAAGTGTGGTGCCAACACAGCACACATGTCGAGCCCATTCTGTTCCACGACGGAGAGCTTATTGTCAAAGCCAGAGGAAATGAACAATGCTGAAGACCACAACATATGAACAAAGACCCAGAGCAGGCAGAAATGTTGCCATTATCCCCGTTGCTTGGCAACCATCATGGTTTTCTTCTTTATTCTGGGGAAGACCTTCCCAATCAGCAGGTATAATGGAAGCTCCTGGGAGAGGGAGCATTTCCTGCTCGTACTCACACACCATGTGCTTTGACCATCTGAAGGCATGTTAATTAAAAACAATAATAGAAATAATAATTATAGCTAAAGGAGTGCTATACAGGATGCCTAAAATACCCACTAATAATATAAGTTTAACAGACCACCTATTAGGCTTATTTAGGCTTTAATTTTAAAACAGCTGTCATGTCCATTATTAAAACAGGGTTATTATATTACAACAGGGTTGCCAGCTGTCACGCATCTGGTGTGACATTTACGCTTTCAGACGGACATGCAAGAAATCTTATGGCAAATCTATATTACTCCATAATAAACCTAAAATTAGCTACGTCAAAAGCATTGGGGCAGTTTGCAAACCCTACAGACTATTTACAAGGCAATAAAACTGTCACATACATGTAAATGTGTGTGCATGTTTGTACAGACTTGTCTCGAATTGAAAATCTCACTCCAGCCAGCTGACCAAATTTGTCAACCCTGTTAAAATGACTCACGCACTCACTATAATATGTTTATTTGTGCTCTGTATGGGGGTCCGCTGCATTCTGCGCCCTGTATGGTTGAGGCGTGATAGAATGAGCAAAAGGATGTTCTTGCTGACATACTCAATTTTGCTTTGTCTGGACATCTGGCACAGTACGGATGTCCTGTATAGATCAGTGATACTGTATTCATTCCTATAGAAATTATTAGTTTAATGTATTCCTTAATGCTCTCTAAGAGACAGGTGAGAGGGTAAAGTTCTAGGGTCAGCCAGTGTCCAGACCCTCTAAAGCAATAAGGGTTAAAGGCTTTGCTCAAGGGCAGCATCATTCAGCTGGTTATGGGATTAGAACTGGTGACCTTCTGATCATAGGTATCGATGCCTAACCCATAGAGACACGTACAGCCCTGTGGTCAAATAGCTAATGGTCAGTGAAATATTTATAACAGGGCTGCCCAATTCCGGTCCTTGAGGGCTAGAATACAACACAAAATTCATCCTAATCAGCTAATTACTGGGTTTAGTAGGTATGTGTCACGTTCAGCCCCGCCCTGCATGTCTTTTCCCTTGTTTTGCCCTCAGGTGTGGCTTAATTTGCCACACCTGTCCCTGGTTTAGCTTTACCTTGTGTTTTATTCCCCTTGTTAACCCCGCACACCTGCCTTGTGTTTACTCCTTGATGTCCTGCCCTATTTAGTCAGTCTGCGTCCCGTTTCCCTGGTCGGTTGTTGTCGATACCTTCTGTGATCGCTGTCAGTTTTTTCTCTCGTGGTTCCCCCCGATTCCCTCAATAAACACCTCTTGGAGGGGTTTAATCCCGACAGCCTGCAATATGGGTCGTTCCTCCCGCCGAAAACATGACAACCGACCTAAACAAGTGACCCAGCGGCTGTAATCAGCCTCCAGCCGAGCCTCCTTACCTGGAGGAGGCCTGGCTCTGGCAGCGGAGACCCAACGAGGAGGATGACGAGATCCTCCTACCTGCATACGTGTCCAAACCGCTGGCTCCCCGCGACCACCGAGACGCTGCTGGCAGCCCAACCCCCAACTCCGGTCCAGACAAACGCAGCCTTTGGACCCGGTTTGAGGACCTGCTCCGGGACCTCACCCTCAAGTAGGAGCACCCGCTGATCCCGGAAATCGATCAGCTGGGGGAAAGGATACTGGCGATCGCCCTGGGAGCCCCAGCAGAGCAGATGAGGCAGCTCGAGCGCTGCCTCTCACATTTGGAGGACGAAGTCCGGGAAGCTGAGGACAGGCTACAGCAATCGCTGCCGCCGACCCCGGCTGAGGATTTCCCTTTACTGTGCTCTGGTTCCTGTCCAGGGATCTTCGTGGGCTCCGTCTCTCTCTCCACGGTCGGCTCCACTGCATGCCAGGGGGACCCTCTCCCATGCCAGAGCCGAGCGGCGGGCTCTTTGGACTTCGGACGCTCCCGGAGGGTTTGGCTGCGGTCCGAGCGCCCAAGGTAACCTCTTCTCCGCTAACCTGGGCGAAGGAATTCTTCACCCTGCAGGAGCTGTGGTGGAAGTTGCCGGTGGACCCGATGGTGTGAGAGAATCTCGAATCCTCCCAGTCCCTGGATGCCCTGCAGCAGGTGTTTGCGATCGTCACCCTCAGTACGGGAAAAAGTCCAGGGAATGATGAGGGACCTGCTCCGCCAGCGAAGAAGTCTCTCCCCAAAGGAGCCTGCTACACCCCCCGTCCAGTCCGGGAGATGACGCGGCCGCGCCCCCGACGGATCCGGGACAAGACGCCGCCGCGCCCAGTCCGGTCTAGGAGATGGCGCCGCGGCACCTCCTGCTCCGGTGCTGCCGGGTTCTGTGCTGCCGGCTTCTGTGCTTCCTGCTCCTGTGCCGCCTGCTTCTGTTCCGGCGCCTCCTGTTCCTGTGCCGCCTGCTCCTGCACCAGTCCACATCCCGGCTCCAGTCTGCACCCCGGTGGCTCCGGTGCTTCATACACCAGATTCTGACCCCGTATCTTCCTCTGAGGAGGAGGAGTTGGACTGGGACCCCACGGGACTCCTCCGCCATGCCCGCAGGGGGGCAAAACCCGGCGGTGGCCCCACATCTCCAGATCCCGGAAAGGGCGGGAACATGACAGTATGTTGGGGCAGGGAAAACTGCAAACTGTGTTGTTATTAGGGGTGTGCAAAAAAAATCGATTCACAATAAATAATCGCGATTCTATCTCTACCGATTCAAAATCGATTCATATTTCCCATTTTGTAATGGCACGAGTATAAAGCCCTTTTCCAAGCGAACGCGGCAAGCTGTGCTGCGAAACCCATTGTTTTGTATGGCGTGCGCGGCGCAGGAAGCGTTTTGTGCCACGCTGAGCCAAGCACAAGCCCAGCGAAATCACAGCACAGGAGCGGGGGACTGTTTGGGGACTGCGGGCAAAGTCAGCAAAGTTCAACAACATTGTCGTGCGACCAATAGAAACAATGCATTGAACCGAGCACAGAAATCAAAATGTAGGATAAAGTTATATTGTCCTTTCCTTATTAATTTAAGATAAACTTATGCTGTCCATATTATATAATATTACTGTTGAAACCGGCATGCCAGCAGAATGACAGGAGAGCGTGCCGCGTTCGGTCTGAAAGTGCCTTACCTGGTTTTCCAGATAGGAGTTTGCCAATCCTATAGATGGCGCAATACCGGTTTCTGCTCAGATAGTAACGTATTAATTGAAGTTGAAGGTTTGCAGTTTATATTTGCAACAGTTAATATTTTTGTAATGTGACTTTAACTATTACCTCAGGGCTGTATTTCCTATCAAACTGATGGATGGATGCTTTGAATCGAGAATCGTTTTGAAGCGGGAATCGGTTTTGAATCGAATCATGAGCCCAAGAATTGAAATCAAATTGAATCATGAGGTTTTCTGAATCGTGCACCCCTAGTTGTTACTGACTGGTCCTCCAGGACTGGAATTAGGCAACCCTGATTTATAATGCATTTGCTTTCATTCTTGAAAAGTGCTGTATGTCATGACCCTAGTATAATGATGCATGCTCATTATGTGTGTTAAATAAGCACTTCAAACATGGTGGTGTTTCACCTTACCCATCAGTCATCACACTTGTAAAACTGGCCTGATATTTCTACATACTAAAGCTATGCAGTTTAGTGGTATCCAGCTGCACCATTACTCGGGATCATCACGTGTCCTATCAGGACCACACCTGTCTACAGTACCTGCTGTAAATGGCCAAAGAATGTAGAGGACCTGTTACCCTCTGGTTGGATGGACTCCCTGTTACAGAAGAGCAACACTAATCGACAACTCCAGGGGTGGGTGGTCAGGCTTCTAATGAATATCACCTGGTTCTGTCTTCCCCCAGCTTGTTAGAAGGCAGACAGTCCTGTCATACAAGATGAGGAACAGCAATTAGTGAGCTTGTTAAACAAATTACAAGCAGCAGACATCTAATCACTGCAAGTGCGGCCCACATTTCATGAAGGGTATTTGACCGCTGGGAAAACCCTGGATAGAGGGAGGAAGCTAAGAAAGAGAGGGAGAAAATGCTAAATAGATATGATCAAATTTATGCTGTAGACACCTTCACCTCTTAGACCTTAAAATTCAATAAATGAAGCATAGCATCTATTATGATGATGACTTTTTGAGTTTATTCTTTTCTATGCAGGTAAAACTGGGTTACTAAAACAAGAGTTCATTTTTGCAATTTACTTGTCTGAGTCCTGTACAGTCTGCATGGAAAAACTAGGTTTCCTTTCTGCTAAAACACTGAAAAATGAGCTTAATGACTGTGCCACCTGTAATCCACAACACTACAGCTGCAGCTATCGCCATGATCTCTGAGAGCTGATTGTAGAAAGATTAGGCCTGGAAAATTTCCCCCACCAATTCCGAGGAGATGTTTATCATGTTTACTCATCAAACATCAGTCTTGGTCCAAACCGAACTTGAACGGTTCACTTTTCGGAGGATGGAAGAAGAGGAATTCTGGGATATCCCTGGAATCAAAAATCAGGGCAAGTGTTATTTTTTGTGGTTTGAAATAAGCATTTTGCTTCTATTCCTTGGCCTTTTGTGCTGTACATTCAAACATGTTCAAATAAGGATCAGCCTGGCAGGTCCCCGGGAGGTCAGAGAGCCTCCACCTATAAAAGGCCATCCCCCCATTGGTGCTCTGATCGGTACTCTCGGATCCTCAGCCCCATCTTTCCTTCGCAGAGTGTTTCCCAAAATTGGCACAGTTCTGTTTCGCTTCTGTGCCGATACCGACGAGTTTCCCCTGTTTGCTTCTGTGGTGTAGCTGTTGCCATGGTGACACAGATGCTGGAAGAATGACTACAGTTGATACTTTTCTTTCATGTTGATTACATTTCTGATTTTACATCTTTTCTTGGGTCTTTGTTACAACCAGTTAAGCGGCCGGGTAACCGTTGGGTAATTACTGGTCACGCCAGGATACCACAAGGACTTAATTGTCTTAAAAAAAATTTAAATTCTCAATTACTTTTGCAGTTAACTGAGGTGAGGGGTTAGTTTACCTTCTTTAATGAAAACAAAAAGAATTAAAAATGATATTTGTTTGATTTTGTCACCTCAGACAGCAAACCATGACCAGGTTTGCTGTCATAGTTGGATTGAAGGTGTGACAGCCAGGGACGGATTACAGACCGGGCCAGCGGGGCCGCTGCCCAGGGGCCCTTGGGGTGCAGGGGGCCCGTGGGGCCCCTAGCCCAAAACAATTT
>JAODKL010000001.1:4294761-4337331 GCA_026780765.1 Petrocephalus schoutedeni
GGAGGGCATTTGGCTGCCACAAGTGGCATGATGACGTAGCAACTAGCCATCCCAGACAATGCTGGCGTTTTTTTTTTGAGGGGGGGGGGCCTCGCGAACGTTTTGCCCAGGGGCCCACACAACCCATAATCCGTCCCTGGTGACAGCACCTGAAAAGGTGAACCAAGAGTCCCCTCTCATTATCTGACCATCATTCTCCAGAATCCCTTTCACCGGCAAACATCAAAGGAATGAACTCGGATCCGACGGCAGTGTGAGATCACTACCACTGATTAGGAAGCAGAAAGTGTCAAACGCCACTGTAGTTAGGCGGAAAGAGAAAAATAAACTCCCCAACTCATCTCACATATGCAAACCGCAGTATGGCCTGCTTCTGCTGTTCAGCTTCCATCTGCTGGCGTAGTCGTTCCAAGAAGCCTGACAAACAAAGCAGAGTCCTGGGCTCATTCACGTCGAGGATCTCTGTGGAGGATTACACAAATGTGGGATTGCTGTGTTTTTACTTGATCGATACTTTATAATTGCACCTTAAAAAGCTTAGAATGGTGCTCAAACGTAAGTAATTATGCTACTTGACTGGTCGTTTGACAACTGTAGAGTGATGAGCATGTGTAGCATAGTAAGTAATATACTACACATGCTGCTACTGGAGCGCTGTGCCCATACAGACAAAACATCAGTATATGAGCCGTAGATTTTATGTAGATTCATCGCTAACGGGATCAACAGCCTTAAGCACTCGATGAACCATATCTAAGATGATCTTATCTGTCATTTCCAATTTTCCACTTCCACCAAGTTAGTTACTCAAAAAAGACAAAAAAAAACAATTGAACAGAAATCAGTCAGCTCGCTGTCATCGTCGTGCCGACAGACCCCATAATTCCACAGCACTCAAAGGGGACACTGTCCTGGGCAGGTTTTAATTCATGATCTTGACATGTAACAGGAAACCATTTGTCCCAAGAGTGGGAGTCTGCGGTCATGTGACCCTTTCTGCACTGTTCCTCCATTTTTCCATCACACATCTTGTCACGTTTCAAACCTGTGTGATGGGTTTTCTCGTATTAATTATAATCACGCTCAGGTCCCGAGGTGTGCCCCACAGTTCATTGCCTCTGTTAAGATAGCTCACCCTGGGGTCTGTCTGCACAATGTCTTTCCACCTGCCCTAGCAGGAAAGCTTCCCTTTCTCATCTCTTTGACTGATGCATTCCGCCCCCCCGTCAATGACAGCCATCTCTGGGCTATTTGTTATCGTCTTTGCGGCAGCCCCCACTGGGCACCAGTCAGCTTATTTGCATGGAGATCACGAGTGCACGGAAGTGAGCAGAGCCACGGCTAGCGTGAAATGAGCGTATAATGTCTGTCGGTCTTGTTCAAACTTGAATCTCAGTTCTCTTTTTTTCATTTTTTTAATTGGGCTTCCTTTTTCAGCTGCTCCTTTTATCTCTTTGAGAAAGAGCTCCTGGCGGGAGAGTTCTGGCGATAGCTAAGAGTGATTCTGCCTGGATGGAATTAGGAGGTTTTCTGCAAAACAACCTGTTGGTTCTACACAAACTTCCCCTTATTGTTGCTGAAGGTGTAATACCTTCTTTTAGAAGTATTAATAGAGTCCATACACCAGATTAAACAAAAAGAACATACTTTAATACAATAAGCAGTTGAGGGTCACGTCGTCATTCTCAAAATGCAACAGAGAATGTAATAATTCACAATGTGAACGCAGAAGTCTTAAATGCACTGCACTCATCGTTAATATGTCTTTTATATCTGTACTTACAGTACATTAATATAAGTATAGATTTCAGCATGGTCTCAGTAACAAAGGGCTTCCCAATAATCTGATGACTGTGGACTGGTCATGAACAATTAATATGACATAGACTTGTTAATTAGGGGTGGGGGTGGTGGTAGATGAATCAGCAGGACAGATTTTATGAAGTCTAGCCATTTCCGTCATTTTTTTCATTTGATTGCAGCGTGCAAATACCAAAAAGGCGTGGCTTGAAAATACACACGTTATGGCTGGAAATTAGCTAGCTCCTCCCCCAAAGCCACAGTGGTTCGCGCCCTGGGGAATGCTGCACTGCACTGCACTGGAGGAACAAAGCGCAGGACCATCTCTGTCTTTGAATGGAAGCCTTAGCAGGCCTGTGGCGAGACATGTCTTTTAGTGAGGTCTCAAAGACCTTTCCGATTCCTTTGATCCCTGAACCTGTTTCAGAAGTACAAGGCACCACACAGTTTCAGATCACAGCCCTCGTTATAATAGGGCCTCGTTATCTGAACTGATTGATAAAGACGACGCTGTGTGAGATGTTTTCGAGTTCATGTGTCAAACAGCACTCAGCGATATCCTTTAACAGCTCTGGAAGCTACGATATAGATTTCTTGATTTAAAAAAAAACGTTTCACGCACTCTGTTCGCTTTTCTCCGCTTTGATCTTGCTTACTGGTTGGTCGCTCACTGCGCCTGCAGCTTTGTGTTTTGAAAAGCTAACATTCAGTCTGTGAGAACATAAGTGTTTATGGCTGATATTTCGTTCCCGTTGCCACTGCTGTACTGGGACCGGCCCACGGATAAGATTAAACTTTATTTGTCTTGAGGGAAATTGGCCAGAAAGTCACCAGAGCTCCAAATAATACCATTTTCTTAAGGTGCACCACGTAAGAAGGGCCATAGTTGAGGAGCCAACATATCATTCGCCAATAATATGTTTTGAATCAGCGATTTACAGAGAAGCAGAAATTCTGGAGGCCAATCAGCTTTCACTTGGGGCTCACTACCACTGTGGCCCCACCCCTGTTTACACTCACCAAATCCATATCTTCTCCTCACTTTTGCTGATTTATTTCTTGTAGGCAAATATAAACCTATATGTTGTCACTGTCACGGCGTCGGTGGGAAGAACGACCCATCATGCAGGCTGTGATTCACAAGGGCATTTATACCAACGAAACAGGACGAGTAAACACAGGTAGCGACAACAACCATGAACCCTGACAATACAGCATACACAATAACTGACACTGGGAGCATGACGCAGACCGACTAAATAGGGGAAGACATTAAGGACTAAACACAAGGCAGCTGGGCATGATCGGGGAAACGCATGTGGATAACAAGGGGGCATGGCACACAAGAGGATTAAACGAGCAGACCGTGACAGTCACACCACTTATTGCTCTAACAGGGAGTGACGCAACCGTGGACAGATTCAGGTGGAAATATTTTTACTATGACATTATAATATCATAACCAAAATTGTTACATGAATGGCTTGGAGTCGAGATCAGCAGGGTGTTGCCCCACAGTGTTGGGCAGAGAGTCATTTGACCCCCCCCCCCGCCCCCGCCCCCGCCCCCCATCCAAATTCTGCCCCTGCCCTACCTACATCTGCTCATCAGCACTGTAGAAATTAATGCAGGGTCCACACTCGTGGCAATATTTTATTTCAAATGCAAAATGTGGAAGATAAATCCTTAAGGAAGAAACAACTTCATCCAGAATGTAAATAAAGAATTCAGCCTACATTAATTAGTGATCATTTGAAAAATCAACTATGCGCTCTACAACTTCACCGCAGTTAATCTCTGTAGCATTAGTAAGACTGTTTCCTGCAAGGAATTTTCAATACTTAATTGACCTCCACAGTCAAACAAAAATGGTTAGAAAATGTATTAAAAATAGTGCTTTTAGAAGAATCTTATATACTGTGTATATAAATAGATACATCTGTTCAGTTATATAGCAGAACTATACTGTGCATTAGCTGGAAAACATTCACAAAATGTTCAATTTCAATTGATCCAAAGTTCACCATTCTGCTTCTGGAAAACAGAATCATTGAGGAACATTATGAGGCATGTGGGCAGTGGTAGCTGCTAGCCACAATCAGTGCCTTTCCATCTATCTGCAAAATCGAATATTCTGATGATCCTGCAGGATGTGAGGTGTCTTGCTTCACCCAAGGTTGTATTTAATACTAAATGCCAATGAATTGAAGCTCCAGTTTTCAGTTGCATTGACAGACTCCAAGACTCCAGGTAGGCGGGAGTATCAGTGGCCCTCGATGTCTAGAGAAATACAAAATTTCCAGTTTAAGATGATTATTTGATCTTGCATTGAGTGGGATTTCAAAGGATAAGGTCAGCCATCTCAGCTACCAAGTATATAAGGTCTGTTTAGACTCAATGTGTAATCATTTGGACATCCAGAGAGGTTAACCTGTATTCACACTCAGGGTTGGAAGGATGAGTAGACGTATGTCTTGTTACTGTACCAGCAAAGAGCTATGTTACCACAGGTGCCTGTAATTGGGTACTTGTTTTCCATTTACATCTTTGTTCCAGGAGCAGATTAAAAACTAACCCCATGATGCCCTGTCATCATCTGGAAGCCAGCAAGGCTGTGCTCACTTTACCACAGCCAGACCTTCGCAATGAGGCTTGATGGAAGTGGAGATGGGGTGGTACCATCAGGAAAGAGTTACACTGTAACATATTTAACAGAAAGCGGACAGGAACTGTGTTACTGATCTGGCCTTTGCGCTCTAATGAGCTAGTATGAGTACCTTTTATATTAGCCACAGAAATGGTATGATATCCAGGGAGGATATGAAGTAACCCGACCCTCGGAGGCCCTCTAATGCCACCCTCCGGAAACCTCTGGAAGCTCATTTACGGGTTGGGGGGAGCAGACGGCACCGGTGGGGGGGGGGGAGCTGAAAGGGTGAGCGAGCTTAACTATTGTGATACATCGTGACATTACAGGCCGTTTAAGAGGCTCCTGGGGCATGGGGTGAACGGGTTATTCGGTGGTGGGTAATTGCACCGTCCCGGCAGCTGAGCGGTGTTACTAAAGCAGTGGCTGGACTATTTAATAATAAAACATTGTTTGGGGAAATAATAATAACCATCCATCCATCTCTCAAGCACTTATCCACTGCCCCACATAAAGTAGTAATAATGATAATAATAATAATCATAATCATAATAATAATCAGGTGGCACAGTGGTTAACTGTTGCCTCACACCTCTATGACCAGTGTTCGAGTCTTTGCCATGGCTCCATGTATGTGCAGTTTGCATGTTCTCCCCATGTCATCATGGAGTTTCCTCCGGGTACTCCAGTTCCCCCCCCAAGGTTAATTTCACCCCATAGGGATGAATGGTGTGTGAGTGTGCCCTGTGATGGGTTGGTGACTCACCCTGGGTTGTTCCCTTCCTTGCACCCGTGGCCTCTGGGATAAGTTCTGGACCCCCGCGACCCTAAATAGGACTAGCGGTTACAGAAAATGGATGGATGAATCATTATCTTTCATAAAAGTAAACAAGCAGAAAAATGCTAGTAAAATAGCGACGTAAGGTCTGGATTCTGCTTGAATAATCTAACAGAAACACTCTCAAAATAATAATGCCCAATTGCTTTGTGACAACAATCAAACAATGTTTTTGATAAGGATCTTTAAAAAAGCAAGTGGATTGGAAAGAGATATGCCCAGGGTCCACAATGGAATGAAAGCAACTGGAGGCCTGTTTAAGTATGGTCACCCCGACTGTGCCCCCCTGACAAGTGAGCAGAAAGTAAAGTGGTTCCTCTAGATTAACTGGGAGCCTCATTCATTGTGGCATAACGCAGTATAAGATAGCGATCATCAGCAAAACTCGTCTATGGAGTTTGAGAAGTTTTTTTCTGCCACTCTTCAAATGTTCTCTTCTACAGCGCTGGGTAAATTTGCACTTCTAGCATCTAATTGGAAGCGACTTATAATCCTTTTCCCCTGAAAAGCAGGAAGAATAAATACTGATTTCAGCACATTGACCGGAGGCTTCACTTAACCAACCTGCCTGATCTATAAATCTGATTCAGAGCGGTTTCTCTTGCAGCAAATTCAATTGTTCTCCCGTTACAATTCTGCATCGACAGCCTGTAAGATTCACCTTTATTCATTTTTTGTCCCCCAGTCCCAAGAGGACAAGCTCTGGAACTGGTATTTGCTGTGACAGCTATTTCCTTTATAAAGTTCAGCATCAAGACCTGCTTGCCTCAGAGACCAAAAACCCTGTGTTATTCTTCAATGTATTGCAAAATGTCACATTCTCTGAATGTTAGGCCCTGCTGTTATCGCCCTAGTGTGGCCCAAACAAGCCACGCCTGTTACGCATTTGTCTAGCCTTTCATTCCATGCCCCATGTGTTACTCACTCCAGCTGCCTCTCGTTCGCTCCCTTGTTAGTCATGTACTGTATATAACTGTTTCCCAGTCCTATCATTAATGTTGCTACACTTTTTTTGCCTATGTCCCTCTCCATTGCAGTCCTCCCGTTTTGGCCCCCAATGGTCCCATTTGTTTTCCCCCAGGTCTGTTCTGTTTGATTTGATTCTTAATAAACTAGTAATTAGTTGTGGCCCAGATGTCTGATCCTGTGTCCTTTGTCCCTCGCCATGTGACTCTCTTTAAGTTGTTATACCAAACTCACACAAGATTAGGGCACTGTAAGGATTATGGGGCATAAACAACAGTATTGTTTTTAACATAGTCTCCATAAAAAATGATTTCATACACTTAATATCAGAAGGCAAGATGACAAATTCACATCTATTCCGTCAGAATATGTAAATACACGAGAGTGTTAATGTGCTTCTTTGAGCCATCATCTGTCATTTGAGATGTTAAGGTTCCTTCCTTTTCATGGTGTGAGGTATCATTAGGTTGACATAAAGGGGTAGGACATATGGGTGACACTTCACCCATGGAATGAGGCATGACAGAGGGAAGTAGAAAGGATAAGGTGTCGCTGAGTAGTAGAATTACAGTCCTCTCATATTTCACAAAGACCTTCAAAACTGTACCCTCTCGTGCCTTACTATTAGTCAGAGAAGTGCCTCAAGACTTGTTCCAAGAATATCTCTTCTAGCCTACAGCCCTCCATGTGCACTTTCTGTTCATTGAATGGCAGTCTTATTAGGGTCTTGCTGTGTTTGGTGGTGTCCTTCTTGACACTTGTACCTGGGCATTCACTGGAAGCTCCGCCAAGCTATGCTTATGCTAAGTGGGACTGCTTGACAGCCATCTGCTTGTGATGTGCTATTTGCCTCACTAGTACTTCCCTTTGGATAAAAACATCTGCTACTTAAAAATAAAAGTAAAATTAAAAATGTAGTGAGAATGTGGATCAGGTTTTGAAGGAACGAGTTTTTACATTTTTCTACTGTTCCGTACTTCCATGATGGGTGACCTCAAACCATCAAAATGAGTGGCTTCATCTATGCGGATGGTGAACGCGGCTCCACCGCCAGAGTGCTTCCACCTTGCATTACTATTCATGTGAGAGGCAGCCTCACACTTCACTTCCACCTAGTCAGGGATATTTTCACAACCTCACTTATAATAGTGAGATATTTGCTTCAGAGTCGCTCTCCATTTCAAATGTGACCAACCCCCCCCCACATTAACCACTGACAGCTGGGACAAGCTAAATCCTTCCAGCTCTACAAGTTCTACAGCCAGTGTCTGAATAGCAGCAACTGAGATGTTAATATATTTACCCTCAAGAAAGACCAAGCAAATTTTACTCAGCAAGTGATTATTAGCAAATCAAGTCATCACCAGTCCAATTCTGACAAAGCTGGTGCTTTAAGGCACAATAAGAAGAAAACAAGAAGCAAAACATTCTAGAATAACAGGCACAGGTTATTATTTCCTTTTAAAAATACAAAACGTGTGAACAACAGTAGGAGTGTGAATTGAGCAGTTTTTTTTTTTCCTGTTTTTCACCCCCGTTCTCAGTGTCTGGCTCCTCTCGCTCTCTGCCACTCTTTGCCCCTTCTGCCGATTTCTGTGCGCGGCCAGCCAGTGCACAACCTATCCCCGCTATCAGTTCGTTCTGAAGCTCCAGAGGGGCCACAGTGCCGACAGAAAACAGTGGCGCATACACGAATATTCAGGACCGGTCATTATCAAGAGAGCAGCCTTTCTCTTCCCGGACAAAAACACCTGCGAGTCTATGGGAGTCCAATTCAGTGCTGCTCATAGGCTTTAACTGTGAGAAATCGATCATTATTTTCAGAACAGGTGCACCCCTACAGCCTGTCGCGGGCCTCTGTGACTGCGAGAGTTTCACTGAGTTTTATTAGAGTATCACTGCTCTTTTCGTCATATGCAGTAGGAAACTTGTCTACTCAACATTACCGCGGTAAACAGCAAATCTATCGTGGCTTAGTAACACCCAGCCTACATGCTCTCATGGAGGACGGCACGTGAGCCATGGTGAGCCACCAGTCCTGCATCTCTCTGTTGCTCCTGGACCTAACTTGGTGTGTGTGTGTGTGTGTGTGTGTGTGTATCTGTGACTGTATCCGTATGTGTCTGCAAGGTAAACACTAGAGGGCGCTACCACAGAAGCAGTGTGATGAAGATGCAGTAGTAAACAATCTGAACCTTTCAGTATATAGCTAAGCAAAAAATTATGTCAAATAAATTAAACATAGACATATAAGCTTGAAATAATGACTTTTTTTGTTTTTGAGTGCATGCTGTAAAAAAAACCTAGATATTAGTTTTATTAATAATTAGATATTGTATGATATTACTTACCACCAGCATCAGGTTTTTAATTTATTTTTGAATACGTTACTTTTTAACAGTGGTTCTCAACTGGTTTATTCTCAGCCCCCACATTCTTTGCTTAGTCATGAAATCACAATCCAAATTTTAAGACTTCTGAACCAAATTTATAAAGAATTGTGCAGTAATAGTAAATAAAACACTGCAGTAACAGTTGCATAATGCATACATTCACTTAAAAAAACAACCAAAAAAAAATTCTAAATAAATTTTCAAATTAACCGCATATTGCACGAACCAGTGAATATGTCCTGCAACCCATTTTTGGGTCATGACCCACCAGTTGAGCCGCAGTGAATTACAGAGTATAAGCCCCAGTCACATTCCATGCCAGCAGTTTGCTCTGCTGCCGTCTCCCCCACCCCGCCCCCCCGATGCTGACCAACATGGAAGGTTGGAAGAAGGATTCATTGTATCACCATGTGTCACGGCACGTCAGGTGCAAATTGAATTGTCCTGCAAAGAAAACACCCCCTGCTTAATTTTTTATGGAATCTTGGAGGCTGGTGCCTGATTGCTTCTGCCAGTGAGGTTATGTGGGGGGAGATGGGGGTGTAGAAGATGAAATTATTTTTAAATCATCCTGGCAAATGAGGTATTCTGGTGCACAGTGTGGAACAGATGGGGCGGACAGATACGGTCCTTTCTGCGCTGTGTGGATGTTCCATCTACGGGAGGCTGTCTGATATTCACAGTACCAAAGAGTAAAATATTAAACTTATACTGTATACTAGCTCTCACCTATGCTAGGTCATGTTGTCAGGGAAGCTGCTGACTAGTGTGTGCCCTGTTCCTGTACGTGCATGTTTTTTAATATCAGGTGTCCACCCATCCATTTTCTATTACCACTTGTCCTACCGGCGCAAGGCAGGGAACGACCCTCACACACCATTCACTCCTACAGGCAATTTGGTAACTCCAATTAACCTCAGCATGTTTATGGACTGTGAGGAGGTAACCGCAGTATCCAGAGGAACCCTTACAGTGATGTGAAAAGAGATTTCAAACATTCCCTAAACTGTATAAAATGTATTCCTGTATAGCAGAGTTCCTTAGTGCGGTCTTTGGGGACACGCTACATGGATTTGTTGTGATACATTACAACACCTGTAAGAAAGAATAATGCAAAACAGGGAGAGTGAAAGTCAAAGGAATGAAAGAAAGAAAGCCAATTAACAATAGAGGAGAGGAACCAAAAACCTCCAAAGCAGGGCAAAAAAAAACTTCTGGCGGTCCAAGGTCAAATAGTGCCCAACCCCCCTGGACCTGCTAACATTACCGAAAAAGAAAGAGTGGACATGCTTGCTAAAAAGAAGGTGAATGTTTTGCATTGTCACATTAAGGGTCATGCACAGTAGATTAAAAAAATGGCATGATTTACTTGAATTACTTTACATGAATGATAAAGTACTTATATGAGATGATTAATGCTGGTAATTTGGACTTTGCTGAGATTTAGGATCACTAGTAAAACCACCTGTATTGTGATTTTCCAGGAAGGTGTTTGGTTTTTTCTGTGGGGTGTTATGAATGTATATAAATGTGTGGATATAGTTCACACTTTCCTCCAAAGTGATTTACAAAATAACACAACTAAATCTTTTACTGGAGCAATTCAGGAAAAAGAATTTGCACAGACCTATAATCCTGACCAGGATAAGCAGTTGGATCGACAGGTGGTTGGATAGATGGACTTTGTAAAAACAAGCCCTTCCTGGTACCCGACTCAACAACCTTAAGGCTACTGGTCAACATCCTTAACCACAACACCCCCAGAGCAGCCCTCCCTTAATGTCAGTTATCATCAGACTAATCTGCAACATGGAGGTAAAAGGAACACTCTTATATCTTAAAGCCCTAAGTTTCAGAAGGACTCTGCTATGATATGAAAAGTCAAAAGACCGTGCAAGAGTTAAACCAGCTTCCAATGGAAATCTGTAGCCCGACTTGAGGTGCACTTAGAGTCCCTGTGGCAGCATTATGTAGTGCCGGACAGGAACTTCTCCGCTCTGTCCACCCTCTTGCTGTGCCTGAGTGAGCAGTTCAGCCGGGCAGTGGGTGTTTTTGTGTGTGTGCATTTGTCTTCCCCCTCGTTGTGCCGAGGATAAGTGAATTAGGTGGCCATAAAAACAACACATAGCATAAATAATGCAGGTCCAAACGGGATGTGCTTTTTGAAGCTGAACTCTGTGGGATTCTCAGTCGGTTGGCCTTCCTGCCCTTTCCTCCTGATCCATCTATATTTCTCTCTACGTGTTGTGCCAGTGCTGGGAAATTCGTATGTAAATACGCCTCTGGCCAATGACAAACCGCAAGTGTTTTCGCTGCAGTAAACACGGCCATCTGGTTGGAGGGAATGGGGCCGTGTTTGTTTTTCACAATCTCTTATCGTGGAGCCTCCAGCACATCTGCGAGCCGCTTTTCCCGAGGTCCCCCACGGCAAGTTGATAGGTAACACTCATATGTGACCTCCTGGGGGGGGGGGGGGGGGGGACATGTGACACAACCTGATAGGCTGTCCCACTTCATGTTATCGAGCTGTCAGGGGAAAATGGACAGTAAGCTGAGAGGCCATGAATCAGGCTGGGTGAGCGGTGTAGGTTCTGCGACTGGGATAACGATGTTATGATCTCAGGGCAATGATGATGTGACTGGCGATGTCAAATCCAGCTGAGAGCAGTGGGAGGGAATCCAGTCAAAGGGCAAATGAGTGAGTTGGACATACCCACGCAGCCTCACTCCATAACGAGTGCTGCGAGCAGACAGATTCATCATCACGGCCCCTCAATGTGAATCTGGTCTTCACACACTGCAATATCAAGAACAAAACAATACAGGCAGTTCTCAACAGAGGTAAGTAGTCCTTTCTCTTACGTAGTCCAAATTTTTTGAGACACCTTATAGCAAAATCACATAAGCCAAAAATACCAGTAATACATTCTAAAGAACACATATTAAATAAAGATAGTGTAAATTTACTTACGCCACCTTTTTTGCCTTAGTGATTCTGTAAACTGTTTCTCGGGTATTTTTTGCAAAAATCTAGATATACTTAAATACATTTAAATAGCTTAGCAGCCGACACGCAAATCTAGCGGCTGTTTGTTGGGGAGCCAACCACATTCCCGCGGTTTCCCATTCACGAGTGACTGTCTGTTTCCCCACGTTAACAATGAATGGGGGGATATTTAGCATGCGCGCGATCCGGGATCCGAGGGTACAAAAGCAGTCATTTCACACGTCAGGAAATCTCATTAGGTGCAACGCAGAGAGGCGCGAGTGGGGTGTCCTGCGAAACGGTGATGAGGGCTCCGCAGTGGCATCGGGCCACGGCAGCTGGAGGTGCCCTTACCTGCACACACAGGGGATTTTGCATGCAGGAGAGAAAGTATACCGGCAGCTGAAAGTTTCTGAATGCCCTGAATTTTGCCATTTTTGATGGAGCTTCAAGCTATGCTCCTGCTATAAATACACTGTCGAAGTTACCTGGAGCTGGAGTCCGACAAAGGAAAGTGATGGATCTGTAACCATCAAGCCACAACCACACTGAGATGGCCTGGGGTGACACGAATAAAAAGGCCTCACACCTCTGGGACCAGGGCTGGAGTCTCCACCATGGCTCCATGTATGTGGAGTTTGCATGTTCTCCCTGTGTCATCGTGGAGTTTCCTCCGGATACTCTGGTCTCCCCCCCCGCCCCCCCACAGTCCAAAAACATGCCGAGGTTAATTGAAGTTACCTGTGTGAGTGAATGGTGTGTGAGTGTGCCCTGCAATGGGTTCCCTGCCTTGTGCTCATAGCCTCCGGGATAGGCTCCATACCCTGAATAGGACTAACAGGTACAGAAAAGAGATGGATGGATGGATGGATGGATGGATAAGGGGATAGACCAGCAGTGAAATTAAAATGCTGCTGCTCCAGACTATGCAGTGAACAAGGTAGAAGGATAACAAAATTAAATGACACAATTTAACAGAGTACTAAAAATATATTAAAATGTAAAGAAATACATTAAAAGTAAATCTCAGTAAAAAAGTTATATGAAAACTTGAGGTTGGAGGTCACAGTTTTCGCTTATTTTAGTTTTTGATTGATGGTGTTAATGGTCCTAATGGTCTGGGGGTAGAAGCTTCTCATCAGCTTCTCAGTCCGGCTGAAAGGCTCCGGAGGCATCAGCCAGGGTGTAGCCGCCGGGACAGATTATGGCCTAGGCGGTGTCTTTGCTGATACTTAATACCCCTGAAAGCAGATGTCCTGCAGGGTGAGCAGCAACTTTCACAAATATACCAGGAGTCTTTAAGTAATAGAATTCCAAGATTTGCTTTAGGTGCAATCACTGTAAAAGGTGACTATCTTCATTTATTTATTCCCGGTTATTATTGCATTGGTGATGGTCATTTCATTTGTTAATTTCCCTTAATTAATAGTAATTCTGTACCTTTTTTCTTTTGCATGTGGTGCCTTTGGGGCTTTTACTGGCAGTGTAAGTCAATGCAAGTCCTCAAATCTACCAACAGACATTCCAGACCATCGCCATCTTATTAACGCTGTATTGTATATACATCGCCTGATTATAGCGTACCGTGTGTTCATCAATGCAAACACCTTTCACATGTTGATTAAGTGCTGTTCACACAACATCTCCCTAAGAAGTTACTCCAGTGACTGGTTTGTTCTTTCGGTCCGTAACCATGGAGAGAAGACGGTGCCTTCTCAATATTCTGGTGATTTTTATTTGTATTATGCTCTGCCAGGAAAAGAGAGCAGATCTCTCTGTCCGCTAACAGCCAAAGAAGTGGCATTGTTGGCAGGAACAGAAGAATCATTAGTTCGGAGATCCATATGCGCGTGCAACTTGTGCAAACGCCCAGCTCTCTCAGACATCTCCAGAAAATTATTCACAAATAACCGTATTCCAGCCCTGCGGTCTCGTCTCCCTGCCGACTGCCAACCTGGACCTCACTGGGGTCTCTTAGCAACAGGTTATCTCTGCACCATCCGAATACCAGGTCATCAGAGTGCATCGCACACTTCTGTTCTAGAAAAACGCACTGCCCAGATCCATCCAAGCATCTGTTATCCACTGCTTATTCAGGAGTCAGGTCATGGGGGCAGCAGTCTAAGCCGGCATGCCGAGACCTTCCTCTCCCCAGCATCACCGGGGAATACCAAGGTGTTACCAGGCCAGCTGAGAGATAGAATCTCCCCAGCATGCCCTGGGTCTCCACCCGCTTGGACATGCCCAAAGTATCACCTCCCCCAGGGAGGTGACCTGGAGGCATTCTAAATAAATACCGAACCACCTCAATTACCTCCTTTCCAAGCAGAGGAGCAGCGGCTCTACTTTGAGCTCTTCCTGAATGTCCAAGCTCCTCACCCAATCTATAAGGTTGAGCCCAGACACCCTGTGAAGGAAACTCATTTCTACCACTTGTATCCACAACCTCATTCTTTCAGTCAATACGCAAAGCTCATAGGTGAAGGTAGGAACGTAGACTGACTGGTAAATCAGTAGCTGATCAGCTCTCTCTTCATCACGACTGAACACATTCACATTACTGCCAACGCTATACCGATCCCCCTATCAATCTTCCAAGACCCTGAGATACTTAAACTCCTCTTGAGACAGTAACTCATCCCCCAACAGGAGAGGCAATCCACCCTTTTCTGGTCGAGATCAGTAGCCTTAGACTTGGAGGTGCTGATCCTCATCCCAGTGCATGCTGCAGGTCACATGAAGAGAATCGGTGACAAAGGGCAACCCTGGAGGAGTCCAGTACCCACCGGGAATGAGTCTGTCATACTGCTGCCAATGCAAATCAGTCTTATGCAAGGACCTGATGGCTTGCAGCAACGGATCCCTTATCTCGTGCTCCCAAAGCACCCCCACAGGACCACCGAGGGACATGGTTGTATACCTTTTCCAAGTCCACAAAATATATGTATACTGGTTGGTCAAAATCCCACAAACCCTCCAGTATCCTTGTGAGGGTGAAGAGATGGTCCAGTGTTCCACGACCAGGATTTGTTCCTCCAGGATCTGAGGTTCACCCACCGAATGGACCTTCCTCTCCAGTACTCTGGCAGTACCCAGTACCAGGAAGGCTGAGGAGTGTGATCCCTCTGAAGTACTACTACACATCTTCGTATTCCAGTTCTTAAAGATTGGGATTACCACCCCAGTCTGTCAGTCCAAAGGTCCTACCCCCAGCCTTCATGGAATGCTGAAGAGGCATGTCAGCCAAGACAGCACTGAAGGATTTTACACTACCTTCCTTTCTCACCACATAATTTTACCTTGTACAGATACTACAGATACTACTGATTTCGTAAGGTTTTGTACATGCAGTTGTATTTAGATCTCATTACGGGGGAAGTGTTGCTGGAGAGCTGTGTGATCTACTGTTGTTATTCTGATTATTTCTTCTCTTTCACATGTTACTTGCTTTAGTAATACCAGTGTGATAAAAATTCAAGCAGGACTTCATAGATGTAAAACTCCCTTTTAAATGCCATTAGCGTCTGCAGAACTCGGGCATTTTAGCAGGAGAGGAATTCTCTCACTTATTTTATTTGGATTAGCAAAAATTGCAGTTCTGAGTTGAAAATCGATCTCATCAGTCAAAACTGGGAGGCAGCATGGGCACGTCTTCCAGAAATGAACTACAAATGAAATATACGTATCATCTGTGGTGCTGAATTCAGTGTTTTTCACTTTTCATGGTGTGATGCAGTCCATTTCAAATGGGAGCTATGAATTTATTACACAAGAACCAAAGAAAGACCTTCTGCTATGATAAAAAATCCGTTTGTAGACTCATCAGATGGAGAAATGCTGAAAAGCAATCGTCTACGTGTGGTAGCAGTTAATAAGCAATTACAGTGAAGTAAAATTTGGAATTAATTCAGGCACCAGCATATGATCAATTTTGTTCATTACCCTGGAAAGGATTTTCCCGAATGGTGCATTTTGAGGCCTTTGTGGATCAATCCTATTACATTCCTTATTAAAAGTCACGGTCTTCACCCTCGAGAGACTGTTTCCACCTGAGCTCAGTGAAGTATTGGGGTCTTAGAGTCCTGTGCTAACAGACCATGTCCAGAATGGGCGCCGCTTGTATGTTTATCGACTCCCTTGTAACGAAGGGGCAAATAAACAGTCTAGTGGAAGTGGAACAGATTGAATTCCCGCCAGCGCCGAGCGACAGCAGTCATGCGGCCATGCTAAATGACTTATTAAAACCCCCCCCGTGTCTCTGTTTATTCATCTGTTTCTGTTTGTCTGTGTAGCCGTGGGATGCAGGATTGCCAGACACGCCAAAGCAGAATGGCAGAACCCCTGTATCTTCACCATTCTCCTCCTTACCCACTTTCATGCTGGACTCTGAGGCCTTGCCCTGATATTCCCCCATCTTGGCTGAATCCAACAGCGACGTGAACACAAAACAAACTCTAAACTGTATACTCTTTTAGAAACGACGCTTTTGCCAAACGACTCATACTCCGCCTTAAGAGGAGCCGAGGGCAGGCGATGTAAAAGCATGTGCTCTTTTCTAAATGTCAGCTCTTTCCTAGTTTACAGGAGGTCTATTAACAAATCATGCCCACGGGTCACATTAAGAATCCAAGGTACAACAAGGAACCTGTAATGGATAAACTGCTAGGAAAGATGAATGGATATATTTAAGAGATTTAGCCTTCAGTGTAAAATCATTACCTTAATGCCTGAAACCTAATTGAACATTTTGCATTCTGCATGACTTTTTTGTGACAGCATGGCCCCAGTGAGTAACGGTTGCCTTGCTGTCTGGAGTATCCAGGGGGCGCTCTGAATCTCTTTGCCCTGCTCTGCTGCATATTTATGAATCAAAAGCCAAGGAGTTGTAAATTGATGCATTAAAGCGATCTACCTAGAAAATTCCACGTGCACGTCTTTAGATACCCCCATATCAGAATGGAGTTCTAAAATGTCAAATTAGCACTAAGTGGAAAATGCCTGGTTTTTCTGAAACGAACAGAGCTGTGAAGATTTCCTGTATTCTTGCTTTGTGACTCATCAGAGAGCGACTGAGTGTGGCAGGATGTATCAGGTTTTAACAGGCTATGCAACGCTCTCACATTCATTAGGCAAACAAATCATCTGCACTTAGCATTTATATGCCAGAAAGTACACCTTAAATATATATTTTAAAATAAATGTGTATCCTGGTTACCAGTGTTATTATTTACAAAAGAATAAAGAATTTGAAGGTTTTGTGAAAACTAAAATAATGCCACTGAAATAAAAAACAAAAAAACTGTCAGAGCAGAAGCTGTTTTTTTATAATCGTTTTAGTTGCCCAGGAAACGCCGCTGGCCTCTAGGTGGGGCTAACATTCTGTTTCTATTAGTGGTCGCTATTTTCCTATGTATCTCCAGCACCAACCCACTAACAGGACTTAAAGATGCGTGGAAGATCCGGAGTCAGTCGCAGAGTGGAACCCCAGAGCGCTGAAGCATGGGGCATGGCAGGGGACACATGTAACATACGAGATGCTGGCTTGCCAAATAAATCACGGTAATAGACACAGAATTGATTGGGGAGAAATCAGATAATAGGAACTCGGGATTCACACTGCATACAGTATTGCATAGTGTTAAAAAAATATCCCACTGAGGCCTAATTAGTGCTGGCCCAGGCCTGAAAGGTATCTGGCATGGAGCAGAGGTGAAATGCGCTGCCCCTTGTGGCCTGGAGGAATAGTTCTGATAGTGGGATGGTTTATGGTTAATGGTCTGAATATGTTGCAGAGGCATGTATGATCATCTGTCTTTGTAATCACTTGTCCTGGTCAGGGTCATATTGGGTCTGGTGTCTATCCCCAGAAGTATAAGGCACAAGCCTGGGGTATGCCCTGAATGGGGTGACAGTCCATCCAAGGCAGATACCTGCATGCATGCAATTGGGGCTATTTAGAGATCTCAGTTAGTCTAGCAGCATGACCATGGACTGCGGGAGGAAACCCACATGGCACAATGAAACCCTACAAACTCCACACACACCGTGGGGGCAGGCGCAAACTCCCATTCCAGGACGTACAAGACCACAGTATTACCTCCAGAGCCACTGTCTAGCCCATCCAGTGCATAAGCACTTTGTCAAAAAATATTTATGCAATGAAATGCTTCTCCAGACAAGATGCTAACATGCTGTGTTAAATGGTGCCGGGGAAAACAAGTTATAATAAAGTCATGAGTGGAAAAGGAAAAAAAAAAAAAAATGATTGTATACTTTCAGCAGGGAGTGCGGGTAGCGGAGTGGCACAGAGAAGTTGCTCACACCTGTTAGTTACAAAGAATAACATCCCCAGTGCAGTGCGTCAAGTACCATGGCATTTCCAGAAAATCACACACAAGACTTAAACCAAGAAAAATATAGTAGGAACAGACCTACAATAATGAAGACAAAGTAATTAACTGAGATAAAAAAAAAACTCTCAAAACTAAATTCGAGCAAAACTTAAGCATACAGACGAGAGCACTTTGTTGTTGAACAAACTGCTACGGCGCGTTTAACACCCCCAGCTTGCACGGAGCGCGTCCCCCGACACAGTGGCGGCCAAGCCGCATTTCTGCTGCGCGATTCCACCTCTTTGCTCGTCGCCTTCTCCTGCCGAGACTCCCGTTAGAGAGGAGGTACCCTGCCTCACTGCCCCCCCACTTCAGACACAATGGCAGCCCATGCAGACAGATGCCTAATTAACTGCAAGCTTGGGCTTGCCATCTCCGCAGGTGGATATTGCTCTCCACTGTCCCGGGGGGAATTAGCATTTCGGAGAGGATCACACTGTCCGCTTGTTATTGAGGCACTTTCCTGACGAAGAAAAAGCATTCTGTCACACACAGGGAATATTAAGGGTCCAGGTGGCATGTGCCTTCCTCAAGCCCGTGGTTTATCGCAACTGCACAGGGCGCCGTTGATGGCACCATCGACATTTATGGGGTCCCTCTTTTTAGTTGGTAGGAGTCAATTTATGCAGATCCTTGACGGACCCCTCTGGCAAATAAATAGATTTCTTCTTACAGTGTCTGAAGAAAATCAGATTCCTTGGCTGTTTGACCCAATTTGATGTAGTTGCATGGACCAGGCTGACGGGACACTGTTTGCTTTGTCTCAAATGTCCCGTTAGTCAGGTCATTACAGAGGAATGTCTCCTTAATCTGCCACATTTTGGCTTTTTGTGAAAAACAGAGCCTTACCTAGGAAACACAGAAAGACTCCCCTAACTGTCAAAGCCCACTTGTTAGTGGCAAAAATCCTGTGCTCAACATACTATTTTTGCCCATCCAACCCATGGAGCTGCCTACCCAAGTGAACAGTCACTCCCCTGAGCTCCACATTTTGCACAGGTCTTCCTGGTGATAAAATAAAATCTGAGCCCCTAAAAGTCTTCATATAATACAGAAACAGAGAATGCCAAGATTCATGGTAAAGAATTTTGCTTGGAGTGGGTTTAAGAGGTAATTAGCAGTGTTACAGATCTGCCTGGATAGATCAGTTCCTACAGGAAAGGCTCTCAAAGGAGCCATCGTGTAGTCACAGGGTCACACGCTGGGTCACACCCCATGCCTGTTATTCTGATGAAATAAGCCGCCCTCCCCGGTCTTAGGTCCTCTGTTCCTTGCAGACACAAACTGCTGCTTTTTGTCCTCGTGAATGCACAGTGAGGAGAGAAGTCACTTTAATAATAAAAACAAACACAGGAGCTGCCACACGGAGCCCAGTCGCACTGCCTGGCACCTTAGCAGCTCAATCCGAAGGGGTCAAAACATTGTCAAAAACATTATAGTATTCATTTTATCAAGAAGAATGAAAAAGCTTTTCTTTCTTAGCAAAAGCCGTGTCCAGCCCCCCAAAAAAATCTGCATGGCCCGTGTGAGCATTTACAAATTCGCAGATAAATGCAGACAATACTTAGTTTAGATGCGGCGTTTTCTGTTTCATTCCAAGGCTTCAGATGGGGGTGGCCTCGGAAGCCATGCAGCCGAGCGTGAAATGCTAAGGTTAACACCGCAAAGTGGAAATTAATTCAGTTAAGGATCAAACATTTAATATTTACCTCATTCCGGCCAACTGTTGTAGTGTGTGAAGATGTGGAGGTAATTACTCTTTAATCAGGTGTCGTTTAATTAAGCCCCCTCCCAGGCACCCTCCAAGACGAATCCAATTTTCTAAATGAGAAATTCTGTATAAATTATTTTGTAGTTATCTGTGGGGGGGGGGTGGCTGCAAATTCATGTCTCCATAATGATCACTCATTATTTTTTTTCCTCCACCGTAAACAACGTGTAGATGGCACCCAAATGTTATCCTATTACCTGGCAGAACCAACTCCCTTGGCTAGCCCATGCTAGCACCTGATTCGGACTGGCTGCACCAGGAATGAGCGATCCCACATGGAGGTTCCATTTGGCGAGGGTGGCAGACAGAGTGCCCCCTGGTGGCCACCACATGCACTGTCATGTTACACTAGCTTGCCAGAGGAACACCCACCTGGCACGCCATGGTTGTCTGGGGGCTGAGCTGCAGCTGTTTGGCTGTCACATGACCACCAGCAGATGCGATTTAGAATGTAGTCGTTTACGTATAGGCTCGCTGATGGTGTCTGCACAGGGACCTGCTGATGACGTCAGTCTGCCTGTGTCAGTCAAAAAATATACTCAGGCCATAGCAAAAGCAAAGCAAAGAGTGGCTGTTTATCAGTTGTGTTCATTATTATTGACTTCTCTTTGATGCATGTATGGGGAGGGTATCAGATTCACACAACAGTTCATACAAAAGGAGAGGAATTGTAAATTACATATTTATGTATTACAAAATCCTGTGATTGTCTGGCCCTGCGTCACAAGATGGACAGATGAATATGAGGATTGTGAAAGATTCAGATTCACAGCAAGTGATTATTTAAAGCGATTCGAGTTAAAAACCATGCAAAAAGGGCCCAACAGCAGAGCACTGTCATGTGACTGAACTGTCTGTGTGTCCAGCAACCAGCCGTGCAACCACACCATCTCTGACTTTGGCCCAGAGCTCTTAGTGACGCATCCCCTAACTGGTTTTATACATTACTTTGTCAGTGAATATCCCAGTTCTCGAGGACCCCCAAACAGGCCATATTTTTGCTCCTTCTCAGCTCCCAGCACACCAGTATCAGGTATTTAGTGTTCTGGATTGTCTGATTGTTTCTTAATTGCTTGGCGGTGAGACACTGTGACATATCTCAAGCCAGGGAGGCTTGTGGCCTTCACTCGGGCCCTGACTCTCACAGTGCAAAGGGGACCATGGCAGACATGAGGTCATCATAGTGACTGAGGACTGGTGGCCATCTTTGGTGCGGGCGCGGGCGACCATCAGGCAACTTTAACCCCTATCCCGTGTTTGGGGTCAATCTGACCCCAGAGCATCATTAAACGGTAGGCAAATTTCACATGGGGAAATTATCACGGGAAAAGGGTTAAATATCACGACACTGAAACGGGAATCAATTAGTGATTTCCCATGGAATTTCACCCCACCAACATGCTAATTGGATGACATTTTGCTGAGGTGCCCCTGTTGCTAAGTTTGAAAATCCAATGACAGGCTTGATGCACGCTTGGCCATGAGAAGATAATGCTTTTCGTTTCAGTCCATGACTTTAAACCCCCTGAGCTGAGGTCAATGCAATTTAAAAGATACTGGTTAGAAGCTCATGCAAAACAAACTTCCGGTATCACTGGTGCGCTCAACAGGTAAGTGATTGTGGTTTGCTGACATGTCCTTAGCAGGGGAATCATGTGACCTGGAGTAGTGGGTTGATCAGTCTACCTTCTTGGTACTATAAAAGTTTGTTTTCTGCTTTTTTTATTGTATTCTGTTTTGTTCCCGTTAAAGCTACCCAGATCCAGACGTCATCGTGACTTGGTTTATTTCCCAACGCCCACTCACTAATCCTCAGGAGCAACGAAATATAGAAAACCAAGTATCCTTAAATGAATAAACCTACGCATGAAATATTACCTATCGAGATAACGATACACACAAAAGCTCAATCTCCCCGCACCTGAAAGGCTCCATTCCTTGACCTCTGGCCTGTTGGAGTGTCACCACTTAAAATGTCAAATGGTGTGCAACAGGTTTCTTTAGAGCAGTACTTGCCTATCTGGTTCTCGGGGATCCATAGACAGTACATGTTCTTGCACTTGGTCAGAGGATCAGATTCCAACATTGGCGTACACAATAAGACACTACGAAATCCAGTGTCTAAGATACGTCCTAAATACAACTGTAAATCTGGCATCACATAACTCAATAAACCAATTACTTATAGAAGAAAAAGAATATATATATGTAGGCATCACAGTTCATTAAGCTTGGATTATACCCCTGCTGTTTCCTGGCAAAGAGTGACAGATTTAATTAGACCTGCAAGCATGGATTCTCACAGATTAACGAGAATTTCTGTTATTATGCCGCACGGCTGAGGACTCCAAAGTGGAAATATTATTCTGCAACTGCAACAATAATAATAACAACATATATATATATATATATTGAACAGGGAAACGGGAAATTTTCCATCCCTATGGGAAGACACAGACTTGGCACTTCAGTGCCATTTCAGGGTAGGCAGGTGGTGTGGTGGCTAGGGACACAACCCTGAAATGGATTTCATGGATTAAATGAACAATAGCTGGATTGATTCCCCAACCGTCAAGGTACCGTCCTCAAGCACTGTTCCCCGGGTACTCACGTAGTGTCACAATGTCACATGGGTTAGAAGCAGACGCACGTGCTGTGGTGCGTCAACAAAGATGATTAATCACCTTCTCTTCATTTCCTAACCACCGAGGCCATGTCCACAAGCCGAGTATTTTGACTGCATGTTTATGTTGCAAGCAAGACCCATTTTAAACAAGAAGCCAACAACTGACAGGTACCACCTACGCTATGCCGTTTCGGGGTCTGCTTGCACCATTGACTAGCGACCTAGCATGCTGGAATCTTTCAAAAAGTTGTGAAACGACTACTTACTGCTAGTGCCTATGGATGATAAATGCTTCTACTAGGACATTCTATTCTGGGTTTATAATTGAACCAACAAACACTGTCTTATAGCATCTTGTCAGGCCTAGAAAAAGATCTCAAACAGTACTGATGTGATGATCTCACATTTGCAAACATGGTTCAAGAGAACCCTGTCTGGTAAATGACTTATTATTTCGGCTGCAAAGTAATATCACATATCTTTCCGTTCAAGCAGACTGCCGACGAAACAACAGTTCAGCAGCACAGAATAATTGGGTCCTTGGAGACGGTGTTCCACAAGGACGACACCGGCGACACAGTCGTCTTAATCACCCAGAATCGTGGGGGTGATGAACGTTCGTTCCAGGAACCTCACACGGAAGAAAAAGCAGGTGAGGCAGTTAGCGGTCATGTGAGAGATCAGGCTGCGTGTTTCCTCTCATAGACAGACCGTGTACGCTTTGGGGGGTAAGGCCGGTGTCGAAAGGTGGGGCAGACAGCAAGACTACTCGCTTTAGTCCGAGAGCAATGACTGGCAGCATTCAGCAGAAACATTAATGGTTAAAGATAAAATAAAAGGGTGTTTTATTCCCCAGTCAGTTTACTTGAATCCAATAGATTTCTTAGTGCGTCCAAATCATTTAGGAAAGCGGGATAATCATGTCGACTATTTCAAGGGTGTATTTATAGTACTTGTCTATAATAATACTCTTGCGAGAAAATGGATTTTTTTTTTTGTTTACTGCCATGAGCCTGAATGTTCATTTTAGGCGGTATATTAAATTCTTGAATGTAAAATTACTGCATATTTACTGAATAAGATTAGCTATATTGTTATTATTATTATTATTATTAATAATAATGAGTTTTTATTATTAATAATGACATATTGCCAAGGGTTCCATGGTGGTGCAGTGGTTACCACTGTTGCTCCCCACCTCTGGGACCAGGGTTTGAGTCCCTACCTTGGCTCCATGTGTGTGGAGTTTGCATGTTCCCGCCATGTCATTGTGGGGTTTCCTCAGGGTACTCTGGTTTCCCCTCATAATTCAAAAACACGCTGAGGTTAATTGGAGGTTTGTATGTATGGGTTGTTCCCCGCCTTGCGCCCATAGCCTTCGGGACAGGCTCTGGGCCTTCTGTGACCGATATTTTCAAAGGCTTTAAGTTGTGAAAAATTTGAGAAAATGGTGCAAAGATCTGAGGAATTTTGGGGCAGAGTGGGATATTTCTCCTGTATCCTCCTAAGCAGGCAGGCCGTCTGCTCTACCTCAGCACATGAATGTCACCTCCTTTCATTTCCTTTCAACAGAAGCCAAATTCATACTTCATACTAATAATAATAATAATAATAATAACAATAATAACCAATAAACAGGATTCCCTCAAAATCTACAAAGTGAATAATGGTTTTACTTATTTTATTGGGATATGTGTAAACAGTTTGGCTAAAATAATTTTTCTCTGGTATTAATACTCAATTAGAATGTTTCACTGGCTTTTGTAATTCAAGTAGGTACCTTGCCAAATTCACCTAAAATATTATACAACATGATTTACATCACAGTCCCTCTGAATTGTACAAATCTAAGTACAAGCATTTGAGAGCTGAAATGATGTGTCAAATCCAGCAGAGCCCTTACTGTCTGAAACCATTTGCTACAGTGACCTGCCATTAAATTATTATGGATGTTTGTTTTTCCCTTTCAGTGGCATGGCTAATAATCCTGCTTTGACAGGCCACATTGACGCTTTCATTGTTTGGTAAAGCAGTTAAGCGTCCTCTCCCTGAAATTGGAGACACCATCAGAGAAGAAAAGAGCTTTAGTGTAATAAGTTATAAGAACATCTGAACGGCAATCAGCTAAATTCTGGCCAATGGATTTCATTTAATCTTTCACAGAGAATTAGATGTGCACTGAGGAATGAAAAGGGTGTATACACATGGGTATGGCTTGAGGCAATTATGCGTTTGAGGAATATTCTCATACAAGCAAGAATGTCGCATTTATGCACTAATGGTTCACCAGAAACATGTACTTTATAACCACTCTGAAAATTACAGATGTACACTTAAAAATGCTCTTAGCGTCAGTAAATATATCAGCAATTGACCCCTTTTTGTGCAAATAAATTGATGAGTAAATACTTACACCTCTTTTATGGACCTGATGGATATATCCCAGAAAAAAACGCCTACTGATATCTGGCAAGGGAAAATAATGAGCTTCCATGAAAGCTGTGACCATTTCAGCTTCTGGGTCTCAGCTAAGACATGTTGTGAAATCACAACCCTAGTTTCCCCATAATAATGTCACCAGCTCAAAGGTGTAAGCTGTTTAAAGGTCACTATATACAGTGAGAGGCAGATCTGACACTCAGAGATGAATTTAAGCATTTTTACATGGGTGTGCTAATGCTGTATTTGCAAGGGTCCCTGACTGTTTCCCTCAGCACCCGGGCTGGGTGTCCTCTACAACTGTGGGGGTACCCCAGCAATAAAAAAAAAAGTTTCTGAATGAGCAATTGTCTTCTAGTTTGTGATCACTGCTCTGCTGGCTTCCACAAACAGAGAATGTGAAGCATACAAGAAATACTCACACAAACATTCACACACTTTCAAGCCCTTAAATTTGGATAATCTGACCTGCTACAGTCTTTGTGAGCCCACACTAGATAAATCACACTACATAAGAAATGCTATCATGGTTCTCTGGACATTAAAATGTTTTCTCCACTGAATTTAACAATAGAACATAAGCTATTTATTTTACCATACTGTTCTTATAGCCCAATCCATAGTTTCTGCCACACCCCTGGTATTATTTGTACGGTACAATTGTAATGTTGCAAGATGACATTAATTAAGGTGGTGCTGTAAAAACCATTTGTAACTCCAGCACTTTAGGCAGCAAATTTTGCACGAACGGTGGACAGCGTGTTTTTTTCCCAGTAATATGATTATGCAAACCGTGTGGATCACAGACATATGGCAAATGCAGAAAAGAGGACATTCACCCAGTAGTATGAGTTATCACATGCACTAGTTTATAAATATTTGTTTTAAAAACCACCGTTTTGGAAAGAGAATGTTGTGTGTGTTTAGCTTCACAAGCTGTTCCTGTTTTTTTGTGTAGGAAGCCTCTCTGTCAGTAGTGGTCATTCTCCTGGTGCGCTCTGGGCGCCTGGTCTCCCAGCACACACACTGAGGGGAGGCCCGGGGGGGGAGCCCAGCTCCGCACTACCACCAGCAACAGAAGGGCATCTGTCCTAAGGGCTGGAGTGCTGGAGCCCAAAGCAGAGGTGGGATTAAGCAAACTGTGAGAATGTTACAGAATGTCCGTGCTGCTGTGTGTATGATAGCTATAGTACCAGAAGGACAAGCAGGAATTTTGGTCAAATGCCATCACAAGTAGCTCAGTCCACTAAGTATTTGAGGCAAGACAGGAGACAGGGCATATTTCTGAATTCCAAAGCCATTTGAAAAAGTAGCTGCTGCCTTCTAGTGGACAGGTGGACTCATAACATTGTATCAGCCAGATGTTTGAGGTGTCAGAAGATTTGAAATTGTATGTTTATAGATTTGTTTCATATATGCCATGGATTTTTCTGTTTCATATCACAGCTTGTCATCCGAAAGGTTCAGTAGAAAAAGGGTATTCATCTTGGGTTCCTTTAGATGCTTTTGATACACACTGTAGGCTGAAGAAGCAGAGGGCCAGGAAGATGATGTGTATGGTGTGCACTTTGGAAGAACTATGCTACTGCTGTGCCAAGAAAAGAAAACACTTCCCTGAAACCAAAGTCTACTGCTACCATTTCTCCACATCTGCCTTAGAGACACCCAAGCCATGCTTCTGAATCGTGCAATTAAAAATCCATTTTTCAGTAAAAGAACACCTGCTTACATGGTACACTGTGGCGCAGAAGATCTCCACAGCAGTTTATCACTCTAAATAATGGATCTTTTATCCAAAGAAGAACTTCCTGAATGATATGGATATGGTGTCCGTAGCCCATATTTGAATAGTTGTCTTGAAATATGGGAGAAAATGCAGCATCAATATTTTCCTACATTTTCGGCATTGTCCTGACAAGGGGTGCTTCATTTAATGTTTTTATTTAATCGGTTTTGCGGGTAAAATTAGTGCCTATAATTTTTTCCCCTTAAAGGTTTTTTTTGAGATTGAGAGTATGATGAGGCTCTCAAAGCTTTTTAATGAAAAATTTGAGACGAGTTATTTTCTGATAAGTAGTGCAGTTTTGAGAGTCCAGATGCTATTAAGGTACAACTCAGGGATCTTTCTATACTTTGATTTAAGTTATTCATTTTATTTTAGAATGCAATTACACCAAAGATAAGGTCGCTAGATTTTGGAACGCCGAGAAAATAAATAAGGTTCATTCAACTAATTAAGTCAGACTGTGTAACTAAATGTTACATGTTTAACCTAATTAAACTTCACAATTGCTGTTCACATGGCATGCCCCTGTCCCATTTCCCATGGCAACAAGGACACGGTGTCGCTTCATTATTAATGAGCTGCAAATTATGAATTTCATGCCAAACAATGCACCCTTTTTTTTGTAATGGTCTATTTAAGGTCATCCAATCTGAGCTCTGAAATACTAAAATTAAGGGCCCAGTAACAATAAAAAATAACCCATGCCAAACCCTTTTAATATGGTACATTTGTTTGAAAGACGTCCTGTAAGTATTCCTAGATGTATTATTCATTTATATGTCATAGATTTCCTTCAGTTCATATGCGTAATGTTTGTGGAACGTTTCATTAAAGTGAGTCAGTAGCATCACGTTGAAACACCCTGAACACAAAGGAGAGAAACGGTAATGATGTGAGAAGAGCTTATTAACACAATATGAACACAAACCACTCATTGGCAGGTTTAGTAGATTTCATTACATTAGCTGGTAGTTTGCGCTGTCTATTTAGAGTAAATTTCTTGGGCCGTAGGGAGTCTTTGAGTCAAGCATCAAACACCTTGAACAATTTCCAGTCTCAGATACTGTTTTTTAACCACAGCGATATACGATTGAAAGTAGGGTCTGACAGTCCCAGCAGCAAATGGGGTTTATGGCTTTGCTCAGGGGCCCGATGGCGACATCACATCTGATGCTGACTCTGGGATGGGAACCAGCAGCCCTCTGCCCCTCTCCAGGATCGGCGAGGACCGCGTCACCTGCTGTCTCCTGATAACGCCCCTGCGTGTGCGCGTGTGGAGGGATCGCAATTAATATGCAGCGTAATTACACCATTCAAACATACCAGTGCCACATATCAGAGAGGCAGGTGAATGTGAATCATGGATGGCAGGCACGGATTAAATGACAGGCGGCTTTAATGAAGCCCCCCCATTTGTCTGCTGGATAAATCGCTCAGCCCAGGGCCACCCAAGCGCCTGCTAGGCTAGATAAGCCACAGAAATGAACATGCCCGACTTTCCCCACGTCTCCTGCCATATGGCCGGTCCTTGATGTAGGTGGCCTGGAGAGAAAAGCCCGTTGTGGCCACAGGGGAATTATGGGACACCCATGGGCCCATGCCTGTAGTGGGGAAAGAGCAGGAAAGCTAGGCACAAGAGACCTTATAAGGCTGCGTGTGACATCCCCGTGGTGGGGAAATAGCCAATACTGATCCATCTGTCCTCACAGCCTTTACCAAAGTAATGCCAATGTGTAGACGGTGAGTTAACATCAAGCTACATTAATGGATTCTACTCCAGGCCCAGTGATACATTCTCCACTCCGTTGTGTAAAAATGATTCCGTAATCCCGCTACTGGGGGAACTCTGTAAAGCGGCCTGCTATCCTAGATTCGTCACACCAGTCCTCAAGCTGGAACCTCTTAAATACTGCACCTCCAGAACCCAGCCGGTGGCGGCCGAGTGGAACCACTCACTGACCTGAAAGGAGGGGAGAACCTATTGACAACATTCTGCCAGTTTTTCTGTCTCGACTTGAAGGGAAAAAATAATAATCTGCTAAATAAATAAATGCAAATCTGCATCCATCTGCTTGACGTGACGTGGAAGCCAGGGCCGCATCAACGCCGGTGATCAAAAGCTGTCACCGTGGCGTCTGAGTTCCTGGCATCAGCGCTGATCTTCACTGCGTACCACCACTCCCATCACCTGGCTTGTTCTTCTTAATTAGAAGTCAATCGCATCACCCCTAGATAAAGGAAGAGCCACCCACCTGCCCCTGCTATGAGGTCATTAGCATACCCTTTTCAAAAGACCTGTGCAAATGACATTTTGGAAGTGAATGAAGGTGTCAGACTCGTCACCTGAGCTGGCTTCTCCCACATATCTGAATCCGGGACTGCATGCCGCTTTAAAATTCATGATAGCAGAGAGCACCTGCCAGGCCAGATTGCTTTTAGAATAAATCTTACTTCTGCTACTCTGTACTTCCATCTAGATATGTTTGGCTTATTGGCCAAATGAGAGGCACGCAGACTCGTAATGTACGTGATGCAGAGGCCATTGACTAGAGGAGAATGTACATACTGGCATGTTGTGCAATGGAGATAAGAGGTGGTAGAATTTATGAAAAACAAACCCTTTCATTTCAAAGACACATGACAAAAACCCTCAAAATGGATGCAAAAACAACTGAAAACTTCAAAAACTTCCCTAAATTGTAGAACTTAAAAACTTACCAAGACCAGGCAATGGAAGCAGAAGACAATCAATCACAATGGAAATGCTAGAGCTCACCCAAACACAACTTTACTGGTTGCTATTGTGCTGGCTCACAAAAAATGTGTGCACATGATAACAGGAAATATAGAAAATCTGTGTGGTTTTCTGTCACTCGTTGTGAAATGTGAATTTTATTATATAACAAAGATGGAATTTCAGTATGTGCATGTACTTCTAAACAATAAAAGCACACATTAACTCCACAACCCGAAAATACAATGTTTTCAAGGTAGCCAGGAAGCCGAAATGTATACTTCAGCAAGACAATCCGGACAGCATGTGTGTGTGGGTCATGTATATATTACATTGTAATAAAAACCTGTTATTTTAACATTGTGGGGACTACTCTTTTCAGTCCCCACAAGGGGAAACTATATTTTATAAAAGATTGTGACTGCAATTTATAGTATTTTGTTTGGTTAATTATAGCTTAGGTTAGTCTTGGCTAGGGGGTATGGCTGTCATAGTTGGGATTAGAGGTTTTTCCCAGAGAAGTGAATGGACAGTCCCTAAAAAAAAATATGAGTACAAACGTGTCTGTGTAATTTGTGTACTCTGCTTTTCTGTGGATTCCCACCTACAAACCAGCTCCATATCACCCATGCTCTGTGTCTGGTAATCAGCTGACATGCCATCCAGGGTGTCCCCTGTCTTATACCCTTCCTGGGGTAGGTCCATGAAGCCTAACCCTAGGCTCCTAAGACAGCACTGCTGATAATGGGTGCACCCCAGAGTGATATCGGTGTGCTCTGTGTTGCCTGAAACAGCATGGCACTCTGTTCTCAAGCTTCTCATAGTCACGGTGTGAAGACACGTTTCACTGCCTGTGAAAATAAATAAGGCCAGGCAATAGTCAGCAGTTAAAGCACAGATAAAAATCAATCCAAATGAAACAGGAAGGCACAGGAGACTGAATAAGCAGCCTGTGGAGATGGAGGGAGGAGCAGATAGATGGGCTCACCAGTCACCATGAGCTCCGCATTCAGCATAACAAGTATTCACTGAGGTCATTTTGGGCAGTTCAAAAATAGCCCTAAAAAACGATCCTTTTCTTTTTGCTTATAATAGCAGCGCTTGAAACCCTGTACATGAGCAGGAGATAAGAGCGACAGAATTGACTAAGGTGGCTTAAATGACTATGGTGAAGCCATTGTTGTTAGCCTTTCCTCTGGAGAGGAGGGTGTCCGGTTTTCACAAAGTGAAAGGTTTTATATTTAGCTTTAGGAGGATGGCCAACCACTTATCAGTCCTTAATTAATCTTCTTTAACAAAGTTCCGGAGGAAAGTAAAGTTCCCCTCATTCACATACTGGCCCTGGTCCTAATTCCACCTTAGCTAAATCCAGATATCGAATATGTATCCCATCAATAAAAGGACACCAGCATGATCTTGGCTGCTTATTGCTGTTTACCCATCACCCATCTAACGTTATCAACGCTACTAATATTGTCCAAGTAAAATAATAACGCCCTGTTATCCCTGAATGGATTTTTTCCACACTGCCTCACATCCTCAATGTACTCGCTCTGGACACGCCCCCTTTCCTACAGGCCACCGCGACCTGCTCGTCATTTCAGATGTACTGAACACGCCTCTGGAGGCCAGCTTTCTTGAGCTGATATATTACCATTAATCATTGCTCTCTCTCTGCACCCTGAGGATAGCATCTCCAAGAAAATGGCAAATATTTATCTTTGCTGTGCCATTGCTGTTGTTGTATTTATCTAAGTCTAGTCTCGCAAACTGAGGACATTTGTCATCTACACTGTTTCCATCTGTCTGTTTCCTCTGCTGCTGATTTAAATCCGAACTGCTTGCCTTCCCATATCACATTCTATATTCACCTTCCATACCTTCAACGGGGCAATGTGCAGTATACATTTTATCCAATCAAACTGAGGGACACCTGATCACATGTTGTTTTATGAACCAATTACATAGTGACTCATTTTTAAAAAGGAGTAATCATTTAAATCCAAAAGTCTTCATTATAGCACAAAGCTATTTAAAAGTTAAAAACTGATCTGACAACTTATAGCAATATATATTTTATTATAAGATGAATAAACAGCTTCCAGAGAAATATGAGGAACTATATACACAACTTACAATTGAATCATGTCATCTAAATGTACAGCT
Source organism: Petrocephalus schoutedeni (assembly GCA_026780765.1). Taxonomy (NCBI): domain Eukaryota; kingdom Metazoa; phylum Chordata; class Actinopteri; order Osteoglossiformes; family Mormyridae; genus Petrocephalus; species Petrocephalus schoutedeni. Next base: position 4,326,306 of record JAODKL010000001.1, read on the forward strand.
TATTGCATGAATATGTTTACAGTTATAATAAAAATCACTAGCATGCTTTTAAACTTCCAATTAAGATATATTACTCAAAACACGTCGATTAACAGAGTCCGTAACTTAGCGAGCAAAAATAAATGGCATTCTTGTTGCAATGGGATGGATTGTGGAATCAGGGGCACTGCCTGTTTAAATGGTAGGATTATAAGATACGATACATAAGGCTGTTCAGCAGCATTACAAATACATAATACTGCCAGCACAAGAGCCCCCAAAGACAGCATTACATTAACATTAGTCTGGATGGACGGATGGATGTTCACCTTACTGTCTTAGAGAAGCTTGAATTTAGCCAGGTTATTTTTATTCTTGGACTGACTCATAGCTAAATTACACTACAGTCAAACAGAATCACCCTGTGTGTCGTTTGTAATGAACAATGTATGTGACAGTGTTACAACGTACTGCAATGTGGTTCTCCTAAAATAAGTGTACTTATTAATAACAGTAGTGCTAATTAACATGCCTTTGCCGAACTGCAGTGAAATTACACAGATACATCTCTGTACTTTCACAGATTTTCACAGTTGTACTATATATTCTGATGACTAAACACTGGATTTGTATTTCAGACCACTGGATTCTCACTAACTACATGCAGAGCATGTGTTACTGCACAATGGATTTTCATTAGCGCTCACTGCATTGCCATTAGTGTATGCCAAGATTGTGTCACTGCACAACAGATTCTCATTAGTACACACTGGATTGTCATCACTGGATTATCATTATTGCATGCTGGGCTTGTGGTACTGCACAAAGGGCTCTCATTAGTGCCCTCCGGATTCTGATTACTGCACACTGGATTTGAATTCCCATTCAAAGGGCTCTCATTAGTGCACACCAGATTCTCATTAAATTGCAGATTCCATGATATCACCTTTCTCACATGTGGGAATTATTCCTGGTAATATAGATGACAAAAAAGATACTAATCACTGAAAGCTAATTAAAAATATTATAATCACATTATCATTCCCCTTTCTGCATCTGAAATGGCTCTTATGTGCATCCAATTGAAGATTTTACCATTCTAAACAAAGTTTGTTTCTTTTTAAGACTGACAATGTTTTTGTGGATGACACTTCTGGAATGTTTATTACATTTACTGATTTACTTTATTGCAGATCCATGTTTACAATACAGCCTCGTTACTTGAGTGCTTCCATTTCCCCTGTTCTCGTTTCTCTTAATTAAAGTTTAGTTACTACTTTTATTCCGTAGGTGCATTTTTCTCTACCTCTCTTTCTAAAATTGTTCAGCACAATAAATAACTGCAATTCAAAGGATGCCCAGCCATGCATTACACACACATTACACACACATTACACATATTACACACACATTACACACACTACAAGAGAAACCCGATCCTCTTCCCCAACTCCTCATATTTCCTCTGAGGGTGAGGGAGACTGTAGCGATTCATGAAACATTTTGGAGAGCATAGATTGATATTAATTAAAAAATAGCTTCTTGTGGAATTAAGAACTACAGCTGTAGCTTGCCATTACATCTGCTGTTTATCTGATTCTTGCCTCAGTGTTTGGTTGTGTAACTGGAAGACTTCAAAACACATTTGCTTTACAATAAATGACATTTCTCTCTGTTCCATATATAAGCAATGATCTACAAAAAAGGTTTAAAGTGTCACAGGTGGTAGGAGGTGAGACCAAGTGGCTCGTCCTATAGTCATTATTTTCATTTCTTCATGGTTTGAAAATTGTCTGTGTCATAGTTCTAAAGTTTCCATTCATTGATCCAGCGCAATCCATCCAGATATTTTTGTTTAATGATAAAATATTCTATTAAGGTTGCACGTTTGCCTTTTATTGGGATCATTTCTTGCCTATTGTTACAAATAAACATTACAGGGTCTAATAACAGAATGGTAAATAGAAGAGACTAGGGGGATGTCAGTTGCTCGTTCATACACTACTCAGCATTAGACGGTGGCACTCTGAAAGTCAGCTTCAGACTAAATTTACTGAAGAACTTTTCAAAAACATCACGATGAGAACGGTCATCGTTTGAAGCGGTGAGCGATGATGATTCTGCCACATGAAAACACAAAAAGCAGGCAGGGAATCACGCTTTAAAGTCGAAAATGGTCAGCCTGGGGAAATCTTCAAAGAATATAGAGGGGAAACTGAGTTGCCATAGTGATTGTCTACTGTCACATGGTTACTAAGGAGCAAAGCATGCTCTAACTAATGGCGATAATCTTTTAATTTAGATGCAGGGGAATATTAAGATTTCATTTCCATCATCTGCATAGGTTGATCATTAAAACAACAAATTATGGAATATATATATATATATATATATAGCAATATTATCTTTGCATGACTCAAAGTGTCTGGAAAAACATTTGTTCTGCAAAATATTTGTTCTGTCTAATATAGCATTTCAAGGTAATTGATTTAAACTGATCAAATTCATAGCTAACCTGTTACTGTAAAATGATCCCAAGTAATCTATTCTTCCAGTTGCAGAGATTTAATGATTGGGTTTAACAATATGTCTGTGTGTCATTCATCCCCTATGACTAAGCAGATTAACAACATGAAGACCAATAAAGCATTTTGCACACACACACACGCACACACAGATTTTGCAAATCAAGTGTAATATTGTATCGTGTTTTTCATTTGGATCAAACTTAAACAGTCAGTGTCTTTGTTGTTCCAATGACTGAGCATGTACAATAGTGTTTAGTATGCATGCAGTGTGCATTCCGGAATGAAGATTTACAAATATAATGTAATCTTTTTTTTGAGCTGGTATCGGGATCTGAATTAGGAAGTGACAGCATCACGAATGCAGCACACCTGCCCTGACACACACACTGGAATGACTTGTTGGGGGAGCTGATTGGATCCCAAAGAGTCACAAACAGCTTCAATCAGGACACTTTCAGCTCCCCTGCTGATTAGAGTGCTATCTGATGTCAACACAGCTCAGCTGCTTCTGCATGATGTGTCGAGATTTCGGTTTGGGCACATTAACCCACCGACACACGCATGCCATTTTCACCTTTGTGTGACAGGTGAAGTAAGCCACTAATCAGGTGAGGCTCCTTGTCACAAAGCAATATGCAGCTGCCCAGCGGATACCCATGGCGACGAGCATCAAGCTGAACACAGGGAGTCCTGGGGTCTAAGCTCACGCTGGGGCTAAGCAGCTAACTGCAGGTGGGAGTGCTGCTGGCGCCAGGCACACACTGAGAGCGCTTCATCACCACGCGCTCACTCACAGCCAAGCACTCACTGTAAATTCCAGGTTGAATCACCGAGTAGCACATTTGCAACAATACTGTTACCTTTTAATTAACCTCCTGGGTCCACATTGCTTTTAGAATTGTGTTTAGGCATCCCTAAAAACAAACAATATAATAGCTCAAACCTCCAACAAAAGTTTCTTCCTGATAATTGTTGTTAATATATAATCAATTTAAATCACAGCCATACTGTACTACTTCTGAGATCACAAAACCTGGCCTCTTAGTTACAATATAACCATTACTATTCTGACAGTGAAGAAATTCCAGTTGGATGTTATGTCATAATATCGAGCTTATTTTTTACGTTCAAAGTAATTATGCGGGTATGAAATTATACGTGTTTTGGCCAGTTGTCATTTTTTGTGTTTCTGTGAACAAGGGATGACAACAACACAATGCTCATAACATGATACTAGCAAAATGATATGTCAAAGAATCGCGATGCAAAGTTCTATGATACCATGCAGCCAGTCAGAAAGATACGCAGAAAATGCAGCTTATAAGGAGTAGTTTCAGCCACTGTTCTGCCTAATGGGTAAACAGCTGCCTAAACCTTTGGGCATATGGCGACAATATGAAAAATGACATTGCCCCCTATCGGCCACTACAGTAAATTCTGAATGTAGGTGGACAGCGACCTCTTTTGGTAGCAAGTATTGGTGCAACTAAACTAAACTGAAATGTGGGAGATGATGCACAAGAAAATACATTTAAACCTTTAACAAATAGCTTTCAGTCGACCAAACATAGTGATATTTCGTCGAATTCAAATTAAAATTCAACTTCACTGTTGCTTTTCCGTATTTATGGGATTTGTATATAGAAATGTAAAACTTCAGGTGTAATGTCCAAGCAAGCATGTCTGTCTTGAGGCCCGCGCGCAGCCCCGCACACGACGACACACGGCTGTCTACAGCAAAGATGCTACGGCGACCTGCGCCGTGCTCAGACAGAAATTCACACTCGTAAATTCTACGGCGTGTTAACAATCAGAATGTTTCACCAGTCCTGAAAGGTAACATTTATACGAAAGGGACGGAAGTATACAGCAAAACCGCCTTCGCCGAGAAATTCCCAATACGCCGCGTATAGATGGCGGAGCATTTATAATTAACACATGTTCCCGTATGCAGAGAAAGCATTAATATCAGCAGGCTTGTAATTTAACAATAAATATATACATCACAACGACCCACAAAAACAAAATTCAAAGCACAGAAAATAACACTATATAATATAAATACAAACTACTATTGCACCAATAATTAAGTCTCCGCAGAGACTTGCAAAAATTGCCATTGCCGACTATATTTCAAGTCGTCACGGCGGGGTATTGGGTAAAGTTTTCAACTAGCAATAATCGCGCCTCGGATAAACCTCATAGGCTACGATACTGCCACTGCGCAAAGCTACCGATAGGCCGGCCGGCCGGGGACGTCAGGCTGCGCCCTGACTGTCCCAGTGACGGGTGACAGAAACTCGTAACTGCCCCGGTGCCGCTCATTTATGTTTCGTGTCATTTTTAAATTGTACGAGGGGGACGCGGAGTCCGATTCGTCATCGGTGTTATAAGAACGTCGCGTTTTACTTTAAAATGTTCGCGTTGGCCGGACACCGGTGCATCATGGGAGTCCCGTGCGCACCGCGGGGCTGGGGCGTGCTACTCGGTGGGAAAGCCCGCTGCGAGCGAGACGAGACGCGCCGGGTTCGGTTCCCCGTGGGTTTCATTGGGACACTGCGCTGAACATGATTCCTAGACTGGTTAAAGTAGATACAGCGACAACGCGAACCATAAATCTTAGTAGTTACCGTGTTAAAATAATAAATGCAATAATATATTTGTGACTTTGCTCGCATTACCATCGGCAGCAAGTGCATAATTCCGCGTGGTCCTAAAACGAGTCTTATTAAATCGCAACTGAAACACCGCTGACGTTCCGCTGGGAGTGTTTAAATGTCGTCTTTCGCCTTATAAATACAGACGTCTCCCTTCTGCACAGCGTCGTGTAGCGTTACTGGCGTGTCTTGTGGTGCAGTTTGTACCTGCCAGTCTAAATATGCCTTAAAGTAGGCTACAGCTTTTTGGCAGAGGTCATTCGATCTTTTTTCCACGAATTCCTTTTTGGAAGGAATGTGCATTCTATTCATTAACATAATTTAATTCGGTTCCAAATTACAACCGGTGAGGAGTGGATGCGTTTCTAAAAAATATATCCCAAGGATCCCATTGAATCGACAAATGAGACTCATTCTGTTATACTACTTGAAGCCTTTTCATTACGCCTGCTAAAGAGCGTTTGTCACACTTTATGGGTGCATTCATTAATCGTTTTCTAGCCGGCCTAAGCTTATTTGCAAATATTTGTCTGAAGTCAGCGCAAATTCAGTTACAGTTGCCCCGACAGCAGAAAATGATTAGGCCCATTATAACATTGCTTTCACAGTACCACCCAGTCGTGCAAAGCGAAAAGTAGAGAACATTCGTGTATTTTGCCAAATAATCATTGGTTTAAGCGAACGCCGTGGAAGCTGTTGTCTATTCTGATCCGTCTATAAACAATTTTCACTTTGTGCCGCTCTTGGGTTCTTTTTTCCCTACGAGATACAGCTGTTTCAGTGCAGCGGTTCATTCGCGGGTCGTGGGAAAAGGGCATCCAGATGAATCTGTAATGTACTAAACGGAGCGCAAAACTACTGGGATGTTTCAGATCCTATTTCAATGACATTTACCCTGTCCCTGCTCTCCCGCTCAATTTAAAGACCATTTTCTGAAGATCAATTGCAGCGTAAAAGAATTAAAAAAAAAAAACTAATGTTTTTATTATAAAACCTGTTAAAATTTTATTATTAAAACCTGTCTTATGACAATTACTTACAACATACGTGCATTTAAAAAGAAGTCTTTTAGTATAACCTTTTGCAGAGTTTTTAATAAAAAATGTTTTTAGTTACACAAAAAGTAAGGGTAAAGCAATGTGAAAAGGCAGTCACAGCTTAAAAAGGTGTTCGATGTTTTGCAACCTCATTTACGATGGGAAAAAATGCGGTTACCTTTTTGTATTGTCGAAGCAATACAAATGCACATACAGATAGCATTCTAACTGCGAAAAGCCAACGTGAAAAAACATAAACTCCGTGCCAGTTTAGTCGGAACAAACCCGGAAATAAGCGGACGTACAATCCGCGCTTTGTATGCTTTAAACTCGCGGCACCATGGTTTCTCACTGCACACGTGTGCTAAGCTTGTCCTCCTTACTCATTGTTTGCGTCATGCGTCATGTTTGTGTTCTGTATGTAGTAAGTGACCCCTACATAAGTATTCTTAGATACCTATAGTCGTATAACAATACCAGCGTTTACTGTAGTGTCTTATAGAAAATTTACATATCTCCCAGAATGCAATTTAACCCCTAATTATTTGGTATTGCAAGATGCAACAAACTAAACTACGCGGTTACTAAATTGCGTTAGACCAACAGGTTGTATTTAATGGCATTTTGTTTCTACGAGATATGCATAAGGCCACTGTTAGAGTTGCGTGGATCTGTATTTAAATATGCAGTATTTCTTTAGCTTATAACATGAAAAGATTTTGCACGTCCTATAGTGCAAAACCTAAATTAAACCTAAAAACCTAAATTGAAGTTAGTGCAAAATCTGTATGCATGCGTTTTGTCCAGACTAGTGAATCTCCAAAAGAAAATTCTAGAAAGAAAAATTAAGGCATGCTGGGAAATATGCAAATATATAAAAAACGACCAGTCAGCTATCATACATTGGCCTAATAGTTTTACAAAGGATTAAAGGATTTCAGTATCTAAGCAGTGCATTAAGGACAGCTTTTTAAAATATGTTTATAGTTTTTTGGAATGTTAGCAGCTCAGTTACTTTGACTCGGCATTTTTGATCCAAATGAAAACGTAAAATGTTCGAAAACTAATGCCTTAAATTACTTCACAGAGATAAAAGTAATTCCTTAATTACCATTTAACGTTTAACTGAAATGAATTAATTGTTTAGTGAATACACTAAATACTATGCAGTTGTCAGTACAGAAAATTACCGATTACAGAGTTTTGTATGGTGCGCTGTGTTGCTTGGTAGAGAACAGTATTCCTGTCATTAAATAACACCGGCATGATTTTATACAGGGGAAAAAAATCAATCAATCCTTGTCTCTGAAAAGCCAAATATTAAGACAGTGAGACTTTTACAGTGCAATGTTCATGAAGCTTAAGCCAAAACATATCATAGATCAGTAGCTAAAATTATTCCTCAGAAGGTGTGATAAGACAGGCCAGAGCAGCAAAGTAACATCTAGCAGAAGAAAAGGCAGATGAGGATTCCCAAAGGTCCCAAGACAGAGGAGGATGGCCAGGAGGGCTGAGGCCTCCAGTCATGTGACAGCTATGTTCTGGTTGCACTCTGGGGTCAGGAATTGCACTTTGGGCATCATGAGGGCAGAGTTGTTGCGGCGCATGGAGTTGTTCTTGCGCATGGAGTTCCGTTTGCGCAGCGAGTTCTGGTGCGAGAGCTCACTCTTCTGCATGGTCTGGATGAGGATGAAGGGCTTCTCGTCCAGCTCGCGGGCACTGCACTTTGGGGTGGGCACCTTTACCGTGTTGCCGAATTTGGAGTAGTCTACGGAGTACACGCCCTCCTCTTCTGTGACGATGGGCACGAAGCGGTGCCCCCACTGGATCTCCTCTGCCACATAGGAGGTGCGCGCCTGTGTGGTGATGCCCGTGGTCTCCACCACCCCCTCCAGGATGACGATGACCTCCAGGTCGCTGCACTGCAGCTCCATGGCCGAGAGGTCGTACAGAGGACTGTCCTTGTCAATCACGTGGGAAATGATGAGGGGTGCCAGCAGAAACATGTTGTTGCTGGAGGTGGCACTCTCGGTCTGGATGTCGATCTGGTGGATGGGGATGACCTCGCCTTCCGGGGTGGTGGTCTTGCGGACTACCTGAAGGCGCACGGTGGCCCCGATGATCATGCTCTTGCGCAGGTCGCCCACGCGGATCATGAAGCAGAGGCGGTGGTTGCGCACGGCGATGACGCCGTTGCGGCTGAAGATGAGTGTCTCGGCGCGCCGGTGCGACTGCGCCGTCTTCATGAAGATGCAGCCCAGCATGATGGCGTTGATGATGAGCCCGACTATGTTCTGCAGGATCAGCACCAGGATGGCTGTTGGGCACTGCTCTGTGATCATGCGGCCACCAAACCCAATGGTCACTTGGACCTCAATAGAGAACAGGAAGGCCGAGGTGAAGGACCTGTCGGGTAACGTGGAGACAGAGGTCAGAGGTCACCAAAAACATGTCAAACTGGAGAAATGGGGCTGAGCTTTACAAACAAGAAGACAGGGGTCAGAGGTCACCCAAAATAGGTCAAGCTGGGGAAATGGAGCTGAACAACTGTACAAACAAGTCAAATATCAAGGTACAGGTTATAACATCAAATTATATATTTTAATATAACAGTATGCAATGTATGGTGAAAACAGTGTTCTTGTATCTATGAGAAACTGCATCTCATAGTGGGCCAGTAGCTCTCTTTTCCTTCACTGGAAGGGCACCCATCAGAGATATTTTTCTCTGGGCACTTCATCATGTTGGCTCGCTTGGAAGGGCACTCCAGAGGGATCATCATACCATCTCACATAAAGAGGGCACCCTAGGTGTCACTCCCTCTTTCCTTCTCCATGTGAAGGGCAGTCAATAGCAGCTTTTTTTCATCCCCTAGAGGGCACTGTGGCGACATTTACGGAACCCTGAGGCAGTTGCCCCCCCCAAAGTGATTAAGACCATGACTCTGCAGCAGAAAGTCCATGAAAAATAGGTGATGTGGTGTCAGGCAAATGAGTCACTCTGTCACATATACTTTGTAAATTACTTTATTTCTTATTTACATTTTTCAGTAGTGTAAAATTAACCTTTTTGAATTCTGGATGATGAGTAGGTGGAGTAATAATTATTCATATTAAGGACTTAGGTAATTAACTATAAAGTAATGTGCAGTGGTAATCCTCCTTAATCCACGCTAGTCCATGCAATTTAATCATTTTTTTCTTATTTCATCCCAGTAACTTTCGAGTGTCGAATTGTCAGAGTGACTAATCTAATAATGTTCAAATGACACGAATTTGAGAATTATATTAAACCTGCTGTTTGAGTCTAATTATCTACTTTACTTAAGCATTTTTTTCTGCAGCGGAAGAACAATCCCCGGAAAAAGATCCTAATAAGTTGTGATTTAGTTCCTCAGTCAACAAGCTCGCTTCATCGTAAGGTACTCGATTCGATAAGTGACTCGATAAGGGCCGCGTACTCACTTGACGTTGGTGACGCACTGCTCGATGGCAGCCTTTCGGTTGGGGTCCAGGTCTCCATGCGCGAACGCGACCAGCCACCAGCCCATGGCAAACAGCAGCCAGCTGCACAGGAAGGTCATGGTGAACATGACCAAGGTGAAGCGCCATTTCAGATCCACCAGCGTGGTGAAGACGTCCTGCAGGAACCTGCCCTGTTCGCGGATGTTCTTGTGCGCTAGGTTGCAGGAGCCGCTCTTGGCTATGAAGCGAGCCTTGTTTATGCGGTCCCTAAAGACGGGTTTGCGGGGTACGCGGGAGACGAGCCCCGGCAGCGCGAACTCCTCGGGGATTATGCTCTTTCTGGCCAACATAACTGCTACATAGTATTAAAACTGATAGAGAAAGTTTAATGCAGCTTCCCGGTACAAATTAATTCCAAAACAGAATAAACTACTGCTAACCTACTCCAGTTATGTATCTTAATTTATAACAGCAATTGGCTTAAATCAGCAAAAATATGACACACTAATGAAAATGTAAACCAAACATAAAATATAACCATTGAAGTTTACGCAGTCTAAGTTTAGATTACTTACTTCTACTAGTTTTATACTCTGTCCAGGGAAAAGTCCACATGTAAAAGCTTTAAAAGAAAACTAAACCGGATTACAGATATTAAACATTAAAGACGATCCCAAGATTGTTTACTTCCAAAAAACAATGTGACAATACATCCATAAGCGTTTTCAAATAAGTTCTAGCGAAGGGTGGGTTTAGTGAAGCTTTCTGTACGAGCTTAATCACATTGACGTATAGACAAGGGGCGGGATAAATCACACTCCAACTAACCCGTCTATTAGGCTTTATTTTGTTCGTTGCACATTGTCACGTTTAATTGTGTGTAACTTGCAGTATATAGACAAATGTTTATGATTCTACGAGATCCAGGTTTTATTAAAACAATGTCATAAGCTATATTTACGGAGGAATTCGTTTACCAGTGCCGAATAAAAATACGTATAATAAAAATGTGTTAAATGCACATAATTCGAATTTTGCGTTTTAAAAGCGTATAATTACTCATAACGCTTATTTTCTCGCTTCGGGTTTAAAAGTACTTTCAAAGAGTAAAGTTTTCAGTAACTTTAAAAAAGACAATACTCCTTTTGGTCAACAGATGGCGTCAGTCAGCATCAAACGGCGCATCACAGCTGCCGGTAGGGGTGGGCGGATCGATCCAAATATCGGTAGTATCGATACCAACGTTGGTATTGGTATCGGATCGATACCAGCGTGATGGGATCCATACTGTTCCAATTCCTCTCCTATACGCTCCCAAAAGTAGAAATCTGTGCAAACAAACACTGCTCCGTCTGCATCTT
>JAODKL010000001.1:4337431-4364178 GCA_026780765.1 Petrocephalus schoutedeni
CGGGATAGGCTCCGGACCCCCCGCGACCCTGAACAGGATAAGCGGGTTGGAAAATGGATGGATGGATGGATGGATGACGCTGTAGTAGAAGAATAAAAAAGTAAAATAATAAAACTGGAGACATGCATTTCTAAGCCAGTAAAATACCGTAACATATAATTACCGAAATAATTTAATTTAAGTAGGTCTATAATAATAATATACAGTTGTATATCTTCCTGAAATATGTAGATATTAGGAGAGAAACAGCGTAACTCAAACAAACTAAAGAATAAGTAGGCCTAAGTACGGATAAGCTATACAAAAAGTGCAGTTTAACTAAAAACCGATTCTTTCACTTTACAGTAACGACAGTCGTTATAACGACTGTATAGTCAGAGTTCGGCTTGTTCCAGTGAAATGTGTTTATGAGATATGAATGAAATATCCGTCTGAGCTACAAACTGCAGTTTTATCACAAACCACAAAAAAATTAGTTTCACACCCAAAGCGTTTATTACCAGTTCAAGTGTTTAAAAAGGAGGCACACAGGATATTGTTTTGTTAAATGCCGTGTTCCAATGTAAAAATAATTACATATGTACAATTAAGACAGATTAAAATATTATATTTGCTATAAATCTAAACAAAATTAAACAGACTGAAAAAGTGAGCCTATGACAACATGCAGAATATTTCACAATTAGGACATCAACTGTTGAACGTTTTCACAACGTACAATGCACAAAAACCAAGAAATATGATGAGAGTGACCGCTTAAGTACAAAGAGTGTAAAGTCATTCAGCACCACCATAAATACTTTTCAGAGGAAGGCTACAGATCTCAGCCATTCACGGGAAGGGAGATGGGCTTTCTAGGTACATTAGGCAGAGTACGGCTGAAACAGCTGTAGTATTAAACCCTGTATTGCTCTGCAAAGTACAGGCTACATAAAAAGTCAGACAATTGTTTACAAACAGAGTCTTTATCTGATACACATCGGCAAAGTGTCCTGAAGATTCACTCTTAAAAACATTTGCATCTAAAGGGATTTTCATGGTTTATTAACCGTCTACTTATATTTATGGGGCTGGAACAGACCATGTCTTAAGTCCATCCCTCCATCCATCCATCCATCAAGTTCCAGTACCTGCTTGTCCTATTAAGGGTCACAGGAGTTCCAGAGCTTGTCCCAGAGGCTACAGATACAAGGCAGAGAACAACCCAGGATGGGGCGCCAGCCCATCGCAGGGCACACTCACACACTATTCATTCACACAGGCACACCTACGGGCAGTTTGGCAACTCCAATTAACCTCAGCATGTTTTTGGACTGGGGGGGGGGGGGGGGGGGGACCGGAGTACCCAGCAACACGGTGCCTTCAGTCATGCATTACAAATATATACAGTAACTTATACTACTAGGACTCAAGGCATGTTTTCAGGGTAACCACAGTGTTAGATTGGCCTCTCTCTGGCTGAAATAGGTAGCAAAACGGAGTTTCTGAGAAATGGGATAGAATACAGCACACTTCTGCATTTATTCACTTGCATGATGGATTTCTATGTCATGCTGGCAAATGGCGGCAAAGGTATACATTAGACAGTGTGAAAAAGCATATGACGATATATCATTTCTGCCTTCAAAAGAAAAACAGACTTCAGCTTTGAAATTTTAAACATTAAAAGTTAGTGTCTAACCTAAACATTCTGAGATTCTCCTCTCAGTGAACAATTTAACAAAGAACAGCAGTCAGTAAATCATTTTAGACAGACAGTGCATATTCAGACATACCCTCCAGGTTCAGTAGGTATGGAAGACAGTGTTTGTACAAATTTTGGATTAAACCTATTTACAGCATCTGTACTGGCTGCATATTTCATTACAGTAACATTGAAACATGGTATACAACTTAGTAAAAGTAACAAAAATTTGAGTACGAAAAGATTCAAAATCTGTATAATAATATTTATATAAAACTTTAAAGAGTCAAGCAATCAGTCACTCCTCAGCTGGGAGAATTTGAGGTCTCAGCTTAGCTGTTTTGATGCTCCTTGCTTGTGAGCACAATATTGCGTGAATTTTACACCGTGACGTAGTTGCAGAGCAGGCGAAAGGCCGTCGGGGACACGTCATGTGTCTGATAATCAACAGACCAACCGCCAAGCGGCGAATAAATCCCAGGAAGTCTACATGTCGGCGCGCACGAAGGACGCAAACAGGCCGTCCTCGTCCTCCAGCAGGGTCTCCGGTTTGTCGTACTCCAGGATGTTCCCTCGCTTCATGACGATCACCAGGTCTGCCGTCAGGATGGTGTGGACTCGATGCTGGGGGACATGAGTGTGCAGAAGCCCGTATGGGCACACACAGAAACACGCGGCACCGTCAGGGCCCCCATCGGAGCATGAGCCCTGCGCTAGCAGGCTAACGGGCTCGACTTAGATTCCTTTACACTTGCTACTTTTATAAATGAACTGAAACATAACCTACATGGGTTGTCAGAAAGTGTACACAGTGTAAAATAAAACATTCTCCTCGCCCTATTCTCCAGAGACTCAGTAAAGGAACTATACACAGACATGGTAGCCCTTGAAAGCATTTCGAAGACTGAAAAATGGAGGTATGCATCTGCCTTAAAAATGTAAACCACCTGCAAATGACGGCCAAAATGAGCCAGGGAAAATGAACCCAGTGTTAATGCAATGTTTGGACGTGGATCTTAATTGGCTGTAAAAGGCTGCATACTGTGGTTAGAGCTGAAGAGCATTCCATGGCGATGAAGGAATGGGACGGGCGAAAGTAACGGGGGGGTTTGGTGAAGGCTGTACCAACCGGGGCCTGAGCGGTGGTGGCACGGGACAGCATGGGGCCTGGCTACTTGTGTGTCCTCACTAAGACGCTGAAGAGGCTGTCCTCCTGAGCTAGCAGGCTGGCCGCACTGTCACACTCCTCTAATATCCCGAAGGAGAACACTAACACCTGCTCAGCCTCCAAGATGGAGGACACCAGGTGCTGCAAGGAGAAAGATGGAGAGACGGACGGACAGACACGTAGAGGAGGCATGGAAAAGAAGAGCAGGGAGAAGTGAACGCAGGAGGAGAGATGTCTGTAGGGGCATGCAGATTTTAGGTCTGGGATGTCCCAGATTCTGGATCTGTGTATGTCTGTGTCTGTGTATATATGCTCTCTCTCTCTCTCTCTCTCTCTCTCTCTCTCTCTATATATATATATATATATATATATATATTTATATTGTGGGGCTCAGCAGGAAACATGGTGTCCAGTTTCAATGTTTCTTCACCTCTCCTCATGAGACATTAACATCATGGAGACACACCCAGAGTCTGATGCTCTTAGTACTGATTGATGAATCTGAACCAAAAAGGCGTCTGAATGTATTTAGGGAAATTATGAGGTAATAGAGCCACAATTCAAGGCTAGCTTCTGATCCAAAATGTTCAGTGCAGAAATCTGAAGGGTTAGACACAGCTGAAGGAGAATGAGCTGAGAAAAGGAGGGAAATTGTGAGAGCTGGCAGACAGGTGGCAGACGTCTCAGGGTGACTTACAGCAATGGTGACCACCGTGCGGTCAGCAAAGGCCGTCATCACCACCTTCTGAAGGATGTTCTCCTGAAAGGTTAAAGCACAGATGGGATTAATAACAAGACTTCTCAGAGATCAGGCCTCTGCTGAACTGGCAGCGTGAGTCCAGTGGCCAGTCGTTAAACCCATAACAACGTGGTTGCTGGACCTGCCAGTCCTTGGAAAACTGACAGATGAGCAAAGGAATATCGACTGTGTAGATAAATGAGGTCCCAAGCCATGGGAGGAGAACATAAAAATCACTTTTATAGCCAAACAAGACCAAATTAATAGGATTGACCTGATTTCCATAATACTGGAGAATCTCCAGTAATGTGTTCACACCAGGGTTAGTATTGTTAATGAAAGCTACAACTAAAAGTATAAGAGAGATTTATGTAAACTGAAATGAAACAAGCTACGAGAATAAACACTATAAATATTGCTTCCAAAATTAACTGAAATATAATAAAAACAAACGTTTATCCTATGAAAACCTAAACAAAAATATATAAAAGCTAAACAAATATATCTTTCAAATAATACCTAAGAAAACGAATAAAACCACACTGAAAGGTAACTAAACTAGATTTCAGATGAAAAGTGAAAATAAATAGAAGTAAAAACCGAATAAAACAATCAAAGCTACAAGGCCCTGGTTCACACAAAGGCCGCTGCACCATGGCAACAGCGAAGTGGCACCCGCACCGTCGCCATGTCGATGGAGGCTGTGGCCTCATCCATAATGAGGATGCTGCTCTTGCGGACGAAGGCCCTGGCCAGGCAGAACAGCTGCCGCTGCCCCACGCTGAAGTTCTCACCTCCTTCTGTCACCACGGCGTCTGCGATACAGGCACACTTAACTGGCTTTGGGGAAACATGATTCCGAGAGCAGATAATGGTATGAAACACGGGCAGCTCTCGAACAATGTAAGTAATGCTAATTTAGCATAAATTTTGCGTAGATTGGATTTACCTTCCCATACCATTCAAGACACCCACAGAAGGTCTACATTTCTGCTCCCTTCCAGCTCCCGGTGGAGCAAAAACATATTATGGAACCATTCCCATTCTTTCTGGATATGCCCAGGTCCAATCTGTATGCAGCCATATTTACCCAAGCCTCCAGGCAGTGCCTTAACCATGTTCTTCAGCTGGGCGATCTCCAGCGCCTCCCACAGGCGGTCGTCGGTACACTTGTGCTCAGGATCCAGGTTAAATCTACCATATCATAAACGATTACTCTTATCACAAAATCACTTGTACAAAAGGGCATTTGTTTTTAATGGATTGGAGGATTTTAAATGAAAATGAAATCAATTAAATTAGGTAATAAATAAATCACAAACTGTATAATTATTAATCTATATGAAAATAGCATGAAATACTGCTGGGTTTAAATACCACCCTATGTTTCCGAAAAGAGGAAAGATGCACACTGTACCAGAAAAGTTCAGGGTCATCGCTCAGGATTAAGGGGCTACACATATCACCGTCAACAACCATATTAGGCAAAGTGCATATCGCAAACAGCTAATATATTCTTTTCAATGTGCACTGGAGATGAGATTCTAACAAGCGTTACTTGTGAGATCATACCGGACTGCCTTCATTAATTATAACCAACTCGAGGTTCTCAGTATTGCAAACTGCCCTGGCTTCACCACAAACCAATGTGGTGTCAGCAAGATCAGTAAAAAGGGCCAGAAAGAACGACCCCAGTATGCTGCCCCACATATGAGTGTCGTCTAGACGCATTAACACTGGGGTTTATGCGGCTAGCGGATTTATAAGCCGATAGCTGCACAAGAATCCGCGATGGACGAGGTGAGCGTTTGGCGTTAGCGATGGGACCTTGCGGGAACACAACCTGCAGCAATGCCAATTCAACAGGGATTTTTGGGTTTTTTCCTAACTTCCTTAGCGAAGGCAGGCAGTGTGTTTGTTATGGACGCAAACATTTCTGGCTCTCGGGCTCATTGTGATCACATGACAACAGACAAGCAGAAAGGCATCGGAATGGAATGCTGTAAATAATAGAGCGCATAATGGAGGCACAGCTAGCTCCAACAACTCAGCAAGCGGTGGGCTATTTTTGTAACAGAAAGGTTGTGGGTTTGAATCCCAGAGGGTATACATAAATTGTAACGCTTGTCTTATGTGTAAGCAATTACGGATAAAAATGTCAGATAGAGTAATACATCTATCTATAGTTTTACTGTCTGTGATCATGGCTGTATATCGCTGAGACTGACATGCTAACCCGCTAACCCTTTGCCCCCCCCCCAATGAGGCACATACCGGATGGATCCGCTGAACAGAACCGGGTCCTGAAGGATGATGGAGAGCCTGGAGCGCAGTGTGTGGAGCGGCAGCTTGCAGATATCAATGCCATCGATGACGATCTTCCCTGATGGGCCGTATTAGTAGCATGACAGATATTTATATACACCGCAGGCTGGTTGTTTATACATTGCTTACTGGCATAAATACTTCAAATGCTTCCCTAGTGAAAATCTTTTTTCTGTATGTGAGTATAAAAGATGACTGCATTGTTCGATACTGACGCAGTGGATAAATATTTTCAATACATTCTCGCTAACAGGGCTGTATGGCGACAATGCTATCCAGCATACTAAAGCGTATCCAGGCAATGGCCTAAATCTTCAGTACGACGTTGCAATCACGTTACATAATGTTGCTGCAGGAACCGGCTAGACACACATGGCAGGCGGGGCTGCGACTGGTGTAAACAGCCCCCGCGGGGACTGGAGCAGGATTCACCTCAGCGGGCTGTGACTCACGGCCACCCACCTTCGAACATGTCCACCATGTTGAAGAAGGCCAGAGACAGGGAGGATTTCCCACTACCAGTGCGTCCGCAGATGCCCACCTGAAAGGCAGACGACTTGTGGGTGGGGAGGTAGGTGGTATTTGTAAATCGCCAGGGCCGACAGCCATCTTCTACTTTTGGTGGCGCCCGCGGGCATTTGTGTGCCCACATACTGCCCCCACAGCCGATTCTCCCTACAGTACTGAGCCCCTTTGCAGCCCGAGAGACTCCTTGACCTTTGACCTGCCTTCCAAATCCGCTCATGAGCAGCGAGAAGCCGCCAGACATGGCAGAACTTCAGAGGTACCAGAGCATCTGCTGAGGAACGCAGAAAGCCTGCCCCAGTTCTGCTACCGTTCATGTACCAGAGCACAACTAATATGAGCCAGTGGAGCCTGACTGGTCACCTCAAAAAGTGAAAGAAGATGGTTTCTAGTCATGTCAGGAGATCGCAACAAAAAAGAGCTATGCAAGTTCAGTGCATGGTCTAGAAAAACGGCTGTTACAATAACAGCCTGGACTAAAGCTGGTAATATAGTTATTCTGGTCAGTGATAATAATACATTAGCAGGAGGGTTTGGTCAGAGAGGAACAGTTCCGGAGCAGCGTGGGAGTACCTTTTGTCCTGGCTTGATGAAGGCGTTCACGTGCTTGAGGACGGGCTTCAGTGATGGGTCGTAGCGCACACAAAGGTTCTGTATCTTAATCTCCCCATGCTGGGGCCAGTCCTCGGGGACCTGGGAGGTATCTGGAGGGAGCAGAGAGCCTCCCACACTGTAATATCCCGTCATGAGCTCCAGGTCCAAAGCTATGCAGGGGCACCAACAGGGCAGCCCAAGCCATCGCAGGAGGCTTAGGCTGCCGCACGATCACTTTGTAAACATCTACACCAACATCTGTCAACATCTGTGCCCACGTTACAATCAGCGTAAGTGATCACACTTTTAAAGAGGATTATCCAGATCCAAATACAAACATGATTAAAGTACTCAGCCTTCCAGCTCTTTCAGTTGTTTACCTCACTAAATAATCTTACAAAATGTACTTACGGAGTATAGTTAATTAAAGTAATAAATTCTGGGTGAATTGTAAATTATCTAGCTGGAATCCACAACTTGGGCACAATCAGAGATATTTTCCCATTACGACACATAAGCAGGGAACATTTTATGGAGAAAATAGACTGGAACAGAGGTATCAATTTCAGGGCCAGAAAGTAAAAATACAAACCAGGACTTTGTTTCAACCAACCAGCTGAGCATAAAGAGTCACAGTCATAGAATGCTCAACTAGTTGGTTGAAACAAAATCCTGGTTTGGATTTTTGCTTTCTGGACCTGAAATTGGCACTTCTGGACTGGAATGAAGCAGAAGCTACGTTATGGTTGCTGAGAGGGTCCTTCTGCACCAAACTCCTGTCACAAAAGCCTGTCCTCATCACCTCAGACATGTTTACATCCCCAGAAACTGCTCAGTCTGTCTTATCATAATGCCATGGCAATGGCTCATACAAACTGATAGTGTATTGGGCTCTGGAACAAACCTAAAAAACACTCAAGATCCCCCCCCATAGTAAGACAATGTAAACATTTGGAATGTAAGTCAGCAGACTGAGCTAGCTTGGTCTATAAATGGAGATGGAGCGACCCGCCAATGCAGCTGAAGGTTGTCAAGAAAGGTTTTCTGTTGGAGAGATATAACATAGGTCACCCTTCTGGGAAGCCAGGCATATTTGGCAAAGCGAGACTTACCCATTGAGCCCTCGTAGTTCTCAGACTCTGTGCTGAGGAAGCTGTTGACCTTCTTCACCGCAGCCATCTGGACCTCCAAGTCAGCCAAGCTCCTCACTACCCAGTTCAGGTAGTTTGTGACCTGGAGCGAATTAAGATCGGGAATGAAGAGGCTCTGCCTACCTGGAGAGCAGCACCAAGCACTTTTAGGGTTTGGAAAGTGGCCATGAGGAGGAAAATAGAAAGTCCACACTGTTTACACTGCAGGCTTTTTTGGAAAGATTTGGAAATTATATTTAAAAAGCATTTATGAACTTGGCCTGTAAATAAACAACTTTATCATTTTACTTTTATAAAAGGAAATTACAAGCTGTTTTTTGGCACAGAAAAAAAAATCTATCTATAGTCTGGAAGGCATTCGATTAAGGGATTACTGAAGCTTTCCAAAGCAATGGCAGAAAAATAGGACCAACTTAAACAAATGTGATAAGTACTGAAAGTATATGCCTACTCAGCTTTAAAGGAATTTTAAAAGATTTAAAGGAAGTAATGCTGAATGACGAGACCTTCACATATAAACACTGACTACCTAAAGAGAGCTGAGTCTCCGCTGGAAATCCAGAAGAGATACCGATGTCACAACTGAAGGACCACCCCAGAAGAGCTCAGACACAAAAAGTGCGGCATTATGCGAAAATGTTTCGTGGTTTGGGCCAAAAAGTCTCATATGTGCTGATCGTTCACAATGAACTCTGCGGTTGCATTTCTCAGTGTATGAATCCGCAGCAGAGAGTCTCGTGCGCTCTGCGTGGGGTGTGCGGACTCACCGTGAGTGCATATGTGAGGCCCAGCCCAACCAGGCCCGATTTTAGCTCCCCAGATGAGTGCCATATGGAGGCTAATGCTGCCATCAGCACTATCACTGCCCCCAGGTAGTCCTGAGGGAGACGTAATATACTGAGTAAATACTCACAAAATGTCATCATGCCTAATACTCTTTTCTAGACTGTTAGAGGACGACTAATGAAACTCTCTCAAAGTAAGGTATATAATTACCTGTTACGAAAGCCACAAACTCTCCATTTGTTACTATTCAGTGCCGCAGCATTAAAATTACATAAAAATGTGACCTTGTTTCTCTTCTGTCGCAAATTAACAAAATTTAGGTGGTAAATGGGTTGACAGTTTGACCCTAGAAAAAGCACCCACCGTTCTGACTTCCAGCCACCGATTGGCAGCAGACAGGAACAAGTAGGCTGTGTTATTAGTGTCGGTCAGTTCCAGCATTCGCTGTTTAAAACGAGACTCATGTCTAAGGAACACAAACACATAAAAAATAATGACTGATATAACAATACAAGGCATTTTCTAATGGCTAAAACATGTTCATAATAATTGGACACTGCAGGGAAGATCAGCAAGTAGTTCATAATGTTCTCAAAAAGTGAATTTACACTCAAGAAATTGTACCGCCCTATATGGCATGGTACAAGGCGCTATCCGGTGCGCTAGGAGGGATGGAAACATAGAGGTAGGATGCTAGAGAATTATGAATGAGGAACATGGGTTGATGACCCAGCGCCTAAATGTCTAGACACCTGAAGGCCCGGATTGTGGTGAGGCCCTCTGCAGTCTCAGAAAAGTGACAGAGCAGGGGAAGCTGGGTGGAGTCGTCCAGATCCTGGAGGTCTCTGAGGAAAGGGTGCAGACTGGATCAGGGTGGAGATACAGCAGGGGAACATTGCTGTGTTGTCTATGGTCATATATTTTGATGCTTGTTTGCTAAAGTAGGGAGCTGATGAAGCTGATTATGATGTCATTACCTGGAAGCAACCCGGAAGTATTTCTGGATGAAGTAGAAAGCAATGGACAGCGGCACCATGCCTATAAGGAAGGCCGGCGTCACGAAGGCAATGACGCCGATGGCAGAGAGGCAGAGCAGCGTGGAGCGTGTCAGCGACTCCAGGGTAGGCGGGATGTGCTGCAGGGCGAGAGAGCAGCACAGACATCAGCAGCCTGCAGGAAACCTTACATGACACCCGGGGCGGAGAAGGACATCTCAATTCCCGCTGTGATGAAAGAGGAGCCCAAAGAGGCAGAAGGCCGGCAGTTCGCTTGCCTGATCAATGATGTTGGTGTCAGCTGAAAACCGGTTCAGAATCTGACCAAGTGGAGTGACATCAAAGAATCTGGAAATGCATTGGAAATACATTCAAAAATGTTCTAATTTTACACACAGAAACATGGTCAGTTGCATGACATTTTCAAATGTCATGGAACACATGAGAAATCTGGACCTTGTAGCTCTTCTTGGGTATAACTAGACAAGTTGTAATATTTTACATTTGACACATTCACGCAATTTACTGCTTATGTGTCTTGCTACTGAGCACAAGAGAAGGTCATTCATTAGGTTATGAACACTGGACATATTCCACAAAGCACAACATCCTTCTTCCATAACCCATAAACCTCATGATTTTCCTTACAGAATCTTTTTGTCGATTTTTCAGCGTTTCTGCTAACAGGTTCCCGGGCCTTGAAACGCTATTTAGGTTTAACCACAATCCTGGAAACAGAAAGCAGAAACAGAGGAAGCCCATGAGATGAGTACCTTATGGGGGCATGGATGATCTTGTTGAGCAGGTTGTGGTGGAGGTTGGTGGCTGCTGATAAGCCCATCATCTCTACTGTCAGCGACGTTATGAGACACAGCACAATGCCAGCCCCACAGAGAATGCTGAAGACCGGAACATAATAGGACAGGTGCTGCACACCAGGACAACACAAAAACAGAGAAGCATCACTGTAACATCATCTCATTTAAGGAGAGCCTCAATCCATGCCTGCAGCATGTCAATCCCTAAAAAATCACAGCAAAGAACGAAGAGTTGGAATTAGGAGGAAGGCCATACCTCCTCATCTTTAGTGACGTTGGCACCTCTTGGGAAGCCATCTATGTCGTTTCCCTCTTTGGAGGTCCAGGTGGCAAGCCAGTAGTCGATGGCCACCATGACAGCGTGCTTGAGTAGTTTGGATGAGATCATCATGACCACCATAAAAAAGCCACCTGAGGACAGGTATCGCCAGCACACTTTCCAGGGAATCTTCGAGCTTCGACTGGTGATAGTAGATAGTGCATCTTCTTCGTCCTCCTCCTCTTCTTCCTCTGTGACAATCCAAGGGAATGCACAATGAAAAACACAGTCAGTCCTGCTACAAAGTGTGACATTACACCACAGATCTGTTGTAAAGCGATTGATATATTAGCACCCAATGTTCAATGGTTTTCTAGGAATGCATTAGTAATGCATTTTGTAGCAGGACTGACTGTAATACAGTCTTTACTGGCCCTTCCAGAACACAAAACATGACGCCCCCAGTCCTGGTGGTATTATCTAGAAAATTCTACCTTCATTTTCGTCATCTATCTGGCTTTTAGCTTCTCTGGGGTAGAAAGCTCTCCTCAAAGTCTTCCTTTCAAGGACAGTCTGGTTGTCCTCTTCAGTATCCTGTAGTGCAAAAGAAACAAGTCTGATTATTAGGCCTTGCCGTCCGCTGTCGGATAATCTTACAGTACTATAGCAGTGGGTACAGTCTAGTCAAGGTGTGAATCCCAAGCTGAGACTAAGTACTTCCATTACCCCAAAGGTATTTCCAAAGCTTCCAGTTTTAACTGATTTAACCAGCTTTGCAGTAACTGAAAGCTAATAATCTTGCTTAGATATTTATGCTGTGCTTAAGGTTGTATGTATAGTTTACAATTTATAATTCAAGCTGGAGGCTTCCAAAAGTGATCTGGATACCCTGACATCTTTCATATATAACTGTGTTTACTGAAGCACTTCAGGTTATTTACTTTGTATGTTTACATTTCTTATGCATACAACTGAAGATAACCTGCACCATAACACATGGTTAGTAATGCTCTCTGTCCAGTTTGGCTCAAATCCCAATCCACAGACTGAGGTGACAGTGACTTCAGAAAAGGGCCTGTCTGGATTGGCCTGCTTCCGGCTCTCCTGTAACCACCACGCCACATTCTGCCTCACGGGAATGACCTTCTCCAGCTCCTGGTCCTGCCTGTTCATGAGGGTCTTCCAGTGCTCATACAGCTCCACATCCTTGTTCTGGATGTCCTTCAGAGTTCCTTCTCTTAGCACAGAGCCATCCTTCATAGCAATAATCTGAAGCAAGAGGTAGTAGCCAGCAAAACCATTTATTGTGCAAAGAACTAATATCAGTCACGCTTAATATATTTAAGCCTATTTTAACACTAACGTTTTATTTGATTAGATCTTAAAAATGCCCATCTGTGTAGCATTACATATTGTTCCTGGTGGCTTGGCTTATGTCCAGAGCAGGTAGTTAAGCCAAAAAGCACAGAGGGACACAGAGAGACAATGTGGTCCCTCAGGACATGTCCAGCGTCCCCACCCTGCTTCGTCCTAATCCAAGCACCCCACACCCACCCAGTCTGCATGGATCAGATACTGCAGCTTGTGGGTCACCAGCACCATGGTCCTCTTGTCGTCCTGCAGGAACTTGAGAATGCCCTCCTGCATCAGGTGGTCACTTAGATGGATGTCCAGAGCAGAGAAGGGGTCATCCTGCAGGAGACACGGTAGGCAGCAGGTGACAAAGTCAGCTTGGTTCACAAGAGCTGCCATCTAATTATTCTGCAGTTCCACTAATTCTCTTAGATCAGAACATTGTGGATTTGCTGTGGAAGAAACTGGGTAGTCACTAGACTCTGGTAGACTTTGCATCACAATAATGCCAATAGTCTGGCAACAGGACTTTTGCCAGATTTGTGCTACATATATATATATATATATATGTGTGTGTGTGTGTGTGTGTGTGCGTGTGTGTGTGCGTGTTTCTGTTTTTGCTGCACTGAGCATGTTAAAGGCACAACAATTTCCCTTGGGATTAATAAAGTTCTTTCTTATCTTATCTTATCCTTCCTATGAGTGTCGTATTTGCCAAAGTGAGCACCGGCTCACATGTGACATCCAAGGAAAGAAACTGAATTAAAGTTTGTTGTGTCCACAGGAAATGATCTGAAAAAGCAAACAAGTGACCGAGGACGGTGATGTAAAGCATTCCCTTCTGGGGTAACACGACACCAGTGCACTGCTGCGTAGACAGATGGAGGAGATGCTTTCGCTGTGACGGTTTCTGGCAGAGGGCTGTGGAGCAGACAAAGCCCGGCTCCCTTGGCGCAAGATCCTGATCCATCCAACCTGCTTGTCTGGAGAGTCTCCCTGTTTCCACTGCACAAGAGCTGGGGCAAGAGTCTCATTCTCTCTACCATCTCCAAGCAGTATCCCCATTTGACCTTTGACCTCTCTATCCGCATGGGCTGTCCCGGAATGTATGGCGCGATCAGAACTGGATGCCTAATGTGCTATCTAAACTTAGCTACAAAACTCATATTTCCAAGTGATCATGTACATCCGCTACTGACACCCCCCGAAATGGATAAAGTTGACCTCCTGTTCCTCTTGAACAAGTCCTACCTCCTCCTCCACACACACATTTCATAAGCTATGCTGAGCTTGCAAACAGCTTAGCAAACCTCACCAGAAAGACAATGTTGGTGTTCTGGTAGAGGGCTCGAGCCACGCAGATCCTCTGCCTCTGGCCTCCACTCAGGTTAATCCCCTAAAGGAAACACATTATGTGCAACATTAACACGAAAACCATTATTAGAGTAGCAATAACGCAAAGGTATTAAAAGCTAACTGAAGACTAACTGGGATTTATACCCTGCACAAGGTCTATTCTGCTCCTTATTGGTGCTTTTTAAAATTGGTCCTTAATACACGATTTTGTTTAAAGAATCTACATCACTAAGGTAGAAGGCTTGGATTAGGTCCAGGTCGTGAGAATCATCAGACATAGAAGGAGAAAATTCCTACCCTTTCTCCAATTTCAGTCTGGTCTCCAAAGGGCAAGAGGTCTATATCTGGCTGCAGGCAGCAAGCATCAATGACGGCCTTGTATCTGGAAAGCGAGCGTATATCATTGACCTTGGAGTTCCTTTCTAGGGATGGCCTACAACATCCCCTCCAGCACAAGGACACAAGGACAAAAGGGAGCCCTGGTCTCACGGCTAAAATGAAAATCACTTACAGCATCGCACCACTTTGAAACACACGATCAAATTCTACGTAAAGCTGCATTAAAATTCACCAGTACTACACTGTGAATCACTATGAATATGGGTGCTAATTCCGCCCAATGTGGCATGAGCACGACTGATAAACGCACTTTCGCTGTGACATCAGTTTACAACGAAATGCATCGTTAAAAGAAAGTTCTGGAACGGGCACCCATTTTTCTCACTCAGGGTTACCTCTGCTTGTTGAAAGGGCTTCCAAACGTTATGTTTTCCTCCACAGTGGCATTGAGCAGCCAGGACTTCTGGGTGGCGTAGGCCACTGAGTTTCTGTTCTTGCTGAAGTGTGAAAAGAGAAGGAGAGGTAGAGACGTGAACAAGAGAGATGGATCTGCAAGACGGTACTGGAAGGTAACCCGAGGCTGGCTGCAGAGTAAGGCACATCAAAGGGATGAGAGCAACGAAAGGCTCCACAATGAGAGAACACCAGACACACACTGATGGGATGCTACAGGAGTCAACACAGGTCAATACAGGCGAACAGAGAAGTCAGTGCTGAGAGCTAAAGACTGCTGATTGGCTCTGCATAGTTCAGCAAAAAAAAAACAACTGCAAGAAATGATTGTCACTCCAACCAATTAAAATGTTCAGCCCACAGTTCATGCCATGTGTTGCTCACTCAATAAAAGTACATTTCTACCACTTAAAACCATAGGTAAAAGAAATTACATGTTCCAGGACAAAAGGAAGGCATGAATGGATATGAATACCGGCCATGCCCCGAAGTCAAACTCATGCCCGGGAAAGCGGACCAACTGTTAATGGAGGTGAGGGCAGATGGGGTTCATTTCAGAAGAGGAGATGAGAAGGGGGTACCTCTCAGAACCATCAAATGCGGGATCCATATCATTGCAGCTGGAAGTCATGTCAGCACAGTCACGTAAACCAAAAAGTCGCCAGTCATCTCTCCTTCTTTATCTAACTGGATTCAGTAACTGGATTTTTAGAATGCAGCATCTTTCAGTTACTGCATAACTGCCTGGCTGTGATGCTTCTGACTTTCTACGGACACAAAAAAATCCATCTGTTCGATATAACTTTTGAATTTGTTTTCCTGTGCCTCCTGCTTGATTTCATCAGCTACATCGTAAGCATCTCTGACCTGTCGTGTCATGCAAGTATAATTGAGTTATGGCCTCTCCTAGGATGATGTATGCATGGGTGGTCTGACTGGAAGTGGGAATGGGAAGAAAACCCATGAGGAAATACCTTATAGTCCCTTCGTGGACCATCTCACACTCAGGCAGTCTGACTCGACAAAGCACCAAAGAGAAAGCAGAAGAGACATGGCCTTGGTTAGTGTGATGACCAAGAGGCTCTTCAGCTGTCAAACCCGATTAACCTGTGCAATGAAGCCCTTTCACTTTTCTGGGTGCACAGCCTCCAGGGTTTGGTGCTCGCATGCCTAAACTCAAGGCCCAACCTACGCGTCATCTGGGGCCACTAAAAACACACATACACACACAAGAGGTTACAGGAGATGTGGGGGAAACATCTCCATCTTTAAAGTGGCTGAATTCACAACACTGCTGACACAGATAGAATGGATATATGCAGCACATTGCAGGGTGGTGTAGACATATCAAAACATGCTGACAATGAAAAATAACAGATTAGTGTCTCCTTATGCCAAAAAATTAAAAAAATGCTATAAGCTTTAAGCTTTACACTAAAAGCTCTAAACATCAATGCAACACTTCATTAAGTTGACAGTAACATTAACCCTGTGATATTAACCATTAGCCACAATATTATTTTAACATGCTAAAAATAAGCTAAGCTAAGACACTCTAAGTGGCTTTCAAAGGAACAACATATGCCTCAAATGAAACACACTACACACTCGCCACTAATCTATATACCAGCAACCCGGACCACAATCCTCTGATGTATTAGCTCCAACTTGACTACTCAAAGACAGATGCAAAACAGTGCTGCTTCCTAACGGGGATCAGAAGGAAAGTAAGAACACAGAGAACCATCTCCTGATATGAATCCTTGGGGAGAGCATGGATCCAGTGCGTTATTGTAGCAGGAAGTGGCCTTGATGGGGGGGGGGGGGGGGTTTGGGTTGCACTCGAAGGAATTGAATAAGAGTGGGAAAAGTTTCAGGGGACATCTGACAGCCCAAGCACCCGACGAAAAGACGAAAACCAGAGACACGGAACAATGAGGCGGGAATCGAGCTGGAGGTTGGGAAAGACCCAAAGACGAGTGAAAAGTGCCGAGAAGAAGAGGGACACCAAGAGGAAGTCCGTCATCTCCCAGCCCGAGCGACTTTTAGTAGCAGTGTTGACGTCAAACAATTGACATCAATTACACAAAAGAACCCAGTGAGTCACTGACTTCATATTTCCAAAGAATGACTGTCAAGATATATTATTGCTATCAGCACTGTGAGTAGATATGAGAGGATACAATCTAAAGGTTCTTCTTTTCTGTTTCCAATCTGTAGACTATCACCAACAATGTGGTAGAACTGAGCATATTCAGCTTAAGTCCAGTTTGCGTTCACAAGGATACTGTCTTTGGTCAATCAACTTGAGCTCAGTGGAAACGGCCAGCTCTTACTTGCTCCAGTACACTTCGCCTCTGACAGTCTGCATCTCTCCAAGCATGGCCAGCAGGAGAGAAGACTTTCCACAGCCCACCTGGCCCACGATCATGGTCAGTTGCCCTGGGGAACAAGCGGAGCTTGAAATGCGTTTCTGGAGGACAGAGGATTATTTAGACGCAAGCTGTCCTAGATACAGAAAAAAAATACAATACACATTTTGGTTGTAGTGTTTTTTTAACCTGTAATTTGAATACAGGCTGATGGTTGATGTATTTGAATACATCATTTGCATTATACATTACTGGGTAGAAGTTCTAGCTACTGAAAAAAAGGCTTGTAGCTGGGTGTTGGAGGATAAAACCCTGAGTTTCTGCTGAATGTGAATAAACATGGGGGAGATGCAGGACAGGCTGGAGGGACTGTGTCTGCTAGATGGTGCGGGAATGACTGGCAATGCCTCAGGAGGTGGAACGCTAACACTGTACTTAAAGCTGTCATCTAAAATGCACTATTGATACCTTCATAATGCATTATAATGGTCATTATATGATTAATTATTATAAGAGTATAAAGAAAGGATGTATAATGCATTATAGATGACAGCTTCGTAAAGCATTTATAATGCATAACAACCATGGCTATAATGTGTTATGCTTTTTTAAGAAATATTTATAGCCATGTTTATAATGCTTTATGAATGCCTCATAAT
Source organism: Petrocephalus schoutedeni (assembly GCA_026780765.1). Lineage (NCBI taxonomy): Eukaryota > Metazoa > Chordata > Actinopteri > Osteoglossiformes > Mormyridae > Petrocephalus > Petrocephalus schoutedeni. The sequence goes on from JAODKL010000001.1 coordinate 4,355,008, forward strand.
GTGTCATTAATGTGTTCGGAGATTCTTATAGACATGGCATTCACAGAAAGTATTACTGCTTTGTGAACTGATAGGCATGCTGCCACTGACTGAAAAATATCACGGTAAACTGACCTTGACTTGGTCCTTGCATTTCAATTCCTATTCCCACAGACGCCAAAACGTCTATATCACAGCTTATCAAACTTTTTGATCAATGGTCCGCATCAGATTTTTGTTCAAGGTCAGAGGGCCAGAACAATTTTCAATAACAAAACAGCATTTCATGAACTTTAATTAATTTAAAATAACCTTTGATATAGACATAAATACATAACTGGAATAACGAGACCTTTTTAATGCTTGCTGATCATTTTTGTATTAAGCTTTTTTACGTTAACCATATTGATTCATAAGGTCCATTATGGGCTAGGTTCGGTTGGATCGGCATCTGGACTGGACCTTGAGAACCCCTGATCTGTATTATGCTACATATTCTGGTCCTTTTAGGCAATGCCAGTATTGTTTCATTGGGCTTTCTTCTTAAACAATAGAAATGAATGTCTGTCCAGAAGTCATGAACAGAGACCAGAGAGAACAGAGAGACAACCGCAATCGATCGCAGCACACCATTCTCATGGAAGTTTACTTACGCAAATATGTTCTAAGGGCAGAACGAAAAGTGACTGGTTCAGAGAGATAATCAGATCTCATGTCAAATGACAGACCAACCAATCAAATGTCTTGGTCCTGCCTCCCATAGTTGCTTGGACCTACCTCCTCTATAATATGATTGATTATGTCTTTGAACCAGCATTTATTGTTCTCAGAACATGTTTGCGTAAGTAAAATTCCCATAAGCACACGCCACCCCCATCTTACCTGTAGGGATGCGGATACTGATGTCCGACAATGTCGACAGGCTGCTCCCCCAGGTGAAGAAGCCGTTGGTCACCTGAGAAAAGAAGGATGGCGGAGGAAGAGATATTATGAGATTTACATTTTTCGACGAGAAGTTCTGCTCATCTGTTGCAACTTCCACATGGAGAGTAAGGAAGCAGTTTCCCCCTTATTGGTAAATCATGGGCTTTCGGTTCCCTCTTCAAGCATCTGACTAACTTGCTTATAAAATTTAAAACTGGGTTTAATTAAATTAAGTTTTAATCTAATCAGTGTAGTGTTAGAAACAGGCTTCCATTCCAATGAAAATACACAAATGAAACCTCACTAATTAATCAAGCATCTTCCATTTTTAGTCTGAAAAAGTAAATCTACACCATTTTCACTGAGCTTTTGTTTATCTCTTTTATTTCAGATTCATCTGTCTGCCTAAACTGTAATAATTCCACCCCTCAATGTGTAGTACAGGAATGAAGAATATACTCAGATTCCCATTATTGTGTTTGTGAGAAACAAAAAGCTGAGAATATATTAGGAACAGATGTCCAATATCCTGAGAAAATGGACTGTGGTTTTAAAAGTCAGTGGAGAAACTGAACAAAATGTCAGAACAGCGTGTATTATTAAAATGGCATGCTGGGCCGATGTGTCGCTAGGCGCCTAAAGCTTGACTGGGGCTGTACTCCAGTTACTCAATGACTTTGAGGTCACTGGGTTCATTATCACAGTCAGGCTTCCATAGGGAACACAGGTCAAAGACCAGCGTTTATGTAAAAAAACAAACAGCCATTGTAATTATCCTCTTTCTCATGAAAACCGGGATCTGTGGCTATGGGCACTTAGACACAGTGACCCAGGGAAAGGATGGACTTCCTGTTGCCAAGGAAAGGGCGCTCCGAAGATATCAGCGTTATATATACACATTGTCGTGCGCTGTACGAGCCGGTGATAAGGGAAGAGCAAAGCTTAGTCTGAGCAATTAAGAGGGGCTCACGGGACGAGCGTGTGCGTCATGTGTGTGCGCTTCTGCGATCGAGTGTCTTGGTTAATGTGGGACGTGGGGCCTGGGAATGACCCCCGGAAGAAGCGCACAAACGCTGGCGACCTCCGACCTTGACGGCGGCGTCCTCCGTCTCGCTAGGCCGCAGATTCCTGCGGGCCGGCTGCTCGTAGCTGTCGAGCTGGTAGCGGAGAGGCTGCTTCCTGTTCACCGCCTTGGTCTGCCACGGGAGGGGGGATTACAGAGAAGAGAAGATACGTGAGAAGTTTGGGGCCGGAAGGAACCCCCTAGCTGAAGAGGCGCCCCTCTCCGGGACGGCCCAGCACCCAACCGCCCTGCTCTCTTGACGGCACTTAGGAGGGTCACATCAGGAAGGTCACATTGTTTTTTTTTTTTTTGCCTGGGAGAAACTTCAGGAATGAGCCCTTTCCCACTGAGCGGCTAAGAGCTTCCAGCTGCAAATCAGTTTTACTAGAGGTCCTCGAGGGTTAGAAGGCAATGCACCTTAAACAAGCTTGAATATAAAGCATTTATAAATGCAGCTACACATGTAGCTATATGTTATGTTTAGAGGAGGAATGCTCACACGGCCACAAACTGAATAAACAATTTATCCAGCTAAATAAGCAAGTAAATGATGATAACGACCCAGTCAGGCTTATGCCCAAGCCTGCCACTTGCTTGAGTTAAGGCCACTCTCAAGTGAATCAGCAGACCCAAATTAGAGGTGGCAAAAGAGGGGTGAGGGTGCAGGGAAGCCCATGGGGGGGGGGGGGGGGGTACTCACCCCTCCCGGATGCTTCTTGCAGGACTCCAGGGAGACGGACATGTCCCCATTTCTCCAGCTGTCCTCGCCAATCTCGTCACTCTGGAGGAATTCGCCCAGCTTCTGCACGCTGGCGACACATCGAGACGTGGCCGTACTGTCATCGCCTCCCCACAAGCTTCCAAGTCGGACCCGTGCCTCGGGACATCAGCTAGCCCTTCCCGAACCCGCCTTCAATGGACTTATTAAGAAGAAAATCCCTGCACCTTTTGAGGTCTACGGCTCAAAAGTCCATTTGAGTTCAAGCTGTACCCTCAGCTAATGATGTCCTCCAGTGTCCAGCTATTATAGACAATTTCTACCGCTGAACAGGGAGTTTAATGTTATGCAGAGAGGAAAAATGCCACAGGTGGTGAGAATATTATACACTGTCAATCACTGATTCATCACTGCCTTAAACCAGGTAGTTATTGACACCACATGGCAATTTCACCCACCGCCGGTTCTGAAGCTTCATTTCTCCCGCCACCTCTAGACTGCATGCCTACTGCCTCTAGCTGAGGTCCCTGAGGCCTTAAATGCAGGCTTGTAGATTTCTACAGATAATAAATCTTCCATACACTTGTACCAGCTAGAGACCGTAAAGAAACCTGAGAATGGAGCTTTTGAAGGAGTTTGTAAGGCATCTTTGAAGCAGGATTTCAAAGCTGAATAAATTAATGAAATATTATAATGAGTGCAAGGAGGCCGCCTCACCTGACCAGGGCCTTGACTGCGAATCTGACCACGGTGGAGAGAAGGAAAAGCGGAGTCACCAGAATGTGAAAGAGAGCCAGCGAGGCGAAGGCCACGGAAGGGCTGAGCACATCTCTGCTGGTATAAGCGTGTGTGACGAAGGTCTGCGCCGCCATAGAAACGAGTGCACAAAATCCAATGATGAACGAATGATACGTCATTTATACCACAAAAGCTGAAGCAACTGAAAACTGTTATGAGGGCAGAAATAAGCAAACGATCGATAGGATCGATAGGAAAACAGGGCCACGAGATGGGTCTTACCGCAAGTACCGCCGCTATAGGGATGGCAGCGTTGATGAAAACTGGGTAAAGAAGGAGACTGGGGGTTACCGATGTTCACCACAGTGAAAACACATTGCCCCAAACGGACCTCCCTGTCTGTGAGTTAATCAAACCTACAATGTTTACTTTCTTCATTATTGGAAATCTTACAATTTGTTAGGTTCAAGGCAAGAGTGGCGAATATCCACTGAGTGGTGACCTTAGGAAAAGGCTTAAATGTCACTGATTTTGTTAATATAGTGATGAAGTAGCTGCACTGTACAAGGACCCCTGTGTATTGTTAAGGCCCCTGATATTCAGGACGCCCAAATGAGGTGGCCCCTCACTGGACATGGAGGTGTAGAGGGCAAAGGTCCTGAGGCTGGTGAGCTCCTTCTTGCGGGTGTCCTCCACGCTGTCGCAGAAGACGTTCTCCCACGCATAGAGCTTGAGGAGCTTAATGCCCTTCAGGATCTCCGTGGTCTTCTTCAGCCGGTCTGTGGAGTAATCCTGGGAATCACAGCAAAGGGGCCAGTGGGCGGGAGGTGGATCCACAGCAAGGCCGAGGCTCAAAGGTTCAGCAGGAAACTCAGGTCACATGGGAACATTAGGGGGTCCTTCTAACACCTCCCCCAACAATATGAGAGCTAGGATGGAGCAGTTGAGGTACGCACCAGCGTGCTCTTCTGTGTGTCAGCCAGCTTGGTGGCAATGAAGTACTGCACTGGGGCCAACAGAACGATGACTGAGGCACCTATTAATGCACTGTAGCCCAGCAACTGGTACAGCAGAATCACACCCATGATGATCTGGGAATCACGGAGAACCAAACACAGCTCAATCCACAGCACTGGCCTAAGAAAATCATCAGGTTTGACTAACATGATGCTACATTCATTTTAACATGGCACATTTATTTCCTAAATGTTATAATTTGCGGATTTCATCTGGTAGCCTTATGCACGTAACCACATCAGATCCATACTGGACCACAGGAGAGGTCCTATGTTCAGTTACAGGTTGTGTCAGTTGTGCCCGATCACCTGCACTGGCATGGCCCAGAGATTGGGGCACAGGAACAGGAACCACATCAGCTGGTTGGTCTCTATGGCAACCAGGTTGTTGATCTGGCCCAGGGTCATCTCTCCCATGGACATGTTGGATGTGGACAAGCGCAGGATTTTGTTGTAGATCATGGCCTAAGACAAAGCAGGATCACTGGAGTGATTTATTAACCATACTTAACATCTACCTTACTAAACAACTCACTTCAGTTTCTTCCCAAAACATTCCCAGACTTCGCAAAGACATTGTTTAGTCTTAAATTAATTGTATGTCAGGTTTGATGACTTGATACTACACCCGCCTTCATAAGACCTCTTCACTGGAGACATGTTATTCTCTTCAACTCCAGCCCACTGGAATCCCAGACTCTTAAGCAGGGCGCCTGTTTTTAGCCGCGCTTTCAGTGAATTTTGGCCCCGCTCACCAGCAACGCTCCCCGAAGGTTGATGCCCGTCTCAATGGTGACATAATAGGAGGCCTGCAGGAAGGTCCTCTGCAGGATCAGGGCCAGGAACAGCAGCACGGCGAGCACTGTCGTCTTCTGCAGCAGCTCGCTGGTCGACAGGAAGTAGACCCCGAAAAAACAGCCCTGATGCAGAAAAGCAAAAGCGATGTTTCAGCTCTCTCTCGGAATCGCAGGAACGGGAGCCGCGTGAAAGGGCCCATCAAATTCCCACGGATGCTCTGGGAGCTGGCCGGGCCGTCGCTGCCAGAGTGTGACCTGACGGGCAGATTTTCCATGTCACACAGGTATGCGGCTCTGCTCGGCCCCTGCCTCCGCGCCTCTTTACCTTCCAGCAGTCTGGCTTCTCTGAGCTCAGCCTTGGAGGTCACTCCGAGTCCAGACATGGAGTCAGTACCCGGTCCCTTGAGCACAGAATTGCACTCGCCACACCGGCTGAGCGTGGCCTGCCCACGTCTTTTCCCGACTTATACGGAGCACATAAGAACTTCTTTGCTGCTCCAGAAGCAAGTCCTGCTTCCTTCTACTGGCATTGGAAATAAATAGCTGATTTGCAGAGAAGCAGCGGCCTGGGAAAAATGCTACACGGCAGGCTGGATTTGCCATTTCTTGAGTGCTTCCATTATCTGCACATTATATTTCTCTTAACGGTAAGCAACTTTGGTAAATCACTCTGCAGGCAGTGAAATTAACGGTAGATGTGACTCACCAGCTGGGTTTTCATCTCTCCCCAACTCTAGCAACTCTTCCAGCGATAAATGAGAACGGATGTCTCCCATGTGTGAGCAAATGGCAAGCCAAGATTAACCGAGTAGTGCTGGTGAGCACAACGTCTGCGGATGTATGGTGAGAACCTCAGTGCAGCTACAAGCACTGAGGGCTGCTTGGTTCTATGAGTCACTTACTCTTTGACCTTTAAGATTAACTCAACTGGGGAAAGAGTTCAAGTGTGTAAAAAATGATCTCAGAGTAAAAGAAAGGACCACAATTTTTGTATCAAAAACATACACCAAGTTCCCAATAAAACAGAGTTAGACAGTTAAAAATGACATTTCACATTAACCCTTAATATCTGAGCTATTGATAACCAACCTCTGCCTATGTAGTCTAGTGGCCGAAAGGATCAAATATACGCACTTTATCCGCATCCAAGGTCGCGGTTTCATTCTTCAGGCCCTTGACAATACCCAGAATGCACAGCGGGCCAGCAAAGCCGAGCAGGTCAGCCAGGTAGCGAAAGGTGCTGCTGAGCAGGATGGCCCTGCCGAAGGCTCGGTATATAGACCTCCAGATGGAGGGGGCCTTCTCAGGATCATCGGTATTCTGCTGTGAGGGCAAATGAAGGGAAGAAGTATGTATCTCTGACTGAAAATGGATGTTCTGCCTTTCAAACTCTACTGAAAGAGCATCTGTTAGATAAAATGGCTGCCCGTCCATTCTAGGGTACTTACGCAACTGAGTTCTTTAAAGAACAGATTTTCTTTACCAGTGCAGTTTTCTTATAATTTCCAGTACATAGCAAGCGTTTATATTCAATGACTTAGCTATACGAAGCTTACAATAACATGCTTCTGTCAATTTGCATAACTGGATTCATCCAGATGCTGAAGCCATTCATGGCAAGAACCAACTCTACAGGTTCAATATCAGAGCTTGAACTTGCAGAATTTTCATACCACTCACCCTCTGCTCCTCGTAGGCATCCTTTAGGCTCAGGTAGTTAGTCAGAGCTCGCATGGCTATAGGCAGCTTGCCAATCTTTTTCAGCTCAATAGGTCTCTTGTGGGCACCGATGATGAGAGGATTCATCCACCAGTAGGTGGCCTTGGACAGGAGGTTGACAAAAGGCTGCAGAAAACGCACCCCCAGGTCCTGCAGGTCCTCGGGGGGCTTGACCTTCTGGGGGTTGGCGAAGAAGACGTACTTCTGCAAGACAGGGCCAAAGGGTGATAAGGGTGATGTGATTTTATGCAATTCAAAGTCAAAGTCAAGTTAACTGTCATTGTGTGCACGAGCAATAAAATGGGGTAGCGGGCTCTTGGGTTATGAAAAAAAAATCTTTCATATTATTAAAATGACAGCATCCAGCCTAGAACACTGAAAGTGAGGATGAAACCCAGAGCGATGCAGGCTCACCCTCACTCGGATGACGTTGATCTCCACGCCCATCAGCAGCCCATACAGAATGACCAGCAGCGCTGTGATGCAGAACCTCAGATGCTGGATGCCCACCTCATACTCAGCATACTTGATGAGCTTGATGGACTTGGTGATGAAGGCTAGCACCCAGTAAATGAAGAGCGCTGGGCAGCGTTTGCAAAAGGAATTCATGAAGAAGGTCATTGTTTCACCACAGAGAGCTCCTGAAGCATTTTAAACATGTCCCTGCTGCTTCCTGACTTATGTCGGATAATTGCTCATCTATCTGACCAACTGGAGACTGAAACTAGAAACAAGCATTAGAAACTAGAAACAAGCAGCTGGCTGACCAAAGAAAAAACAACCACTCAAGGAATGAGGAACGAGCCTAACCTCTCATATCCATCAGTTTGGCATCTCAGAAAAAGTTCAGCTTCTCACTTATACAGCATAGCCTATGGTCCACTTACCTAGGAGTAATTTGGGGAAGTTGGAGGTTTCGATGTTGTGGTAATAAATCACTGACGTGGTGGCGGCTACAAAACCCATGAATGCAGGCATGAAGAGATGGAGGTGGTTGGTGGTCATGTGTCTGGCGGTTCATGAGAGGGACAAAACACCAAAGATCTGTCATTATACACCGGACCATCCCACAAATTGAGATATTTTTCACACAATGTCATTTTCAAACTAATAATTGCCATAATCATTTTAAGACTATTTACCAAATTCCTTAACGTCAACAGTGACCCCAGAGGACCTGAAGGCTATAGGGAGACAGTTTTACCTAGGCAAATACATTGTTTGTTCTTCAAACTTCTAAATAATACCATCTTCAATTTGATGAACAGAACACGTCAATGCCAGTTCAATACACATACTGATAAATGGCTGAAATGAACTATTAAGTAGTGTTTTAGTTACCAGCAGCTCTTATTGAAAGTGTTGTTATTACAACTAACCAAAAACGTGAATTTGCCAAAGACATTCACTTCGACACATAAGTCTTAGAATAATGCAAACACACTCTAAATATATAGCATGATTTGTGACTCTCAGGCCAGCATCTCATGTTATCTGCCTTTCTGGGCATGACACAGCTTGTAAAATGTCTATCCAGGACTGTGAGGACAGCTGAAGCCCCACCCATTGGAGACGATTCCCTCGGCGATCTCGCATACGTGCACGAACAGCAGGGTGAATGTCAGAACCCATCGGATGTTGTGTCCGGGAAAGTGCAACCACGTATTGTGGTGGATTTGCACCTTGGAGCTCTGGGTGCCCCAGCCTAAATGGGGGGGCAGGGAGAGGGAGGCAGCAATGCGATTCAGTCTCTCTGGATACATACATGTCATCTGCTAGGTCTACATACAGTCATTTTTACACCAAAACATTGCAAGATGGTGTAAAAAGCTGCAAACCTTTATCGATTTTCATTTATTAAAAAAAAAGTCACTTTTTGATATTTGGTTAAAGTTATTTCCCTTTATATAAGACATAAATAGCCACACAAATATGCAATAGCTCTGGGCAGAGCTCATCAAAATAACATCACGATAGGATTTTTCCTGGAATCGTGAATTAAGAAGTTGTGGGACCAAATCGGACGGACTACTGATACGATCCATTCCCTTGAGTGACTATAAATGAGCCCCTGCTTCCAAAAAAGAACATTTCCAAGACCTCCGTAAACCACGACCTTGCATAGAACTCTGTGAACCAAGACCTTGCATAGAACTCTGTGAACCACGACCTTGCATAGAACTCTGTGAACCAAGACCTTGCATAGAACTCTGTGAA
>JAODKL010000001.1:4385180-4401769 GCA_026780765.1 Petrocephalus schoutedeni
TGCGATGGGCTGGCCCCCCATCCTGGGTTGTTCCCTGCCTCGTGCCCATTGCTTCCGGGACAGGCTCCGGACCCCCCGCGACCCTGAACAGGATAAGGGGGTAGGAAAATGGATGGATATATTTACCATTGAGGAATAGCCCTCCTATTTTGTTTGAATTCCTTGTTATCAGAGTATGGTTATATCACACAACTGAACATTTTTTTAAAGATAAGAAATACAACATATATGCAGTGAGTATTTGAAATCTGTGAAAATTTAGCTAAAAGATCAGATGTAGGCTCATTCTACAGGCAACAGACTCGTTTATGATTCTTATTTTACAAAATCTGATTAAGGTTAACATCACTTCCCCCCTGCTCTGAGAGGGTACACAGAATAAGAAATAATTTCTAACAGGCCTATCCTTTGTATGAGGGAGCCCTTCGTTTTGCCGGATGGTGGTTGAATGAATCACTTATGCTCCAATGAACATCAGCACTAACATTTATTGCTATTTTACTTCATAGTTGCAGAAAAGAAACAGTATAGTGGCTTAACACAGACATCTCTGTTCGGTGTGGACTTTGCATGTTCTCCCTGTATTTTGCAGGCTTCAATCTGGATACGCCTAGGTGTTCTACCCAGTAATGTGAGGTTGGGTGAACAGGTGTCTCAAAATCTCCGACAGTGTGATTTTCTGCCATAGACTGGCACCCCATCCAGAGTGCCCCTGGCCTAGTGCCCTGTGTTTCCTAGGACAGATTACAGGGACACTGTCACACTCAGGGGCACAGCTAGAATTTTTGCGCCCCTGACGCAGTGTCACCTTGGGCCCCACCCTCCAAATAAATTCATAATTTTGTATATTCAAGGTCCTCTGCAAAGTGCTGGTCCTCCTAAATCTGCAGCCCTTGTCACACTGCAATGGATAAGCAAATAAGTAAAATGAGTAAACATTACTTGGTGCTGGTTGGAATTCCTGGAAAATTCAGTTCACCGTGGCCTTTTCTAAGCTCTTATTGGGGTGTGATTCATGTCCCAGCCCGGGAAACACGCTGACCTTATACGATTTTGATACCTCGCCACAGGAAATGCATCTGCTGATTTTGCTTTTCTGTAGCTACTTGTCGAATTCGATTTCACTTTGGCGCGCGGGCCCAGAGACCTCCGGTAAGAACCTGCATCCAAATCAAGAGTCATAAACGCGGAGAGGATGGCTGGCAGTTCCATCTGGAGGACATATTAGCTTTTATTTGGTTTCATGATGAAGATCGTTCCTGTGGACACTGAGGGCAGCCCTGTGACCTGGAATAGGGCCTTTCCTCGACAGTGTGAATTTGCCGGGGCGGAGAGCCTCTGATGAGTCTACAAAGGATTTTCTCTTGTCAGAAGGGCTGGCGAGTATTTCTGTTTAAGCCTCTAGTGGAATTACAGTAAATCAAGCACAGGTTACAGGTATGCAAATGAACGGATTACACAGGGTTTGTACAATAATCCCCTTGGAGTTCAGACAGTGACAGCCCACTGTGTGCTATTTTCTGGGATATATCTCAGTGGCTTACAGCAGGATGTATGTGTAGAAAGAGCAGAGGAAGAAGAAGAGTTTTTCTTGAGTTGCATCACTTCAAAGCTGAGCTCAGCATTTCAAAGTGCGGGCAGTACCTACCATGTCTTCGCCAGCCCTGATTTTGGTCCAGAGTCTGACTCATGAAGCTTCTGATTCTGCCTTTCTGAACCGAAGAGCCATTTTCCGAAGAGCACGCAGTCCATTTTTTGTTTAATTTTGAGATGAGACCACGAGTGACCTAAAGTCAGGCTTCCTCATCGGATGGTGAGAAGCGAAACTCAATCCGTCCTCATGCAATCTGATGAGGAACTTCCATCGCTCCCTTGTCTGCTTTCTCTTACCCCTGCTGCAGAGCAACTCCAGTGCTCGCAAACTTCCAAAAAAATGCTGAATTGCAGCATCAGCTAGCAGATACGGGCTGAACCTGGCCCCCCATTTGTGTTACCATCACCGAGACGCGGGACTGGCGGTGAAGGGTGGCTGGAGCCTAACATCGGGTTGCGCGCGGTTGAGCTCTGAACTAGAATGGCAGCAGATGGCTCAGTGATGGCAGCAGTTCAAGCCGGGAAGCAGGGCGGCAGGGACGGTGCCTCGGCCCAACCGCATCCCTGGCAGCTTCATGCTCTCTGATCGCGGCTGGTGGCGAGCGCCGGGCCTTTTTTTCCTGCCCTGAGGAGCTGTGCTGTTTATTGCATGATCGACACTCCCCCCAGGCCCCCTGCCCGCAGGCGTTTGCTCACACGTCAGAGAGCCCGCCTCTGGTTCCCGCGGCGATCCACAGGGCTAACCTGTCCTGGTACAACCTGTTTACATCCACGCAGCCATGATAGCTTGTTGTCTGTAGTTATCCTACTGCCCCCCCCCCATTCTCCACAACTAACACTATTACTATTTCTGGCCATCTAACCCATGTGGTTGTGCAACTGGCTGTGATTCCTGACCAGGCTAGCTAGAGGGTGCGGGGGCGGGCGCAGGCGAGGGTGCGAGAGGGGTGTCAGCCGTGTCCCGGAGATCGCAAGGACATAGACATTTGGGCGATGATGGATGCCACTGTGGGCCACCCCCTCCCGCCCGGAGCTCAGCGAGGCCACCGGCTGTACAAACTGCGATTAGGCCCAGGATCACAAGAGCAGTGTCAGAGGCTGGTATTCGTCATGGCCGGCAAGCGCCAGAGCAGCCAAGATAAGAGGTTCTGGCCCTGTCAGAAGTACCCCTCTGCAGCACACCTTTGGCTTACAGGTGCCATCAACAGAACACACATGCTGCCACACCACGGGGCCTTAAGACAAGCCTGTGGTCTTTCTCCAGGAAGCCTACAGCCTCCCTCCTCCCAGTTTCAGGCATAAATACGCCAGCTTCTCCCCCAGTTACCAAATGGGCATCCCTATATAATGGCGTGACTGAAGACTCGCAGACGGCAGAGAAGTGAAACGGAGACATTCGCGGTCATTAACTATCATTTTACCGCAGATTCCCCTTTTCGTCTTTCGCATTAGTCCTCAAGCCCTCACTTTGAGTTTATTTAGCAGAGTGTGATAAGTAGAGTAATAATAATAATTAATCACGGGAGACTACGTTTGAGCCAACAAATCTCATTAACGACCGACAAAGAATCGGCTTCACTATGTGCGGAGGTTTTTTTTTTGTTTGTTTTTCTACTTCTGTGATCCATTAATAAAGCGTCCCGCTCCTGGGTGCCTGTTGCGCACCTGATAATTCTGCCATTGTTTATCTGCTTCCATGTGTCTGCCTCGCATCCTAAAACGCCATGTCCAAGGAACCGCCAGCCTATTTGTAGAAAAGAAATCAGATGGTCACGGCTGTCAAAACAATCTCCGGTCTCATTTTAAAGGAGCTGAATCGCTGCCCTGAAACAGATTATTTAAATAAACTGTGAGATGGCGAGATGTGTCCTTGAAGATCAATTTATGATCATCCCACAATCCAAAAACTACAATCACTGAGCTTCAAAGGCCACATTTTAAATATATGAGAGCTTCCCACGTACTGACCCTCGGCAGTGACACTCCAGATATACGAGGTTAACGCTCAAATTTTCATCACCTACAGCGTTTTTTTTCAACGGCAGAGGGCGCTGTGACCACATACCACCTGTCAGATTAATACGGAACTCATCTTTACCAACTTCCCTGCAAACTTTACCAGCAAAAAAACAACATTATACTCGAAATTATTGTGTATTGTATTTGCATTAAAGTGGCATTTCATTGGTAACAATTACCAATCTTTCGATGTAATATTACGATTGTATATTTTATGGCGTGTAGACATTGTAAACAGGAAATCCTGTATTTGTTTTTACCTTAATGAAAAGTGTCAGCAGAATATTTTCCCATTAGCTTCACATACCTGTTGGCTTTGTGATTTGCAGCCGATCTGCGGCACTGTTGACACAATGGTGATCGCAATAATGGCTGTGGGCAGCAGCCCGGCGACTGTGGCACCAACACAATTGTTTTAATTATTTCCTTGGACGAGTTTCTCTGCCCATTAGCCAGTTCAGGTTCTGCGGTCCCTCCCCCCCATTGACGCTTGGGAAGCTATTGGTGTGAGCTGGCCTACTTTCCCCTCTGTGCCATCAGTCAGTGTGAAAGACTGCGGAGGTCCAAGCCTATTGCGCTCTGATCCATATCTGTGGGCCCATGACTTGGGAAACAGATGAGGGAGATATCGCCACAGTGCCGAGGGGACCAGGAGGGGGTGTCACCAACAAGTTAGCTGTTTTTTTTTTTTTTTTTTTTTAGAGCCACCCCTCCCCGGGCTGCTCACACAATGGGCAGTGTAGGGCCAGCTTTTCATAGGATGAGCTTTAGTGGACCTGGAGGATCATTGAGTCAAAGCCCAGATGGTGCACAGGGAGGTACAATTAGCAATAGTGGCTGATGTAGCGAGGCTGTGAACTTAAAAGGCTCCTCTGCACACCTCTAGTTGGCAGCCACAAAAGGCATGGATGTGCAGCTTCCTGCTGTTTGCAAATAAAAAGTAGCTATAGATTTTAAAGAGTGTCCCACCAGAAAAATGATGACCATGATGGACCTTCCTTCCTCCAGGATAATCCTCAAAATATCTATTTTTGGTGCTATTATTCATTTCTAGGTTTATATTTAGCAGTCCGTGATATCATGTGCACTGTGTGCTGTGGTGTGTCAACAATCACAGTTAATCACCTTTCCTTTTCATTTTAGCACTTCGAGTTTGAAAGAGCCCCATTGCATCGAAAACGTCGACATCCTGGATCTGAACCTGACTTCTCTCCTTTTTGTTCAGCTGTAATTTAGTTCCTCTTTCTCATTAGAAATTAGCTCTGAGATCCAAGTTTGAAACTGCACGGATGTCAAAGCAGTATGTTTTAAAAAATGTAATCTATAGTTTCTGTAGAAAAAAACACATATGTCTAAATGAAATTCAACAGTGCTTTATCATTGTTAGCCAAAATGCTATAGGCATACAGTATTTCTGATGAAAATGAATCGTCAATAATAGCATGAAAAATAAACGGCAAAATTACGTAATAGTCTACGAAAAAACAATGCACACTGCCTTTGTATAATAATCTACACATTCAGAGATGCCAGGGTACATTTTTTGCAATATTACACGCGCTGACATATGTTACACGCGCTGACATTCCAGAAAACTACGCAACGTGTGATTCTGCTAATTCTTCCCAGTTATTCGCGCACATTGTATTTCCCACTAGTTGGTTATAGAACCTGTTTTACTTTCACGCTACTATTAGAGGCAGCCAGCACGCCAGTATTGCATGCCGACTGTATTTTTAATAGAGTATAATCCACGCAGGGGAGTTTCTGTGCATAATCCAGGTGATTCTAGTTCCCGTATTAGTAATTCAGCTTTCTGGGAAAAATAACGCCCACCGCCTGCCTCTTTCAGAAATCTGAAACGGGGGTAAAACATCGGTCGGTTTTGAGACATGCATGAGGCAAACACGCCGAAGACTGTGCGTGAGTCACATCAGTAGTCTATATGAGGTGTTTTTCTGTTTTATTATTCTTTTTATTATTTTTACTGGGAAGCGAACGGGAGAGAAAGGCGACGTGGATTTCCGTCCCCAGATAGCTCCGTGAGAAATGTGCGTTTCCTTGCCCAGCCCGTGTAAGACGATCTGCTCCGGGCAGAGCCTTTTGTACTGACTAGGGGGGAGGAGAAGCCCCCGTTTCTCCTCTCGGATCGTCTCTTTCCCCCCGTTTCCTGTTGCCGATGTGAGTCCGGGCGGATGTGCGCCGCTCTCACAGGTGTGTCTCGCTGAAGTCGCGGCTTTCGGAGGAAACACACCTGGATCCATCATGTGACCCGGTACCTGGGCGTGGAGAAAGTGCCCGTCGCCTCTCCGCGGCGTTTTGTTCCCAGCGCCAATCGGCTTTTCTCACTTGCCAGGAGCTTTTTCTGAAGCTGCCTCTTTCCCCGGGAATGCTTGTTTCCTGTCGTCTTCTCCGCAGCTCTGCCAGGAGAAAGATGTGAACTTTTTTTCTTCCCACCCCACGTTGTTCGTATCTGGAGGATTACATTTTTTTATTTTCTTTTCTGGGGAACAAAACACAAACTAGGACGACAGTAGTGTTCGCGCACGAATAGCGATTCCAAGGTGAGTTCGATCACATATGTAATTTTTGAAGGGTCAAATAGAGGTGTCGGGGGCCCGATTTGGGTGCCTTTCCGGGTTTATCGTGTCCATCAGCTGTATCCGTTACCGAAGTTTAAAAAAATGCCACGAATTTAAACGATTTGCGGGCGGAAATAGCGAACCGGTTACAGAGTAACTAGTAAGAGCCGCTTCGGCTTCGGATCGCGGCTGGGGTGCATCTGCCACAATGTTGCGAGCAAAAGGGATCCGGACCCTGCTTTGTTTGTCAACAGCGAGACCCCGCTACGCCGTATCCAAAGGTGCGCAGGTCGGATCTCGACTATGTAAGTCTCCCCGTCCGCCATGCGATCCCTCCCTATTTGACAATCCGGCGGAGATGTTTAGAGGAACGAGGCTGGTTTCCTATAATGTGGGTAGAAAGGCTTAGGGTTTCACGTACCGCGGACCGGCGTGCGATCAGGACCCTCCCATCAGCTTTTCAAATAAACGTGTTTGTTTAGTTCCTAGGAAATCAAAACGATTTGCAACGGGAAAGTAAAAAAGCGAAACTACGGGATGCATTCCCAACTACAATCGGCCGCGGAGATCGCGGGGAGCAGAAACCCGTTCGGCGTTTTGTACCGATCGTGCGCGTTTTAGCGACACTTTCCTTTCTATCACATGGAGTCCTGTTGACAAAAGCAGGGCGGCGTATTTTTCACACTGTTGCTCCCGGTCAAATTCCACGTTTCGACGTATGGATTGGATACTTAAGCTCGATTAAACGGACCCGACGTCTTTGTCGCGCTGTAATAATGTCGATGGCTCGTTAGCTACCAGATCGGTGTGATTTATTGCTTATATGGAACGTGGGTTTTCCTCGGAAGAAGTTGGTTTTTATCGCGGTTTCGGTTGCCGACGTGACTGGAGTGCTTGATATAATGAGAACTGTTAGCACCTGAATCTAAAAGCCGTAAGTGATTTTAAAAAAAGGATTATGTTTAAATGTCTCCTTTTCTAGTGAGTGACTCCGCTGTTTTTCTTGGTGTTGCACATGAAGACAGTGCCTCCATTCATGTGCTTCCCGGGTCCCTAGATCTGTGCTGTCAGTCCGTACCCCCCAGTTCCTGGACCTGTGTATCTCTCACTGTACAGCCTTGTTTCGTCCTGAATCGTGTAACCCCCCCACGCCACCGAAGCGTTCCCATTCCCTGTCAGGGTAAATGCCCGGTGAGGGCGGCATTCCCAGACACTGGGCAAGGATGAGCTGGACTCTTCAGTCTTGTCTTGGCCCTGGATGGGAGGTTTTTTTAAGCGGGTGACTGTCCAGCCGTGCAATCCTCTGTAAATTCCTTCTCCATAAATAGAAGTGGACTTTCCTCTTGGGCTGTGTGGCTGATAATTGCCACGCAGCTCCCAGCAAATTCTCCAGCCGCCGGGCTTTCAAAACATTTACTAGTCTTAATGCTTTATGCTGCACCCAGAAGCTTCCTGGTTTGTGATCATGTCTGTGCAGCCGCTCCATACATTGGGAACATGGTTCATTGTGTCCTTTTCCGCTAATACGGTCATAATACATTTTATTAATAAAGTGGTATTTGCTTTACAAACAGGTTATGGCGGGTGAATCACCGGTTTCCTTATTTGTTGGGATGCAACACCTTACGATAGAGGATTATTTTTTTTATTATTGTAGCTGAGAGGTTCGGCTTGTGGTCTCATTGAATATTGATTCCTGTCATATTCAAATATTTGCGGTCCATTGATGTTTCTCCACTATCCCAGATAAGCTGGAGAACGGAGACTGGCTGCAGGCCCTCAGTCTTCCCCTTGGTATCCAGTTGCTGTTTGCTTCTTGGCGTTTGATGCCTTCTTGGCCCCACTGGACACACGGTGGGCCAGCTTCTTCCCAACCCTGTGGCCTGCCCTCGTTTCGGGGCTCAGTGTGGCTCTCAGTGACGACGATCGTGGTTGAATGCCATTTGGCTCCGTGGCAGTGGTCTGCTCTCACCAGGTTCACAGTTCCGGATGAAGGTGCCTGTACGCTTGTGGGTTTAGTGACCTCTGAGTGATGTGGTTTGATGGTGGGTTGGCTCTGTGTGTGGGTATAAACTGGGAATAGGAAGACGTGTGTGTGTGTGTGTGTGTGTGTGTGTGTGTGTCTCTCTCTCTCTGTATATGTGTATATGCATGTGCGTGCACACACACACACACACACACGCAGTCCTCCTGTTCTCAGTCTTTGAGTGGCATGTGGCTCAGTGATCAGAAGGTCATTGGTTCAGATCCCTGATTCGGCAGAGTGATGCCACAGTTGGGCTCTGGATCAAGGCCTTTAGCCCCCAGTTTCTTCAGGGACTGTCTGAGCCTGATCTCTCTCCAAAATGTATGTTGCTAAACAAAGTTAGTTAAATATACACACCAGTCAAAGTGATTTAGGCTTGCTCAGTGAGAGCTTCCTTCATAGATGCTGGCCACCTGCGGTATGTCACCTCATGGGTTGACTGGCACTTGGGGACAGACTTACTATAAAGGAAGTGTAGGCAGTGCCTAGGGGCCTCGAAAACCAGGGGCCCCATGAAGGCTGAATTTCCAGAGGTTAAATTTCTGTATATAAGGTATGATAAGTGATAGCAGCATGCCTGTTATTTGCATTTTCAGCTATCGTTTTCAGGATAGACACAGTTGCCCCCACCCCGGCTGTAATGGACTGTTCCTGCTTTGCGATTTCGTGCTGCCCAGCATTCTGTTCGCACCCGAGCCTAGTGGTTGGCCGGTTATTTCACTGCTAGGCAAACCAGCACAAAGTAGCAACAACGGAAAAGGAAAACGGCACAGAGATAAAAGACTAACATCACATCCCCTGTACCTCTGATACTGTCCCACTGGGGTGGTAGGCAAATTGTGAGCAGACGTCCAGAAAAGACAACTACAGAGACGTATGCAGAAATTCAAAATTAATCTTAGCCTCAGGAGCAGAGTGAGGTCCCAGGGCCACAGGCAAAGAGTTGGCGGTTAAACTTCTTAATTTTAGATCTCTCTCCCCCCCTCCCCCAATCAGTGAATTTTAGCGACCGCACTCCCGCCCCCACCCTGATCGGTGAGTTTTACCCCTGAAACCCCAAGCTTTGATTAACATACTCTTAATGTTCCATCTTTTTAAATTCCTTCTCGTTTCTCTTCTGGCTCCAAAAAATACCCACTTAGGGGGGTAACCCAATTAGGGGCCCAGTACCTATGTCAGCCAAGGGCCCCCAGAGAAGCCAGTGCCCCCATCAGCAGTGTCTGTGTATGCGTGTGGATTATGTATGTATTCCATCATGGGCATCAAATGTTCTCACAAAGTTATGATGACCTGTGGTTATTTTGACATTGTGGGAACCATTACTCACGGTCCTCACAAGGGGAAACTCAATTTTATAAAAATCTGTGACTGCAATCAAAAAGTAAAAATGCCAAAAGTGTTTGGTTACTTATGGTTAAGGTTAGGGCTGGGTAGGGGTTAAGGTTGACATGTTATGATTAGGGTTTTTCTGATTAGAGATGAATGCAGAGTCCCAAAAAAGATATGAATACACGTGTGTGTATGAGATATGGGGTAGTGTTTAGTCAGTTCAGAGCCTGTGCCTGTGATTGAGAGGTTGCCGGTTCGAATCCCATGGTGGTCAGAGTGATTTCACCTTGAGAAAGGCCCTTAATCACAGTTGCTTTTGCGTTGGGTTGACATTTCCCCATCTCCTTAGTCCTATGCTTAATATTAATGTAATCGGTATGTTATCTGCGTGTTTGGATTCCTGGCCCTTCGCACCCGTGTCTCTGCTCCTCCTGCGCGTTACCGGCTCTAAGCAGCCGCACGCCGTCACCCACTCACCACCTCCTCGAGCTTCGTTACCGCGGCTAACGAAGGCTCCACGGCAGTGACGGGTCCGTTAGGTGAGATCACACTCATTCTCTCGCCTCCTAATGAACAGCTGTTGGCACCGCTGAGCCCGTGGGCGAGATCTCGCCTGTGTCGTCGCATCAACCTTGCAAAAAAACGCCTCTCCCCCTCTAGTCTGGTGGGTCTAGCCTCTCCCTGTGGCCCCTTCCCCACATCGTATGCGGGTGGTAAAACTCTGACCCTAGGGCAGGCTTGTCCATATTGTCTCCTTTCAGACGGCCAAGTGTCTCCACGGAAGTGTTGAGGTGGATTTGCCCATCTCTGCCTGCACTCAGGAAGTCACCTTCTTTTGCATACGCTCTCCAGCTGAAGATCTGACCTAGCAGCTTGATCTTGGAGTTTTTTATTAGATTTTTTTCCCGTGCTTATTTGTGGATCTCTGAGCAGACTGCCATTCATTCCATCAGAAATGTATATTACTCTGTTTAGAAGCCCATGTGTGGTGAAATAAAATTAAGTTGTCTAATGTGTCAATCAGATTCAGTGTTAAAATGTCATGGAATGATTGAATTCCGGCGTTGGCCAAAGTGTCTGTGCAGTTTAGGTGTATGTGTGTGTGGTTTTTTTTGTAAGATGCAGGAAAATTGTTGCTTCATTCAAATGAAAGTCCTAAGTCAGCTTCTGTAGCCCAACAAGTAGAGCCTTGTGCTAAGTATGCAAAGGTTGTGGGTTCAAATCCTTGGGACTACTGATAAATTGTAGCCCATTCCTCTAGTATAAGTCGCTTTGGATAATAGTGCCAGATAAAGCAGGAAATGCTCTTTGATGGATGGTTAATTTTAAGGAGAGTAAGTTTCTCTTGGCCTCTGGAAGGTGAGCGCTTTGTCCCGGAAGCGGCCTGCCGTCGTGAGGGATTCCTGAATAATGACGAATCCCCTGCTGCTTCCTGTCCCCTACGTATGCGTTGGATGTTTGGTAGGCTGGCGTTTTTAGCTTATTCCCGCCATAGAGCCCTGTTTCAGCACTTGGTAGCCAAATCTATTTAAAAATGTAAGCGGAAATGCTATTAATCCTCAAACGGGGCGGCTGGATGATTTAAAAATATGAGCTATATTGTACTAATGATTAAGTCCTCCTGCGTTTTGTGTTAATAGCTTTTTTTTGATGTGGGCTTTTGAAGATTAATTTTCATGAGGTAGTAGCAGGTGCCGGGCCTGGCCTGGGCTCTTATCTGGCCGTACTCTCTGGCGACCGCGCGTGTGGTTCTAGTTTGCTGGCAGCAGCTGTCAGCGAAGGTCAGACCAACCTGTGTGAGTGCCACTCCCGCGGTTGCCAAGTCATGCCTGGACTTCTACTGTGTATGTTCCATTTGATCGGGGGTATGGGGGCATAAATCAGAATTTTTTTGGCTGCTGTTTAATTTAATTAAATTGTATTCAGGTACATTGGGAGATCACTGCTGGGTTGGTAATGCAGCCATAAAGCCATTTAGTCATTTAGCTGGCTTTACTTGCTCTATTGCCTGACGGTATTGGTTATTTATAACTCTGGAGCAAATGAGTTTTCTTAGCGGTTGCAACTCTTCTTTGACTCTCTGTGTGCCAAGACTCAGGCTGACGAGATGGTTCTAACCTCATTGAGAATGAGGTTTAAGTCAGCAGTGAAGTGTGTGGTCTAATTAAGGGGCTGGTGCACTTCTCTGGGATCAAGGTGATTAGTTTGCAGTGTGTTTAATTACGTGATGCCCGTCGGAGAGCCTGGGCCTGGCCGCCGCGCGGAGGCTGCGGGCCAGCACATTCCTTTCTGGGTCTTGTTTTCACTTAGTGTTCTCCTACTCACAAAAATGCGGTGGGGGATGGGGTGTTTTGACAGGGTTCGGCTCTTGTAGCTCCCCCACTCCCCCCCCACGATGGGGGTGGGGGTGGCGGGGCACAGGCTGTAGGTGGAAGCCAGAGCAGCAAGCAGACTGACTGACTGTTCTCTGACTTGCTGTAATTCCTCCCCCCGCCACCTAGATGGCAATGATCTTGGCAGGGCGAAAAAATCCGGGCATCTCATAAAACCGAGACGGCTCATGCCCCGGTACCCGTGGCTGCCAACCCTCAGCCGTCTGCTCTACCCAGGATCGGCTGACATCCGAGGATGGAGCGAGGTCCCCCCTAGCCCTGCGACACCGACCCGGTCCCGGGCGGCGCCGGGCGGCGGCCGCCACTGCGCTTCACCTTCCTGCGAAGTGATGACATGCATTCACCCAGCCTGACTCATCCGCTCCGGCGAAAGAAGTCTCTGCTTGGGGGGGGCTGTCGCTCAGGTTTCGCAAATCTCCGCTTTGTGTAAACATGCCAAATGGTTTTCCAGTTGGACGGCACAGCCACATTGTCCTTTTCTGGGAGGCGCTTTTAAGGTTTTAAAACAGTAGAGCTGCATGTGACTATTGTCTTGCCTTAACTAGGTATATGTCTACTGTATGTATGAGAGCCACTGGCCACCAGAGGCACTCTCCCTGTGTGTGAAGTTACTTGGCTAATAAACGTGATTTAGATTCCTGGGTGCTTCACTCTTCGCTGGACCAGCTCCTCAGCCTGCTGAAATGGATTCGGGCTTTAAAGTCATGTCACAGGAGCTCTGGACCAGGCTGTAGCTGGCAAACACGTATGGCTGTTGTGCCTATACAAAGTGGTATTTCCTGTTTGGTTACTTCCTCTCGAGCTGTCAGAAAGCTGGCGTGGCTTTCTCTAATGCTCAGATCTGTAATGGAGCTCTAGGACTGGGGTCGTGGACCTTTCTAGCAGATTTGTTCTTTTCTTGTTGTGACTACTATGGGCCCTTGAAGTCAGTGTTTATCGTGAATCCCCAGGCAAATTGTGTCTTTTTATTTCAACGTTTATTACGTTTTTGTTCTTTTCCTCAAATATGTTTTACCAGAAGGCCTTTTGGGTCTCCTCTGAGCTTTTGAAGGATATTACCTGTGGAATCTGCGCTCTAGGTGTGCTAAAGCAGGACTGAAACCCAGACCCAGTCCTGTGCCTAACGTGACAGAAAAGAATGAACCCCCAGGTCTTTGTGAGGTTTCCATGTTGCACGTTCCTTGCTGTTTCATGGGTAATCAGTCATGTGGAAGTGTTTTTTTTTTTTTCCCTGTCGAGTGGAAAGTCCCAAACGATTGCATGGTATTCTTTTACTCTAACCTCCCATTTAACCCTGGAAAAAAAAAATAACGAATGTCTCTGCTGTTGAACTTTGTGACAGCTCTTTTTGAAATGGCGGTCCAATTTTGTTTTCTCATTATTTTAGAGCAATATTCTTAAGTGGTGTTCAAGCCTGTTTTTTCTTTTCTTTTGAGAAGTCTGCAGGAGGGGCGGAAGCCCTTTCTTCTGGCAAGGTTTTCACCCAGACCAGTTTCACATGGCTGCCTGAACGAGAGTATCGGAGAAGCGGGAGTGTGTCGGGGGAGGGGTCAGCTGTTGGCGACAGAGACCTGAGTCGCCCCCTTGTGACTTCTGGGTAATGCCCCGTGGCTGACCATGTAAATTTCGGATCTGTAGCTGGTGTGTGCGGTAGAGTACTGATCACGTGTGTCGACACATATGACCGCATGCCTTTGATCTCCTCCCGACACACTGCCAGCCAAATGAGGGTCTCTACCTGCCCCATCTGCGCAACGTTCTGAGCGACCCGCCCGTGAATGACCAGAACGTGAACTGGATCTGAGAGAGACAGTTGCCAGTGCCAGTGTCTGATCCATCTTCTGCCGGGTGGCTCGACCCTGGTGTGACCTTTGCCCGTCTGATTCATTGCCAGCCCACCCTCTGAGGTGCCTTGGCAACGCTTTGGGCTCAGTGACCCGGGTGACCTTTAATCGCCCGTGTGACTGGCCGGCTAGCCTGATGTCCCTCAGACGGTCGCACTGGTGGGCAAATTCATCCTTTTGTGCACACGGCTGGCGGCGAGGACACCGTTGAAGATGGGAAGACAGGAGGGGTGGTGGGGTGCATTGTCACCAGCGTAATATTCAAAAACATAAATGTTGCTGCAGTATTGAACTTGGCTACTGATTTCTGAACTCTGCACAAGCTCTGTATTTTATTATTTATTTATTTTTTTAATATCAAGTGAGCACATATGAATCACTCCTCATTGAAATGCCAGACCCAGATCCGGGCATAGGCAAACTAGGCAGCTGTCTAGGGCTGAATTGGGCTGCACACGGGGCCCAGAAAAAGTGATGAAGGAAAAAAAACGTGCGTGTATGATACATAATAATTACACATAATTAAAATAAAAATTAAAAAAACAAAATCATATACATGAAATTGGCATGCTTATGTGCAGGCAGAAACAAGCTGGGTGTTGACAGGAAGGGGGCCCAAAAATGCTGCCTGCCTGGTGCTCTGAACAGTCCTGCGGGGTGGGGGGTCCCGCGTGAGGCCGCCTCTGACCAGGAGCCTTCTCTCCCATATCTGTGATTCTGTACCCGCAAAGCTAAACATTCACGCACCCCCTAACCGGATAATTTTGGTTCTGCGTTGGTGGCTGCGATTCCATGTGAAATTGCTCTCCTTTTGACGGAGGGACTCTTATGTGGTTTTGTGGGGAAGCATTCTATCAATAGCCCCGGGTGACCAGCTAAAAGTACCGACCCTCGCCTCTGACGCCTTATTTCTGCACAGAGCAGCAGCCCGGCCTAATGTGCTTAATGGTATAAGTGGGCCCTGTCTGTCAGGTGGGGTGGCAGTGTGAAAGGCTCTGGGTTTAAGCCGCATGCCTGACATCATAGCTGCTGGGTGCCTTTAATTGGCTGTGAGCCTGATCAGCCTGCATGCGCACTGTGCGTGTGTGTGCGCGCACATGTTTGTTTGTTTTTTATTTTTTTTTTAAATCAAAGAACAGGCCCACATCCTCACCCTTCCAGAGAAATGTAATCCCAGACACTGATCCCAGCCCCTGATCTCCTCATAATGCAATCTGTCATGTGATCAATAATTTCATTCTGCTGCCGAGCCAAAGGATCTGGCTCTGGTCACTCCTGCCCTTTCTCCTGTCAGCCAGGTGGGGGTGGCGTCCGGCCTTGCGTTGGCAACATGTCCACTGGAGAAAAAAAAAAAAAGAGAGTCGTGGGAGCATGGAGGCGGTCTCCTGCCTCAGCTTGCTGAGCAGCTGGGTCTGGCTAAGCCACGCCTCCTGCCAGTTCTCCGGGGGAGGGCCTGGCCTGCTTGTGGCTCCCGGTCACCGTCATGCCTCAGGGCAGAAATGCCCGTGAATCCGGGTGCCATGTTTGTGCCGGGGGAGGTTATCGGCAGCCTGACATGCACAGTCGTGCCTTTTTGCTTTCTGATTCAGTTTACTTTTTTCCCCTCTCCTGTCCAGGGGAAGCGGGAAGGTGGGGAGGAGCATTATCGGTTACCCTCTTCCTCCATCCAGGCTGCAGTAGGGGGAACTGGCCTGAATCTGCCCTGTATCAGTAACTGGGGAAAAAAATATCCCTGCCGGGCACAGCGTTTGTGCCCCTGCGTACCGAGCGGGCACCTCTGTGGGGCGGCACAGCATTTCTGCCCCTGTGTACCAAGTGGACACCTCTGTGGGGCGGCACAGCGTCTGTGCCCCTGCGTACCGAGCAGGCACCTCTGTGGGGCGGCACAGCGTCTGTACCCCTGCGTACCGAGCGGGCACCTCTGTGGGGCGGCACAGCGTCTGTGCCCCTGCGTACCGAGCGGGCACCTCTGTGGGGCGGTTGGCAGGCCGAGAAGGCACGCACTGCTCCCTCTGTATGTGTGCTAATGGCCGTTTCTGCAGAATCCCAGCACAGTGGGCTCTGTCACGCCGGTAGAAAGACCCTCCGCGAACATTTATTTGTTTTTTACGGTTAATCTCGCTCTACATTACTGCTGCAGCCCCCTAACCAAATTTCAAAGAGCCGTATTTCGATGGGGATCTCAATTAATTATTTCGTTTGCAATGCGTCGGTCGATTTAATAATCGCCTTTAAGGGGGGTGCAGCCCAATCTTTGGGTTTCAGAGGCAGTTGGGGTGTAATAAAGAGCCCAAGTTTAATTACGTCGCGCCTGAATATCATTCAGGCAACTCCTTCGTAGTTCAGTGACAAGGAGATGTGATTATTAGTGACTGGGGGGGCCTGAGGTGGGACTGGTGGTGGGAGGGGTTAAATCATCCCCATCTGTTGGCTGTCTTACCCCCCCCCTCACTTTCCTTGTATTTAGTATAGCTTGTTTACCCTGATATAAACAGGAAGTCTGCAGGACTCCTCTGTGTTTTAGGGGTTCTTGGTCTTTCTGAGATGGGAGAGCAGAGCATGGAGGGCTTCCTTCAGATCTCGACAGCCCGCTCGAGCTCCACTCTGGCCAGACGGCTCTCTCCCCTGATTCATCTGTTACACAGGGCTGCTTTTAGCTAGGCAGAGGACCCAAGCTCTGTTGGCATTTCTGTCCCGATAATTGCCTGACTTTTTTTTTTTTCTTCTTCCCCCTCATTTCTGAAATTTTCTCCCTCTTGCCAAAAGTGTGCAATTACCCCCCCCCCCCCCCCCCCCCCCCCCC
>JAODKL010000001.1:4401869-4415926 GCA_026780765.1 Petrocephalus schoutedeni
TCGCTGTATGCCTCCCCTCCCCCCCTTCCCCGCTCATTGTTTCTGTTTTCACGCCGTCTGATGCCGTGCGTCCTGTCAGCATGTTTGTTGAGCACCTCGGCCGGCTTTCGAGGTCGAGGAGAACGGCCGGTGCGGTTTAATAACCGCTTTTATTTATGCCCCTCCGAATCCGCAGTCGCTTCTGAGAAACCTCATGCAGGAGCCAATTAAAAAGGTGTCGGTTCCCCGCGTTTAGCCGCTTAATTAGGCACAGGATGGGTTTTCGATCACTGCCGGGCCAGTCCCTGTGCCGCTGTGGACATTGTGTGTATATGTGTGTGTGTGTGTGTGTGCGGAGGACCCGCCCGGGAGTGTCGCCATTTCCTGGAGAGCCATTGCAGTGATGTCATAACGAGACTGATCTGTGCCGGTCAGCCGTCCAGGACTCCGGGTTCCGACCTTAGCCAGCCGGGGGACCTCGGCCTCAGGAGGGCGTGGCGCGGCGCTGAGGGTCCCCTAGGGTGCCGTGTGGGCTTCAACCAGCACCGACTGCCATTGTCATTTTGTGGCCAGGTCTTTAAAATCCAGGCGCGGGAAACGCAACAGTTCAGTTCTACCAATTTAAACCCCCTAACGCCGTCAAACGCCGTCCCTCTACAGAACTGGACGTTAACCGTGCCGATTTTAGATGGCTTAATTGTTCATAGGGAGACGTTCACTTTAAAGGAGGAGATTTTCCTCACTTTAGTGCTACATGAGCCGTGCTGTATCTTTGCCGTCTGAGTCACGTCGGATGAGTGCTAAGCCTCGACGACGGCCCTCCGGCACACATCATGTGCGTCCATGAAGAGAACAGGAAGGGTTTATTTTGGGGGAGGGCCACTAATATGCCCGCTGGTTATCCGTACGATGGTCTGTCTGGGGGCTCTGCAGAATTCCCAGAGTACTCCCTTACGCCTTTTCTGCCGGCGTCTCTGTTATTAGTTCCGATCTGTTTATTTTCTCCAAAAATAAAAATTTCCAAAAAATCATCCTCCCTTTGTGGGGGTGTAACCCACTTTATACTTATATTAGTTTTAGTTGTGATGTGGCGTGCTAATGTGCTAACGCTCTCTGGAAGAAGTCGAGCTGCATCTCACTTGGCGTGGAACCTGGGCTTGTCCCGACTTGTGTGTTTTCGAGAGGCGTGGAAGACAAAGGAGTTTCCGAGTCCCGGCTCAGCAGCGGAATGCGGAGAAGCGGGTCATTGCTACATAATGTAATTGCTTATGGGAAGGAGAGAAAAACGATGAATGAAAAATGATGAATTATACTCAAAGCTCTGCCCCCCCACCCCCCACCCCCACCGAGGGAGGAGGTCACGTTAATCTAAAAAGGCAAACGTTTTTAATGGGCCGTATTTATCTCCAGATATGACGTATATTAGCAGTGTCACTCTGCTGCCCTTCCAATTGACTCTGACTGGCAGTAAGCCGCTGCACTCTATAGGGCCTCACATTTCACTGGGATTTCACTTATGGCTTTGACTGTGATGAAAGGTGACTCTGCCACTTATGAACCGGTTCATAGTCCGCTGTGAGGTCAAAGGTCAGGGCTGTGCTGTACACCTGTCAGGTCGTGCTCCGCGGGGACGCTCGCTCCGCTCCATTTCTCTGGTTTTGTTTTTACTTTTATTTTTAATTGCGTTATGCGCTGTCTCTGCTTTCCCACTGTAGGCTGACAGCTATCTGCCCAGCTAATGCATCACCAGTCTTGAATCTGTATAGCGGCAGAATGTCTGCTTTATTTTTAACCGAAAAAAAATGTTTTAAGTGGATATACATTTCCTTTGTGCCAACCCTATCTCCGTCCTTGATATTTTAATGAGCCTTTTATGAAATTAAGGATATGTTTCTGCCAGTCTCGATGAGCCATTCATCCTGTCTTCTGATTGGTATTTATTTTGAATGCATGCATCTACACATCCATCTGATTTTCCCGACAGATGCTCACTTGCCTTGATGCGTGTCACTTTCCGAGATCTTGTTATGCTATTGAGTCTTGGTCTTCCGGCTGGTAACCTTTGAACAGAATGTTCAGATGTTGTTGCTTTTAAATAAACATTGCCAGGCTTGGTGCTGCCGGTTGACTATCCTGTGACACGTAGTGTATTTTGGATCTGCGCCGGTCTGGTTATCTTGGGAAAGGCCGGTGCTGGGGGGGTGACGAGGCTGCCACTGCCCCGCCGCCCCCCGTGGGGCGCTCCGGCTTCTGCTGGTTCTGGTTCCGCTCAGCTGTCTGCTTTAAACCGTCAGACAGATGTTTATCGGCACGATGCCGCCCATACGCCCCGCTTGTTTGCTTGTGCTGTCAGGAGGTCTACGGATGGAAATCAGACACTTGTTCAAATAAACGCTCCCTCTTTGTTTGAACGTGCTTCCTGCGTTATTGATTTTTGCCATATTTAACCGTTCGTCTGGCCAGACCCAAAACAATGTTAAATTCCTTTCATAGTTTTGCAACATTTTCGCTGTCCTGCCGATTGTCATCTCTGAGAGGTTGGTAGAGCACCAGCTTCCACACGAGGCTGTGGGGGTTCTATCCGCTCTCCGCTGTGCACGCTTCCTGAAGGAGTTTCAAAAGAATCTTGTTGGCTGCATTTATTTTTAGTCAGATGCTGACATGTTTAATTCCAGTGCTTGACATAATGGTTGGTGGCAAGGTGGCTCAGTGGTCACCAGTGGTGTGTGTGTGTGTGTGTGTGTGTGTATGTGTGTAAGTTATGTATATATCGCACTGTGAAGATCAAACGTCCCCATTATGTGATAAAAACCTGTTATTTTGACATTGTGGGGACCATTTCTTTGGTTCCCACTAAGGAAAATTTGATAAAAATTGGTCAATGCAATCAAAAAACTAAAAATGTCTTGTGTTTTTTTCCTTATTGACGGTTAAGGTTAGGGCTGGGTAGGGTAACCGGCTCCGTGTGGGTCCCCGCAGTCCTGCATTGGGTGTATTTCCAAGCCTTATATTATGCTGCCTCTCCTTTGGCATGTTTACAGCTGATCCCTGTCGATTGGCGGCCCTTCCCTGCCTTCCGCCAGATCCGCGCCTTCCGCCTGATCCGCGCCATCCCTGCCCTGTTGAACTTGTCAGCGGCGACCGCCATCCGCCTCAGAGACCCATCTGCCACATTATTAATTTGTCGGCTTGACCACTGTACTGGAATCCGAGGCATTTAATAACATCCGGGCAATAGTGTTTCGGAGGAGGGTTTGAGCAAACTGCTCATTTTAAATGGCTCGTGAAATTATTAATCCCCCCCCCCATGTGCATACACCAGAAAAGGCATATATTGCATATTTGAAATTACTTTGACAAAAAATCTTCAGACTTGGTTTATCAGTTTCAGCCTTTCATTAATGTTGGCTCAGGGAATACCTAAGGTTATGCTTTTTTTCCCCCCTTTTTTGACTTTTCATCTTGCTGATAAGGCTGGTAAAATTCAATACTTCATTAATTTGCGAATTCTCCTCCAGGTGTTCCCAGACTTGATTAACCAGATCCCTCAACAAGAGAGGCATGTATTTCTTCTTTTTTGTTTTTTGCTGGCTTCTGGCTCTTGGCCTCCTGTTCCTGCTCCATGTGGCTGCTACCTGACGCGACTCATTTGTCATACACCCATTACCACCTGATGCCCCTTCCCACCCACAGGGGCACCCAGAACTGCCTGCAAGTGATGCCTGCGCCCCCTTGCATAAGGAGTTGGCCCAGTGGGGGTGAGAGCCCTCCTCTGCAGAGTGTCTTTTGGTTAGTGTGTGTATCTTAGCCTCGTTGATTAAATCGAGCAGGCTTGGGGCCTCTGTCGGCAGGCGTGACACCAAGCCGCGGCTCTCCCGTCTATTCGCGCGGAGTCCCAACGGATAGCTGCATGCTAACTAGGCTTGGCTTCCCACAATTTGGCCGCGCGTTAGCCCCGGCACTAACCGTACCAGACGGCTCGTCTGATAATGAATTCTTCAGGGTCGTCAGGGGAAGCTGGGATTTCCAGTCTTTGGATATTTGACGTTTAGCGTGGAACTAGGTCAGCCCTCAGCTGGCGTTTCTTGAAGTGTACCTCCGAATCATATATATTTACCTGAAACTTTGGCCGAGGGGGGTTGTGAGCAGGGTGGCTGCACGCTGTGTTTCCAGTTTGTGTCTAGCTGGGGACTGATAATCCCCCTGCCCCGGCAGTCCGTTTCCGCGCTACACTGTGCCACTTTTGGTGGGAGTCGGCTCCTGTTGTTGTTTATCTACCTCGTCACATCCAGATGGTGCTCAGCTGAAAGAATCCCTCTCCTGATACGCTCCCGTTCCCCTGCCTGCCATCTCCATCCCGAGCGTCTCCAAAAGATGATCGCATTTTTATTCGTTTCAAGTGTCCGGCGAGCGGGCCGTGAAAACGAGACGGCAAGCTAGCTACTTGGCAGCCCCGGAGAAATGGCCGAGAAGCCTGGCAGTGTGCTGGCTGCATCCCGTTAAGGTCACTGGGTTGGGAATGTCCCGTGGGCCGTGTTTATTGGGTTCACGTCCGTCCCGTGGGTCCGGGAGACGGACGGACGAGTGGCGCCCAGGCCTTGTATAATCATACAGAAGCAAGGTGCAAATAGTCTTATCTGCTGCTCGATCTCGTTTAAAAGTATGGCCTGCCACGGCTGTGCTCTGAGCTTGTTAACCTGGAGGCTTGGGTCCCCTGGATTTTACTCCCTCTCCCATAAACCTCGGGTATAAATGGTGAGTGTATGAGGATTTGTGTATGTGCTTTTTACATGCTGCACTTCAAGCCTGCTTTTGGAAGAGAGTGCACGTTCTGCCCCATGGGGAGATTAATAAATGGAACTCGCCGGCTGTGGTATGTGCCTTCAAACTAATTAGACTAATGGTATCGGGGGGGTGGGCGGGTCTGTGAAATGACTAGTGGTCTCTACTGTAAAACGACCGCAGTTGGGTGGTTTGGTGTCTCCTGTATTATGTTCAGCTTTGGCTAATTTTGGGCTCCTTGTTATCCATGCATCAGCAAGACTAAGCCTGACGTCTACTTTTTATGGTCTTAAGTCCTCATTTTGTCGAAGTCTGTGTTTTTTTTTTTCCCGGTACTTTCCAGGGTGTAGTCACCATGCTCAATGTAACTCTTTCTGCCCGTTGATGTGCTCTTCAAGGGGTGGGGGAGAGCTCTGAGGTTTTAAGCGACTCGGGGGCATTGGAATGTCTGCTTGTTCTTGGTATGTGTTTGTAGGAAGCGGATCTCCCTTGGAAGTGCTATGTCTTTTATGTTAATTAAAAAAAGTCTGGCCTCCACCTCTCATTGTCTGCTTGCCCCAATGAAGCCCTGTCAGAAACTATTGTGGGCAGGGACTGCTCAGGATGGATGGTGAGACCCCATCTTGTAATCATTCAGAAGGTCCATAATAATTCATGGTGCTTGGGTGTAGTCCTTGAGTCGAGCTGTGGCTGAAGGTGATTTATTGAACCTCGCATGAGCTAGCAGGACTGCTGTTCTGACTGACTAGAATGATCTAAGTGCCCAAGTTCTCATTTATGGGCTGCAGATACGAAATGAAGAATAAATGCGGCTGACCCTTCTGTCCAGGGTCACTCTTAGAGCTGTCAGATGGGGGTCTCCTTCGGGACGCCCCGGGGCCTTGCGCCCTGGCATGCGATGACATGCCTTTCACAGGACTTCTGCTCTTCGTTTCACTCTCTCTCGCAGGGAAACTTTTTCAGAAGCTCCGCTGTGTCAAATGAGTCTGTATTTAAGCTCATTAAATGTTTCCGGCAGAATTGGAAATCAATGGTGCATGCCAGTGAGAATGAACTTTTTCTTCAACGCCGCCCATAGTGGCACATCTCTCTTTGTTCTAGTTAGGAAGGGGATCGTCCTCGGGGAGCTGATCGAGAAAACTGAGCAGTTTTCTTTCAGAAATGATTTAAATCTGGCCGCCTGTAGCCTCGGTGACGTGCGCTTACCTATCTGGGTGCACAATGCCGCTATACTCCTTCAGTTATTCCACTTCTTCATGTTTTATCGACCATCCCTTGGCCTAGAATTGGTTGAAGGCAGGGCTTAAATGAGCTCTAAAACAAAGTTGGAGCCAAGATGGCAAGTCTGGGTGGGAGGGAGGGCTACGGCTCTCTGCAGCAACCCCCCCCCCTTTATTATGGGGGAGGGGTGCTTTTCAAGGTGAGGGTCAGATCGGCACCCCTTCCTGAGTTCGGATAATTGCTCTTCTAGGGCCGTCTACCGTGTTCGTTTGCCATGCTCATTATGAGGTCTGTAGCCACCCTACCAACCCCCCCCTCCCAACCTACCTGAGCAGGCCTAATCAGACTGCCATGACTCTGTGCTACCCAGAATGCACCAATCAGCATTCTTCCCTGCGCACACCAGTGTCCTACACTAAGCTAGCTGATGCCTTGCGGACAGTGTGTAGCTGCTGCCTCTTTTGGGGCTCCTCTGCAGTGCCGCGGATCTGACCCCGAGCTTATTGTGCCTGATAATGGCTATAACAGCTCAGCTGCTTTGAGTTGGTGGGGGGGTGGGTGGGTAGGGGTGTTGGGTGGGTAGGGGTGTTATCAGTGGGGCTTTCTAAGGAGCTTGAGTGACCGGCGATGAATGGCTCCCAGCCCGGCAATCGATAAGCCCCCACGCAGGCGGGTTCGTGGGACGGCCAGTTTCACTGCCCCCCGCTGCTGCCGCCTTTTCTTCGGCCCTCCATAAGCGTATCCTCTCCTCTTTTCATCGCTGCCACAACTTTTGTTCTGTCCCTTTTTAATAAACCTGCTATCGCCGCTCTTCTTTCCGTCCTTTGTGGTTACCTTGGCGCTTTCTTGTTTCTCTGCTGTCAACGGCATGAATCTTGCACCAACAAAATGAGCCCTCCTCGTCTTCCTAAAATGCCTGACTTTTTTCGTTTCGGTTATCACTATCTTCTTGTGCACGGACGCATACGTCCACCCCCCCCCCCCCCCGACAGCTGCTTCAGGAGCGTCATGTTTAACGTCCCTTGACTCTTCAAACCCTTGAAAAGCCCTTGAATTTTAAATGCTTTGTCTCTTCCACGAGGACAGTTTACTGCTTTGGCTAATTACGATATCCGAACTTCAGAGATTTCCTGACTCGCATTTCTTATCTCGCTGCGGCGATCTGGCAGCGGGCAGGGGTTGGGCAACAGCGCAGTTATCTTCCCAGACTGACCTCGGCACGCAGCTGGGAATGCGCGATGAGATTCTGCCCCAGCCGACAGCAACCGGCAGGCTGCTTTTCGTGGATTTTGAGTAAATCACGCGTTTGGGCTTAGGCGTCCGGCCGGCGAATGCCGCTTCCCATGAGGCTGAGGGAGCGTGCCGACCTGGTACCCTTCCTGTCCCCATTTTGATTGGAGGATTCCGAGCTCTGGAGGCCCCTTCTAAGGCCCCTAACCCTCGCTTCATCCCCCAAATTCCGCCAGCCAAAATTCTCACACCACCCTTGGACGCCAGCCAGTTTCCATCTCTGCCGGGCTTTTTCTTGCCTTTTTGGGTGGGGGTTCGGGGAGCAGGGGCCACCATAATTAGCGCAGCACTCCCCTCCCCTCGCCACCCCCACCCCACGGCTACTGCCACCATCTTCACGCAGAAGAGACCCAGCTGCCATTGTTTTGCCTTCACACCCAGAATCAGTCATGTGACATGGCTGTCCGCCACATGGCCGGATCATCGGAGTCCTAAACAGTAACCCCCCTTCCCCCATCCGCAATGGGCACGTTCCCTCTGGGTGTGGGATCCTCACAGAAGGACGTGCGTCGTCTGCTAAACATTTAGCCAAATGCTGTATCTGTCATTTCCTCATAGTGACACAGTCTTGCTTCATATGTTTTTTATAATTGGAAATTGTGTTATTTTCTTCCCCTCTCGGCGTGTTCCTTTTCACTCTCTCATTACTCTACATAATAGCTTAACATGCTGCCCTACTCCGTACAGGCGCCCCCTACCTTCTTTATGTGGAAATGACTCTATGTGTGCCTCCATGGCTCCTAGTTACGCTTTATGAACCAGTAGATAAACAACAGATTTACCTCCTGGCTCACCTTCTCCTCGGCTACGCCGTCCCGGATCTGCGCATGGCTCACCTTGATTAGCACAGTAATAAAAAAAACCAACAACAAATGGAACGGGTGCAGGCTTTATCTGCCAAGAGCATTACCTCATACGTGGATTTGTCTTGGGGTTTGGCCACACGCAGCAGTGACACGGTGATGGCACTCTCGCACTCGGCGGCGCGCAGGCCGGGAGCAAGCCAGCCAAAATATGGCGCTCGACACTTTTAAGGCCTTCACATGCATACGGTGATTGGGGCGCCTCCTATAAAGAGTACGGGTCTTTTGCGGAAGGGGGGGGCTCATCTGTCATCGCCGGGGTCCCGGAACAGCGGGAATGGGGACAGTGTGCGAGTCAAGGGCCAGACATGCACCCCCCCACCCGACTTCCTGCGGGAAAACGGCACAGCTTCTGGCCTGGCCAGCTGTGAGTGTCAGGTTACAGAGCTGGGGGCCGGTTGGCATGGGGGCCGCCCGAAAGCCCCCCGTTTTCCCACAGAGTGGCCCGCCCCCCGCGGGGGACCTGCTCAGTGGGGCTCGGGCCGCACCTGCGTCTGTGTCTGTCTGCCGCCACTCGGCAAAGCTCCTCTCCGGAAGATTCCGTGATGCTAAGCGACGGCCTATTAAAATCACATTACTGACACAGGCGTAAATACCGCTCTTTAAACCGAACAAAAAAATATTCAAATGCAAGTTGATATCGAAATGGATATGTTGTCACTACGGCAAGAACTGTTTTTTTTTTTTTTTTTTTTTTTTTACAGTATGAACAATTTTAAATTGTCCCATTAATTCAGCAAGGTGGTAAAGAGTTAATCATGTAATGTTTTTAAGGCAGTTGAAATGTTGTTTTGGCCTCAAGGGCCGTCCAAATTTATTCTGACTGCACATCTTATCTAAGTGCAAAAAAGAAAAAAGTGCAATGATTGTTTTTTTTAAATGTGCCGTTCTGTAGGTTTCAAATCTTTATTTTTCGCCGTCTCCTTCCCCAGTGCCAAGGCGCGTGCCCGCCCCCGCGTCCCGGCCTCGCTGCTGCTTTTCCTGCCCCCCATATCCCATCACCCCCCACGCCTTTCCAAGCTGCCACGGCCGGCTGGGTTTCCTGTGCCGTGCCAAAGCCGCCGCTGGAACGGATCCGACCGTCCGGCTCGAAGCTCTTCCCACCGGAGCACCTGCCAACGGGTTCCCCGCTGGCTCGAGTACCCCCCCCTCCTCCATAACTCACGCGCGCACGGTGCCTGAGGTGTGCGCAATCTCGGGCAGGCAGCGGGGAGGAGCCGGATGCAGAGACAAGCCAGTGGGCGTAGCCAGAAGTAAACTGGTATCTGGAGCAAAGTTAGAAGTAGGAGCCCAGTGGAAACGGGCGCCAGACCAAACCATGGGCCCCAGGGGTGTTTATATTCTCTTACTGGCGTCTGTGTAACCGAGTGCGGAGTTCTGAGGTTCAGGTGACCGACCAGTGCTGGTTGGGGTGTGGAAACCTCGTCTGAGAAGCCTGAGGGGCTGCCTTCATTTGTAATAGACCTCAGAGAAATGGGAAAGGAAGGTGTGTGATAGTTCTCATGACCATGTTTTACTGGCGCCTCGTGTTGTTTTTATATTAATATAACTTGTTTTTGCATATCGTTCCTTGGCCCCATGGTATACATGTTCGTACTTACGTGTCCTTCCATGGTGAAACACCATCAAGGCCGTTGCTTTGGTGGTTATCTTCCAGAGGGCTGTCCTTAGAAGGTGCTGCTCAGACCAGCTCACTGGTCACCAAAAGCCGTATTCTGATCATCAAGAGCAGGAGGAAGTGACTTGGGTGTATCAGGTAGTATTCTCTCATGTCAGACTGTTAATCTCCCACATTTCTGAGGAGCTCTTTTGCGTGCGTGCGTGCGTGTGTGTGTGCGCGCGTGCGTGTGCGTGTGTGTGTGTGTGCGTGTGGTGTGTTTTTAAGGCCCCCCCCTTACCCCCAGTACTGGCTGAGCCCTGCTTGCTTAATGGAGATGGGAAACATCTGCCTTGGGTAAGTGTACACAAAACGGTATCAGCTTCTTTCCCTCTCAGCCAGTTTAGATGACCCATTGCAGGCTGAGACATCAGTGTGTCTGTTTTACCCCCCATGACCCTTAAATGGTATGCTCCACATTTACGATATCTCCCTAGCACGGCTGCTAAGCAGTGCTGTCTGAGGGCTTGCCTGCAATCTTTCCGGAGATAGAGAATGGTCACGCGTGGATTTTAATCAGCCGGACGATTTGTCTCGCAGTGCGGTCGATCTGTAGAATGAGAGGGGTGGAAGTGAATTTAGAGGCGAATGGTTATTTACATATGGAAGGCATATCCGGGGACGGGCTTATCCGTGACAGGAAATGGTGCCTCTTAGGTCCGTCCAGCATTCTGCCTGCACTTTTGGCAGCTGGGCGAAGCAATTTGCCATTTGACATGTTCTGGGACACATCTGTAGCCCTGCGGCGTTTTGACAAAGACAGTCTGTAAACAGTATCACTGTTATTTTAAATCACTTCCCAAATACATTCAGTACAGCTTATCCTGGCTAAGGACCCCATGTTTCAGCCTCTATTGACAGAAATCCTATTGGCCCGATAACCAGCACCTTTTGTTAATTAGGACAGATGTGTCAATGAAGATGTCAGTGGTCTCTGACAGGCGAAACCCTACCAGGAAAAATAATTACTAAATTTGTGTAGCATCGACCATCTCAGGTATACCCAACATCCACAAACTAGAGAAGATTCTCCCCCCTGCCCCAGCCCCCGCTGAGTTAGCGACTGTGGTAGATGCCTGTCAGTTGTTGTAGGCGCTAATTTCCATCAGTGTATGCTTCACCGCCATGATAGTCATGCTCTTGGTTTTAAATTTTCTGCTGGGTGAATCTGTGTGTCTTGTCCAGATTTTCATTAATCAAACAGTTTGACTCTTCCCTGCCAACAGCATGCCGGCTGAGGCTCAACCGAGCCTTATCAAGCATCTCAGCTGGGGCTCTGATACCCCTGTCATTTCACTCCCCAGCGCCCTGAGCGTTAGTTCGGGACCAGAGGAAACCCAGGCATCTTTGTCTGAACAAACCCTCCCCACGCGCAAACACACACACACACACACACACACACACAGTGTCCAAGCAGAATCCAAACGTGGTCAAAAGGCACTGGCCTCGTCCTTTGGGCGTTTCCTGGAGCAGGGGTTTGTGGGTAACCCTCCCCAGTTAGTAGTGCCAGGTGGCGATCTCTTGGCCCAGTCCTGCCAAGGGCCCCACCGGTAGAAACCAGGACGGTGCGGGACCAGAGTGGCACACATCCTGCTCGTTAATAAACACAATATGTCACGCCGCACCCGTGCCATATGGAGACAAAACGTGTTAAGGAGTGTTGCACTTCTTGTTTTCACGGGGGCAAATGGCAGATAGCTACCTTTTATTTATTTTTTTCCCTACCCCTCCCGCCTTTGAATTATACATTTGGCGCCTCTCGCCCCAGGCACGATGGGTGTGTAGACGTATTGCAGTTGGGCGAAATGACTTTTTAAGTAGGACATTTACGGGGAGACGCGGTATTCATTCGATTATTATACAGCATCCATTATTTCTCGATTGAGCGACGGAGGCAGTGGATGACAGCTCCGTAATGACCGTTCCATGTCGGCTGTCAACGGGCCATCGGCATACAGGCCTCCCCTATTTCATTTTTCTTTCCATGGGTGAGATGCGCCGATTTGGCAAGTGGGGGTAATAGACATGGCAGAATGGTATGGGTGTGTTAAGGGGGGGCACTAAAAGCACTGGGTGCTGTACAATTTAAATAATGCTCTATTAGTGACTGTGTAATAAATGGGTCTCTTCTGACCTGAGGCAACAGCGTTTCCCTTCCTCACTAGAAATGCCCCCCCCTCCCCCCCCCCATTTTTGTGGGAGGGTGGTTTTGTCCCGCAGTTACCCATTGGCTATTGTTCCCGCTCTGCAAGGCCCCGCTTCCTTAGCTTAGAGGATTGCAGGTTTGTTGCGCTATATGCCTAGATGTGAAGGCAGAGTAAACGGTGCCATATGTGGTCGAGCCAAACCCTGGATATTTCCAGAATTAGAATGTGTGTGAAACATGACGCAGTGTGGCCCAAATACAAGGTACTTGAGATTAGATGGGAGCGATTTATTGGCCAGGGCATGACCCTATCACAATACTGACGACAATCTGTGGCACTGTGGGCTGACATTCGCTTCCTGGATTTCACCATTTCCTGTGTGTGTGTGTGTATGTGTGTGTGTGTATGTGTGCGTGTGTGTGTGTGTGCACGCATGCGCATCTTTTTATTCTTATGTTTATATTAAAGTTCCCGATCTTTCTAAAGTCATAAAGTTCCTTTGATCGTCTTGTTGATGCCTCGTCTCTCTTCTCCACTTGTGACGACCTGTAGATTGAGCTCATCCGCATTGAGCCCCGGTGGTTATGGGAAATGCCCTTCGTCAAGCCGCATTAAAATCCATCCCTGGGGAGCCCCACCAGGCCATTCAGGAATGTGCCGAGGAGCGCCAGTCCGACCGGATCGACCCCATGTCACGGTCCGGGCTAGAATGAAGGCCCGCATTGTTTTCCGGAGCGTCTTCCCGGGAAGCCGGCGCTCTTGGGGTAATACGAAGCAGGCCGAGGAGGAATCCGAAATATCCTGAGCAGATCCAGATGTGTGGCCCCCGGTCCTGCTTTCCCTGCTTCTGCTGGAGATGCTGGTTGGAGATATCCTGTGTTAGATGCGGAGAGGAGGCACCTCTGCAGGCCTGCCTATTGGCTCACCAGGGAACATTCCTTTGCTCCCCTGGGGGGACTGGGAGCCCAAATCTTCTACCACACATGTCAAAGGTCCCCCGTTCGGGTTCAAGGTATTACACTTCATCTTGGGCTCTGTGCAGTTTGAATGTTCAGTTGTTGCTGTGTCACGCTATATGCAGTAAAATTCTCTATCCATATGATCTCATCTGGGTACCAACCCGCCCCCTCACTGTCAGTAACTGGGTACCTTGGTCGACTCAATATTGTAAATTTGGGGTGGAGGCCTGGTTTATTCCCCTATCGCATTTCCTCCGTTTGTTTAGGTTCACATTCACAATAATACTCGCCGGTGGCACCACTGGGAATCCACTAGGTTTTTGTTTTCTGTCGGGTCATGGGGCCACAAAACCAATTATCCAGAAGTTGTTTTGTGGTTTTTCATGTACTGGTGTAGAACATCCTGATTTTTAAATTTTTTTTATTTTTTATTTTTTGGTGTGTGTTTGCATGTGGGTGTGCTGCATTTTAAATAGTGCCATCCCGGCGAATTGGCCAAGAATTGTTTTGCGTACGGTAGTAAGCTTCTTAAGGTTTAAGTAGAACGTATTTGTGAGTCGATGTGGCTGAGAGATTGTAAGACGTTACGTAATTAAGTGCCCATTTTGACCCGGAGACTAATGTGCGCGCTAAATGCACATTATTGGAGGGTTTATAATTTCGCGATTTCTGCCGGTGCTGTGGGGGCGGGCAGCCTGGCGCGGGGCTGAAAAGGCTCATTTTGGTCACCAGGCAGCAGAGGTGGCTGTTCTTACGGCGGACTGCCAGTACCCGAGTGGCGGCTGGTGGCCCCAGGCGGCCGCTCCTCCAAGGCGTCTCATTGAAGGAACCGATAACAAACAGCCATTAAGAGAGAGAGTGACACCGGGGGCCATGCAGATTCCCTCTGCTCTTTCGGAGGGGGGGGGGGGCGGAGCCATAATAGCTGGCTGCCACCCGTAAGGTGAAATGCGAGCCCCCCTCGCCGAAGTGACCATGTGATCATTATCCCTGTCGACTCCTCACCCACTTGCCCACCTCCTCCCCTCCAATTATTTCATGTCTGAATCATGAAAGTGGAGTCAGAATTAATTGGGTCACGGCTAGAGGTCGACCGATATGGGTTTTTCAGTAGCCGATGCCGATATTTTGGAGTCAGGGTCAGCCGATGGCCGATATA
>JAODKL010000001.1:4416026-4430803 GCA_026780765.1 Petrocephalus schoutedeni
AACAATAATACTGGGCTGCCCCAAGAGGTGCCTGTCTGTAAATCGGTGTAGTGCACTTGGATATCGGCCGATGCTGATACATTAAAAAATGCCAAATATCGGCCGGCCGATACATCGTCACGGCTTTAGAGGTGAACACAGGCCCCCCTGCTGGTCAGCCCATCGTATTGCATGGCCTCACGTTGCTGGACTCTCCCAGCAGCCCCCCCAGGGCTTGCATGGCGGCCACGTCAGCCAATCCTGAGCATGCGCGTTACCGCCGGAGTCCCCGCCTGCCTTTTTTCCCCCCTTCTTCCGCCACCTCCTCTGGCATTTTTTGTTTTGTGACGTGTGTCTCGTTGGGGCCTGTTCTGCGTCACGCAGATGTTTGCTTTCTGCCCCCCCCCGCAAACTCCGGGCTCTGTCACCAGCAGCTCCAGCCTGGCAGGTGCAGAGGTGCGCCAAGACTCATCCACGTCAGGCTCTCCCGTGCACCGTAGCTGTGAGAGGCCGCCCTTGTAACTATAAGGTTAGAAATCCTGTTAAACGTGGTGGTTGATGCCCGATCCTGGCATGTTGGGGGGGGGGGGGGCATATGAGGGAGGCCCCTTAAAAGCAGCTGAAATGAATAATTCTTTGAAAACAGCCGGGTTAAGGGTGAGTCCTCTGCCAATCTGCACTCCGCTCAGAGCCTCCCGTCAGACTCGCCGGCCCCCACTCCTGCTTTATTGGGGGGGGGGTCTTAATGACAGGGGGGTGGGGTGGGCAGGCTGGAGCCGCGCCGGCTCACTGGGCTGCTCCCCTGTCCCTGCCCCCGCTAGCCCATTAATCTTCATCCCTCCACCAGATGGACACGGACGCTGGTGTTCTTACCTCGAGACAAGGCCACTCAGCAGACTGAGCTAGGCCCCCGGCCCAAACTCCCCCCTTTTCCCAACCTGCAACTCTGTTAATTAGCTGGTGAGCTCGGAGCCAGGGACGCGCTGCCCGGCAGCGCCCCCTGCAGGGCTCTGGTGAGCCCTCCCCAGGGCGCTGTGTTTGCTGGGGGCTGCGGTGGATGTCGGTGCAAGCTGTCTGAGCCCGCTGCCAAGTCCGGCTCTTATGGCGGCTTTTTATTTTGCTCATTTATTAACCCATTTCCACGTATTTATCCGTGTGTGGGCGAGCAAGT
The DNA here is from genome assembly GCA_026780765.1 of Petrocephalus schoutedeni. NCBI lineage: Eukaryota > Metazoa > Chordata > Actinopteri > Osteoglossiformes > Mormyridae > Petrocephalus > Petrocephalus schoutedeni. The sequence goes on from JAODKL010000001.1 coordinate 4,417,177, forward strand.
GAGAGGGAGAGAGAGAGAGAGAGAGGGAGGGGGGGGGGGAGAGAGAGATGCACACCATTGCTTGGCATGTTTGCAAGCTGTTCTATTCCTGCGGCCACGCCCTTGGCATAGCCTGGCACCCAGGGATTAAAGTGATGGCAGGAGGAGTGCCGGGCTCTGAGCCGCGGGCTTGCAGAGGCTTCTGTCGCCAGAAGAAAGGAACAAAAACCTTGTTAAATGTATCGTTAGCTACAAAAAAATAGTGAGATTTAGCATCTTGCTAAGAGATTCTTTAGCGAAGATGCCAGTTTCCTGCGTTTCTCTGAGCAGAGCCAGGGGAGAATACAAATGGGGGCCCGTCTGACTGATTACCGGTCCACAAACTGAGCCCATTTCTGCCCGGTACCGTCGAATTGCATTATATATTTTGAAGGCGTATAAGTGCCTCTCTGATGGAACCCTGGTCACACATTAATCTCTTATCGCTGTTGCAGGAGCACTGCTGCGTTTCCATCGGCAACGGTCAGGTGTACTTAGGCACGTCATGTCATTTTTAGTTTAGTTTTTTTTCTTTTTAAAGGTGCAGTAACCTCTGAAAATGGCTTGACATGATGCGGGCCGCGGTTGGTCGATCTTGACATGATGTGGGCCGTGGTTGGTCAGCTGGCCCGCTGTTTGCCGTGGCCGGGCGAATCACCTGCTTTTTTGTTTTTTAATATCCGCCAGATTGCTGCTGATTCTCGGAAATTGTTCCATTTTCACACGTAATGGGGCTATGCGATAAGTAACACGAGGGAAGGTTGTTGTTCGACGATTATGAGCCGAGGGGGGGCAGTTGTTTGAAAGGTGGCCTGCCTGTGTGAGATTATGCTCTAATTTCAGTGGGTCGAACGTGATAAAAGGATGCTGGTAGGGGAAGTTTGGTGGTTTCGCTCTGATTTAGTGGATCTATTTACTTTAATCCCCAATAGAGCAGAGGCTGATTGCACCTAGATGGCAGCTTCCCCGTTTTGTGCGTGGGGTATGTAGATCCTGAAAGGAACTCGACCCCACACGCGGCTGACTCACAGGAGGATTCGCCACTCACGTAGTCCCGTAGGTAGCCACGCCCACCTGGAGAGCAGGTCGCCAAGGACTGCTGTCGTGGTGCACGGTTAGTGTTCTCTCCCACCGGGGAGAGAGACATGGAAATGGACGAAGGAAATGGACTGGGTCTGCGAGGAGCTGTCTGGGCTCGTTCTCTGCTCTCCAGCTAGCTGATTGGTCTTCTGTTAATGACACTGAGTCACTGGTCTCTCATCTCCGTTCACAAAGATTTGGCAGGGCCCGAGAAAATAGCTGTCTGAATCGGCCCCCTCCCTTCTCTAGACCGAATCTATTAATTCTTTTACCAGATCCTCCCCCTTAGTGAGCGACCCCACCCATGTCATACCTCGCCCTGTGACATCGTGCTTTACTCTGCCGTCTGAGTTAATCCCCCGAGGTCCGGTGTTTCCCCCTTGACACGCTGTGGTTTCTGGGACCAGGTTTCTGGATGTGACATTCTAGTCCTGCTTGACCTTCTGACACCCAGCACTCTGGACTTGTCCCCTGGTATGAAACGTAATGGCCGCGCCTTCGCTTTGGCTCAGAGACAGGTGACATTTCCTCTGGGCCACCGCCGAGTGGCTCGAGGAGACGTGTCGGGGTGCGGTTGGACCATAACTCCGACAGCTGTGACAGGGGGCTTCAAGCAGATTGCGTCCCTCTGTAGGCACGTATCCAGGAAGCACGGGAAGCTTGAGGTGTAATGTTTGGGCATGTCCTGCATGCCTGCTTCCCCCCCGGAGCCATTCAGTAGTCAGGCTATGACCTGATATTGTTCCTCGGAAGCCCTGCACTCTGACAGTCAGATAATCTCTCGGTTTTGCTGTTGAACAAGCAATCTGTTTCGTTTTCAGCTCCATGCTTCCTCATTGCTGTGTTTTTCTTAAGATAAGTGTCATCCAGGCATAGGAGTGGTATATTCATTAGCCGGGGCTCTGAATAATGTTAAAAAGTTTCATCCAGTTTTCTGCTCTGCATCTCTTGAATAAGCCTCAATACTTTTGAGCTAGGAAATCTCTGGCAGATGTCCGAGTATTTGTTGAATTCCAAGAATCCCGTTTATTTTGAGACATTCTCTGGCCTCTAAATCTGTAATCTGTGTCTGTATCAGAAATTCCTGCTTCTCTAAACACGGGTGGAATCGCAGCCATTTATGGCATTCTGTGTCTGCACTGTTACTCACGGTACGCCCCCCCTCCCCCTCCTGGTTTCACACATCTGACCATGAATCCTCGAAACTGTCATTTCGGGAAATGGCGTGTGCCCGAGCTCTGCCCTTAAATGAGAAGGGGCGCAGAATGAATATAAATAAAGGTTTGATGCGGTGATGTGCACGTCTGCCACTTTGAAGCTGCTCTGCGCGCTGTGGCCAGCTTGCCCTTAATTCTCTTGTGCGGGGAAATGCTTCTCACCAAGCTGCCACTCCGTCTCGTTCCTGTTGCCACTGCTGTGAAGTGAAATAGCTTTCTTACTGGGGTGTGTATGTTTGTATGTGTATATGAGTGTGTATGTATGTATATTATGTATAACTATAACTATATATATATTTAATATAACAATGTAAAACTGACCCCTTTAGTCCTGGAGTACAGGCTTTTGGGAGTCTTTAGTGCTCCTTGGCTAAGAAGGACTGTTGATCTTATTTTAATTGCTTTAATTATAGCTGTTTAATTATAGGTTCCCCCCCCCACCCAACAACTTGTAAATGAATTTGAGTCGCATTGTCATTTTGCATTACAGCATGACGCACTCTCCGTCTGGCCGGGACAGCGGTTTCTCCCCTGTTGCTATGGTACCATTGCCTCATTGTAGACTTTTGGGTACCCTCTGCAGTCCTGTTTGCCAGAACTCCTGCCCACTTGTTTCGTGTGTCTGTTGGGGGGGGTGGCAGAGATAAAACGCACCCCTTCAGATCCCGTCTGCAGGCTATTAATGTTGCGCATTACGCCAGATTGTTTTGACACGTGTCTGGAAAATGCCTGCTCCCAGCCGGCATCCCTTTGAATCACCCCGCGTGCAGTTTCCTTTTCCCGGGAAGCCGTAAAGCTCCTGGGGGGGGGGGCTCTTGAGAGGCCCCATTTCCCAGAAGCCATCGCTTCCACCTGAATGGGGCCGAATCTGGCGCGGCAGTGGCATTGGGGAACGCCACACGCCCCCCCGATGCGCACCGCGGGGGGGGCGGCGCACCACGTTAGCGTCAAGCCCCCACTCTTAATCACATCCCAAGGAATGCACCTGTGAAAACAGATGTCTGCGGGGGGCCACATGCTGAGCCGCCGCGGCGTGGGCTGGCTGTGATCTCCTCCGGCCGTCGCTACTGGCGCTCGCCCGTGACTCCGCCCCCCTCCACTCACGACAGGGCTGCTCCACTCCGGAAGCCCCTGGGCCAGAAACAGGAAGCGGACTCGGCCCTGCTCGCTTAGGTCTCTGAAGCCTCTCCCACAAAACTGCGGAGTCACATCTAGGTCCACAGCAGGTGGTGATGTGGAGGAGAGCAGAAAATCATTTTTAATCTGAGCCCCCCCACCCATAAATCATGCGTCTGCGTGTCGGGGAGTAATTAAGGGGTTTGTTTTATTCCATTTTATCTATCAAGATTTTTTTCCGGGAAAATTAATGCATAGGATCCCATAACTGTTTAATGAGAACTGATTGCAAAATATCTATTATTTCTTTCCACTATAAATCTTGGTCCAGTGAGTGGAAATTAAAGGGCTTAGCTATTCCTTCGCGATCGATCACGAAACGCGCCGCATCCACATGCACTGACTGTGTGAAGCGCAACTGGGGAAGTCCTGCGTTTCTTTGTTTCTGGAAAGATTTTTGGTTATTTTGCTGCTGAAAAGTGGCCACGTTCACACTGAGTTTAACTTTTGTGCTCTTCTTTTCTGGCGCCGTGATGCATGTTTGCCAGAATTCGCCACAGCATTGCTAGGAAGACACTGTTATATTTTGCTCTTTTCTCAGTCTCCACCAGCATCTTGGCAAAAGTGTTACCATCTGCCCCGTCGCTGGGACTGGCAGGCGAACCCCTCTCCCTCGGCCATTGCAGTCCTGCCCGCAGTGCTCAGATGTTGATCTTTACTTGGTTGAACTCCTGGACCTGTCGCGGTCCATTTAAAGCCTCTGCAGACAGACCAGGCCTCCAGAAAGGACATTCGGTCCATTTCCCATGATGCTGTCCAGCTATGAGTCTCGAGATTCTGCATCTCTTTCCCACATCCCAAAATCCCCCCTCTTCCTTCTACGCCCCACCTAATCCATGCCGTCTGGCCTGGGTTGAGTCGCTTCACATGCATGCGAATGAGTCATTGCTGCATGCGGCCAGCCTTGTTAAAAACAGCCCACACGAGTCACCAGACCCAACCCGGATGTCGTGCTGCGTTCATTGCGGCATCCTAATTTCCCACTCTGCTCACCCAGCAGCTTTTCCGACTGATCAGATGGCCATTGGATAAGAGAAGCTACAATTCATATAGAGGGGCCAACCTTTTCATTAGCCAATGATATGTTTTGAATCAGTGAGTGACAGGAGGGGCCAATCTGGAGGCCAATCAGCTTATAGCTGTGCCCCGGTGGCCCCACCTCCTGTATGCACCCCTAAGAAGAAAGGTTTTAATGTTTTTATGGCACATCGTATTCTTCTACCCCTGAACTGTACACACTGTTTGCTTTGTTGAGGGAAGTTTCACAAAATTCATATATGGAATAAAAAAAAAATTCAAATAGTAACCATGAAAAAGAGGCTTGGGACCTGGGCCCCAGCTACCCACTGAATCTGGCTGTATGAATCCAACGCTCATACATGCTCTCTCTGCTGGCCGACGCTAAGCCCTGCCCTTGGCTGAAATTTAATGCTGTCTGGCCGCCAGAAGATTTTGTGGTGTTTATTTAAGACCACATAAACAAACCTGGGAAGAATTTTGAAATTCATGAGATCTATATCTGATGGACTGATCAGAGAAAGTGAGGAGGCTGCAGATTTCAGGATTAAATGAATAATGAAGCGGAGAAAAAGCCTGTGATGGTTAGCAGACGAGAGCCGACCTTTGACCCCTGCCATTTCTGACAAATTGCAAAACAGCTGCGGAGTGGAAGATTGGCAGGAATATGGGTTATGTTAAATCCCCAGCCAGGAAAGTGGGCGTGGCATTTTCTATATTCTCTTTTTCCTCAATCTTACCATATATTGAATGTTTTAATAAATCTACTGGAGCACTGCAGAACCTTTGGTCAAATTTTGACACCCTTCTTGTGTGACGTCAGGGCTGGAGATTATTGGGATTATCATTATTAATATTTGTTGTTGTTGTTTTGGAGTGGTTGGCCCCAATGTGCCACCTCTCTGGGGTCCTGGGCGGGGCCTGTGATTCCCAGCGACAGCCACTGGTGTCACCAAGTGAGCTGTGTGGGGGGAGCTGGACTTCCCAGCATGCCTGCGCACATCTGGATCCTGTTGGTTGGAGTGGGACAGTGCCAGAATCCAACTGGCAGTGTGCACAAAGTGCGTCGCAGTCTGCAGCCCTGCCCCCCTCTGCGTTTAATGCTCTGCTATTTCCAATAATCCCTAAGAAAAGCCCCTTAGCTCTGTTTCCAAGTGCTTGTATCCACAGTGATGTCGTAATCATGGCTGGGGAGGGGGGGGACAGAATGGGGGCAGCGGGAGAGGCTGACTCCTAATACTGAGCAGACCTAATGACTCTGTCCCCTCCCCACCCCCTGAATTGTGGTAGACCATGAACATTGAAGGTATGAAGGCTTTTGAAAGCGAACCTCTTTCCCTCCTTTGTGCAACTGAAAAGAGACTATTTGTGCTGCTGCTAAGTCTTGGCCCACGTGGAGAAGCATCAGGTGTCTAGCAGCCTTTGTCATAGACACTGCCACACCTTTCTAGCCATTCTTTTGAAGGCGGGGCCATGGCACCCACCAATTAGAGGCAGCTATTGCCCCATGGGATGCTAAAGGGGGCGGGCCCGGTTGCCTTTGCAGTTTCTAGGGAGGGCATGCTTACCCTTGCCTGGCACAATGGCCTGCGGTTTGGTCTGCACTCAGCCTGCCCCGATGAGGCTTTTGAGCTGTCAGGGATGCTTAGTCAGCACCAGCCGCTATTTTTTATTTTTTTTTGCACGAAGCTTAACGCCATCCATTGCACGTTTGCCAAAACCCGGCTTCCCCGAACAACTTGGGAAACGTCGGCCTGGCTTTTTATCCTCTCTTGTTCCGTGAGGCTCGTTCATTTGGCCCGACCCTGGGGTGCTCAGCCTCATTCCGCGGGCGAGGGAATGGCCTGCGGGGGGAATTTCTGTATTGACCTGCCGAATCCAGAATTGGGCCCATCTGCAGCCTAGACAAAGAATCTGCCATCAAAATGGAATAAAACGGGCACATTAATATAACTGCTGACGCCCCGCTTCCTAAATTCTTAGCGTAGTCTTTAAATTTTAAAGTATAAAATTTGCCGATTTACCTGTTAAAGGTGATTTGAATATGAAGCTATAATAATGTTCTTTAGCAAGGCTAGGAGATGATTGTCTGAAAGCTAGCCAGCGCTCTTTCTGATTGGATGGTCATTTCTGTGCCTTTTTATAGCATTGGTTAATTAGATTTCATGTGGAGTGGAGAGCTGGGGTTTCAGCACGAGTGTGTGTGCGCGTGTGTGTGCGTGCACACATGCTGCCCCCTCTCAGCTCCCAGAGCATCATGGGTATTGCCCATTACAGTGGATACGCCAGCGAGGGCCGAGAAGCTTGTTAGCTGCTGACCACTCTGCTGTGAGGTCCTAGCGTGGATGCTAATGTGCTTCTCCTAAGTGGATGCTGCCATTAAAATGGGAATGCGGGTGAGTGAAACACGGGAAGTCAGTTCCGGGGAACTAGCCAAGAAGTCATAGGTTTATTTTTTTTATGAGACTAGCTCTTTGTTATAAGATGTTACTTATGATTAATTTTTATTTGAACCAATGAATGCCACGAAGTCTGGTTCTCCATGGCCTAGCGATTGTGCGGATTCTCCTGTGTCCCCTTACACGAGCGGTGTGTTTGTCTTGGAACTAGAAATATAGAATTTTATTTATTCCATAATGATAATACCTGAGTACTGCAGCCACTCCACCCCCACTGGGGGCCTTCATGATCTCATTTTGTGGCCGCTTAACTGCCTGTTGTTTTATTACCAGTAAAGCTTTGACTGCTTGCCAACCGGTGTGACAAAAGCAAGCACTCGTTTGACCCATCTTGTCTCGTTGGTTAAACCTAGTCTTCTCCCATTTATGTGGGATCTGGCATGAAAACCCAGTGATTAAAAATGCAACAGGAAATATCGCGGACGGCTTTCACCTGGCAGGCTGTTGCCATGAGCGAGGAAGGGCCTTAGATCGGCCCTCTGAGGATGGTTAAGTAATATGGCATGATGTGTCATAAACTATCATGGTCGCCACTCGGTGCCATGCGGCAGCTTGTTTCTATAATGAGGGCGGTGGGGCATGAGAGGGGCCATAATTCATACTGACGGGCCAACCTTATTAGGCAATGATATGTTTCTGAATTGGTGATGCTTCTGAAATGACGTGAATCACTGAGAAATCTTTGAGTCCTGGTGTAAACCAGACAGACCTTTGGGGATGCTCTGTGCTCCTGCACTGAGTTGTAGTGTTATAGATTTTACTGGATTAAAAGGACCTTTGGTATCCTCTGATCCACTTAGTATGGTAGCTCAGAGTTCTGGGTTTTTCATTTATAGACGTGGACTCGCAATGCAGTGTGGAAGGAAACCTTTGCACCCATTTCACAGTTGCAGTTTGCACAAATGATAGGTCAGCTGCATCACCTTCTTATCCCAGAGCTGGGCGTTCATGATACTGGCTTGATGCGGGAGGGGGAACTCCAGGGGCCAATCAGTTTTCAGCTAAGACTGTTGTCCCACCCCCTGTACATGCCCCAGGCCCTCCCTCCAATTAGCTTTATTCCTCGTGCGAATCAATGACTGTGCCCCTTGTACATGTGCATGTAATGAAATGAATTGGGCTGTACTTTCTGGGATGGGTTCTGTAGTGACTCTAATAGAATAAACTGCAATTTGAAAGTGGGCCTGGGGGGTAGGGATAAATGGATGGGAACTCTTAATGTAATGCAGCGCAAAAATCACTTTTGTGATTGGCTCTAAATTAGTTATGATGGCCTCTTGGATCATTATTTACATGCTGAAACAACCCAATTCTGTTGTTTAGTAACTGGACATTTTAAGACTCCCCCCCCCCCCCGCCCCCCCCCCCCCCCCATTACTGTGTCTCAGCTGGGAGGCATGCAGGATTTTTAAGGCACTTATTGGGGGTTCGGGTTATCGGACCCTTTCCCAGATAATGCCTTTCACTCTGTTTGGGAGAGGTGCTGGTGTTGGCAAGGCAGAAACTCTCGGGGGGTGGCTTCATCTTCGAAACGTCACAGACAACGGAGGATTAATATTTTCCCCTCCCTCGTCATTTGTGGTTCCAGAAGAAAGCACTAGAGAATGATGACTCTCGCCCCCCCACCATCCTTACAGCCCTCCTCTGCGCTTCCTACTAGACCGTGTTTTGTTTCTCATAACCTAATTAACCCGCTGGGCTAAAAAGTGCCCTTAGACTAATTCACTTCCTGTTTCACTATTTCTGTTCTGTTATTTGTAATCTGTCGTCAGGTTTTAACTGTTGAAGAGTCTGATATATTTTCTTTTTTTAAAGCTGGAATAAGTCATAGCTTAACTTAGCTGAGCCAGATTTGGTCTGCCAAATTTTTGACTTTGTTTTTATGTGTTTGTTATTTAAATGATCTGGCACTCGGAGCAAATGGTAAACATCCAAGGCTCAATTACAGCGCAAATTAAGTAGGTGTCATACTCTCCCAGAATAAGAAGCTCTAAAGGGGAATTTCCCACAAAGACAACTGCACACAGCAAATCTGCAAGAGGAAACCAATTAATGAACAAAATACTAAGCAATACTTGCAGTATTCTCTGCATTAAAATAAAAACCCGCTGTGTAGCTTTGGCATGATCCCCCCCCCTCCCAGTGGGTGTGGCCTGTTGGAAGCATCTTGAAATTCTCCACTTGGCTGATGTCTTCAGTTGCACAGATGTTTCGGGGCCCCGGTTTCCCTTCCCTGAACTTTCCAGCCAGCGCTGACAGAGGACATCATCACGCTTCGTGAGAGTTCGGGCCCCCAGGGGCCCGGTTCCGTGGCATTCATCAGCGGGCCAGAGAGCACACAGAAGAGGGAGGCTCGTACTCTCTGATCCCCGGGGCTGGGAAATCGCCTCGTCTACACGAGACTGACGGATGGCGTAGCGGGCTGCCAACCTTTTTTGACGCCAAGGAAGTGAATCTTTGGTGACGGTCTGGGCGGCGTGTGGAACGACGCGGTCGCGGGATGACAGCGTCCCGGGCGAGTGCCGCTGGCTGTCAGCCGTGTGTTCCTCTGGGAAGATGCTCCTCCGTCATGGGCCTAGTTGCCTGGAACCAGGTGCATTCAGATGGTGCCGAGAGAAGCCGTCATCAGCCTTGGCTCGGGCAGCCCATCCCATCACTGTGACGACGTGGCCGTGCAGACTGGAGTGGGGGGGGGGGTTGGCTTCCCAGCTCATACGCAGCTGTTGGGTTCGTCTTTCAGATCAAACCCTTGTACCTCGTGTTGCTATCATCTACCAGAGGAAAGGTGATATCCCAGTTGTGTGTATACCTATCTCTTTAGAAATGGCTAGTCTTCGCTGCCTCTGTCCAACTGTGAATCACTGCTACAGCAGCATTGACGAATTAATCCCTAAACCCATCAAGGGCTCTGCTGGACATATTCAAATGACGTGAATCACTGAGAAATCTTTGAGTCCTGGTGTAAACCAGACAGACCTTTGGGGATGGTCTGTGCTCCTGCACTGAGTTGTAGTGTTATAGATTTTACTGGATTAAAAGGACCTTTGGTATCCTCTGATCCACTTACTAAGGTAGCTCAGAGTTCTGGGTTTTTCATTTATAGATGTGGACTCGCAAGGCAGTGTGCAAGGAAACCTTTGCACCCATTTCAGTGTCGTTTTCCTGTAACACCCACGATATGATTCTGTCCAGAACATTCTGCCCGTAATTTTAATCTGCGTGAGGGAGTAAGCTGTTATACGGTGCAATCTTTGGACTCAATACCTCATGATTTATTTTTTTAACCAACAATTGCAGTTTGTGATAGGTTAGCTACATTACCTTCTTATCCCAGTGCTAGTCATTCAGGAGTCCAGCGGAGTGCCAGTCACTTGAAGCTTTTGCAGAGGATCCTCACAAGTGATCTGAAGTGCTCAGAATTCAATTATAATGTCGACGAGGAGCACTGAAGACCCTAGCGGTACTCTGTTGGAAAATCCATCTGGAGGAAGAAGCTGTTTGTTTTTTCTTACATGTAAAGTTGTTATACTCCCTGCAGTCCTAGTGATTTGCCTGCCGCTGGGGAAATTTTATGTGCCTTTCATAAAAGAATGGAAGCTTTGGAAATCTCCTTTCTTCCTCCATATATTTGTCCTATTAACCTAAAGCTGTAATTAACTTCACTGAATCCAACACTGAAGACTGTATTTGTGAAGCATAGACAGACACCTGGTCTTTTCTTGTTCATTGGAGTCTGATGTGCAGGGCATTATGGGAAAACTTAAATGCCAACCGTGATGTCTTTGACAGAATCTCTGGAAAGGGTTATCCAGTCAGATGGGGAGGACAGCTTTGCTAAGTGATTATCCTTTGATATATCAAACTTATTTCAGAGTTAGTCATTGTCCCCCAGGGTGGTTAGCATGCTTATTAATGACTTTTAAAATGAAGGTTGTCAGCTTTAAAAGATGAGTGCTTTTGCTAAATGTCTGAATTGGTCTTACAAAATATCTAGGTGTTTATGCTGGTAAAATTTTCTCTCCATCAATGTCTGTGGGCAAAATAACAGAAAATACACGTGTCCCAAAATCTATGCTGTGTTACACCAGTTGCCAGAAGTGTTATGTATCAGCGAGTGGCTCAAATCAATAGAAACATTAAATATTGTGAAAGGGAGATACTGCTAATACCACCTTATCGTTATCAGATTAGATGAGCTAATGGCCTTTCAGGTGTCTCCTTCTGCCCTGAGAGATTTTCCCAGTCAATTGAAGGCCTTCCAGTCTAACATCTAGACAGACTGACTGCTTCTCTCTGGTTGCAAAGGTTGCCATTTCATTTATTTTTCTGGTGGGTCTCCAAGGCAGCCCTAAAATTGCTGCTGCCCATGAAATTTGTCAGTTGCTCAGTTTGGCGTGCCGCCCGGCCATTTTGACGTCCCCGACGCAGCACCGTGCTCCGAATAACAACCCCTCTTTAAACTGCGAGCCGCCCCAGTGCCTCCATCTCACCTTAAAGGGATGAAGAGGTTATATATCACAGCTGTGGCCAAAATAATGGGAATCCACTGGGAAGGATGAGCTTTCAGCCTTAAAGTCAAAGTGCCCATCACCAATTTACTTGGGGGTATTGTCATTTTTTCCCATCTGCCGGAATCTGGCCCTGGGGCTTGGGAGGTGGAGGGTTTCTCTTATCGGACTCAACTCAAAGACCTTGGGGCTCATGTCTGTGTCTGGGCTGAGAGACAAGACGCTGGGGCAGAGAAGCCAAAGATCCGAGCAACTGGAGTGGAAAATGACTCATCTTTTGGCTCCGTGGAGGAGATGGGGGAGGCTCACAGTGATCAAATGCGTGCTGTGGACTGTGGGCCACTTTTTGGGGGCTACAGTGGGGCATGGGGGGCAGAATTCTGGTTAAGACTAGATGGTGAAGAGTGAAGGCAGCCACATCATTTAGTGACTGTTCCTCCTGAGGAATTTTAGCTAAACGGGGTGGAACAAAAAACTGTGTATTGACCCTCCACTAAGATATTTTATGCCATTGTCTTTGGCCCACCCCCACTCACACCCCAAATGGGGTGACAACTGTGAGATACGCTGGACTGTATACTAGATGTGCTGGTGTTAACTGGTGTTAACTTCCTCTGACCTCCATTACTTCTTACTGCATTGAACTGAATTGTACGCTAGGCATGCGGGTGACAGAGCTTATTCTGATGTTCACATGCGGGGAAAATGACCGTAAATGCTGGTGTATTTGGCCACACCTTCAGAAAGACGACGGACACCATCCTTGCCTGCTTCCCAGGACTGTATAAAAGCATGGGTTCATTTTATAGACCTGTTGTTCATCCATTGAATAATGGACATCTTATTCATAACTTGTGCTGTTTTTCCTTTGCTGTAAATGTAAATATTGCAGTTAATAACAGCTATCGTTGGGTCCCATAAGTCACAGATAGTTTGATATTCGCGTTTTAGGGGCACTGTGTTAGGTTTGCCAAATTTAGAGCTATGGAATGCTGTGAAATCTGGCAGGATGATGACAATAGGTGTAACACTGCTCTGCTTTAAAAAGGGGGCTAGACTAGCCGCTCACGTAGAATCAAACGATTTCTGCACATGAAGTAATTTCTGGTCTTATGAATAGACCTTCCTTTTTAATCGCAATAAAAATATGTGACAAATGTTTGCTTGTTTGTTTTCCTTGCAGTTTTAGTTTCTCGGGCGAGCCTAATTAACTCTGTAAACATTCCGTAGGCGAGCAGGCGATGCCGGCTGCGTTTTCTGACTCTTTCCTGCTGTACTTCCTAGATACGAATAACATTGTTTTGCTTTGTCGAGCTGTGAGCCAGTCGCCACTTTGCAGACATGGTCCCATTCTTATATTTATACACACACACACACACACACACACAAACGAACCTATCTATGTGTGTTTACATATATATGTGATTATTTTTTCTTTCCATGTCATGGGGTTGCATTATGTACAAACACAATAAATAAATAAATATATATATATATATATATATATATATATATATAAAATGTGTTGTCTGTACATCTGTTCTGCATTTTTCAGTCTTTCTTTTTTGCTGCAAATGTTCTTTGAAAACGGTTTCTGGGGTTTAAATTTTAATGCCCTTTCCTCCCTCTGTCTTGATCCAGTCACCTGCCAAGTTTCTATTCAGCCCTGATCCCAGTTGTTAAGGCTCACCCCCCCAATCCAGCATGCTCTCCTCCGCATTCATAAGATTTAATGTCTCGTACATTGTGATAGGGATTAATTCCCCCTAAACCGCCCACCTCCCCACCCAGAGGAGAACTCAGGAATTGTCATTTCTCAGTGTCACATGACTCATTCTACAGATGTACTCCTTTCCCAAGCAGGTAAAGGGTTTTTAAATAAAAACAGGGCCGGAGTTGGTTACTTTATCTCCCATTTGCTTCTGTGGGAATGGTAATGTGATGGGTTTCGCAGGTGCATGTGCACCGAGTGCGTATGTCTCCTGCTCTTATTCAGGAGACTGGTGTCAAGCTCTCGACGTGGGAGGCGATACCATAAAACAAAATACTACTTTTGGACCAGGGTGAGTGACCTGTTACTGACGATTTTGGGGGGGGGGGGTATTGGTTCCAGAAGGAAGTGAGCTGTGAGTCATATTTTGAGCCCCCCCCC
>JAODKL010000001.1:4430903-4444382 GCA_026780765.1 Petrocephalus schoutedeni
TGTGGGGGGAAACCGGAGTACCCGGAGGAAACCCCACAACGGCACGGGGAGAACATGCAAACTCCACACACATGAAACTGGGCCGGATTCGAACCCAGGTCCCAGAGGTGTGAGGCGGCAGTGCTACCCACTGCACCACCGTGCCGCCCCCCACTTTACCTTAATGAGCGAAATTCTTACATTTCTGCCTGTGTTTTTTTGCGAACCGACGTGTACATGCAGGGATACCCTTTGGTGTCATAAGCTTAAACTAAAGAGTCTACAGTTTCACATCATGAAAGACATGCATTTTAATACATATTAAGTGAAATACATTGTTATCATTTCCACTATTTATCACAGTACAGAACACAAAATTGTCCTTGGTGCTTCCCTGAGAGCCCAGAGCTTGTCAACATTAACACAACGCAAAAACATCAAGACGACAGAAAGATCAAGACAAAAAAATTAAGCAAATTTAATTTTTAAATGTGTGGTGTTCTCTTAATGTGTTACGGTCTTCAAAATGGAAGTGCCATAATTTCTGACTGACAATAAAACAGCAAATTAAAAATGTTAAAGAAGCAGGCTGACACATTCCTGGACAAGTGCAAGTTTAAAAATAAATCAATAAATAAAAATTGAAATGCCATAGGCAGCCACAGAATACCATATTAACTATCAGCTCAACTTGACTTTAGAGTCCATTTGCATTATGTTTAATTAGGAGCTTAATAATTACTATACTATGTTCATTTTGTAAAGTTGCTATTACACAATATTATAATTCATATATAATTAATAAAGAGTGAAATTTCACTTGCTCTCACTCCTACCCCAAGAATGTTCAATCTCCTTGGAAATGTGCAAAGCAGTCTGTCCACATAGCATGGCTGAATCATCATGACACTACTCCAAGAGTCCAGCATTGCTTATACCTCATAGCACCAGGGTGGATGAGGGCTTGGGAGGCTCCAGAAGGTCTGTCAGTGATCTGAATAGAAAGGGTGATGTTCTCCTGTCAGATGGTTGTGTGGACAATGGCTTGTCCAAAGAAACACTTCTATTATGTCTGCCCCAGGTCACCGCAGCAGAGACAGCGCTTTCAGTCTGAATTCCCATAAGCCAGTACTGTGGGAAAATGGACCTGGAACCTATCCTATGAGCCATAGGGCACATGGCAGGGAACACCTCAGACAGAATGCCACTTCAGACCATACACAGCCACTCACACATAAACACTTACACCCAAAATAGAAGTAGTAAAGGAATAACCCATCCATCCACCCATTTTCTGTAGCTACATATCCTATTCAGGCTGGTGGGGGCTCTGGAGCCAATCCCAACCCAGGGTGAGGTGCCAACCTATTGGAGGGCACACTCCATTCACTCACACAAGCGCACCTATGGGCAACTTGGCAACTTGGTAACTCCAATTAACCTCAGCATGTTTTTGGACTATGAGGAGTAATCATTTAAATTTATCCTGAGTATCTGAAATTCACACCTTTTAAAGACATTTGTTAAGCAAAGCAATAATAACTTTTGTCATTTTTGACAAAATTAAATGACATTGTTTAAGCACAAACAGAAGGTTTACAAACGTAAAAAAAAAATAACATTCACTTTGTAAGAAGGACATTTTTATGAAGGCTTAAAGAAAACTTTTAAGCAAAGGACCTCTACTGACTATTTGTGTACCAAGCAAAATTATATGTTTCAGAGAGAAAAAAATATTTAACTTTTTCCCAACAGTTTTCTGCGAAGTGTTCTGCGAATCTGCTGCCCTTGAAATACAGCCAGAATTCGGTCAGTATTTTTGTATCCATTTCTATTGAGAAAGAGCAGCCGCCTTAGCCATAATTAAAAAGAAAATTCTCTGAAGCACTCAAGTAAAGAAGGGATAAAAAATGTATAAACCTGATGTCCTTGATGCCTCAATTTTTATTTCATAGAGCCGACGGCTGAAGAATGCAGCCATTCAGTAATGGAAGCCACAGGGACATTTCTGCTATGACTCAGTTTACATTTTCAGACATTTGGCTCACAGATTTTTGTTCGTTCATTTGCCCAGTGAAGCTTTGCTCCAATTCTGCAGGATTTCACTGCCCTCAATTTCCTGTCTTACACTTCTGAAGAGTAATATAATCAAAAGATTCATTCAGTATATGTGACTGAGACCCCTCGCACAATGTTCTTTTTCCGGAGATTGAATTTTACGGGATACTAATTTAATGGTTATTGATATATTGTCCACTCGAACAATCAGCATCTAGATATAGAATGCACTATATTTTAATGTAACATAATTAAGCACAGATAAATGGTGTAATAAAATAATATCTCTCATTTAAAATGAATGTGAACCAAGGGAGATATCGGCTTTGGTGATATTAGTTAATGCTTGGCACCAAAGATCTACAGGCTGAAACTCAGCAGTTCATCGTAGGCCACTTAATAATGTCAGCTGTTTACTACCTAACTCTTTGAACACATGCCATATGACTGTGAAAATTCAGAATGACATGTCAGTAATTAGCATGCACTTCCAAGCAGAATAAATAGGTTGGGCTCATATTGCCAGCTTGTTTATACTGTGATATGGCAAAGTTCTCATGTCATTGATGCTTGCAGTGTGGCCAATAAATAAAATTGTAAGTTTAATTAATGTATTATATCAGTTTATGAGTGATCACATCCAGCTAATTGGAAACAACATGCACACAAGTCATACTTTATACCAGCTCTGGTGCCGCAACTACAAAAATGGAAAAAATCTGCCTCAATTTTATTTATTTAAACACAGAGACCTTTAAACATGACAGACATAACAGTAGCCAGTAGCCCAAAGATCCAGCATATGAATCATTAAATCTAAATCATGAGTCCAGACTTGTTCTTAATAGGCCAAACACACAGAGAGAGAACATTTTCACAGATGCTAAATGAAGCCATTCGAACCCCTGCTTGCAAACTGATTGGCTTATTCTGTATTAGGGAGCTGTGTTGAACAGCCACTGGATTTTGCATCCTGCTTTGTTTGCTTGTTTTATTTTTTTTTTTTAATTTTTAATTTTCAAGCAGCCTGAAATTGGATAATTCGACTTCCATATGCCTTTAAGATTAAAGAATTCCATTTTAACAAAACAAAGGTTGTCATTAAAATACAAAGCACAAATGCCATAAACATGTATGTTGCATGTGTCCACCACCAAAAGCTCCTACCACGGGCATGCCAGTGCCAGAAATGGACCATGGAGCAACAGTGGCCTTCATGTGGACGGCTGGATGCATGTTGTTTATCTGGAGAAGAGTTGGTACCAGGATACACAATGGGAAGAAAGCAAAGCACCGGAGGTAGTGTGATGCTTTGGGCAATGTTCTGCTGGGAAACCTTAGGTCCTGGCATTCACGTGGACGTTACTCCTAATTTTAGGTTTTTTAGGCTTTGCAGTTAACTGTGACATTTCCTAGCAATTGAAAAGGTATTTACAATATATAGGCAGTGCGATGTTGTTGTAAACTTCCATTTTTCATTTCAGCTATTTTTTTTCTTGGACTATTCTCAACACTAGAGATATGGACTTAGATAAGCTCTCGACTGAAAAATGAGTGGTGTTAAATTATTCAAAATTTCCACAAACAAATAAAATATAGAATCTCATCAATTTTTTCAGCCTATATATCAGCTTCTGTGGTCCAACTCTTTCTGGTATGCATATAAAATGTGTATACTTGTATTCTTCTGGTGGTTTGCTTTTAGCTCCTTCCCTGTGTGTGTGTGTGT
Organism: Petrocephalus schoutedeni; assembly: GCA_026780765.1. Classification (NCBI taxonomy): domain Eukaryota; kingdom Metazoa; phylum Chordata; class Actinopteri; order Osteoglossiformes; family Mormyridae; genus Petrocephalus; species Petrocephalus schoutedeni. The sequence continues at coordinate 4,434,670 of JAODKL010000001.1, forward strand.
GTGCGTGAAGTCACATGCAGCTGGGTGATTTGGTGTGCCCATATTGCCCATAGTGTGTGAGTATGATGTGTGTCCCGCCACGTAGTGACATCTCACCCAGGGTGTCCCGTGACCCATTGCCGGGGAGAGGTACTAGGTCCACCAAGATCCTGTACAGGATAAGCGACTGGGAGATGAATAGATGCACTGCACCGGCAAGGTGCACCCGTTATTGGTACTTAACTGCAGGGAAAATTGTAAAACGTAAAGAGACGGCGGCAACATTTTCAGGACCACGGACAGAGCCGCACTGCGATGTTGACAGCGGCTGGTCAGCGCGGCGCAATAACAGCTAGTGGCATACAAAAGACAGCAGGCCCAAGGGAGCAGGAGAGGAGTGCATGTCTCATGGGAGCACTTATCGCTTCCTTTTAACTCCCCATCTCTCAGATAGTAACAAGCTACCCCTGTGAATACTGCTGCCGGGCCCTGAAACTCTGGCACTGAAAGCAACATTGACAAACTTGGTTTAACATGAAGGCTTCCCTGGCCTTTATAAATAGTCCCCTCTTCTCCATTATCATTTACCATGTGCAATGCCTTTCTTTCCCTTATTCCTGTAAAAGAGGAGCAATCCCCAAAACATGCACCATAAAACTGCAACCATAGCATATGAGACAATTTTGATTATTGCAAAATCGGGTGATAAAAGGAACATAAAATAGAACACATGGCCTACAGACTATGCAATATAAATTGTATAAAACATAGTGTGGCTATTTATCAATGTACCCAGCCATCTCCCATCGAATGGTTGTGTGGGGGCTGGAGTATATAACATATTTGTATTTGTGAGTCATTTGCTGTTTATTGCTGTATCACAGGGATAGACAATGTCCTTCACCTACCCTTTATAATTGTTTGAGTGTATGGGTGTGTCCTCCTTGTCACAACCAGGAGGAGCAGCCTGGCAGGCGTTTTCCAGCAGCGTGAAGCCTTAGCTTATTTTAAGAACTGTTCAAATTTATTCGGTGTGAATTGTCTATGTGATGTGAAATGCCAGAAACTTGGGGGCGAATGCGTTCTGCAAAAATATCTGTGCACGCTGACACGCAAGGCACCAAATATGCGGCTAGAAATACCCTGCACTTCATTTGGATGATACAATAGCGGGTGTGAGCTGTTAGTCTGAGAAGAAACAACAAAAGGGTGGGTGGCACAAGGGCACAAGCATGGTTTGCATTCAATGACATACTGGCTGTATGTGATTCATCAAGAGAGCACAGACTAAAAAAAAAATGAAAGAAATATGAAAATGGAAAAAAGTAGCACATCTGTTTTAGCAGCAGAAGGGAGAAATTGACCAAAACAACAAAATCTTTTAGGTTCTTTTTTAAAGATCCCCTGGCTGCTGGATATATTAGGGAAGGTCATCTGGACTGATACCGCCCCTCAGATTCATCTGGTCAGACAGGTAAATTGTGGTATTCGTCAAAGCACGCACCTGTCAAGGGGGACACTTTCAGATGCGCCACGAGATATGTTCAATCACAGGACTGCTCTGGGTGAGCGGCTGTCACTCATTCCACCAGCCAGCAGAGAACAGCCTGACTCCTGGCGGAATGCAGATACTCTCACCATCCGAGAGGGAACAGCAGTGTGGCTAATAGGAATAACAGGGAAATGCCCTGTCCATTTCCATCTCATTCCAAGAAGGCTGCTACCAATGGCAATGTATGACTGCAGAAAACACAGGACAAATTGCAAGTATCTGTATATCTATAAGTTGTCTTCCTGTTAAAGTATTTCTGACAAGAACAAGAACATTCAGAATTATTTTTTTGTGTTGTATTTGATATTTGATATTTGATATTTTTTTGTATATTTTTTTGTGTTGTATTTGATATTTATGGATTACGGATAAATCTTGTATTATTATGCTGATTGCGAGTGTGAGAGGGAAAAAAATTAAATCTTAGCAGTCAAACAAAAGGGAAACACATAAAGAAAGCATAACAATAGAACTTATACTATTACATATGCCTAGAGAGAGCAAACTGAGATTTGGTAGATGTTCCTTAAAGGGCTTGTCCAATGGCTAGAGAACCTAGAAGAGATTCATTCACAAGACTCACACGTATAATTGGGTGACCCTTATTTTTCATGTTGTTTTTTTTAAAGTAGCAAGTAGCAAAACAGAGTGTGTAGAATTTTTGGAAAATATTTTATATTTGGGGAAGCTCAAGCATGCCAAAGTTGACAATTTAAGGTGTGAAAACATATCAGGATGAAGAATTAGCCTTCATATGAGCCAAGTAGAGCTTTAACGACTTATTACTTGCATATTTCCTCATTTATTTACTGTTCTTAATCCAAGAACTTGATCAAGATCAGGTTCATTTACTGTAGCAGACAACTAAAATTTTGTTTACTAGTGTCATGTCCTGCCCTGCCTCACCCTCCTGTTTCCTGCTTGCTGTGGCCCTAATGAGCCACACCTGCCAATTATTTGTCTTACCTCTCGTTCCAGCCCTTCTGTGATTCACACCAGCTGCCTCTTGTTTGATCCCTTATCAACCCGGTGTATAAAAGTGCTTCCCAGGCTTGTGCTCCCTTGTTCTGTCATTGACGTTGCAGCTCCCAGTCTGTTGTGCCTTAGCCTCTCCCATATGATCCACTGTGGACCTGTTTGTCTACCTGTCCTGTTTTCCTAAAAAAACACTTTTTGTTTGCCTCAATGTCTGCATCCGTGTTCTCCATTTGGTCTGCCCTGCAACACAACAATTAGCAGTGTTTAAAACAGCAGTGTTTTTAGAAGTACTGTCAACCAGTCTGAGTCCTTCTTTGATGTCATATCGCCCTGTCACCGTAGGTATGTATTGGTTTGTTGCTTTTTTTGTTGAAATCAGTGAAATATATAAACAAAATGCACCATATAAATGATTTCACCTCCCCATCCCTGCACCCTCTGATCTCATCGCCCTGGAGCAGACTTTGGACCCCGTTTAATTCATAAAGTCCAAGTATGATGTTTCCCCCATTCCCTTGTAATGGTAGGACCTCCCACGTGAGCCAGCCAGGTTCGTAGACGTTTTTAAGATGAAAAGAAATACATATTCCTGATGTTCCCTTTCCCGTATTTATTCACTGCACGCTGCATGCAGAGTTTTATATCGCAGCAAATATACAACTTTCGCTAGGCTTAATGTCTCCAGTGGCTGTGCGGATTCTGCCCTAGCTGCGTATGGAAAGGCAAGTTTCTTTTGAGAGCAGAGTTTCGCGTACGCAGGCGGGGAGGCACATTCACAGGCCCGGAAAGCGAGTGGAAACCATTGAGGGAACGTGTCCCTCTCATTGGAAGTCTGCTTCCTTCGCTGTCAGGCCCAGCGGCAAGCTCTGCCGTTAACAAAAGGCGTACTGAGATGAAACGCATGCTGTTTTCTTACCCCATTCCGGCTTTTGATTCTCAGTGGGATCTTATTATTTCACATTCGTGATGCCTCCTTATGCGGGCGAGCACTTGTGAAATGCATGCAGCTCGAAATAAATGCGCCGATGCGAGTTGTCACCCCGAGTTTGCGCTGCTGGAATGAATGCCACCAATTCCCGTCGGCTTAGCGGCACGCGGGCAACAGGTACGGCTGGCACCCACATGCTTTAATAATCCTGCATGGGGGATGGTGCCCCGTGTGGTAATTAAAGGTCCTTTCAGGTGTGATTGGATTAGGCATGTGGACACTGCTAGCTGTTTCTCAGGACCTGTGCAGGGAGCCTTCCATGTAGGCGTGGGGGGGCTGATGAATTGCGATCTGGGACATGTCATGCGAATCCACATCGCCGCCCCGCGTCAGCACACGTGACCGGATAGCTGTCCTCAGAAGTCACTGCAGCCACTGATGATTTCTGGGCCATATGAGTGATTTTAGAGCCCTTTGCAAGGTTCTTAAATCAGAAGAGGCACTTTAACATCGACTTAATCTTTGTGAGCTTGTGATTTAAGCCTGTCTAATATATAGAGAGAGCTTGTGCATTGGATTCTTTAGCCTTAGTTGTGAGTGGTGTTTCACTATGCTGTACATTACCCCTGAGTACAATGGAGTACAACCCCTTTTCCAAAAAAGTTGGGATGCTGTATGGAATTTGAATGTGTGAAATACTTAATCGAAAGTAAAACAAAGCAAACATATCAGATTTTGAAAATTATGGAGAAAGTCTCCACAGAGCAGTCAGACCTCTGGGGGGGAGAGAGAACCCCACAATCACATGGGGAGAACACTGCACCACCATAGGGGCCACCCCATATAGCTCTATAAGACCATAACATTTCTCAGTTTGAACTTTTGATATGTCGTCTTTGTTCTATTTTCAATTAAATATGGGCTTATGTGATTTGCACATCATTGCATTACGATTTTATTCGCAATGTACCAACTTTTTTGAAACGGGCTTGTACATTTTATGGAATGATTTCAATGTATCCTTGATACATTGAAATGTATTTTTAGCCGGTAGCTGATAGCAACCTAATTGAGTAAGGAGGGATTCTGTAAACACGCGGCAGAACTGTATGCCAAATCAGGTTCCCATGACTGGGGGTTTGTGCACTTGTTCTAATCAGTGAAGTGTTTGTGGAAAGGGAGCTTTGTGAGCGACTGCAGCCCTACCCCTCACGTGTTCCTAGGAAACCAGATTGAATTTCCCTGGTTCTTCCATGGCTGCAGTGATGGCACCAGGAACCCTGTCCTAATGTGGCCTCTGCTTACACAATGTCTGAGGTGTAGCTAATCTTGGGCTGGTGCTCCTGAGTCTACAGCCGAGAGTGGGAACTGCATCCCATAGGGATTGTAATTAGCGTGCTTTTGTAGGGCCTTGGGGTGTGGCTCTGTCCCGTAATGGAGCCTAAATGTGCTCCTTGGCAGATGACAAGGGTCAAGTTGCTCGACATGGCTTTTCTGAAAAGCCAGCTGAACCTTTCCGTGGTGTTGCCGTGCAAAGAGAGGTCTCCAGAGGGAGCAGGACTATGAGCATTTAATGATAACTCACTTGAGGGCCTGTTACGTCTGAAGACACCGTGTGGCAACCAACCATTTTGGTGTCTGAAAGCATCTGATGCAGACCTAATTAGCCGTATGTTTGCTGCTGGTACCACGGACACTACTAATTAGGCTTTCGTTCAATTAATGATCTAGTACAGATAGGTTAAGTATTTAGAGTGAGTGAGTGGGGAATTTGTCACCTGGCAGAATCCTTTATCTGTTTTCAATCTCCATACCAGCTCTGAGTAGGGAATTACATTTTTCTTTAACACAATGGGATTTCAGATGCCTCCAAAGGATGTCGTCCGCCGAGCGGTAATGAATTTCATGTGATCCTCCGGGTCCTCTTTTATCAGCGGCACAATGATGGATAGTGACTCCTCTCCTACTCCTCTGGGGCGTCTCCGTACCCTTTCTTCTCCAGAGACTTTACTCGGAGAGTACCTCTGGAACGTCGGCGTTCCTTTTCTCCCGCTTTGTGTTTGCGCCCGTGAATTCCCTAATAAGGATGCTCCGAGTAAATCCTTTAATCTCTCATGGAATAGGAGTTTTACCGCTCGCCCTCACCGGGGTGAACAATCGACCGGGTGAAAAAAAACAAAGGCTGCGTCTTTGGCATCGTGCTGCGCTTTGCAGTTCAGGTCGACTCGTGCTCTTGTCCAGGAAGCACGGTCGTCTTCTACCACCTCAGGTCCTTGTTGGGGATGACCTGAGAAAGCCTGTCATAAAACTGTGGGCTGGATCAGTGACCTTTCTTATGAAGACTAAAGGTGGCATAGACTTCCTGCTGATCGAGGCACTTAAATGTGATTGTGATATAAATCCATATATTAAATGTTTATTTTACACGCCTCATTTCCATCGTTTCGCTGTTGAGAAATATAAGCGCTCAAGTTTACCCCTCCGGAATCTAGCAGTAATTATGTACTGAGAAAAAGCCCATTAATCTGGGTATTATATCTAGCGTAAGTTAATTGATGGCACAGTAGCGAAAGCTTCAGTTATTAATCGGCCATGTGTAGAACAAGTTAAAATGGTACACAGAGTAATTACATTTCGAAAGTCCAGCCTTTCATGGCTTTTAACGGTTAAGCCGAAGGTGTGCATCTGTGTTTTTTGTGTGTTGTTGACATGGGTACCCATCATTTTCCAGTGGCCTTTCTGTCCATACCTCCATGAAAGCGGAGAAATTGGCTGCACTCGGTGGGCCGTACTGCGATGGCAGAGCCTCCTTCAGCCCCGAAAGGCCTCCGAGGCTCGTCTCGGGACTGAATTGTCAGTCTCCGATCAGGCCCCTTTCCCAGGGGTTTGTAAGTAAGCAAGGACTCTCCGTGGCCTGGTAAATCGGATTGACCGAGCCAAACCGGAGGTGGGTCTCGGTCAGATGGCGAATGGGACCGAGCCTGCGGCGCTGCTCGCTTTGATCCGGGCCGTGTGGTCTGTTTGGCCCGCTGCCTCCTGGGTGCCAGTGAAAAGGGGGTGGGCGAGATAAAGGGCTGGAATTCGCAGGCAACTGGCAGCCAATTGGTTCTGTTCAAGCCACAGACTGGTGGGTGGGCGGAAGATGCTAATAAGCCTTTGCCAACCAAAACAGGGGTTTGATGTTGCATTAGTGATGCCAGTCTCCAGCAAAATGTCACCGTCGGCATGATGGGGGGAGAGCGAGCTGCATCGAGAAGGGAGGATTGGTAACCAGTACTGATGTGGCTGCTTGTCACTGTGGTCTGCTCCACACAACGGTCTGATTTTTAAATCCGATGAAATGGGAATGTTTTTTCGGCAAGGGATAATCCCCCCCCTCCCCCAGATCGAACAGCTGGTATTCCAATAAAACATGTCTGCTACAGCAGTCTGGTACCTGCGTGCAGAGCGTCCACCTACGCTGTCATGTGACCTTCTGCTTACCTGGGCAGCTTGAAATAAAAACAGATGTGTAGCCATGCTACTCTGGCTGATTTTGAACATAATTGAAGCTCTCTCAGCCACTGACTGTGACCCATCCTCCAGTGATGGGGAATATCATCAGAGCATTTCGAGGAGAGATGCCCAGATTTCCGTGGCTGTGGTTTCAGCAAAGGAAGCCTGTAATTAAAGGCCAAATGCAGCAAAGACCAGCATGTAACGGTCAGCATGCTGCTGAAGATAGCCCGCCCGTAGCTGGGATGAAGTCAAACCTGCTCTGTCCCTTGGACCCATCTTGTCTGCAAAGGGCAGCATCAAAAGCTCATTCGTCTGAGCAGGACGGGTAGGGGCTTGGATCAGTAGGAGGTTTGCCCCGGCTCTGTAATGCAGACATCTCGCACTGAGCAGAAGTGATTCGTTTCTATGATTTAATGAATCGTGTGGAGCCCAGTGTTGCAGAGGGGTTAAGTTGCTGTCACCATGGGGCTCTGACTGCACCCCCCTCCAACAGAACCATCTTCTGAACAGCTTGGCTATTTGCGGAGGATTACTGGTGGTCATGTGACTCACCCCCCAAGCACACTGGCTTCATATGGCTAGTTTTATTGGCTTCCTTTTGCCGTTTCCTTCGTTAACAAGGTGAATTGTGTGAAGCGCAAGGCCTCAAAAGCACCAGGACCCTCTTGGAGCTTGGCCTGTTGACAAAGGGCTCTCATCTGGGGAGGGGGAGAAGGTGTGTTGTTGGGAGAAGCACAAAACTTCAGCGCTGTGCTCTGTAAGGCATAGTAAGAAGTCAGTGTTTGTTTAGACAAGCCATGTTTAGTTGGTGTGTTCCAGATGCTTATTGAACTTGAGGTAAGAGCTTAGTGCTACTCGGGAAGGTCCTGTTTATGCCTGATATGAGTGCTATATACAGGGCTCTCAGGTTTCATCAAAAGTTTGTAGTGAGATTACATCTGTCACTGCGTGAGGCTTAAGCACATCCGTTGGACCCTGCCCTTCCACTCCCACCCTGTCCGCACTCCCTGTGTGCGCGCATCCAGGTAATAACCTGCTCGCAGTGGGATCACATGTAACTTATTAGGAATCTACGCAGAAACAACAAATGCCATTTTCTGGTTGGCTGGTAGGTGGCTGTTAACTCAGGGTCAATGCTGTACAGCAGGGGTAGCCAATCTTATCCGCAAAGGGCCGGTGTGTATGCGGGTTTTCGCTGCAACTCTCTAATTAGGTTACTAATTAGAGGACTGATTGGCCGAAGAGTCCTCACACCTGGGTTTGAACAGCTGACCTGCAGGTTATCCCAAAAACCAGAATACACACCGGCCCTTTGCGGGTAAGATTGGCTACCCCTGCTGTACAGCATCATGAAACTCAACATCAGGTCTCATTCGGACCAATCAGGCACAACCTGCCAACCCTTTAGATTCTGAAGTTTTAGATACATTTTTTTAAAGCCTCTAACTTTTAGATGGACTTTCAGAATTTTTATTTCATCCCATCGACATACTCACAAATGACATCCGATCCCTCGACAGTTTCTTCGCACGCCGTATTTAGCCACAGAGGGATGCCTGTAACATAATGTGTCGAAATGCTGATTGTGACGCTTCACAGTCTTGAGTCTGAGATGGTGTGTCAGAGGATTTAGTCATTTTGTCAAGCAGTCCTTCAGGTCTGACAGGGTGGGATTCATGCAGCCCTGACCTCAAACCAGCCTCTGCTGCCCAACACTTGCACTGTCACTTGCGGAGTGTGAAGTCTCGCACACTAAGCAGCGCTTCCGGAAGCACATTTCAACGACAGGAGGCTCTGAGTCAGTCAGAAAGTCTAGGCTGAAAGGTATCAGTGGGCTGTGACATTGATTGTGGCTTTCTTAATGCAATATGGTCTGCAGGCCACAGATGTGTGACCAGCTTAAGAATTGAAGCAGTGTTCTCCAGAGGTGTGATCTGCATTAAGATTTCTATATCCCCACATCTCCAAACACTGAAACAACGAAGCCATGTGAATTGCTATAAACACCTTCATGCCTCATTGGCAATAATGTTTCTGTAGACAAATTACCAGAAGCAGTTGGGTGTGTAACTGATTTTTTGAATGTATTATTGTGAATATTTAGATATTGTGGAATTATGGCTCCGGCAGTGCAGGGCACAGGCTGGCTGAAGTGCCGTTGCTGAAGCAGACTTGCTGGAGTCGTTGTGCTCCATTAATGATGAACCTCCACGTTGACCAAGCTCCTGGAATCGGTTTTGGGTCAATGCCCAGTGCAGTCGAATACTCTCTTCTGCTTTGTGGTAACCGGTAGCCTGTCAGGAGTCTAAAAGGTATGGTGGAGGAATGTTATTTGGGTGGTATTGAGTGCCGTGGTCTTGACGGTGAGGGGGGGTGGGAAAAGGGGGATGTTCCCACCCCTGCCCTAACCTGTCTCTGTATTGCTTCCCGTGGCATTTTTCAGCTGTTTGCATCATTTTGACGTGTCCTACTTGTGAAAGGGTGAGGAAACTAGGCTTCTTCAGAGCGATGGTCTGCACGCTCGTCTCAGTGGCGGAGCCGCCGTCTCCAGCTCATCGCGATGTGTTGGTGGTACAGTCAATCAGATTGAAACAAATGAACTGTCAGGCATGACGCTGGGGTAATTGTTCATATGGAAATTGAATTGCTGTCATCACAGGAGCTTCCTAAGCAGTTTAGAACAATTTTTTTCGTCTTCTTCACTCGACTTACTTTTGCTTGGGGCTAATTTACAGAGTTGAGGCGTTCCATGATTCATCCGGAACAATGTGATGCACC
>JAODKL010000001.1:4460893-4484313 GCA_026780765.1 Petrocephalus schoutedeni
GGTGGGGTGTAGACCCAAACCTGTTAACATTCTGCACATGGGTGACGAACCATGCAATTATGCCACAGCTGGCTCACTGACGCTTTAGTTTGCTATTAAATATGGATATGTCTTGTAGTACTGAACAGACAGCATAATTACGTCCCTAGCTAATTTATTAGGAGCAGTCTTTGCTTGTTTACCTCTCTTGGCATCAAAATCAGACGTGACTTAAATCACTCATTTCAGAGTTTCTGTTGCTAAATGAATATGTGGTAAATAAGTATCAGTTTCATACTTGGATAATTATATTACATTTTATATGGACATTACATTCAGTGCGTGTTCCCTGACTCACAGACCTTCAGATTGTGGGGTTGTTAACTGTAACTGCATGCCCATATATCTGACTGCTGAATGACCAAACTGACATATAGATCGATGCAGAATGATCTGAAAGATGATGCAGCAAGAAGGTGCCCATGACGAGTGTGACGGGTGTGACACTGCTGTTGGCTGCTAGCGGAGTAGGCGGCCAAACACGGTGCTGGTAAAGACGAGTCCCTCTCTCTGCAGCTTGCCTCTGAGGTTCTGGGTAAACATCCTGAAGAACCCCCACTTCATCTTTGACGTCCACGTGTCGGAGGTGGTGGACGCCTCCCTGTCTGTCATAGCCCAGACCTTTATGGACGCCTGCACCAAGAGTGAACACAAGCTGAGCCGGGTACGTGGAGGCCGCCGCAAGGGGGCCAAGTCGCCCCAGGTCTCCTGAGCTGAAATGTCTCAAATCCATAATCCCATTGTCACCCTGGCTGTGCTTGCAGGACTCTCCAAGTAACAAATTACTCTATGCAAAGGAGATATCCACATACAAGAAGATGGTAGATGAGTAAGTACTGTCCATGTTAACCATCAGTTATCCCATCTGTGTAACACAGTCGTTCATGAATATTTAATATTTTTTGTGATTCTAATGTATGTCATCTTTGTAGTTACTACAAGGGCATCAGGAAAATGGTACCAGTCAGCGACCAAGACATGAATACCCACCTGGCGGAGGTGTCACGGGTGAGAGAGTCTCTTGAAATTTGGTCCAGGGTGTTTTTGCACAAGGCTGCAGTGTTCGTCGCAGTCTTAACTTGACAATCCGAAGAGATCGATTTAAAACGGAGTAAGAACAGAAGTGGGCCAGTTTGGCTTGTTTTGGGGAGTCTTGCCGATGTGTGAGCTTCTGCAGCTAGTTCCCTTTCTTGTCTTTCAGTCGCACACCGACAAACTCAACACACAGGTGGCCCTTCACCAACTCTACCAGTATGCAAGCAAATACTACGATGTGGTACGTGTCTTACTCGCCCTCCCGTCTACGTTGTCTTTGAACATCCGGAATCCGAGTGCCGGCTGTGGGTGTGCGCTGAGACATAGCGGCTCTCCCTCCTCTGCAGATCATTACCTCCCTGGACGAGGACCCCGCAGCCCAGAATAAACAGCTGACCCTACGTCTGCAGCAGATAGCTGCTGCGCTGGAGAACAAAGTGACTGATCTGTAACCTCCGAGGGAGGCCGGGAAGCAGAATGCGGCTCAGTATCGCCGGTGTTAATGTGGGGTTTATTTCACGAGAGGAGGAGAATTGGAAAGGTCACAGGGCGCTCGGCTACTCCATGCTCTGAAAGAGCCTGCACAATTACATGTCCACCGTCACCTGCAGACAGGCGTCAGAAGGACCAGAGGTAACGCTCACAGGATCAAGATGAACTGAAAGCAGTGAGGTTTGTCTCAAATAAAAATCCTGCCAATGACGGCACCCAGTGCCAAGATGAAACTGAATTCTCTACTGCCTGTGGGGTCTGCCAGAGACCCGGTGCCAGATCATGTTACCAGGTGGAGATCACCAGTTCTCATCCATCTCCATGGCAACTCGGCCTACGAAATAAGCCCTGCATTAATCATAGGCTTCGTTGATAATCAGATGTTCAATTTCTTCTTGTGTAGAAATGTTTAATAATAGTATTGTATATTTTTTATTGTATTCTTTATTCAGAAAGCTTTATAAGAAGTAATTAACTTTTTAAATTGACAGCCATTTTAGTTTGATTGTATTTTTTACACGTAAATACTGGGGGACCCAGAGAATGGAGGGAATTGTGTGTTACCTATGGAGGGTCTGCCACCATTGGCTGACACAAGCCACCCCCTCCCCTCCCAGAATCATGCGTCAGAAAAATGTAGTTAAAACTGCAAGACTGAAATGTGGCTGGCTAATATTCAGTGGAGTTGGTTTCAGTTTATCCAATATTGTCTTTTTTTATTGCGTTGTCCTTTGTGCCTGCTATATAAAATGCCAGTTCCGTAACACCTGAGGTGAGGTGTGTTTGAGGACAGGTATTGCTGGGAATTTATTGCTTTTTAATTTCTGTAACAAAACACATGAAAAGCACACCAGAGTCAATTTAGTTTTTATATATATTTTGTACAGTCCTTCGTGAAAGATGCTTCTGGACCAACTGTATTGCACAGATGAAACACTTGGAATTTACTGCAGAGTGTAACTAGAATCTGTGAACGATCCACAATCTCAGCTCCATTTTTATAGCCTTAGCATTAAATCATCATGCAAGCCAGACCTAAGGGTTTGCCAAAGCACATGGTAAAAATATCAGGTGTCATTTTTTCACACTAATAGATATGAAATTTGACTCTTGTGGCTATAATTCATTATATATGCATTGATTACTTGTCATGCAAATGCCAGATTCTGTGAGACAGGTGGAATTGCAGGTCAGTTTGATATATCTGCTATAACACGTTGTTAGAAACTGTTAAAGTGTCATATGTTCAGCACTGGCTCATTTTAAAGGCACAGAAATTCCAGACTGATATAAGGTACTGCAGCACAGTGGAATTTTATTTTCTAGCCCCTCAATCTACTAAAGTGTATATATTGTCCACAAAGTTCACTTCAGAATTTGAGTATAATCAAGTTCCTGTTTCTTATTCTTTAAAATGTGTGGTGGCAACTCGAACATGTAACGTGTTAATTTTCTTAGTTGGATTAGCGCATTCAGTGGTTAATGCTTAGTGGTATTGACTGTTATGTCTGTTAAAATGTGCTTTCACCTCAGAGAACAATGCGCGACTGTAGTGGATATAAACGATTACGCTTATCGATTAACGAGATGAGTGACGAAACGGTACTTCACATTATTTATTGCAAAGCTGTCACCCCTAAAGGCTATCAGTTCTGGGATTGGACTGGTGCTTTAAGATCAGTAATCATTAATTGAACATACCCATATAGAACGTAATTTTCACTCTGAAATCATTATAGTACCAACGATTTATCACACGATTTCATACCCAAGATATATGACAGTTTGGCTATTGCAGCTGAATGCTAACATGTTTTAGCATTAGCATAATGCTTGGGCCTCTAGTTTAAGTGAGATCAGCCATCCTCTGCCTGCAGAGCAGACTTTAGAGCCAGTGGCTGCACTACAGGAAGGATCTCTGCACTGTGAGAAATTACACTAGCGGGAGCTGATTTTGATCTTAATCACCTTTCTTCGAAGGAAAAAAAAAAACCCACAGATGTCAGTTGTTTACCAGTCAGCCCAGTGCTGATAGCTCAGTACGAAATGTCTGCCTTTTTTTAAACCAAACTGTGCCTTATAACTTCTATTTGTGATGATACCATTTTTTATGGTGACAAGGGTGCAGCTATGTTGATGTTGACATTCTGCCAACAAATACTACAGCTGTCTTGTGCCAATGTGTGTGACAAGCTGAATGCCTAAAAAAGGAAGAAAAAAAAATGCAGTTTTCTACATAGGTGAGCTATGAGTTAGTGCTGAATGTTTGTTAGCTTCGTATGGATTTGAAGGTTAAAGCGACGACTTAAGAGCCTAGATTATTACTCAAGTGAAGATTTGTGAGTTTCCTCTTCCTGTGTTACAAAAATAGAATCTTGTTTTACATATTGTATACACGTATGTATGAAATACATGTAAGAAATGTGCATCTCTACTCTTACCTTACTGCTGTGCAGTTATTTTTTATTTCCAATTATCCTGACATATAGAAATTGTAAAACCTGTTTAAATGATGTCCCTGTGTTCCAGTTGTACCTATGCATTTAAATACCCAGGGTTAGGTTTCCTGTGCCGATGGTCTATCTTTCTTTATTAGTGTGGGTTGGGGGACGTGAGCAATGCCACAGTCCAATCATAGGCATCTGGGGTAATTAATCACTGAAGAGGTACACTGTACCTGAGACTCCCTATTTCACAGTCCGCACCAGTGGATCCCTCTTTAATGTGTGTGTGTATGTGCGTGTGTATGTGCACCCGTATGTATATATGTGTTTTTTCCTTGAGCTGTATATACAGAGTTGGCTCATACATGCCTAGGCATCTTCGTACCCCTACAGTAATGCCTGTCCCAATACAATATCCAACAGCTCCGACCAAGTCTAACTGACTAACGTTTTGTATTTGGTGAATCTTCAAAAAAAAAAAACAAGAAAACTGTATTTTAATGTATATTATTTCATATCTTTAAGACCTCCAGCAATGCCTGGAAGCTCTGTAAAGAAGTACTCATTAAATCACTAACAGCTTCTAAAAATAAATTTCAAAAAGGGGAAAAAAGAGATGCAAAGTACCTCCTCTGGTCTCATTTCCTAACAAAGCTGGAAGCGCTGGAGGGGATATCAAAGCGCTCTCCCGAATTCCCGAGGAAGCCGCGCTATAAACACAATGTGATTAACGCCAGATATGCACATCGAAACTGACTTCAAGGGCGGCAGCAATGCCGCCATAATTACATTCCATTATCAAAATCCCCACTCGTTAAACAAACGCTAAGACATCTTTCTTTTAACCAAGAATCGACTTTAGGTGAATTCTTGCCGTGGGGGAACACGTTAAATATGATGCTGGTGGCTTGGTCTGGCTTCTTGCCGAGAAATTTTGGCTCCACCCTCTTTCACAGCGGAGGTGAAATCTGCAAAGTCTGCTTCCACATGCACCTGTGCACAGCAGCGAGGCCCCCTGCAGGCCGGCGTTGGCAGTGCCACCTGACGAGAAGCTGCTTTTGATGGCATCTGGCCCCAGGAGAGGATGTACGCAGTACACACGGCTCAAGGATGCGATGGGCACCTTTTCAGGGGACATGCTCGGTATGTCCTCTGATAAATAATGATAATTCAACTGCCGATCAGTAAACAGATGTTACAAGGTTTCTGGATGTCGAACTGCTTCCTTGTTTTAGACAAAGATATTGATCTGAGCCACAGCTTCATGTCGATGTCTGTCTGGTGTGAGTCACCGCAGATGGTTTGAAATCGTTGCAAATTAAAATTAAAAGCCAACTGGAGATGTTATGTGAGGAGTCTGAAATGCAGTCAAGGCTTTTGGTAATAAGCCCATTAAGGTTTCGGTCCTGCAGCAGTAATTTTTAAAATTTATTTATTTTTCTTATTACAGTGATCCAGTTGGTGATAACGCATGCCTCTTAATTTGTGCTCTGAAAACAATTTCTGTTTGACATACTTGACTAAGTGAGGAGGAAAAAAAAACAAAAACAAAGATCCATTGCCATCAGCAGCTGTCTTAGAGGAAAATGAGCCTGGTGTAAGTACACAAAAACTAGATTACTGTGAGTGGTGCCATGTTTAGCACTGTAGCTATTTATGAAACGCTTCATTCTCCTTGGAGACCACACCGGCCTATGGCAGGTTTAAGGAGGGCAAGAAGACTGATCAGTTTTCAATTAATTTCTCTACACTGTTTCTCTGCATTGTAGCTGGGTTCAGACCGATATCCTTGCACAAACGGAGTTACTTAAGCTAGGCAGAGGGGAGCACCAGCTGGTTCCAGTTTATAAAATTTGACACAGCCGCAAAAAACAACAGCAGGTTAAAAAAAGCCAAGCGCATATAAACTACTATTTATAATAATTTTTTTTCCCATAGAAAGCTTGGAATGGCTTACTTTGAAGTGAGCTGTTTGGTTATCAAGTCTGTCAGACACTACATAATTAAAAGTTTGTCAAATGGGTGTTTTTTTTATTGCATTTGTTAAATTCCCTTACGTGCTAGTTTACATTTATCCATTTAGCAGATTCTTCTATCCAAAATGACATATAGATAAGAGCAAGATCAGCTAGTCTCTGGTGTAACTGGGGATTAATGGCTTTGGTCAAGGACCCAACAGTGAAATCAGCCAGTGCCCTTCTGATCACAGGTCCAGGGCCTCGCCTGCTGAGGCCGTGCACCACTCCTACGTACCAATTCATGAAATTGGGGAGGGGAGGCGAGGTTCATTTATCACACCAAGAAGTCATATGTGTCAGGCAGAGAAGGATAATTATCAGCAATTTGCAGACTGGTTGAGGGAAGACTGAGTAACTCCCATAATCGGACACCTGTGTAGAGGGTAATGGAAAAGAAAAGAGAAACCCAACCTGGTTCTCCGGGATCCCCAGACATCCATGATTTTACTGGGAGTTGGAAGGAAGCATAAATGTGAGCTGCCTGGCAGGGAGCATAAACATGAACCGTATTTGAGTCCCTGAGGACCGGGTTGGGAAACACCGTTTTAAATTACTAGGGTTCCCTCTTTGCCCTTGCAAACATTTGTAAAAAAGAAGTTAGTGGAACCATCTGTAATACTAATACTAGTTATGATGTATCCAAAATCTCTGGTTTTATGGGAACATTTCCTTAAAGTGACACAAACGTCACTCTGTCCCTACCCCCTTTCATCTTGAGAGGTCACTATACCTGCCCTGTGCCTAGAGAAGCAGCACAGAGGGTCTCGGTGCTACATTTTTTGAGTAAGGTGTGACACTTAGTAGACACTTATCCAAAGTGACATCAAATTAAGAGCAGAATATGGAGTAATTCGGGGTCAAAAACCTTGCTCAGGGGCCAACACTGGGATTTAAAGCACACACACCCCACCCCCAAGAAAACATTACTCCTTGAAGCCAGAGTCAAAGCAAAAACCCTAGAATGGCCATCTTTATCTTCTACAGGCCTGCAGTATACCGACTGAGCTATCAAAGGACATTATACAATTTACAATGATATTCCCTGCTCTTTAACTCATACCACAACCAGCAGTTTACAGCTTTCCCACATCATCCTAGGCGTGCAGAGTGCATGACATACAAGGCCAATATCGTAGGGGGGCCCGGGTCCATTTGAGAGCGAGAAGGTGCCATCCCACCCTCTGTTCCTCTGGATCTGGCTCCCGGTCCCAGTATAACAAGGTCATGGGACTGGCAATGCGACCGGATTCAAACGGCGCCGGTCCTTGGCATTAAAAGGAAAATGACATCACACAACTGTGAAGTGCCATCCTCAGTCACCGTGAGCATTATTTAATATTCATAACATCCAGAGGACAATCGCGTACAGTTGATTGTGACCAGTTCAAACGACTTCTATTGTATTGCATCGAATTACACAAGCTTCTCCTTACAGGAAATTGAGAAGATGGATTATTAAAAAAAAAAAACAGCAATACAATCTCCCCCACCTGCTCTGCTTAAGTTATTGAAACGCGGAGACAATCACGTCGGGTCACATAAAGGAATCACGCCATGGAAAGAAGCCTAGGAGGACAGGATGGGGACGGCGGTGGCATTTGTGGCTGTGCTCCACAGATTGAGCTAATCAATCAGGCTAAGGGTGCCGTCAGAGGCTGAAACGCTGGTGGGCGAGTTAGAGAGAGTGAGAGAGGGCCCACTGGGCATCTCCACCGGCGTCAATGTCAGCTGCACGCCATTCCTCGCCCAACCCTGACAACCGCTTTCCTGGACGACGGGAGGCCATTGTTCCGCAGAGCTTTATCCGCAGTAACATCACACCTTATCCGTTAGCAAATCCTATTCCGGTGAAGTAATCCGAAAGCTTGCTTAATGGCCTTGGGACGAATCCGTCATCACAGTCGCAGGCTTTTGTGGTTTAAGTGACTGAGCGAGCATCTGAACCGCATCCAGTCGGTTCAGTTTTGTCAGACTGATACCTGGCGGAGCCTCCCGCCTGCATGCATCTCAGTGCCTGTCTGACGTCAACCTTGTGGGGCCCAAGGACAGCAGCTGGAGATGGAGCGGTGGGTGAGGAGGCCAGCGCCACCATACTGACTCAGCACCTGCAGTTCCTTTCATCTCATCCTCTACTCATCTGTCACTTTCCCCCGTCAGTCCCAGCCAGGCTCCTACGCGCACTCCCCTAACCCCTGAATTTTAATTATTACATTAATATGCGGCCTCCAAACACCATTATTCAAACATCGAATTCATTTCCAGAGCAGTATTAATCCATGTTAAAAGTGACATCACCCGTTTTCCTAAACTCACAACAAAAACTGGTCGGCAGGTCTGGAAAATTCTCAAGTCCTACGTGACAATGGTTAAAACAAGTCATACGGGGGGGTGGGGGGGGGGGGTACATGAAATGTAAGAAAATACAAAAGAAAAGACTTTAACTTTTATTAAAAGTCAGGAATAAGAAGGACTTATGAAAAATTAGGCCAAAGTGTTAAATTCCTTACAAGAAGTGGATACATGATCAACTTAATTCAATGTAGTCCTGTAAAAAAAAAAAAAAAAGCATTTGAAGAGCATGGCAGTTGAATCAGAAGGCATTATGGGGGAAGCAGGACAATTGCATTTAATGGAGGCAGCACTGAAAGGGCCCCTCTCACAGCGTGACATGTAAACAATGTAAACGCCTCACGCCGCCCACTCCCTCATTGTGTGAATACTAATAGTATTAGAAAAAATGAATAATCTGCGACAACAACCTTTGAGGGACCAAAATAACCGTTGGGTAGCAAAAAAAAAAAACAAGATAAGCAATGAGCGTTATGCACGGACCATTAGGGCAGTCCCAGACAATTAACTGGCAAACAGGTCTTTCAATAAGCGTGCAACTTTACTCTTTTTCTGACCTCATTCTTATGCAACCCCAAGAATGCGATGGGCACCAAATGCCAATTTTTAGACTAGGTGTAGATTACATAATGTAAATAGATATCGGTTTTCTTAATGGTTGGTATTGAATTAAATGCAAACAACAGACAAATCTCACAACCGCATGCATGCACTGTAAACGTGATACTTCACTGGTCACAATTAGGTGCACCTTAACGCAAGCAAAAGACACTCGTTACCGTGTCATGGCTCAGAAGACAGAGGACCTATTCTGAGCGCAGGGCACTGTCTTCACAACAGTGCCACCTGGTGGCAGCTGGTGCATTATCACAGCTAATACTGCCCCTCTATCCAAGTTGTTAGACGGCTTGGGCACTCCATCCTTCCCTGACACCATTTCATTATTTTATCTGCACTGCTGTAAGCATTCGTCTGAGCCATACTTACTGAAGCCCCCCTTTACCTTTGATATAGAGACTTTCCGGCATCAAACCTCAGGGATGCGCTCCACATCGTTAACGTCGGTCTGCCGTCAGATCGTTGCAATTCGGGGGAGACATTAAAAGCCCACCACTGGCAGCAGAGCTGACAGATATGCCTTGGGTTAGATATTACCTTCAAACTCCTCTGTAGGGTCTCTTATCAAGGCTTGTCAAAAAAAATAAAATCACTCAAAACGTCTCCAGCATGAAATCAGGTTATTTTTTCCCCCCCAATAATATAATACATTCTTGGCCCAGGAGAATTCACCCCTGTGGGTTCATTCAGCCAAAGCCATCTTTCAAAGGATTTCCCCATCTGTCTACTGATTAAGAGACCACTAATTTAAATACGGGGTTAAGGTCAGTTTGTCTGCGACAGAGGATTACCGCAAATCTGCATGGATTAACTAAAAGAAAACCTGCTGTCTGTTTGAAGCCCCCCCCCCCCCCAGCCCCCCTTTAAAGTGCAACTTTTTGTAGAGACGCAGACGGAGAAGAAAGCGCAGTGGCATGTCGAGTGTAAAAGTAAGAGTGGCTTCACCTCTACCTGTGAGCAGGGTCACGATTTTGCCTCAAGCTGAGCCATTTACCTTAAGCTAGTAAAAGTCACATGGAAATGTCCACCTAAGTATGGGGACAGGGGTGTCACATTCCAGCCAGGACACAAACTCTGCGCTAAAAGCCTTCCGTAATTCCACCGGGAGAAGTGCTCCTCTTGTGAGGAGGCATCTTCCTGAAGACCCACGTGAGGGGCGTGTAGCGAACGACGGGCTGTACAAGAAAGTATGGGGCCGGAGAACCTAGGCCTCCGACTCCAGCTGCTCTGGTCCTGCCCCGTTCTCTGCGCTTCCCGCCTCGCTCTCCAGCAGCAGGAACTTGCCATCGCTGGTCAGGGGCATGGACTTCAACAGCCGAGCCAGGGCCTCGGGGTCCTGCGTGGATATGTTGCAGTCATCGCGTGGGAAATCCACAGAGAAAGATTTGTACCGTAAAACTCACTGGCCTAAAGCTCGGTACACCTCAAAGGCTGGAACTAGAGGAAGCTCGGTGACTGGGAAGCAATTACTTAGATTAACTTCGGTTTACTTTACTTCTCTGGTTCTTAGATACGAGGAACAGCCGGGCACGATCATAAGAAATAACTCTCTCGCCGAAAATGTGACTTACCTTTTTGGCCTCGATGATCTCCTTCCCTAGACTGACAGTATAACATATCTGTAAGAGAGGGTTTGGAATTTTAGTCAGTCATCAGTAAGTTTCAATGGCCGTCCACTCTGAAGGTGGTCATATGCGGGTTCATTCTACAAGGTGACCCGCACCTTCTCCCCTTCCGTGTTGCTTTCGAACACAAAGGCACTGTAGGAGGCTTCTCCCTCCTCGCCTCCCTCAGACCAGTCCCGGGCCTCCACCACAAATCCCACCAGCCGGCCGTTCTCCTGGTGGGCCGCAAACTGGGTCACGTCCTGCAGCTGGAACTGGAAGGAGCCAAGATGATGGTGAGACATGGTGAGCACTCAGTATGCGTATCACGGCATCACGGTAGCCATGTGGAGCATGGCACAGAAATTGCTGAATCTACTGTCAAGCACCAGAAGACAGGACAGAGAGAGAGACGGGGAGGTACTTACACTTATCTTAGTAACTTGTGTTTGAGGGTCAATCAGCCTGTGAAAAATAATAAACAATATAAAACAATAAATAAATTCATTTGGTCAGACTTCATCCATCTTTGCTTTAGTAGCAATATCACAATATGGCCTGGTTCATGGTTTATGGTCATCAGTGCTGGTCAACCCAGTGGGTGACATAGGAGGGGGCACCTCCCCCAAAGCACGAGGAATATGAAGAGCGAGTGAGGTCTTCCGGCGGGATGCCGGCCCGCCGAATGGGCCACGTGGCCGTCGAGCAGCTGGTCATAGTTTGTGGTGTTTTTATGCTGGACCCGGCTGATCGATCTGAGCGGGGCTTTCTCAATATGCACACTTGACCAAACTTGTCTTCTCGTGTAACCCTTTTCCTTCACTCTCCACTGCAGAAGACCAGTTCCATTACTACGAGCAGAAGTACGGTAAAAAATTACGGTGAAATTACGGTTAAAAAAAAAATTGAAATCCCCGGATGTCGTTCTTGCCGGTAGCATCCCTGCCAAAGAGACCAATCCCATGACTCACTGAGCCCCAAATTCATTCTTGTGTGGCGAGTTAGCAAGACCGGTCATGCCAAGACCAAAAATCATTGGATTCTTGGTACAGAGAAACACCGCTGGTCTCACCTGAGGGAAGCGCTGGTGACCATGAGGTGTGACTCAGCGGTCCGGAAGATGTTGTGGATGGCGCGAGCCGCCAGGACTTGCCTCATGGCCTCGTAGATGACCTCAGGGCTGTGTCCAGAGCGTACGGCCATGGAGCCGAGGAAACGGACGGCGAACACCTGCTGCAGCAGGGAGTCTGCTTGGAGGACACGCCAACCATGACTAAGACCAGGAAGAGCCCACCGCTCTCCATATCCTCATTTGGAGCACGCCCTAATAAGAGCATATCCTGTGCACGCCTCGTGAGTTTCCTACTTCTTAAGATTAATCTCCAAACCCCCCGACGACGCTAGCAGTCTGTTTACAGCTCACCAGCCGACTCTCCATCTGTGGCACTATCCTCCTCCGTCTCCCCAAACGGATTCGTACGTCTGCGGGGGAAAAGAGACAAGCTGTAAAGCCCCACCCCCACCAGCCCATGTCCAAACCCATCCTGAGCCCCCACCCCCCTCTGTTAGTAGCTCACGGCTTCATACCTCCCACCAGCCCGGTTCTGGTCCAGGAACTCCGAAGCAGGCAGCATGATGTCAAACTGGATGGGTGTCCCAGGAGTGATCAACTCTTCTGGCTCTGGGGCCTTGGGCGCCCTCTGCTGGGCCCCGCTGGGAAGCTGCGTGGAGCCAGCCTTGGCTCTGTGTGGCCACAAAGGGTGCTGAAGCAATTTTTTTTTTCCTCTATCGGTAGCATTGGGTTCATTGCCCAACACCACCCGATCCCTGGAATAAAAGGGCTGACGGGCATAGCAGCCTCTAACCTGTCGCGGTTGGGCGAGCCCTCATGCTTCCTCTCAAAGCTGGTGATGGGAGTGACCGCCTGAATAGCCGTCTGGTTCAGCCTGATGGCCACCGCCTGACAGAGGGAGCGGGATGGTCTACATTCACCAAGATTAAGGTCAAGGTCATTAAGGTCACTCAAGCCACACCCCAATTATCGAGGCTCGTTAAGGGACGAGATTAACAGCAAAGTAGGAAACAAGAGAAAAATGGCCTTCCATAGCACATGATGTGCATTTGACTTATTTAGCCGGCACATTTATCCAGAACAACATACTTTTTTTGAGAATGCATGTGCTGGGGGTGAAGGACCTTACTCAAGGACCCAAAAGTGACATCACGATGTCGACCAAGGGATCTGAACTGGAAACCTTCCAGTCAAGTACGGTGTCCTGACCCACCGAGCCACAACCAAATACCATATTTAACAACGGGAAAGTAATGCCTCGCCAGAAACGTCGCATTTCATGCATGCAGTGTGCTAGCATGTAACTATAATTTGCACCTGCCTTTCCAGTTAGCGGTTATGCATGACAAATCTGAAAAGACGACAAAATCCGGTCTGACACCTTGAGGAAAGATCCAGAACAATCTCTGCTACTGATTACAACTACAGAACAGTGGATTCTGGAGGGCTTTGTATCCTTATAAGCGACAAATTTCACCTGTGATGTGCCATTTTCCTCACTTGTACGTTGCTCTGGACAAAAGCACCTGCTAAATGAATGTAAATTAGAAGTCTAGCTTAAAATGCGGACATTTTAATAATTAGCCACTTCTTTTTTGGAACATATGCTACGCCACGCAGATCAAATGCGCTATGTGCTTATTTCTAGGTGTGTTTTTATTGCCATCTGGTGCACCAGATGTGTCTTTTCTTGCTCGTGAGTAGTATCTGCTTGTGAGTAGTGTCGTTAGGCATGGCGTATGTGCAGCTTTCAGCTTGCACCACTAGAGGGCATACTACTGCACATTTGAATAAGCCACTGTGCAAATGTGTTACACCTTCAGGGACCAGCCCTTCTGCTAATAACCGACGATTCACTTAAGCCCAATTCCATTTGCTATGTGAACCCCAAGGCTATGCTTCCAGAATCAGATTTTTTTTTTGCTTGCAGTATGTGATATTCGCAGGGAAGCCAGTGGCGGAGACCAGGGACAAAGTCCACCAGCACGTTTGCTTTGGCGTATCCGACGGCAACAGGCGGCGCATTTTGTCTCCAGAGAGACAAAGGGTAGTGTGTTAATCCGCTTTCCCTGCCGGAGATAAGCTCCCCTGGGCTACTGGAGATGGTTATCAAGCCGTCCACAGAGTCCATCTGGAGGACAGTGGCACCATCAACCCCCATCGCGTCAGCCGCTACATGATGCACACACCACTTCTAAACAGAAGCTTTTTTCCAAGCACCAGGAGCTATTACACCCTGATTAAATTCCATTACATATCGTAGGGTATGGCGTCATTTTTGGAACAGGGAGGTTTACACGTTTCTGACGATGTGAATATGTGGTTAGAAATGGCCAGTTTATCCATCCTTCTGTCTTTTTTTTTTAAATTATAGAATGTTCCGGAATCGGCAAGGGTTGGGTGAAACAGACGAGCCCCTCTGCTGATTTCTCTGCGGGCATCAAACACCGCGGTACAGCTGGGCTTCTGGCAGAGACGCACCTCAGGGTTGTCCGTCAGGTAGATTTGCCGGGAGATATTGTTCAGGGTGCAGATCCACTGTAGGACAGGAAGCTTCCATAAATACCCCAGCGCATCATTTCTGAAGAATGCACGCCACTGACGACATGAACCAAGTACAGGCTAAGAACTAAAAGGAAATGTACTATTTAATTTCCTAAGGGTGCCTATTAAAAAAAGGTCCATTTTGTCCAAAAAAACAAAAACATTAAATAAAAACGTAATATAAAATACCTCTTCATATTCTTTTTTGCTTTCTGCTTGCAGGGTGAGGGACCTGAAACACAAAACACAGGCTTGTAATTAAAATCTGACAAATTTCCCTTCAAGCCCCTTTTACATGGGCATGCGGCAGATTAATTCCTTCTTCTCTCAAATACGATCATTTTTTAAAGTGCCTACATGGAAAGTGACAGAGATAAGAGAGAATCCTCACCAATGGCCAGAATAAAGCATCACGAACAGTCTTGGCCAGTTTTGAGGTCATTCATCTCCTACAACCTTCGGACAATCCATCACACACACACGTCTATATTTAGCCATATAGTACAAGGAAGCAATGTCAAGTGAAGGAGAAGCCCTGGGCATGGTCTGTAGCCACAGAGACAGGGCCATTTACCTTGCAAATGCACCCCAGCCAACTTTCCTGAGGCTATCTGATAACACGGTCCTTCTCATAGTACTAGTTAATCAATTGGACATGCACTCTCTCTCGCTCTCTCTCTCGCTGACAAGTAGGGCAGCAGGCTGGCTCATTTCAAGGGGGGGGGGGGGGGCACCTCGAGCTGCCGTGAATAAGCACATCACTAATCTAAACTCCCAAAGGAAAAGTCACAGAAAGTCTTGGGGCGTTTCATTAATTGTGTAATAATGTTGCAAATTTAGTGGTTTCATAACAAAAGTCCATTGACAAGCAATGTGTAACATATTTGCACATGTCTTCTGCACAGACGTTTTCTTTATTAAGTGTCAATTTTTTTGACCAACCCATTCAGTTCTCTTCTTGCCATTTTGCTATTAACTGCAATTGCAGTCACTGGCTCCCAAAGGGACACTAAACACAAATGTTTGGTGTTTTATGCAATTGCAAAGGTTGAGCTCATTAAAAAGTACCCAATTAGACTGCTTGTCAGCGAACTTTTTAACTCAGAACAGCTCTTTAAGAACTATAATTTGGGTTTCAATTTTATTACTAATTGAATATATTACTTTGAAACATCTGGTTGTTTCTAATGGTATATATCTTTTTTTGCAAACAAATGAAGTAATGATTTTTGCTATGAAGCCAATAAATTTGCCATATTTTTACTGAATACTGTGTCCCAGGACCTTCTGTGAGCACCCTATGTCTGAGGAGTGCAGTGTCTCATTGGCCATTCTGCTCCTTGACTTGGCCGCGGCATGAATAATTGAGTGACAGAGCTAGTGGCACCTGGACGGGGGGTGCCGCTAATGGAGACCGGGGAAGTTTTGGGGGCCAGTGCAAGCAGGAAGACGGGCCCTCGGCACGTCAGACACGACACCGATTCGACAGGCTAATACTGAAGTTATTTTGATGCACAATTGATGTTGATCATGCTATGAATTAATAAATTTCATAAATCGTACAAAGCCTATGAAAAACGAACATGAACATGATAGTGCTGGACAGTTGTACTAGAAATTAAGGTCTACCACAGAGGCCAGTGGCCCACTTTCTAAAGTTAGCAGCACTGTTATACATCGATGTGATTTCGATTGGTTAAAAAAAAAAACACTCCAGCGGTTTACCCTACGTTTTTCCTGTCGGGGAGGTGATCTGGAAACAGTATCGCCTGTCCTCGCATTCCACCGCCATCACGGAGCTGTTATCCAGGTCCAGGACCATACCCCCCGCCACAGCACCTCGTGGCTGGCACATGAGGTTGCCTCCCTGGGTGAAGAAGTAAAGCCGGTCCCAGGCTGTGGTGACTAGGCCCGTTTTGCTGGGGGAGGGGCAGAGGGAAATGGCAGTTTGAAATGGCTCGTTTTCTGTAAACACAGCTTGCAAACTATTTGGGAAATTGCTTGTAATCTGTCTTGTCCCCATTGTAGAAATGCCATGCTTATTCCAGCTAGCGTAATAGCACTTTCTAAGAACTCTGTTGCCTGTATTGTTATTGTTAATAGAGGCATTTTTTAGGACAATCGTTTATTACTCAAGCAATATTTTTTAAACAGCAAGTGTAACGTTATTACTCTTAGGATAGCTGTCGAACAAATAAAATAAAAATCTTGTAAAGTGTACAAAAGATTTAGTTGAAAGTGTAAGAGTAGCGTCAAGGGCTGCCCTACTTCCTGATGTTGAGGTAGCCGGCTTTCTGGATGAGGGTGCGGTTAACGGGTTCGCGGTCACGGTCGGGCATGTAGACTGTGTCGTCCACAGACAGCAGGTCCCTTTGAGACAGACGCATAGACTCTGCCTCCGAGTCCAGCTGGGCCTGAATACTAATGGCGATTGGAGGACAGGCAGACAAGAGAATCTCCTTATTTAAATGGGACATAGACTAAAGACTGAACTGCATCATTTCCACCAGCCAAAGCAGGAAAAAAAAACTGCAGACAGCTGTTTATGCTTTGCTGCTTATGCCCTGCTGATCTTTCCAGAAATCATATTATGATCAGTAAGTCACATGATTCCAATTAATGGTGAAATATGATCATATGTTGTCTCTGGCTCATTTGATCATTTACTCCCCTGTCAAGCTTACAGAGTTTATCATCACCGTGAGTCTTTAAGGTGCCCTGATGGAATCACCTGTAGGCTTGCGGCTTGACCAACATTTCGATTTCCAAACCAGCACAGAAAAAAAACACCTCAAAAAACTATTTAGCCTAGGTCACTCCATGGCCACAGAGAGGTAAAACTCTCAGCTGTACCTCTGTGTCATGTTAGAGACTGACGTGAGGAAACGGTCCATCTTCTTGGAGACGACATCCATGCCTTTTCTGAAGAAGTTCATCTGAACAGAGAGAATAAAGAACGAGAAGCCTCAAAGCAAGCGCTCAGCGGGGGGTTTACCACCTTTCAAAGCATGCATTTTCATGGGGCCCCTGAGGTCTCAAGTGGTGGCCTCGAAGGGCCCCAGAAACAACAAAGCCGCCCCTGCAGACTCAGCAATTGAGAGGTAAAGCCTGAACTGTGAAGCCCGGCCGGCCTACCTGGGCCTGCGTGTAGCCCAGCAGCGGCTCCAGCACGGCCACACGCTTGCGGTACTGCAGGGCGTTCAGGGCACAGTAGTACTGCATGGAGGCCTGGTGCTGCTTCCTCCTGGAATATGCCACCTCTGCAACAAGCTCTGCTTTCACCTGAAGGATGGGACACAGGTGATACAGTCACCTGAAGGATGGGACACATGTGATACAGTCACCTGCAGGATGGGACACATGTGATACAGTCACCTGCAGGATGGGACACATGTGATACAGTCACCTGAAGGATGGGTCACATGTGATACAGTCACCAGAAGGATGGGACACATGTGATACAGTCACCAGAAGGATGGGACACATGTGATACAGTCACATGAAGGATGGGACACAGGTGATACAGTCACCTGAAGGATGGGACACAGGTGATACAGTCACCTGAAGGATGGGACACAGGTGGTACAGTCACCTGCAGGATGGGACACAGGTGGTACAGTCACCTGCAGGATGGGACACAGGTGGTACAGTCACCTGAAGGATGGGACACATGTGATACAGTCACCTGAAGGATGGGACACAGGTGATACAGTCACCTGAAGGATGGGACACATGTGATACAGTCACCAGAAGGATGGGACACAGGTGATACAGTCACCAGAAGGATGGGACACAGGTGGTACAGTCACCTGCAGGATGGGACACATGTGATACAGTCACCTGCAGGATGGGACACAGGTGATACAGTCACATGAAGTATGGGACACAGGTGGTACAGTCACCTGAAGGATGGGACACATGTGATACAGTCACCTGCAGGATGGGACACAGGTGATACAGTCACCAGAAGGATGGGACACAGGTGGTACAGTCACCAGAAGGATGGGACACAGGTGGTACAGTCACCTGCAGGATGGGACACAGGTGATACAGTCACCTGAAGGATGGGACACAGGTGATACAGTCACCTGCAGACTATGTGCATGTGGACAAGCACAAACCTCCAAAGAACAAGCTAAAAAACACACCACTACGTGGACAGAGATGTACCTCTAACCAATAATGCACCACAGGAATGACAACGTTCTACATAAAAGCTATGATGGACACTCATTCAACTCAAGTACAACAACAATGTGTCACTGTGTGAAGATATATTCACTAACAAAACCACACCACCACAGTGTGGACAGCTACAGACAAGACAACAGCGGACAAATATTCACCTCAAGTAACACAGTAACACGCCACTGTGCGGAGATATATTCACCTACTGAGAAACAATAACATCTCCGTAAGTACAGATATTCATCTACGAACAAAAACACTCAACTGTGACGATGGGTATTCTACACGATAAAAGTACTATAAACAAAATCACCATGGTGATGACAGACACGCAACTGAAAACAACGAGTAATGCAACAGACACTCATTTGCCTCAAGCTACATTGTACCACATGACTATATACTTGGACCCATAGTAACCCATGAAGCGATAACAATATAGCGCCCTGCCGTGAGTTACTCAACTACAAATAAGACACACAACTGTGTGGACACAGAAACACGTGCAAACACCTAGCAGGTTATGCTGATGACTGCTATTTCCCCCATAAACATGCCACTGTGAAGATAAGGTCACCTACCAAAGTTAACAGAGCAACTGGTAGAACAAGGTCAGATCACCATGAGTTCATGTTCAACCATCACAAAGAAGTTTGTTAAAATGACTCCAACGGGTATGTGAAAACATTTTGCTCATGAACCATTTCTAGCTGAAGGTGTTGGCCTGAGCCTCTTCAGCCTGGAAGTACCTTTTCATTCTCTCTCTTCTTCGGAAGCCTGCTGTACTTCACCATGGACACCTCATGCTCTACAGGGAGACAGTAAGAAGAATGAAGGTTGTACTTCACCATGGACATCTGACAGAAGTGCACCTGTCACTCTGAAGCCAAAAAATGTATTTTGGGGAGAACGTAAATTGCACCTTTTTCATTCCATTGTGTGTACGTACCATCACTGGCAATGCCGAAGATCTCCTTCAACGTGCTTATTTCTGAAAATAAAGAAAAACAATCCAGGTATGAAGTCTGTCCAACAGGCAAAGTTTTGCAAAGTAATGGTTTGTGTCACTGAGAACCTTGTGTTGTATTTATTATTGTTGTTGTTCTTCTTCTTTTGATGTAGTTTATTTAATAATATTTTCTTAAAACTACACTTCGACTTTCATATCAGTGCATCATATGTTGACTGGAGACTGCACAACAGTGCAATATGTACAGGGCTTAATTATTGAAAAATTTCCCAGTGAATTCCCACAAATATATATTCCTATGTGGTTGATTGTTATGAATGTTGGTGTGTTTCCAATTGCATAGGAACTGGGGGGGGTGGGCCTGCCCCACATTAATTTTGGCTTTATTCTTCCCCCAGAAAATATACCTTTGCAGTTGTATGCCCCTAATATCAAACTTTCTCTGGCACCCTTGCATGTATGTTACATCAGACACTACATATTGCTGCACCATGTAATGACACAAAAATCCTCATGGATCAGAGCAGACGGGGCCAGTGTCAGCACTCCAGGAAGGTGAGGACTACCTGTGAGATCCTTCTCTCTGAACTGGATCAAGGGAAACACCATCTTCTCTGCCATCTGTGTGGCCAGCTCAGCATGGAGGGAGTTCAGCTATGGGAAGAGAGAAGGGACACACAGAGCCTTTTCTCATGTGTGCAAGCATAGACTCTACAGACACACCCCAGCTTGGTGCATCGTGGGCTTGTGCTTCCAGATCCCAGGCCTAAAACACTGCATTGTAAATGTAATCAGAGAAAGTGACATAAGAATCTCAACTCATACTGTGATCACTGCTGATATGAAACAGACTTATTCTGATCAAACACTGAAGTGGTTCAATCGATATTTCTGAAGCCAGGCACCAAGGCTTCCCCTCAATTTTCATGTTCAAAGCCACAGAACCGTATCTCTCTAATCTTTCCTGGTAAACAGTGGGAACATTTCCTGAATACTAGGATTGTAAATATTGCAAAAGCAGTCCAAAACAAAATCAGCCCCGCATTTACAACTGCAGGTTTACTAATGGCTGTTAAGCGTTTTTGCTTAGACTGAGTTCTAAATAGTTTATGAAAAACAAAATCCCAAGAGGCTGTGACATGAATTAAACTGTTGATGCACACAAATTTGTTTACACACTCACAGAAGCTTAGCCCTGCAGGACAGCTTTAAAACCAGAAACAAAAGCTAACTTCTGATTCACAGCTGATTCTGATATCGCAGCTGATCTTAGTTCTTAAACCAAAATGTATACAGGCCTTTGAGGCTCTATTTTACTATCTGCACATGTGAGATGAACGCTTTTGTAGCCTTTTAGTATCTGGCTCGACATTGCGAATTGTTGACCAGAACCAAGGAGGTTTGAGAATCTCTGCTATAGTCTCTCCTATGACGAGAACAAGTGTCCTACCCCCTGGGGCCTTTTAAGCGAGTAAAACGGCATCTGAGGCTTGTGTTCCCACCCCAGTTATCTTTCTCAATAATCATAAACAAGCCCTCGCCTCATGTGTCATCCAGTTTGAGGAGGTGGCAGCTTCAACGGTGTGGGGTTCACACCAAACAGAGCTCCTCTAGAGCTCGGCACCCAGGGCAGTCTCACGAAGAGCCACTGGGTGCTTTGCATCACCTCTTAGCTGTCAGACGCCAGAGTTCTCAGCCACAACAACAACAACACCAACACCAACACTTCACCAGGTGTTTATGTTCTAATTTTGTTCACTCTGCTCTAAAACACTACACAGGGAACACAGACGCAAAATTCATGGGGAGAGAAAAAAAAACAGCGTACTCATACTCATATTCCTTACATATTTACATTTTTTTTTATAAGGCAGCTGCTTTTATCCAAAGTGACACAGACTTCAGAAAGCAGGGTTAGACAGTCCCTAGGGCAAGGGTGGGCGGGTGTGTATGCAGGTTCTTCGGATAACCCTTAAATCAGCTGTTCAAACCCTGATATGAGGACTCTTTGGCCAATCAGTCCTCTAATAACCTAATTAGGGAGCTGCATTGAAACGTCCCTTTCTGCCCACCTGCCCGAGAGTAACTGTCCGTTCATATCTCTGCTGGGCCCATGAGTAATCACTCTGTCAAGCCTGGGATTTGAGCTGACGACCTTCCGGGCGCGGGCCACATAACCCACAACTCACACAGCCACACATCCCCGACCGTACTGTACAGACCTTTCCCATGAGTAATTATTTACTTCTCGGTGTTCACCTTTTTTTTGAAAACCAGAGAGCACAGACATATTTCACATTATGTTCTCTTCCAAGCTGTACCTTAATTTGTGTCCCCCAACCATCAACACCCCTCACTGTATGAACGTGGGGGGGACTGGCTCCCATTTTCCACGCCCTCTCCCTTCTGTTCCCCCCCCGGGTTCCCGCCAACCCTCATCCTCCTACACGCCCCCCTGCTGTCTTTTTCTCCAGCGATGGATGCCGACTGTCTCGCTGGCAAGAGAAATGCGTGGCTTCTCTCCTGTGGCTTCCTTGACCCAGAAAAGGCTCCGGCCGAGCTTGTCGACATGACTCGTCATTCTGAGCCTCACCTCTGCTACAACTTTAGCAAAGTCCTGAAGCATGCTGATGACTTCCTCGTCGCCCTTCCCCAGGGCAAAATTCTACAAAAGAAAAAGGTATTAATAAATAAAAGTGGCAATAAAAGAGCATGCATCAATAAATATTTTGTCGTGACTTAAATTACAACAGCAACAGCTAATTCCGTGAATGTCATTCTCAGACTGTAGGAGCCACCACGCCCTCCAGCAAACAGGCCAAACGGCTCATTAATGCTCATGGTCTGTAGTTCTCTGTAATAAACTGGGTGTGTCGTTTTTTTTGTAAACACACCTCCTGAGATCCCGAACATCTCAGTCACATAAGTGACCAGGAAACCTGACCCTGGTCTGCTGACTGCGTTCACCTGAAGGTAGGTGCTTCTGGACAGGTGGGGCCGCCTTTGCACTGCCCCATGCTGCCGCCGTCTCTCTGGAAGTGTTTTATTGCACGGCACAGTGTTTGCCTTTTGTTGTCTTCACGTGGTTTATGGACCATAAACAGTGCGGTAGCAGGAGTTGGCATTAGCAGCTAACCGGCCTCTCCTCCATCGCCCATCCGCCCGCTTCTCCACATCGCGGTGTGATGTCGAACTCCATGGCCGAAACTCACCTGCTTCTCATACTCCAAAAGCTGTTTGGAGAGCTGCTCTGTGGCCAGGCCCATCTCATTCTAAAGAACACGCCAAAGCAGCCATGATCAGCGGGGGCTCTGCCAGAGACTCTGGGCCCCAACCCAGACCAGGCCAATCCAATCATGTTACAAATATCTTAGGACCAACATTCCCCTCCTCTGCACTGTCGCTGACGATTAGCAATGAGAACTTAGCTTAAATCTCTTCTCCTTACTTCTTTACTGAGAGCTGTGACTTCCTATGTGCTAAATCACCCAAAAGGCGATAACATTAATCAGTGGTTAGTAGCAGTGCTGTGCTAACAGTAGTGCCACCCCCCGCCCCCGGCTGTGGGAGTTTCATACCTGAGCTCCATACACTCTCTGCATGGACTGCAGCAGCTGATTGGTGTAATCTGTGAGCGTCCCAGCATCCTCTTCAAACACACTGAGCAAAGAACGAGTCTGCAAAAAGCAAACAGTGCAACAGCAAACTGCTCAAATGGAGAACGCCACACGTTCACCATGTCACTCCCCGTGCATGCCCTAGGGAGACACCAATTCGGTTTTTAGGGAATTTCTGGGCACGATCACCAGGAATACGGCACACTGCACACACACCCGGCTGGTCTGTGTAGTGTGGGCTGCTCATGTTCCAGATACACACCCGGCTGGTCTGTGCAGTGTGGGCTGCTCATGTTGCAGATACACACCCGGCTGGTCTGTGCAGTGTGGGCTGCTCATGTTCCAGATACACGCCCGGCTGGTCTGTGCAGTGTGGGCTGCTCATGTTCCAGATACACGCCCGGCTGGTCTGTGCAGTGTGGGCTGCTCA
>JAODKL010000001.1:4485316-4495322 GCA_026780765.1 Petrocephalus schoutedeni
TAACTGGGTACCCGGCCACAGCAATAATAAGTCTCTCCTCCATTGTGCCTAGGAACGGTTGGGTCGGAACAAAAGTTGACAGGCTTATGTTCTGCGGCACTCTCTTTAGCGGAGCATCTCTACATTCCCATTGGTTGCCGCCCAACCGTGTCACAGCTCATTACCATGAAGTTGACTGGGATTCAACTTCTGTCTGACGCTCCTGCCGCCCAGATCGCGACGCGCTGCGACGCTCCCTCCCATAGAGAATGAATGACTTCCGGTCGCTTTGACGCTCTCGCTGCTTGCAGTGTGAACGTAGCATAAGGATGACTGTGAATGACCTGTTTGCCTGAGCAGTGTGGGAGGACACTGGAGTAAATGCAGAATCCCCATAGGAGCTGTGGTTGTGTTCAAACACATGGATGCAAAACCTGGATTAAAGATATCCAATCAACTTCCACCCACTCATCATGGGGTGGGGGGATGGGGGTGACTGGAGCCTATCCTAGCCAGCACAGGCAGGGATACACCCAGGCAGGGGTACACCCAGGACCTGGTGCCAGTCCATCACATAGCAAACACACAAATGCCCACATAGTGCACAATCATACTGCACAAAGTGTTTTGGGACGAACAAACGTTAACCCCTGGAAATGCACGTTTAGATTCTCCAAACTTAATACATTCCCTACGAATTCTAGGTATATCTGTACAATTACTGATCACGAACAACGGTAATCTGAGACAAAGACGGATCAGATTCCCGCAAAAAGGCCAAAGTGTGAAGAGGCTCGAACTGCCTCGACTTCTAGTACTTCAGATGGGGGGCGGGGGTGTTAAAAACACTTCCCGATCCCTTCAGCGCCAGTTATTTCCATTAGCCAGCAGATGTGGCGATATACAGCCCATAATATCAGAAAGCGGTTATGAAACGAAGTAACAGCCAGCGGCTGTTTTTTTGAGAATGGCGTTTATGGTCATGACCAACTGGTGATTTATTTATTTATTATTATTAATACCCTTCTTATTATTTCTGCATAGTGCCGGACCAAGCGAGGCGAGGCGACACAGCACGACCAGCCCGTGAAAGCGCAGCCCGGTAGATCAGCACTGAGAGCAGCATCCCCGGTGAAGGCTGTGCTGTTCTTCATGGCCATCTTAGGCGGCTCCGGCGGCGGATTCCTGCACAGGGGAGCCGCGTCCCCCGTCCTCACCGCGCGCCCGAGGTGGCTGCTTTGACCGGCCAGACCACCCGTGAGCTGTACGCGTCGCCCCCGCTGCAGCTTATACCTCTCGCGTAGGATGATACGGTGCAGCATTTCCCATCTATTCTTTGTAATTATTATTTTTTTAACTCGGGCACGGCAATACACTTTTTCCGACGCGAAAACGCGTCTCTCTCATTAATCGCATAAACCAGGCGTGCGTATTTCTGAGCTATATAACGGGCTTATTTAGTCATTTCGTGAACTTAGTGCCGCTAAAACGCCTTTATGGACACTGTGCAGGGATCAGTGTCAGGACTGGGTGCTGGCCATGGTGATCGCATTAGGTTATAAAAGTTTCCCCTCAGCCCTTTTTGCCGGAGGCAGATTTCTAAACGCATTAGAAATATACTTGAAAAGGTTACCTGCGGACTGTCCTGCAGAGCCTCTTCCAGAAGCAATTTGTGGACGGCCGGCATCTTGTTCACGGGGCAGGGAACAATGTTGAATTATTCAGGATATGGACTATGTTTCCCATGAAGCCGTGCGCTGCGGTGGCTGACACGTAGCAGCGGACTCTCTCACTGCAGCCGATCGCGCAAAGCAGACCTCCAGCCCAGAAAGCAAATGCAATGCACCTCTTCCACATACGGGATTTTGCACGGCTGGGCCCTCTCTCCCAGTCTCTCGGCATTGCATAAGTTTCGCGCGGTTGCAATGGATTTAATAAAAACACGGCACTGAGTATGTTTATTAATACTAATAAACTATTTTAAACCAAAAGACCTCCAAAGAAAGCGCACGTGTGTGGTGTCTTTAAATATTTGACACAGTGTATAACTACAGTCAGTAAAAATGAATCACCTACAGAAATCTTAAGTACTGTACATATGGTCCATACCTCCCTCGCCAAACCTATCTTGTCTGCTTTGAGGCTTGGGCGGTGGTGCTAGCTTTTGTTTGTTGCTGTTTGTGCAGCAATTACGCCCCCTAGTACGTAAATTGAAGATTGTTCATTTGTAATCACCATACGACAACAGGCACATAATGCTCTTAAGGTCCATTCATGAAGCCCAATCAATAAATTGAATCGAAGGTTTCAAATAATTCAAGTTACAGTACAATGTATTACAATAAAAAAAAAAATTAACAGTATGTCGGCATCATTCGAAGTTTTAGTCATTTGAAAAAGCTGTGAAACAGTTTTCTTTGCTTCAGAAGTAAAAACTTAATAAGGCAGACATATACCATAATAAGAATGCTGCACTGACTGTTGATATTTAATTGTATCACAAAAATATGCATATCTTACACCCTTGAATGTTCCATTTACGAAACAATACTAACATGTAAAACAAGGCACATGGTACAAGATATTAAAAGTGTGATTTGAAAACATAAAGGTTTATGATTTGGTGCAGGTGGACAATTACTGCGTAGTGGTGAACCCGAGAGAGTTGAGTTAGTGTCCTCCAAGTTGGGTGGGGTTAGGAATGTGGAGCCTGATTCCCCCTGATGACAGCTTTAGAAATGTAGAGAATGATCCCTTTTGAGAAAGATTTTCGAAAAAGGACTGAGAACTGGTTGTTCTTGAGCAGACAGCTCTGTTTGGTGAGGGAATTTACGAGTTGGTGTAGCCAAGGATGTAGATTTGAGTATGGACGGTAGGGACGTGTAGGAATATTGTAGGAATACCGTGTCTGATTTGATTTGGGTCTGATTTGGTCCCTACCGATGCTGAAACCAAGCCCACACCCTTTAGAGGTGTGGATTACTCTCCCCCTCCAGACGGGACTCTCATTTAGTCAATGAGTTCCCTGCTAGCCTCCAGTCTCATGCCTCTCTTGTGATGTGGCAACATTTCCAGCATGACTGAGGGGGGCGGGGCATATTTTTACTGCCCGGGGTTTGGCCATATACCATCGCTGGGGGACAGTTCCCTCTCCGTCTCTTCATCCATGCTGTGTTTCTGTGACCCACAACAGGGGGACATCAGAAATCTAATTAGCGAATTTGTTATTAATTTTTGCATCGATAGCAGAATCTGAAATGGCTAAAATGTGACAACCCCTTAAGTGAGAGATGTGTGGACAGTTGTGGTACAGAGGTGCCCTGTAAATGCACTTCATCTTCCTTATAAAACTGCACGGCAGCCATTGGCTGTGTTTCACCCCGCCCCTACTCAGTCCCCCGTTGCCAGGGCAACTGTCAGGAGGGAGGAATAGATTATGTATGAGCGGGCAGAGCATCTCTCCATGTCTCTCTCTCTCTCTCGCTCTCTCTCCGCTCTCTATAAGTGCTTAGCTCCATCCTATCCCTTAAAACATTTCACCAGTCAGAGCACAGGCGAGCCAGCAACACCAGAAGCTGGAGGACCAGTTAAACAGAAAAATCTGGTGCCACCATCCCTCCCTCATTCCATCATTTCTGTCCACCTTGGCTCCTTTTCCTTCCGCCCCCTTCCTCCTCCTCTTCCTCCTTCTCTCTCTCTCTCCCCCTCTCTCCTCCTGCTCCTGAGGGTGGCATCAATGTGAGATGGGCTGTGGGAACTCCTCGGCCACCAGCACCTCTGGAGGGGGTGAGTCCGTCTCTCCGCTTCCGCGTCCGCCACCGGCGTGTCACCTCCGCACGTGTGTTTCCGTGACTGTGCGCACGCACATGCACGTGCACATGTGTGTGTGGTGTGTAAGCTTCCGTTTCCTTATGTCCGGAGAGTAAAAGCACAGTCCCCTGCCCTGGACCCGGGCATCTCGTGACCTGCAGAGACCTCGCCTGTGTAGCGCTTATGTGTGCCGGACAGGAACACGTGGAGTGTAGGGGTTCTCGCTCTGCATTGGCTGCTCTGTGGCCCTGACCTTTCAGCGTGGCTGCAGGGGGGAATCTGGGGGTGCAGGGTGGACCAGGGAGGGGAGGAATGCGACCAGGGATGCACCATGTTTTAGCTAGACATGGCGCATCCTGTAGAAGTGGGCCTTTAGTTAGCCTCTGCTCTGCTGTGGGGACCTCGCTCATTAACCTGGGTAGACTAGGCATCTCTCTGAAGTCTTGTTCCTCTCAGAGCCACACATTCAGCACCAAGGTCCATCAGAACGCAGGAGGACAAGGTAGGCCTTTATTCACAGCCTGTTGTTTTTGTTCTGCTTCAGTCTGGCCTGATGTTATTTTAGGGTTTTTATGGTGGATGTTTAGCTCACCACCCTAGCACCGTCCTGCAGCTGTGTGTGACTGCCTTTCCGGGAAGGTGCTTACCCTTCACAGCTGGATGTATTTTTAGCTTTTTGTTTACATAACTCTGAAAGATCTGAGAAGGTCAGAGCTCACCTTTAAAGTGCAGCCGCGCGGATTTCGGCGATTGGCAAGGAGGGCAGGAAAGGAGGAGCCCCCATAATGATCCTCATTCCGCGTCGTCTTAAGGACGCGGGCCCAGCATTTAAGGTCATCGACAAGAGCTCTTTAACGAAGCTCGTCTCTGCCAAAAACAACAGCGATCCCATCGCTAAAGATCAGATGTGGCCCCATTGTGAAAAGTGCCTTGGGCGTCTCCACTCTGACCCTGCTGTCCTGCAAACAAGGCCAGTAAACTGCAGAGGTGATTGAGCTATTACTGCCATTTCACAAGCATGGACCACCAAAAGACATGGTGCATGACAGAGCTCTTTTTTTTAATCTATTGATCCCCATGGGGAAATTCTTTTTCATTTCCTCCAACCTTGCTTATCATGAGAGCAAGCTTAGCTGTGAAGGGCAGCCACAAGAGCAGTGCTCAGGGAGCTGGGGGTTAAGGGCCTTCCTAAAAGGAGCCACAGACGGTGCCTGGGTTTGAACCTTCTGATTACAGGCACGGAACTTAACCCCCTGAGCCACACCCTGACCCTCAAATTCTCACCTGTTACAACTGTTATGTCCATCCATCCATCATCCTTCTATCCAACCTTCTATCTATTAGTCCATTAATCCATCTATCTATTCATCCTTACATCCAACCATATTTCATCCATCCATCAATCCATCCATCATGCACACAACCGTCTTTCTATCAGTCGATTAATCCATCCATTCATCCATCCTTCTGTCATCCATCCATCCATCCAACTTCAAACCACTTATCATGGTCAGGGTCACGGGTCTAATTATTAATACAATTTGAAATATTACAAACTTGTTGTATAGGTGTATTAGTACTTTACTAAAGGGCATTGACCACCTGGCACCACACTCTCGTTTTAAGCCAAGGCTCCTATAGTAACTCTGGGGTTGATGCCGTCATGGTGTGAGGGGACGTTTCTTCTATATATGGACTGTAAGGTGTTTAGTGTCCAGTGGATGACAAAGCACCCGCTCTGACAGTGTGGCCCAGGAGAGGTTGGCCATTGGCCGCCCCCCCCCCCACCACCCCACACCCTACAGGACTGGCAGCCTGGGGCCCTTGCTGATTACTCCGGGGTCTTGCATAAGGCGCTGGGACCCAGTGGGGAGGGGGTCCAGTGGGAGCTTTCACCAATTAGGATTGCCCCTTAGACTCCACCACCGTTGCCTCGCACGGGTGCCGTTTTCAAACTGGTGAGAGTCGCGGAAAGCTGCACCTTTCGCCCGGTCGAAGAAGGGGGTCCAGCTGACAGATGAAAGTGATCCGGCTGCCATTTGCAAAGTCTTCTCAGGCGTGTCGCTATCCTGTGCTCACCTTTCTGACCAGTCGCTGCTCATCCTGCAGGATTCCCACCCTTCGCAGTGACAGGCCATCATGGATGGAACATGGCCTAGAATATTAAGATTCTGCCCAGAAATGGCTCATAGATGCATCAAACTGCACTGACATTTCCAAGGCTGTCCAAGCTACAGGAGCCCAGATAATGGGTGGTGTGGGACGTGTCTTTGCTTCTCCATGCCCTGTGGACCCGTGAAGGCACGCGCTCACACACAGAGACAATCAGACGGATAGCGGGCCAGTCTACCATAGGTCCATGACTAGTCATGGCCAGGTTGGCGCGGTGCACGTGGATAGCTGTGGGAGTGTTGGTGCAAAACAACAGAAGCCAGAGGCATGTGTCTGTATTCTCAAGCCAGCTGTGAAAGTCTGTACTTACAGAGCATGGAACAGCCAGCACATCAATTAATTGCAAGGTGCTTAAACCCTGCTCCAGAATTGCCAACATGGAGGAGACAAACTGTCGACAAAATGGTCCCATGCCCTACTTTAGGGTCTCAAACCTGCAAATTGTGTGTGTTCAGCTGCAGTTCACGATTAAAGAATAAAATGTACAGCTCATGGCATCTCATGGTTCTCTCCACAGGTCCTGCCGAAGCTTCAAAAGACATGTAAGTATCGTAATCATATGAAGGGCGTTGGGAGAGTCTCCCCGGTCCTAAATGAATGGAGACGACCCATCGACTTACTAACGAGCTACCCACTGTAGCTCGATAACTAACTGTTCTGCCTGCTCACCCCATCACTGACTGATATTGCCTCTCCCCTGTCCTTTCTGGGTGGTTCGAGGGGTATGGGGACGGGTCATTTGTCTCTGTGGATACTGACTAGCTCAACTGAAAAATCTTACACCCACAGTCAAGCTGCATTTCACAGTATAATTTCTAGCTATTTGACAGTAGAGATTTCAAGAGAAAATCATTGTTACAAACCAGACAACAAAACCATTGTTAGTTAATCAACGATATCCACATGTGCACCCCTTAGAAGCCGGAGTTACTGTCACTATGGCAACTTATTCTATTTGAGGAAAAAAAATCTGGGTAATATGAGGTTTAAATAATGGGGCTAGAAAACGAACAACAGCTGGATATGTGTCCTAAAGTGAACCAGGCCGCCTGGTCAATCAACACGCCATGCTGCTGTTGTGTGGAATGGAGGATCAGTGCTTTCCAAAACAGTTCCTGGAATCAATGTGCTAGCCTTAGCTCATTTCCACGGATAAACACTGCAGCTGCCTGAAAGCCCCAGAGGGCCCCTAACAAGGGCCTCTCATCAGGTAATCAGGGATAATTGAACTCCTCTGTGTTCATCGGCATGGCTACAGGTGGGGGTCCTCCCACAGCCAGGGGGCGCAGTCTGCCTAGTTATTTTTTTACCAACATGTGACACAAGGACCGGCTACCACACATCTCCTTTCACCAGTGAGGAATTATGTCGCAAGAGTGCACATTCCGTCCTTTTGTCGCTTCTCTGTCAT
The DNA here is from genome assembly GCA_026780765.1 of Petrocephalus schoutedeni. Lineage (NCBI taxonomy): Eukaryota > Metazoa > Chordata > Actinopteri > Osteoglossiformes > Mormyridae > Petrocephalus > Petrocephalus schoutedeni. The sequence continues at coordinate 4,492,689 of JAODKL010000001.1, forward strand.
TTCCCCTGTCATTAGTTGACTTGTGCATCTCCTGTTTTCCATGCCGCTCCTGATAACAGAGCGGAAAGGCCGTAATTGCCATAGTTATACCCAAAAATGTGACCCAGAAGTCATCTAGTTTGGTGGGTGAAATCATGCATCCAGCTTCAGGTCATGCTGTTTGTATCTCCTCAGCACCAAAATGAGCAGGCAAAATCAGACTCCTTCATCCCCTAGCAAACTAAGAATTCAAGCACTAATTCCTGATTAACGGCATTCCACTGCTATCGATTAGTGCTCAGCCAGTCTCTGTGAATTTCTCTTACAAGTCCAGGAGTTGTTCTTGAATGGCTGATCCTCTTTTTCCTATAAAGGACAGAAGAGTCCTCCCAAGAAGATGAAAAAAGACGGTGAGTGAAGTTCACACTATCATAAATAACAAGTAATAATAATAATGCAATCCTGACCTGTCTGTGGTGTGTGTGGAGTTAAGCCCGGACATGGAACTATTCCTATGTCTACGGCAACGCCCACACAGGTCCCGGGAAAGGATAGTCTTCCAAAATGACGAGATGCGCAGTGTGTGAGGATCAGCACGGCTGGGGGCTGCACAGACCCAAGGGGTGCTTCTCAATACCAAGAACGCGAAGATCGTACCGGTGGTCTTGGCAAGGCCACGGGTACGAGAATGAATTTGGGGTGCAGGGAATCGTGGGATTGGTCTCATTTGGCAGGGATACAACCGATGCATCCTTGATGTTTGGGGCAGGGCAAGACGGATATCTGGGGATTTTTACCATCCTCCATACATCTGTTCTTGAGTGTTGGAACTGGACTTTGGAAGATGACATAAAACGGGTACTCAAGAAGACAAATATGGTCAAGTACGCATATTGGGAAGCATCCAAAATCTTGATGCTGCGAGTGTTTGACCTCACAGAACAATTATGTCAGTCCTGTCATAATAGTCAATGCAAGCTCGTTGGCAGGAAGGCATGCATGTATGAACAGGCCTTTGGTATAGATTTACTTGTTTTCGGGTAACTGTGGGTTTCTCGTCTATATCCAGCGCGTCTTGGAGCAGGATGAGAGGACAGGATATTGAAAATGGACAAATTGGTGCAATTTCATGTAACTTCCTGCTGTTTATGTAGTTTTGCGCAATTCTTCCAGTTGGGCAGGTGTGAATCCTCGTGCAATAGATGTGAAAACAGCTCTTTAGTTTGAGACGTGAGAGTGTGGGCTCAGTGTCACTGTACGTGTTAAGGTGGGTGTCAGAAATGATTATCACCTGCATTGTTCGAGGCCCTTATTTGTCTTTTTTGACACCCTGAGGAAACTTTTCCTCCGCAGTGCTGCTCTGTGCAATTGGCTGCTGGGTTTATGGTTTGAGTGACACATGCTGAGTCTCCCAACGGATCCCCTGATTGTTTTCATTTCCTCTCCCGCAGGGACTATGGTGGAGTATATGTGGGGCTGCCCACTGACATGAATACAGTTGCTACCAGCCAGTCCAAGTCCTCACCCAAAGGTAGGACACAAAAAGCCAAAGTCTCCCTGCTTCACACCTCTCTCCTTTCAGTGGAGCTGAGTGGAGCTCCTCTTTATTACATACATATCCTTTCTCAACCCAATCCAAGGGGAGCCCCAGACAGTCCACATTTTTGCTCCCTCCCAGCACCCAGTGCACCTGTACCAGGTATTCCATGTCTTTGATTGGCTGGGAAATGGGAGGGAACAAAAAGGTGGATTTCTTTGACCTGGATTTTTACTTTCTGGACCTGAAATACCCATCTCTGCTCTAGGCAGTGGTGGGGTCCTTAAATTATACCTGTTGTAATTAACAGAGAACTCAGTGTGCTGAACTGGCAGATAATAGGTTGGGGGAAAACAGTTATTTCTAAATCAGTAAACCGCAAGCCTGTGTAGAGTGTACGCTGCAGATGGGTTTGTGCCTGAGGGAACACTGCCCATCACAAGAGGCAGATGAAAATAACAGTCTATAGTTAAGGCATATATGCTTTGAGAAGAGTACAAGAAGTACCACTGGAGCGTATTATTTAGGTGAGGATTAATAGGATTTTCTTTTTGTTAGAAGGGGTTGTATTTATTATGGACACAAGTTCAGGGAGGCGATTAGGATCCCAGATTGACAGTCCTGCTGGGTGATTCGGATTCTATACAAACTCATTCTGACTTTTTTCTCCCACATGCCATTTCTTTCATATTCTGGCATCCAGGTATCTGTCCAAAGACAGATATGGACAGATGCTGTGTTATCCAGAAGGCTCAGGGCAGTCACTCAATACGCATTTTGGGGTGTGTCGTGCAAGAGTTCGTGTGAGGAATGTTCCAGCACATCGGCACAATGAAAACAGCTGTTGTTGTTTTCTTCTGCTGATAAGTATGGCTTTCGGTGGATGACTGATCCACGCATAACGCAACAAAACACACAGAGACTACTGACTCCCCCCATTGTCAAAGTCAACTCTCAGAGCCTTCTCCACTCTGCTTACTGGCCACACCCCCTCAACTGCCCCCGGTGGATACAACAGAAATTACAGATATAAAAAACAGCATATATATATACAGTATCTCACAAAAGTGAGTACACCCCTCACATTTTTGTAAATATTTTATTATATCTTTTCAAGG
>JAODKL010000001.1:4496473-4508844 GCA_026780765.1 Petrocephalus schoutedeni
ATATCTCCCCCCCCCCCCCCCCCCCAGAAAAAGAGGAGAGAGGCGATGGGACCAAAAGCAGGAGGTACACCCAGTGATAAACGTGTTGTTCACTGATGGTCCTTTGGGCATCTAACTGGAAGGTGCTAATTGGTAACGTCACAGCCCAGATGGGCACAAGCATAAACTGCTCCGCATCAGTTTATCCAAGCTGGGACAAGCACAGGGTGACAGGGGCCCCGCACGACTGTGATTAGGTGAGCCATGGGAAAGAGCCCGGCACCCAAGGGCTTTGCTGGTGACTCAGCACTGAGGGCAGAATAACAACCCCCCCCCCACTACCCCCAACACTATGCTTATGCAAGTGCAAAAAATGCACCCAAGCAAGTCCGGGCTGGGCTGGTGATAATATATTACCCCCACGGGAGAACGCAGCTCAATGGACGTCAACAACAAATGAAAAATACAGAATTATTTTAAGTGTTTTTAGGAGCTTCCCCACTGTGTTTAATGCTGCTTCATCTGATGTTGCCCTAATTAGATGTTATTCTAATTCTGATTATTTCCACCATGCTAAATTCCGCAATTATACGCCTGTAGCTAATTCAAACCTTCTCTTTTGGTAGTGTCTGGGACAAATTGAAAATTCACAGCAACCATTAATGGTCTTTTGTTTCATTCCACAGATTAGCAGAGGAGGAGAAAAAAACAGACAAATTTAACAGGTATGGTCATACGTCCCGTCTAGCTAAACATTTGCTGATATTTGTCCCTGTTCACTATAGAATGTTGCTTATGTTTCCTGGGATAAAGCCCCATTAATTTAGCTGGAGACGGCTATCAGAAATCAACTACAGCATGGCTCTGACACAAGAGAAGGTTATGGGTGAAGTTTGTGGCTGGCCCTGCAATGATCTATAGGTTCTTTGTTATCGGCAAAGCCACCGCCGCTCTGCTGCCTCATCCAGGCCATAATCAGGCCCAGACGGGACGCATTTACACGCCCTAATGCTCCAAGCCTTCAGGGAAAGACCACTGCCATCCGTTCTTCCTCACTGTGCTGTTTCTATACATTACTGGGTGCATTCCCTGCAGCAGAATCAGTCAGCATACACTCCCCCGCAGCAGAATCAGTCAGCATACACTCCCCCGCAGCAGAATCAGTCAGCATACACTCCCCACAGCAGAATCAGTCAGCATACACTCCCCGCAGCAGAATCAGTCAGCATACACTCCCCACAGCAGAATCAGTCAGCATACACTCCCCCACAGCAGAATCAGTCAGCATACACTCCCCAAAGCAGAATCAGTCAGCATACACTCCCCAAAGCAGAATCAGTCAGCATACACTCCCCGCAGCAGAATCATATTTCAATATGGTACAAAGCCTTTGTTGAAATTGTTGGTCAGGGATACAACCAAAACGGAGACAGCAAAGCAAATTTAACAAGAACAAATTCAGGGTGGGTTCAGGTCACACTGGTTCTCACATTTCTCTGTTATATATCGTGTGTACATACACATTATTTGGAGTGAAGCAGCAATGAAGGGCAGCTTCAGTTATAAGGTGTTGTGTACAAAGCACCACTTCCTGACTGTTGATATAATCCCAGCAGGGGACTGACAGGACTTCAGTGCTTGCCATTATTTTTTGTAATTGCACTTGCATGTTGTAACTGTATGTTAATTTAATTTATGTGCAAAAGAACGGCTGAATGCTCTAATGTCTATGAGAAAGGTATTGGCCGAAATCTGGAGTATGTGGACTTATAGGATATTTTGTCATGCAAATTGTATGCATGAAAAGCTATTGAACATGTGAATTTATGTTAATCGTGGAATATATTATATATTTATTCAATACTGTGTTCACATATTTCTTTTACAGTTAATACTTAAGAGCAGAGGAAACTTCTAGAAAAAAAGTTTTGGGAGAAGTTCGTAGACAGACTCAAGCTGGATCGCCAAGATAAATGACCCTATGAAATGAGCAGTCATGAATGTATGAATAGGCTAGTAGGAACCGCTGCTCATGCCGGTCATGTGACTTCCCGTGAGGGAAAGGGCTGTTTTTAAAGGGCTCTGTCCTGAGCAGCATGCAGGCTCCGCCCAGCAGTGCAGAGTAGCCAATGACAGTGCTGATTCAGCATCGCCCAGGGCTGCTCCCGGCCCTGGCTGGCTTCCAGCTCCGTTCTTTAACAGGCCTGTGTTCCTGCAGCCATTTGCTGGTTTTGTCCTGGCCGTCTGGTAGAGTCTGAGAGACCATAACCTTAGGGTCACGACTGTAAGATTTAATTTGTCTGGAACAAAGGTTTGTATCAGGAAAATAAGAACCCTATGCAGAAGCGATCTCCTCAGCGATCAAGAGGCTATCTAATGTGATTATCACTCTCTGGCTTAGCTGTCCTGATAGCATTATTGTAATATAGGAATCAATGGCATCAGTCGCATGCTCTGACGAGGAGTGTGTGCCAGGTCAGAAGCTCAAAGAAGCACAGTCTGATTTAGGATCAAATCCGATGGACCTCTCTGAATGAAGAAAACCCAGGAAAAGAGTGCATCAAAATGACAGCCACTGACATATAAAGCCTCAGAGGAGAACTGCAGCTACTGGTACCCTTTGAGGAGGTTTTGGGAAACTACAGGGGCATCAAACAGCAGGTCCTGTTTTACTTCACATTTTTTGCAGTTTGATGCACTCACTAAGTACAGAAGAAACCATGAAATAATTAACAGACATTTGAAGTTGTTTGGAGAGCCTTCAAGGACCATCCAGATCTACTCGTGCGGAATGGCAAAGACCACTATTTTGATCATGTGTTTCTCAAGAAGCGGGTGGCATCCCTTTAGCTCGAACAAATAAAGTGCAACACTATCACCACCCTCCCCCACCCCCCCCCCACCCCCCATGATGCCCTAGGCAAACCGTTACCTAAAGGGATGCTTTAGAGAGCCCTGCAGCCAGCGTGTAGGTTTGGTTCCAGCATTGGTAGGTACCAAATCAGCCCCGGACCCCCTAAACACACACGGTACTCCCACACTGTTGGTAGGGACACCTCCCTACCGCCCACGGCCTTGTAGTACACAAAGAAGCAAGGTCTAATCTGCCCTCCCATGTGAAGGATTTACAGGCATAACATACTGACAGGTCATCACCTGTTGTCATTTACAGAAAAATGTCCACAATGATACCACCCTGAGGCGACGCGAATTGCAGCTTTACTCAAGTTAATATTTCAACAAATTTTATATTCCTGGATTATGATAGGTAGGTTGTAGCATAAAGACATGTGCCCAGTCGCTTTCACGTTTGGCGCTGATTTGTTAGTTTTGCTTTGTCTACAGCGTCATTTGAGGCTATTAGACCATTTAAAGGCACTCTGTGACTTTTAAACCGTCACTTGATAATGGTTTCCATTTCACTGTCTGCGACATTTCAGGGCAGCCTCTGCCTCTAGACTATGATTTTATAATCTCATGAACCATAACACCCAACTGTAACAATGTCCCATGCCAGAATACCAATATGACTAATAAAGAATTTATATTGACATTGTAATGGTCCATGTTGTCGTTTCTGGCCATGTTAAATGCCTGTAGCTTCATACACAGAATGGACTAGAGCCTAGGCTGAAGATTATAATTAAGATTATATAAGATATTATATAATTAGATTATAAGAAGCTTATAATAATAATAATTTTTATCTAGATACCACATGGAATGCAGAATAAAGTGCTACACATATGAGATTTGTCATGGTTCTTACGGGATCGACGACCCATGATGCAGGCTGTACATACAAAGACGTTTATTCCGACGAAGCAGGACAGAACAGGACCAGGTAGCGGCAACAACCATGAACGATGTATTCAATACATTCATTCAATACATACAACAACCGACCCTGGGGTATGACACAGACGGACTAAATAGGGAAACATCAAGGACTAAACACGGGGCAGCTGGGCACGATTAGGGAAACGCACGTGGGGAACAGGGGGCGTGGCACACAAGGATCACATGGGCAGACCGTGACAAGATTAAAATAAATCCAAAGACAGAGAAGCATCTAATATACAGGCCAATGACATTATAGAAAGATAACTAAATATAAATAAAATAAATAAGTGAATAAATAAACAAACAAACAAATCAAATATACAGGAATTAAAAGGTTAAAAGCACAAGCTAGTAAAACTTGGAAATAATTAATATCGTATTTTATGGATATAGCAACAAAATGCTGAGATAAAAAGACATAAATAACATAATAAAAGAACGCGAGCTAATAATACCCCAATGGCATCAGTGATCGACAGCTTGTCTAAGCAGGGTTCTTGGTTATACCTCTCCATGTGAGCACGCTGCACTGGTTACAACATACCAATGTCTGGGGACACTGGGATAGGCTCTGGACCCCCTGGAAACCTGACCAGCACAAGTAGTTGGAAGATGGATGGATGGATGGATGGATGGATGGATGGATGGATAATAATTTTCCATCACAAATGCAGCATGGACCCGCACAGGTGGTGGTCCTGAACATTAGCATGTCTTACAATCGCACCACCAGTTGATCAATGCAAGTAGCCACAATATGAATAAATCAGGGGTGGCCAATTCCGGTGCTGGAGGGCCGTGGTCCAGCATGTTTTGGTGATTTCCTTGCTCAGAAACACCTGGTTCACCTCACCAGTTAATTGTCAGGTTTAAGTGAAAGGTGTGCCTAGGGTAGGTACAGGCTGCATGACATTTTGGAGCTCAAATAAGAGTCTAATTGGCAGATCAGTTTCAAGGCACATCTCATTTTCCCCAGTCCTGTCTGCATCATTTGGTGTCTTGATGTTCTGGCAAGGACATGGCAGGATCACGGTGAGCCTGGAGTCTATCCAAGGGTACATAGAGCACATACTGTCACCATATTTGGACTTTGGGAACAAAAAAACACACACACACACACACACAGGCACCCACACGCACATGAACTGGGGGAACAAACCCACAAGCCTGGTTGTGTGAGGTCAGTGCTCTGTATGTGATATTATCTAGCGGCACATGGGCTAATTAACCTGTACAGATAGTTATCTTTAAAACTGTGAAACAGTAGATTGATGATGATTTCACAATGACATTCAATGTCATTTGTCACCAAATGTTCAACAGAAAGCTTGAAGGGTAGGTAATCCATCCGTTTTCTGAAAGCGATTATGCTGTTCAGGGTCACAGGAGGTCTGGAGCCTATGGGCTCAAGGCAGGGAACAACCCAGGACAGGACACTACTGCAGGGCACACTTACACACCGTAACGGTAACTCCAGTTAACCTCAGCATGGTTTTAGATTGAGGGGGGGAATCCCACAACCCATGGAACCCCACAAGAGACCTGAACCCAGGGTCCAAAGGTGTGAGACAACAGTGCTGGCCACTGCAGCACCATGCCACCGCGCTTCAAGGATAATAAGTTAAATAATCATTGTATATTTGTATGAATGACATTCATACAAAACAAATTAACTGGCTCGCCCTTCGCTGTGCATCTGTGTCTACATTCTTGTGCAGTGTTCCTCACTTGTGACTTAAATCTATGCATTGTTTAACCCCGGGGAACCACGGGGTCATATATGACCCCACTAAAGATTTTACTTCTGTTTTGTGGTCGTATATGGTACACTGGGCCATAAAGCAGAATAAAAAATGATTTTCACTACTTTGATGAGTGGGTTGAGTGCAAGGCACAAATAAAAGGCATGGTCAAATATGACTCCGTGGGTTCCCCGGGGTTAATTTTGGGTGATGCAAATACTTTAGCAACACTACAGGCAAAGAAGTGTTGAGTTATTGGTAGATGTTGCACTCTCACACTTCACCACTAGGTGGTAGGGTTATACAACAGAAGACCGGCACAGCTTTGTGATTGGACTATCCCTATATCAATCACCATAAGCCCTGATACATTTCCCCTTGGTTGGTTTATTGGTTATATTCCTTTAAACCATATTGATTGCTTATGCTGATGTTAACTGCCTCTATGTTTACCTGCCTGCTAGGAATATGAGTTGCCTTTCCCAACATTTCTGTAGTCACTATATGCCTGCTTATACCCTAAACTAGATGGTTCGCTACCAGTTCCACAGTAAAAAAAAAAATGTTTCCAGTGGCTGACGGTGGAAAATTATGCCTCATGCTATAAACATAGAATCCTTCCTTGCGGTTTAATAAAACATGATTAGCACTAATCGTAGATTCCAGAGAGCAGATTTAGCTAAATGAGCCCAACAGGACTGCTAATAACTGATACAAAATGGCCCAGTGCTGTTTTTGTTTTAATCAAGCAACTTACCCATGTGTCCCATGTTTATGTGGATTGAGCTGCTGTGTTTACTATTGATGTCAGGCCTGATTTGGCGTCAGTGTACTACTGGAGGAAGTAAGTCTTATACAGGGCGGACACGGAAGGCATAAATGTGCCAGTTAATTACATAAGTGCTCTGGGGTGACCCAAATAGCTTGTGACCTACAAAAAACCCTAGAGAAAATGGAGCAAAAATAGACTCTTTTTAAATGAAATCCCTGGGCTGCTTTTAGCATTCGAGATGCTTGACTTCCTACAAGTGTGGTTCCCTGTAGAAATTAGGGCAGGAGGTGGGAGAGTGTGGAGACCAGGTTAACCTGCTACACCATGTCTAAATGGAGAGTCTAGGTGGTCTTTAACACAAGACCTTCCTAATAAAGATCCTTAGCAATCCAAATGATCCTACATAGAAAATGGACCCACCGTTTGACAGTTCAAGGTTGCATGATCAGCTCAGTGGGTGTTAAATTGTACTCCTAAGATATGGGTATAGATAACAGTCCCAAAACGCATTTTTGTAAGGCAAAGACCTCACCCCGCTGGTGATACCATCACTTTTTTACTTACCCATGGTTTGGTGCTACGTTCCTACGACACACCCTTTCTTGGGTCCTCAAGAGGTTCTCGAGTACATGGCTTTGTCTCGGATATCAGGTGTGACCTTTCTCTGCATCTTCCGTTCTTCACTAAGGTGGCGGCTGGTTGGAGGCCTGCTAGCTTTCACCGGATCCCCGGAAAGAAAAAGTTGTCCCCCCCCACCCCCCATTCATCCACAGAGTTCTTAGCCCAATTGTCTGCCGGCCTTGCCCAGGGAGCCCCTCCCCCATCCCTCTATGAGCCGGACATGTGCCTCTGATTATAACCGGCGGCTCTTCCGCATCTGGTTCCAGTTAGAGCAGGTGAAACAATGTAGGAAAACAGATCCGTCATCCAGTGCATTCCTGAGGCTAGCGAAGACGGTGCTAAATCATGGCAGGCTAATCCTCTAGCTTGGGATCTTGGGGGTGGGGGGGCTCCAGGGTGGTTTGCCAGTCCAGCGACCGATCTCCGAGGGACTGCATCAATGCTTTCGGAGCACTTCAAAGCACCGCCAGGGCTTGACCTGACCCGACTTTGGCCTCCATACTGTTATCCTCACAACGCTCATTGTAGTCCCTGTTATGGTCACAGCCTGCGGATCCAAAGGGTATACCCATTATGGCTTCATCTTTAAGCTATTCAGGAGTTTCTGCTAAAGTCAGCTAAGGGAGGTTCATCTAATTTAAGGTGAGTGTGGAGTGTTGAGTACAGATACAAACTCAAGATCCGCATAGACCTTTTTCTTTCCGCTAACGAGAGACTATTTAGGCCACTAGTTTCAAATTCCTTAGGACTTTATTTAGGCCAAACAAACAATATGGATAGGTTAACCTTTCCTGACAGTAGACAGTATCATGCAGTTAGCTTAAAAAACAAACCGTGGGAAGATGTTTGCGATTGCCTGGAAGAGAGGACATAGTAAACTGTGCTGGCCCACATGATCGCAATCAATGAGTGCACGAGTTTAAACGGAGGGATTCCTGAAGAGGAGAAACAATGATTTTTTGATTATTTTTTTTGCATTGCCCTTTACTTGCTAAGTAAAGTTTCGCTTCTCCCCATGCAATGATGATTACTGCCCCGACACAGTTTGAGTCGCTAACCTTTTCCGTATGGCGGAGAAGGGGGTGAAGTACCAAGATAAACTAAGATAGTTTAAGGTAATTTCAGGAAACTCCTGCCAAAACAGGCAGGATTTGTTGCTAAAAGTGCGGCCACCATCTTTCCTGGAGCTAGCTGTCCCTCTGATGTTTCAGAGCGAGCACTGCCTTTTCTGTGTTTATGTGAAGCGGGAGAGCGAGGGAAACATTAATTTGCTCGCACGCTCTGTCCTCTTCTGAAATGAATGAACCTAAGGAATGTGCATGTCCATTTTCAAAAGCAGCCCTGAAGCCGTTGGCATTCGAGATCCTCTGCTTGTTGCGCTTGTTGTCCCGGTGGCTAGCTGTTGCATGCAACTCGATAACAGCCGCACAACAAACGCGACCGAAAAGCAAGAGGCCAAAAGTTCTGCACCAACCAGAGAGCAAGCTCAAAGGCGTATTTCGAGAAGGTCATGAGTGGCAGGTCTCCTTGCCTGCTAATTGCATTTAATATTGGGAAATAGAAGATTATGAGTCATTATGAGTTTGTTCCTAAGCTAATTATAGCAGCCAGCTGGAGTTTAGCCAGCCGTTCCGGTGGTTTAGCTTTCTCTTCCGTTAACTATGTGAGCTTTTCCCATAGTTTTATAAGCAGTTAAAAAAATACACCATATGTCACACTGAGGATAAGACACGTATTGTATATGCATGTGTTCTTCATGGATTTATCAAAATTCCCCATGCAAGCTAGCTTGCCGGATAAATCATTTCCATGGACAGATATAAAGGATGCTTCTTTTCTCAGTGTTAACATTAAGGTGTTCTTTTTTCACCCTTCTAATTTGTTTACAGCAGTGTTTCTCAGCCCAGTCCTGGAGAACCCCCACCGGGTCCACGCTAAAGAGTCAAGATCACCGAATATCTGGTACAGGTCTGTTGGGCGCTGGGAGGGAGCAGAAATGCGGACTGTCTGGTGGCCCTGCAGGGCTGGGCTGAAAAACACTAGTTTACAGTGAGGGCGAAGAGGAAGATTCTTAAATGGAGGGAGGCAGTTGTTTGAAGGTATGGAGATGAGGAATGGTCCTCCCACATGAGCAGGAAATGGTGTGAAAGGATCCTGCATGCTATGCAGTCTCCACCAGCCCTGTCTGGCCTAGGGGATGCTAGCCCTCACAGCATAAACCCACTCCCTTTAACACAGCCCATATCTGACACCAACACCACTTTAATCAGGCCTGGACTGTTTCATAAGGTGATTAATTTGGCAGTGAATCATTTTCCGCAGATATTATCATGATACTTTCGCTTGAGTCCCCGCTGTGGGCCAGTGGGGTGGTTGACGAATGAGTTCCGTTCAGGGGGTCTGGGACATGGGGCATTAACCAGCATCAGTGGGAGACTTACCCAGATGCTTTCATGTACCACACCATTTGACTTGCCTCTTATGAAAGTAACGCAAATCGGATATGAATTTGCTAATCTTCTAATTAAGCCAGAGTTTGATGTTGTCTGCACAGTTTTTTTCTCATATATTTCACAGCCTCAGTGCAAATTTTCTTGATCGTGTCTTGATCGTGGGAATAGCAGTGATTATTTAAGGGAAATATGTATTAATACTTTTACTTACATTTAACTAGTTCAGTATGAGTTTCAAAGGGCAAAACTGGCTCATTTAGATTCTGAAACGCTATCATTAAATCGTCATGCACCAGGTATTCATCTTTCTTCCCATCAAAAAGACTCAGTTATTATACCCAGTTCCCGAAAAAGGTTGCAATGCGTGATTTAAGCAGGGAAATGCTCCTCCTGTTGAAACGCGACTTTCTTTGATGTGTCCTTTGAACCGTCAGTCTAATTAAGCAATCCCTGTCTCCCGCCAATTTCATGGTGGCGTTCTGCTAGACTTTTTGCACTGAGCCTTTGCTAGTTACAGTATGTCTAAAATCTCTGCCTTTATTTAACTGCACTTACGTACTGTCATTTCAGCGTAATGGGTTTCACTTGACTAAACCAAGAATCAAATCATATCATATCAAAGAAAAGCTTATTTATGAAATACAGTACAGCATACAAGAGAAGATAAAGACTATTAAACTTCGTATCAATAAGGAAAATCAATAAAAAAAAAAGATAATAAAATAGAATAAACAGAAATGTACGTAATGTGCAATGTGTCCATTCCAATAACCCAATCAGTTGTTGGATAGTCTTACTGCCTGAGGGCAGAAGCCATTAGCCAGTCTGTTTGTCCATGAGTCGATGCTCCATTGCCCTGGTGGCAGGAGTGAAAGCAGTTTGTGATTGACAAGGTCCGTGAAGATAAACTCCGTCAGGCATCTACTTAAGAAAGCCAAAATATCAGCTCATTGTTCTTCAACTTCCCTGGTTCCCTAGCCATGGAAAACAAAACACCGTCTTCAGTGACCACCAAGGTCTGGGCCGCAGACCTCCTCTGAGCCAGTGTGTGAGAGATGCTGAGCCGAGGTTTCCCCCACGAGCATCCTGTAAATCCCCAGAACGAAAGCAGAAACAAAACAACATAAATGTTTATCCGCAGGTAACCAGACAGACAGGAAAACAAACACAATCAAAAGCACACGGCGAGTTTCGCTCATTAATCGTCTTGTTTTTCGAGTGCTAATAGTAATGCTTCCTGTGTTCTGTAACCCAACACGCACACACACAGCGATGGTGAGGGTCAACGGAAGCACAGATCCCCGCATCACCACAAAGCCAGGTGTGACGGTCAGAAGAGCATCCCAGACAAGCAGGCCCTGCTGACGGACGCCTCACCGAGCTCCGTTCCAGACGAAAGGAAACACCCCCACAGTGCAGATGTGAGGCTGGATCAGCAGTGGGCTGGAATCCAGTGGAGCATGGTGGTCTATGCTGGTACCTTGACCCATGTGCAGCTGTCGCAGGAGCTGGAGCGGATTGTCTGGAGGCAGATGAGGCCAAGAGTCTTCCGGAAAATGCTACTGACCGCAAGGCAATCGCCCCGGGACTAACGGAGGCTGCAGCGGGCAAACACATCAGTGATTGGCAACTGTTTTCCATTGTGGAGGGAACAATGTTAGAATGATGTTCCAGTGGAACTCTGTTAAAGGTGTTATCAAATCCAGTTCAAGAAAAAAATCAGAACAAAGCAATTTTAGAGACCTTATAAAACTCATTACTGCAGCATGTTTGGATGTTACCAGATGCTCTGAGACAGTCTTTGGAACACCTGGGGCTGCTGACAGACCCAGTGGTAAAACCTACGCAGCAGTCCCTGGGATCTTAACCACCTACCTTCTGATCACAAGAACAGCATCCTAACCCACTTAAGCCACAAACACAGGAACAGCATTCTGGGAAAACACAGTAAGCTACATATGCCTATTCTAAAGAATGCAAAAAGTTGGTCAGCTAGTCTCCTGTGTGTGCTTTTGCCCCATCATGTTTCATACAGGTCAAGGGCTATTTTACTTGTGTGTGGGGCCCCTCTTTGGCTCTCTGAGGTCATGTGATGAGGGTGTGAGTGGTTCACAGGTAAGAGATGACTTATCTAATCCTGCAGGTCATAGCTTGTGTTTATCACAAGGGTGACACTCCTGATACATAAGTGTGTGTGTGCGGGGGGGGGGGGGGGGGTAAGAGGTTAAGTGTCTAGATGTATATGTGTGTGTGTTTTAAGTGGATACATTCAGCTATCTCTTAGAAACATCAGGACCTGAAATATACCAATTAAAATGACCGTGACTCACTATTGCAGTGCCTTTGAAGTGAGTACCTCTGCTGTGCGGTTTTCACAAACGCGGCAGGAATCCAGACAGAACCAAAAACCATCTGGCAGCCTGAAGCATGAATGAGTCTCCACATTGTCATGGGAAACAAGCGGTCTCAGACACTGGAAGAAGACTCTGTCCTCTCTGTGATAGAAAGCAGGCAGTGTTACTTCTCTCTTTGACCAGAAGCAGACAGTGTTACTCCTCTCTGTGACCGGAAGCAGGCAGTGTTACTCCTCTCTGTGACCGGAAGCAGGCAGTGTTACTCCTCTCTGTGACCGGAAGCAGGCAGTGTTACTCTGTGTGACCAGAAGCAGACAGTGTTACTTCTCTCTGTGACAGGAAGCAGACAGTGTTACTCCTCTCTGTGACAGGAAGCAGACAGTGTTACTCCTCTCTGTGACAGGAAGCAGACAGTGTTACTTCTCTCTGTGACAGGAAGCAGACAGTGTTACTCCTCTCTGTGACCGGAAGCAGACAGTGTTACTCCTCTCTGTGACCGGAAGCAGACAGTGTTACTCCTCTCTGTGACAGGAAGCAGACAGTGTTACTCCTCTCTGTGACAGGAAGCAGACAGTGTTACTCCTCACTTTGACCAGAAGCAGGCAGT
>JAODKL010000001.1:4518936-4529954 GCA_026780765.1 Petrocephalus schoutedeni
CCCCCCCCCCCCCCCACCTGAATAGGACAAGCAAATGTAAGAAAATGGATGAATTGAGGTAAGAAGTGGGTAGCTCTCTTGCTTAACACCTGCAGGTTGGGAGTTTGAATCTCACCTCTGCTCAGTGTGGGTGGAGACTGCATGTTATCAGTGTCTTGAGCGGGTTTCCTCACACAGGCTGGTTAAATTAGCCTTCTGCTCTTTGTTGTCTGAGATTGACTCTAGGCGACCCTTGACTTTGAGAAATAGTTAAAAGAGTACAAGAAGGGTCTTGTGCACTGTGTTTCATGGGATTGGCCTGTGACAGTCACCATGTGCTGGGTAAGTGGTATTGAAGATGGATGGATGACTAGAGGGGAGGCAATGTTGCCTCACACCTCTGGGACCAGGATTCTAGTCTCCACCAAGGCTCCTTGTGTGGAGTTTGCATGTTCTTCCCGTGTCATCATAGGGCTTCCTCTGGGTACTCCGGTTTCCTCCCACAGTTCAAAACCTACTCAGGCTAATTGGATTTACCAAATTGCCCTAGGTGTGTTTGGTGAGTCTGCCCTGCAATGGATTGGTGCCGCATCCTGGGTTGTTCCCTTCCTTGTGCCCATAGGCTCTGGACCCCCTGTGACCGTTAATAGGGGAAGTGGGTACTGAATGATGGATGGGTGACTAAATGATGGATGGGTGACTAGAGAAAGTCTGATTGGGTCTTTGCATTAGAAGTCTTGTCCATTGAAGACCTAGACAAAGCATTCGTATGTAATTCTTTTTAGAAGATACAACCGGAAATGTGAGCTTTAAGGGTTAAACGAGTTTCCTGGATGGTTTACTGTCGGACGTCCCTCTTCTGGCATGTTCAGACCGCCTGGGCGGGCGGACAGCTCGCTGTGATGAGGAGACCCACCTGAACAAACGCCCGTCCACTGTGAGCCCCCAGATTTACGGCCTTCCTGCCCTCGGGCTGCGGCTCGTCTGGGAGGGAGCAGGCTGCTCCAGACGGCCCTGTCAGCGCTGCAGTCAGACACGCTAGCCTGGCTGCGCATGTCTGCCTTTGGCCGTGCAGCTGGTCCCTGCTGGGCGGGGGGGCGGGGGGGCGGGGGTGCTATCCAATGTGACAGCTTCCCAAGCTTCCTTCCCAGAAACTTGGCCCTGAATCCCCAACAGCAACCTCTCTCTTTCTCAATAACTCTCTTCACGCCCCGCCCCGCAAAAGAGTCAAACGCTCATGACCCCCAGCTCAACCCCCCCACTGATGTGACGTGCCACCCACGTGCGGAGGAAAGACCAGGCCCGGGCTGTCACAGTGACACAGAGCTCTGAGACTCCCACAGGCGTGGAGCGCTGACCGGGGGCAGGACTCCCACGGACGCCATTCACACAAGACTCACCCATTTCCCTGTATTCTTCTGCCCTGTTTAGTCTTTACTGGAAATCAGCCTATCTGACATGGCCTTTCTGAGCAACGAAACAGGCCCAGGCTGCTGTCTGACCCATGAACATTTACAGCGTTTATATTGTTATGAAAGTGTGCCGGAGTTTAACGGGACGCTGGAGCAACACTGGACGCCGAGTGAACTGGGCGGGGGTCCTTCCTCAGGAAAGCCCGGCTGGGAGGGGGGAGCCCAACTTGAGGGGGTAATCCTTAGGTCTTCCCCTAAGAAGCCTGGGAGGGGGGTCTTCCCTCATGACAGCCATACTGGGGTAGGGGGGAGTGATCGAGGAGTCGCGGCAGGAGGAATCACTTAGCATTCCCTTACAGGCTTAGTAATTAGATCACTTTATGCTGGGTCACATGACTCAGTGGGGGCTGTCAAGTGTGTTGCCCGTCCAAAAACACATTTCACTGATTGGTTCAGACACTTCAGCAAACAGTATGCATAGCTGTACTAAAAGAAAACAAGCCAGTTTCAGCAAATGAAATGCCACATTTTTACTCCAACGGAATAAATTCACAAGCACCGGTTGCAGACTAAATCTAAAAAGTGTCCAAAATAACCCCCCGATAACTGTTAATTCATTTACATTTCTCCAGAGAGGAACAGTAATAAAATCAAATGAAGTGTTATGTACAAACAGCAAACTCCATTGCTCACACTATAACTATTGCTCCACATTTTGAAGGGATCTGTGGAAAAAAAATGGTTGGTCAAATTAAAATTTGCATATGAGATTTGCTGAAAACATAAAACTTTGCGCCTTTTGTAGTCGACAACTGTAAGCTCAACCTGTTGGCAAGGCCTCCCAGGCTAACACAAATGCTAAAGAGCATTGGCTTCTTTCGCGATACTGACCCAGGTTGCATGTAAACAGGAGAAATGAAGTCAGATCCATTTATGAGGTGGTGTGGCACTGGGGAGATTTTTCTCTGCACGAGACGTAATGCTGAAACTATTTCAATGCACATTTCTGTGTCCATATATTCATGCCAAAGTCTGGTTTAATTTAGCTGTTCAAAAAAGACATTCATGCACGTGAATTCCAGGATATAGGAATGCTCAGGGTGGGCAGTGTGATACGTAACATTCCAAGCGGACTTTTGCAATCATTTAATCTGTGTATGTTGTGTGATGACAGATCCGGTTGAAAGCATTACAGAACTCCTGCGGCGACTTGCTTTTTAGGTACGAGAGTTGACAGAAAATCCAATAATGCCTCGATTTGAAGGCTCAGCTAAAAACAGCTAAAGTATATATAGGCATGTATGAAGATCCTCCCCGTATATTGTTTCCAAGAGGTCCGATTTCCACAGGGCTCGCTCTAGTGGAGGCAGCGAGACGGCAGTTTGACCGTGGCGCCGGTACTCTGTCTTTCTCTTCATCCCAAGTTGTTCTGGTAGAATTTACAGCATGTAAAATAGCTCTGGGCACCACTTACTTTAATCGCTGAGTGGGATGTTTACCAATAGGCTCTACGATTCCCCCTCCAGTGCTGGCATTTCTGGCGCAGGAAGGGAGTGGCGAGCTTGCCAGGGGTGATGCCAGGACACAGCGTCCACTGGCATCTGGGGTGGGAGGTAGGTAGTCCACATCTGGCTTTGCGGGCGACTGGGAAAGTACACGATTTAAGCAAGGTATGGTGGATGCCACAGATTCCTCCTGGAACAGGACAAAAGCCTCCAGATTAATATCTAAAGTGGACTGTGAACAGGACCAGCATTACAGCCTCAGTGTGTCTGGCCCCACAGTGCGTCTGGCCCCACAGTGCGTCTGGACCTTCAGTGCGTCTGGCCCCACAGATAGCCACAGTTCAAACAGGAAGGTCCTCGTTCCCATGTTCCTACGGCAACAGCCGTTATCTCCAAGGCTGAAAAGTGTTGTGCAACAATTATTAATATTGCAAAGAATGAAAATACGTTTTATGGATGATTTTAAACATTATTCCAGACAATATAACGGCGAAGTGACACTAAATAGAAAGGTAAGAGAATGGATTCTGTGCAATTTTGCCTTATCTACTGCTTTAAAGTATGGTAAAGGGTTTTTTGTTGCATGAACTACAGTGTCAAATTAATCTCGACTGAAACCTGCCAAACAAACTGAATTTATTCCTTAAACCAGTGTTTCCCAACCCGGTCCTTAGACAGTCCACATTGGTGCTCCCTCCCAGCTCCATGCCAGACAGTCAACATTACTGGGAGCCTTAAACAACTTGGACTAGGTGTGTCACCGAGGATTCAGACATACCATATCTAAGGCAGAAAAATGAAAAACACAGTCTGTGGTAATTAAAAAAAAAAGCAAACTGGGATTGATCCATATGGGTTCTCTTTTGTTGCACTAAGTGAGCCATATTTAGGGCAGTTTTTAATTTGAAATGTTCCAGCCTCTTTGTCATGTCAGTCCGGCTGGTTCCCCTGGATTTCTCCAAAATAACAAGGACTTGGAAGATCCTGCATGGAAACACAGGGAGAGCCAAAGCACAGGGAGAGCAGGAAGGGATGCCCCAGCGTCAGACCATTTACGTGTCCAGCAGACACGTGCTCTGGTTGCCAGTTCAGGGTTTCAGGTGACACCACACATGTGACTTCGTAAGCTTCGTAAGCTCCTGGTGAGCACTGCAGACTGAGTCATATGACGGAAGGAATGAGGACACTTTTTGGGTATGGGAGCTTCAGGGAAGGGATGAAAACAAAAGTAAGCCATTTTGGCATCAACACAAAGGCAAGAGCAAACAGGCTTTGGGTTTTGGAAAAAGCCACAGTGAGGGTCCGGGTGCATGTTTTAGGAGGCAGTGAACAGAACTAAGGTTTATATAATTTGTAATAAGGCTTAAATGAACTGAACGACCCTAAACTGACTTCGTTCCCATACTTGGACATCCATGCCCTGGTGCAAGTACTACAAATCCCTTTTTATTTGGGGCATCCATGGGGAATACAAGAAAGTTTGCCATACAGGTAAAAAAGTAGCCTTGCGTGTCAGGAATGTGCATCAAAAATGCGAACACGAGACATGCAAACCACGAACACGAATTCTGACATGTATCTGCTGGGGGGTTTCGAAAGCGGAGTCAGGAAAATAACACAGCAGTACTTCCTCTGGGACCCGCAACCCCATAACTATACCATACTGGAGCGGTGGGGGTGGAAAATATGCAAAAAGCCAGGGCTTTTGGTTTCTGTAACATGCAAGGTCTGCAGACACAATGCTTATCAAGGGAAGTAGGGCAGGTCTGAGTTTTGGAGGCAGGGAGCGTGTCGGCCCTCAAGGCCCATCTTCTGGAATTTACCGCAGAGTCTTTTGTTTTTCCAGTATCTTGGCTCCGGTGCGGCAGAGAAAGGGATGTGTGGGAACAGAAAGTGGGGGGGGGGGGGGGGGCAGACCAGCTCTGCATGGACGCCCCACCCCCGCGTCGTGGCCTGTGAGCTCTGGCCTGTGGCTAGCGCTGGGCTCTGAGCTCTGGGCGTGGGTCCTCAACATGCCACACATTCCAGGTCAGCAGTGACCCTAAAATGAAGGAGAGATAGACTGCTAATCTGCTGAGTGATATCCAGGCCGCCGGAGAGCGACGGCTGCCAGCCTTTAACTCTCTTTTCTTCATCAGCAAAGACGGGGCCGGATTACCAAGGGGGGCTTTTTCTCTGGACCGGCCGAGGAAAGGGAGGAACTGACCTCTGACCCTGCTTAGTGCATAGGTGTGGTACCGGTGTGGCTTTTTTGCAGATCTCTCACAATTTCTCACGTCCTCTTAACCAAAAATGGCATAATGGATTTGGGCTCTATGGTGATGTCAGAGGAAGCACGTGGTCAGTGAAGGCTGCTGGAATGTGAGAAATGATTTGTTCCTAATTAACTGCTTCTGTTGTCCTGTGGTACAATTTCTGGATTCTGGCATGAATGCAGCAGTGACCTTGTGCCTTCTATCTACTGGGGGTTAAGGGCCTCGCTCAAGGACCAAACGGTTAAATCCCTCTGCTAACCCTGGGATTTGAACCAACAACCTTCCAGGCACAGTGTCCGAACTCACTGAGCTACATATTGCCCCTGTTACTTGATGCAGTTTCCTGGATTTTGTGAAAAAATGTGCTGGCTGTTAAAATGTTAATTTGTGGGCACCACTAGCTGTTTAGAACAGCTGCAGTGGAGGTAGATTTTAGTGGCATGGAGAAACTTCAGAGACCTTCAAATGAAAGGAACGCTACATTCACTATAGAATCTTCCAGAAGATTCCACTTCCAGGCTGGAGACTACATGAAAGCAGGACATTTCTCCTGATTGAGTGTTAAAGGCACACGCTTTGTACTACAAATCTGCACCCTTTTCCAAACCACGATAAGTTAGGTGGATGTCTGTCAGAAATTAGATGAGACTCACATTCCCAATTTTGCACCCAGAACCACTGAAGTAATTCAGCTAAGACTGTGCGTCATTGAACCTGAATAGGGCACCAATTAAATCCAGCAGAGGGGCACAATCCACGGCTGAACCAGCACAGTGAGTAGGGTTCTTGTCCCAAGTTTGACCTTCCCATTGACCTTGTGTTCTGAATGCTGGAGGAATTATCAATTTTGGAATTCATGCGGAACCAGGTGTCTCTCCCGTTATGGTTAGCTACGCCTCAGCTATGTAAAGCAGTCGCTAGATCTTAATTCTTAAGTCTCAAGGCTGTCTAGACACATATCTGGAGAAAAAAGCCTTAATAATGGTGCAAAATTCTTTCTATAGGGGTGACACTGATGTGGGCAGCCAGTGAAATCCCTGGAAATGAAACAGCTCTATTCTGATGAGCTGTTTACAGCACTAGAAGGGGCACAGATTATGCACCCCTGGGAAAGTAACTGAATCTGGATGGTTAATAAATGATCAAAAAAGATGAGACTGAACCACAGTGTGTCATGTGACTTATAAAAAGGGGATGCAAGGAATTTGCTATTTACTTTAAATGTATTTCCATTTGCAGAGTAGGCAGCTATGCATTATTTAAGAAAATGGAAGGTCCAGATTGCCAGACTGACCAAGTCTGAGGAAAAGTATGCATTCCATAATTAACATCAACTGTACAGTTCCCCAAGGAGCTAATTTCATGCTGCACCTGTTTCTTCTTGGGTTATTTTTTAATCCTGGCCATTAAACCATAAATCGAAGCACTTCGGCAGCACGTGTTTCAGCAAGTCTGCATTAAAATCTTTTGAATCCGCAGATTGAAAGACATTTCTCACCAACATCTGCCAAACTCGTGTGCCAGATAGATGCCGGTCATGCCTTTTTTCCATAGGCGATCCAATGCCAGCCTCTGATTTAACAGCCAGCATCAGTGGAAAAGTGTCGGTCTAATCAAACTGCATCTTAGACTCATGGACCCTGGTGAGTCCTGTTGCCATACATATTTTTCTGCATGTGACTGAATTATATTGAATCTAGATGGATGGGTCTGTTGCTGATTATTAATTGTTTGGATGCATTAAAGACTCCAAAGAGTCTCAGTAGGAAGCAGTAAGACCTGTCCAGCCACACACACCTTGTCAGTAGTGAAGTTATCCACACCTGGCACCCAGCTGCTTTCCTCCACAACCAAGCCCATCTTTTTTGCACATTGGCACAGGTATTTACTGTGTAATAAAAACTATATTTCCTTGCCTAATACTTTTGTGCACCTTTGAGTGTAATGCAAGCACATGTGCTGGAATAAGGATGGTTTATTTTACTGGGGATTTTCTCACTTCCCTAAAACCCTGAGGAGATTGCTGGAAATAGAGTGAACAATGGATTTAATGGTGCAATGCCGTTGGTAAAGTATGGCACCACACCTAAGAGCCGTGGCCTCATGGAGATCTGTTTCACAGCTGATGTTTCTGTTGTCATGGACTCAAACTCAGCTGGGATTCCCCCGGGGATGGCAAGTCTTTGTCTGGCAGATGCAGGGGACAGGCGGCAGTTGACATCACAGACACACAGCTGTCCCATTGCGCGTCACATGGCTTTCGTTAGTAGGACTTGTGTGTCCCTTGTCATCTCCATCTGTTGCCCACAGGACCCTTTTCTGCGGAAGCCCCGAGGACAAGGGCGGTCACATGATTCGATGAAAAGCACAAAACTGTGGGGTAAAAGCCACAGAGAATTTGGAGAAAGAAAAAATGACTAAAATAAGCTTTATAAAAAGGAGAAGTCTGGAGAAGTCACATATGTTTGTAGGCGAGGGGAAAAAAAAACTTAGCCAAGATCACAAGTTAGAAATAATTTATTGTTGATGATGCTTCTCCTTCACTGTCAGGCAGATGGAGTGAATTCCGAATGGAATGATGACGTATCGCTGGCCAGTCGGCACCCTGTAAAACACTGAGCTGGCTGTGATGGCCTTGTTTTTCACACAGTCAGCTATTTATCCTGCTTCGGACATCCTTGTTGAATTTTGGATGACAGACGTCCCCGTGTTTGGCTCCAAAAAGACTAACCCTCTGTCTTAAACAGATGTTGACGTCAAGGGCGGCTGGAAATAATGGGGCAGTATACTCAAGCCTTCGTGGAGGAAGTGCAGGCAAAGCAACTGGACATCAGTCACTGCCAACCGTCAATCTCATTGCACAGGCACCAGGCTGCATGATGGATATCGCCCTTTCTACTTTATTTCCCACAATTCTTTGGTGTCATTTTGGTCTCTGTGAATGTAAACCTTGGCGGAGCTACACGCTCATGTTTCTAAGAGGAAACCCTTCTGCAAACCATACCAAATATCAGGCAAGATCTATGGGCCTTGGACCCTCTGATGCCAACCATCTTCAATTATTTGGCCTCTAGCATGAATTGGAAATGACATGCTGGCACCGTCTCACAATGCTTAACATCAAGCAAATACTGAAAACATGATATCACTCTCGAAGACAACAGCGGGAGCCATTCATAATTTAAATCAGATGTAACAGAGATGTCAGTGCCCTCAAAGACATAAACACGCAAACAGAGGATGAACAATGCCCGGACTTACATAAGATGGTAATTCTGTTTTTAAAATGTGAGCCTCGTGGACCTAAACATAGCCGGTGTTAGGCATGGTTCATGGTTATGTAAGTGCAGCTTCATGGGCACAGCACTTTGGTATTGATGCAATGCTCTCATTTACACCTTTCACTTGCCTGCTGGTATTTGTACATCATAGTGGCCGGTCCTGTCCCTCAGTAATGACAAGGCACAGCTGCTGCTCCTCACTCATTTGCGATCCAAAACATCCTGACCGGCTTCTCCAGACTGGCACAACATCAACAGAGTCTTTGTTTGCCAGCCGAGTGCCGTGGATACCAGAGTTTTCTTGCGCAGGCGAGGGCCAGAGGACCGGGGAGAAGCAGAAATGCTCAAGGAAGGCCAGACCTCTGGAAAATTACATATATCTGTGAAATATGTGAAATTCCCGCACCTCTGTGGGATTAAGAAAAGCACAGCAAGAGGATCAGAAATCCGGATGGAGTCGGTCTCGACTGCTCGGTGGAGTCCTCTCTTACTGTCGGCGGTCCAAAACACTCCAGCATGGCCCATGAGAGGGAGGCCACGTGTCTCTAGTGCTCCTCCAGTACAGATGTATGGCCTTTTCCTACAAGAGTGACCTCGCGTTGAACTCTGTCCCAGAGACATGAAGATGGGGTTTCCGGGTCAGCCCAGCAGGTGCTCTCGACTCTGGGGACCATATTTTTTGAGCACTTTTTTCACCTCCTACCCTCCAAACAAGCAAAACATTGTCTGATAGTATGACTGAGCCAGGGCAGGGGGGGGGGGGGGTCTGTGCTCCACAGTATGTTTGCATTCACTTCTGACACAAGTTGTATGGAAGGTCAAGGTGTGAATTAATGGGATTGTGGGAAGGAGCCATAAGAATCCTCGGAATACACCATGGTTGACCCCCAAGAATTAATGTACCTAGGGATCACAAAGTTCCTCTGGAGCTTTAAAAGTTAAAAGTGGGGGAATTAACATGCTACTCACATGCCTCCAGATGAAAAGAATCAGCCCGCTCAACCATCTTCAGAAACTGCTTAATCTAGGAGGAAGTGAGGAGTAAGGCTAGGGTGCACCCTGAGTAATTACGTACTCACAAACGTAGGCGTAAAGTCGACTTAGAGTACTTTAATCCCTTCAAGAACATATCTTTGAGGTTGGTGAGGTTGCAAGAGTCCTTGGACTTGGTAAGATGGAAGCTTCAAGGACTGGCTTCACATCAAATAAATCCAACCACATGCTACCCACTAAGCTGTGTGATGCCTTCAGTACCCTAGCCTGACAAGGGCAAAATGGGCAGTTGCCCAGGGCGGCATCTTCTCTGTAGTCCTCAGGCACCACCACCCATGGTCACAAACCTTTACCATCACCACATCCGGCCTCCTTCAGGCTTTCTCGTCATCTATTTCTTTTCAGTATGGTTATATTGAGAATTAGCATGAAATTGTCAGGAGTCTGAATCCTACATTTGCTCTTTGTGTGGTTTGCACATTCACCCCGTTTCTTGTAGGCCTTCTCCCACAGTCCTGCAGGTACATGCTGGTAGGCCAATTGCCATCCCTACATTGCCCATAGTGTATGATGATACATATTTGCCGTGTGAAGGAGTAGAATCTGGTGCAGCCTTATGCTGTATGCTGCCTGGGATACTCCCCCCATACATTATCAAATAGCTAAAAATTCTTCATAAAATCAGACTATAAAAAATATAAGTGGTACTGCGAGGGACTAGGTGAGTAAGGATTTGCTAGGAGGCGTCCGTGGCGGATGGATGCACACGGGCTGGATTCTCCAAGACAGCAGAGAATAATACGAGAAGCTCATTTAGCGAATCCACAGCACAATTAGTATACCTACTTTCATAAACAGGGTTACTAGCCAAAATGGGAGTGGAATTTATGACTAAAGGCATCAGCCCTCTGTGCATGATGTGTAAGTCCGCACCGAGCACTGCGCACTCTCTTCGTTGCCAAGTACGCTCCATGCCTCATTTGCGCTGCTGGTATGGGCACGCCTAGCCAATAAAAATGCATGCCTTCAACTCCGTCTCCCATTCAGTGTGCTGATCCCCCGTTTTTGCGGCAATGAGAGAAACAAAGGCTCGCTTGATATCCGCCGTGTTCACAGATGCCTTAGGAGAGGCCACGAAAGTCCACAAGTCGATTCCTGCACACTGGTTGAGACCCTTTTTTTCGTTGCGCTCGCTGGCTGGGGAACAGGTAAAACACCCTGGTATTTGATCTGTGTTCCACTTCATTTAGCCTCGTATGAGTTCTGTGATGAGAATGACACTGGTGTCAACAGGTATCACTGCCATTTGCCCCTGGTGTTTCTGTGCTGAGCCAAGGTTGCTTGCAACATCCCATGCTCCTGCAGAAAAATCCTTTGTTCTGAAGATCTGGTTTTCTGTACTTAACACCCTGGACTCCAAAGCTAAGGGCCTCCTAAAACACTTCCAGCATGCCTGGAGCGTGCTGTAATGTGGCTTAAAATGGTTATCTGTGCTCTCAATGGCCATGGCTTTCTGGGGGAGAAATCTTTTCTTTTTGTCCATCTATCTTAATTAACATGAGCTCAGGTCACTTTAGGGGGGAGGGGTGTTTA
>JAODKL010000001.1:4548025-4558690 GCA_026780765.1 Petrocephalus schoutedeni
GGCCCCCCCCCCCCCCCCCCCCCGCCCCAACCGCCCGACCCCCCACCAAACCGAAACGCAGACTCAAGCACACACCGCACAGTCACGCACGGAGTGAAGGGACGCGTGGACTCGCCGTAACCAACAACCCTATTTAAAAAACATTCAAATGCTCTATAAACATACACACACCCTACTTAAAATGAACGTGCCCTTAAAAACACTGCCAAATATAACTCAGACACTTTCCATGCAGTGCTTGAGGCACAAAACTTAGGAAAACATACACATGTGCTAAATATTTATATGGAACCTATTAATTTAGCTTTGTGAGGCTTTATCACAAGCGCGACAGAAATTTGTACAGCATGAAGGTAGAACATCTGGATGAAGTTAGGGGTGGTCTTTGTCATGGGCAGACTGACCTTCATAGATGGAAATGATGTGAGGGTGTCTGAGGGAGGACATGATTTCAATCTCACGGCGGATGTGCACCATGTCCTGCTCATCCTTAATTCGGTCTTTACGGATGGACTTGATGGCCACCTGGGAGGAAAAGAGGAGAAATCATGACGCTGTATGCATCTGCAGGCGGCCAATGAGCAGGAAATCCATGCGTCCCACTGCCGTCGACTAGCAGCATAGTATACTTTAAAAAATCCTGTCACGCAAAATTTTAGGATGTATTTGTGAGGTTTAGCAGAGAAACAGACATGAATCAAAGGACTAGGATCTTCTTCCCAACCATGTTCACATGGACCTGAGATGGACCAGCACACAGCAGTTCAGACTAATGGTGTCCTCTCTGCAAGCGTGCCATGTACAGCCACGCTAAAAATACAAAGACCTGGGTAGTGCACGCAGCGTTCCAGCAGATGACCTCACCATATTATTACCTAAGCTTTACAAGTAGCGAGGGGCAGGTACGTTTTTGTTGGAGCTGCTGTCAACGCCCTGATCCTCGTGTAATAGGTGGATCGGGGACCGCATCAGGGGGATGGGTGCCAGACACGTCGCTGTAATGAATCCTCGGATGAGTGTATAGGCACTGTGCCCAGTCTACTCCCACGAAGCCATCTTTGTCCACAGATAACCCAACGGGGCGCCAAACTCATCTGGAAGTGTCAACACAGCGACGTCATTCAGCTAATTTTACTGTGGTCTTAAAGCCGCCTGACAGATTTAGTGTGATGCTCGAAGCAGAAATCAGGATTATTATTGTTATTATTGTTGCTTTCTCTGCTGCTAATTTCAAAGTTTTGGGTGGCAGCTATGAGAAATGCCAGTTTTAGCTATTAGGCAGCGCTCTGAATTTTAATTCCAGACCTAAAATCTGCCCTTCCGAGCCAGTGATTCCCAATAAAAACACCGCATTCATCATTCAGTCTAACCACAGACTACAGCCTCCCCCATCCCACAAATGTCTGCCGTGACGTAAGCAGCCTAACCACGGTACCCACGGTTGGACTTCAAACCAGCCCCATGCTAACTGTGCTTACGAAGATGTGAGCTTGGTCAAGAAGAGTTCAAGATTTCAGCTGAATAATTTCATCCAGTTCTGGGTGTTCAGAATCAATATGAAAGAAGTCACTCAGAGTAGATGGGAAATGTGCAACATGTTTCTTAATCACGTGACACGGACAAGAAGTATTCAGGATACCAATGTATCAAGTCACCCTGTGCATGCAAGAAGTGTTCCGGATGCCTAGATATCAAGTCACCCGAAGAGGACAAGAAGTGTTCAAAAAGTTTGCAGAGTGAATTTGGCAGTCTGGCAGGATATAACATTCATACCCAGTGTATCTATCATACATAGTAGTCAAACTGAGGAAATCACAACCATGAACTGTTTTAAGAGCAAAACAAGGCCTCCACAATGCACCTTGAAGGTGAGTGTGCAACCAGAACAGAGATCCTTAGATCATGATATCCAGGGTTCTATGGTAACCAGAAGGGGAAGTCTGAGTTATGAGATAACCAGAAGTGAATCTCCTGATAGCTTGAGTCACATGATTTATTTATTTTTTTTTTTACAAAGCTGTACGTCATCTTATTAGGTTGATTTTTATGTAATCGTGTTCTATAATTCTACTGTAGCCCATTCAGTGAAACAGCTGTATGCCCAATTACCACGCTCAGCCAAACCCAAGCCAAGCCCCTGAGGGTCCACGCACACAGACAAGCTACAAAAGCCCAACATACAAAGACACACAGCAATTCAGGCCTAATCATTTATGGATGAGCCTCTGGAACTAATTTGAGAAGCCTCAGAGAGAGAGAGAGGAAAGAAGAGAGGAAGTGAGGAAGGAGATTAACAATAGACACAAACAAGAAGACAAGGGGAAAAGGTAAAAGGATGCTGTAAATAATTCAAGCTCTTCTAGATGACAAAAAGCAGGCAGAGATGACAGATCAGAAAGGGGGGAATAAGGACAGCAGAGAGTTAGTGAAGTGCATACACACAGAGTCAATGCTCCTGATGTGTGCAGTATGGATCATGTTCCTAGGGGATGGATAGGTACTGAACCAAACATGTTAGTGCATACAGGACCAGATCGGTGACCAAGAGGTTGCACAGCCCCCAGGACATCGTAACTGTCCACTGAGGGTGAAGACTATGTGATTCCTGCACACAACTACTGTCACGCCTACCACAGGGTCCCTGCGGTCTCTATACCGACCTTCCCAAATCATCAGGAGCCCTGACATTTGAACCATGCGCCAGTTGGCACGAGCCTCAAGTCATAACTTCTGCCATTAAGCAGAGTGGCCGCCGCTGTCAGGTACACAAAGAGCTGCCTGTCTGACTCTCTTTCCAGGTGTGGTTTTACACGCGGCTTGCAGGAGACAAAAGGCCGGACGTGCCTCCACGGGGGCCCAGCGTGGCCCACCTGTTCTCAGGTCACTCCAACACTGGATCATAAAAGACCCAGGCAGACGAGGGCATAACTTTGGTTTTAATATTAGCCGGGAGCAAACAGATCCAAAAACGCCTACTGTCCATACCCAAATCCACAGCCTTGAAAGCAGGTCTCTCCACCAACGTCATGCAATTTGCATTTGCCACACAAATAACTAAACTCTCCACCTCACCTACGGACGATGTCATGTCTCACGCAACTGTTTTGCTTGCATTAAGATGTTCTTCCCTAACCATTAACTATTAATACTTTTACTACAGCCTTCATCTTCCACATGTTTGTTGACTAGAAAGAGGAGGGTGAACTGAGATATTTGAGGAGCTGATCTGGGTAATTAATTCATTAAATGAAAACAGAAGTAGTCGGCATCTCTAGTTACGTCAGTCTTTTGTGTTATAGGTCAAACACCTCCCATTTCATATGTTGGGTCATGAATGATACCGCACTGCGAACTCATTATCTCATCATAAAATACTGCCCCCCTCCAACCACCCACCCCCAGCCATCTCACATTCTTCCCAAAGATTTTTTTTTTTTTTACCTCTCTGCAGTTTCACAGGATATTAACTTTCCTTACAGTTTTCATTTCCTGCTGAAAACAGCCTTTCATGTGTCATTATCCACTTAAAGAGTGACTGTCACCACAACCTTCAGTTTTTTAAACTGGAATCGTCCAATCACATGCATGCACAGACGCGCACACGAAGGTGCTCATGAGAGAACATGTGTGCATGCATGCACGCAAACAGATCCATAACACGTGTGCACACATAAAGGCAGACATGCAAATGTGTCCGTGTTCTGCCCTGCCTGTTGGTCACTTGTCTCCAGGTGGCTGGTCAGTAATACATTCAATAAGACTGCTCAGGTGCTCTCTCTAACATGTGACCCATGTCTCTGCACTGGGCTGCTTTCATGTAAGCATACAGACAGCTTATGAACTTATTTTAATTTGTGTAGAGCCTCTTGGTAGAGCTCTTGTGCACGCACACACACACAGGGTCACACAAACACGTGCACATGCATACACAAAATCTGCTCCAGATGCTCCAGATAATTCTGACCAATTTGGGTTAACGTTGAACTCCGAGGTATTCACTGCTAACAGTGCTGGCTCTGTCCTACGGGCTATTTTTGGGCTTTGAAGACCGTTTAACTGATACCTCCACCGCTACCCGCAAAATATTTAAGAGGCACACAGCTTGACGTGCATCTGCTTGGGGAGTGTGGCCATTTTAACCAGCGACGTTCCGTGACCTGAGCTGCCTTCCTCATGGGTCCTGTTCACGCCCTAGAAGACTCCAGCTTTCCTTTCCCCCCCTGAAAGCCACTCAGCTCCCCGGAGCAGAAAACTGGCTTTGTCCGTTTTCCAGATGACCATCTCCTTCCAGAGTCCCTGCATGTTACATCCCTGCCTGCTGGCTGTATCATTCCAGCAACTATGGGGTCAGTCATCTTTAAAACACACACTGCTGCCTGTCAACCTGGCCAAAGGGTACAGTCACTCCACTGACCCGAAAAAAGATGCGCACATCTTACTGATTTATGGAGTTCCTGGGCCAATTTACTACTCCATTAACTCTAAGATTAATTGACTCTTTTAATTAGCACAGTGTTTTTTTTATACGATATGGGTGTCACTGCCCCCCCCCCCCCAGTCTCCAGCAAGCATTAAATCATTAGTCTATAATGTAGCAGAAATAACTGGAAACTCCAACATCACTGGCACCCTCGCATATGCGTGCCCGGGCCAGGCATGGCACCGGGCGTGCTGAGCTAGCTAGCTAGGTTCCCCTTGGCATACCCTAATCACGGAAAGTTCCCCTTGCTCTGCCAGACAAGTAAGCGGCAATGAAATTCTGCAGCACGGGGACATATTTTACCTCACTAGGTGGCATTCATGTTTGGTACCCTTAATCCCATCATCAACAAGACAGCACCACTCAGCTCAGCAGACACCACTGGTCACGCCAATCAAAGCGGACTTCCAATGGGGGGACTCCCGCTTGTGGCCTGGTTCCGTCCTAAAATTACCACTCTTTCAGTCAGAGACTGAAAGTTCCCCTGTCAGCTACCCAAGAAGTACTGCTGTGCAAACAAAATTCTGAACTGGAATAGGCCAATAAATTATTCAGCAGTACTAAAAAATAACCAGTCACAACACACCCTGTTGTCTAATAAACAAAATGACTCCACCAGTAATAGCCCACATGTTGATCACTGGGGAAAACCGCGTGGTCAGCAAGACTCTTCAGCTGCGTGCCTTCGTGAATAACGACTGCAACTCTCTTGTGGGTTATGATAACCAAGAGCTT
Organism: Petrocephalus schoutedeni; assembly: GCA_026780765.1. Lineage (NCBI taxonomy): Eukaryota > Metazoa > Chordata > Actinopteri > Osteoglossiformes > Mormyridae > Petrocephalus > Petrocephalus schoutedeni. The sequence continues at coordinate 4,553,241 of JAODKL010000001.1, forward strand.
GCTGGACCAGACAGGATGTGTTGCTTGCCTTAATCATGTCAAGACTCTTCAAGGGTGCATTTAATCATCTGGCTTTGACATCAGTTTAGACGTCTGGACGGCGTACTCAGACTGGGAACAGCAGAGAGGAAGCTTTTGGGATTCCTTAACGCGTGTATTCCATGCGCCTTAACGCGCGGGGACATGCAAACTTTAAAACCCCTTAATGTTTAACAGCCGAACTGCCTAGGATGTTCAGAATCGCCTTATGGACGGTTCAGGCATGGTGTACGGGGGCGGTGCGCTGCCGCCTTACCTCTCGGCCCGAGTGCCTCTCGATGGCTTTCTTCACTTTGCCGTAGGTGCCCTTGCCGAGGGTCTCCAGCAGCTCGTAGCGGTGTTTCAGGTTGTGTTTGTGATTGTGCTTCTTGACGGCCGCCCCCCACCTGCCATCGGGGGGCCGCTCCAGGCAGCAGAAGCGCGCGGGGCCGCGCACCGGCTCGTCCCCGGGCCGGGACAGGCGCTGGGGCGACGCACAGGCTGGCTCCATCTTCACGGAGCCCGACATGATCTGCTACACTACACTTAATACTTTAGCACTGTCGCGGTAGCAAGAATATTTTAAAATAATAATATTATTAATAAATAAATAATAAATAAGAAGGAAAAGGCGGTGTTTGAGTTAAATACGCGGTGCTGGCTGTCACTGTACCATTCACTTCACTTGGCGTCTCTTTCCTTTGTTAGTGCCGCTGCTCAATTTGAGTATTACAACCCTGATCATGGCCAATACTGCACGTTTACTGTCGGCATTAAAAAAAAAAAAAAAAATTAAGAAGATCAGTGTATACGAAATAAATGATAATTTACTAGGAATATTTATTAAAGCCAATTATGGCTGCATAACGCATATACTACTATCCCAGGGCTAAATTAAAGGTTTCAACTTGGGGAAAAAGGCTCAAACGATCAGCCAGCTGTACTCTCTCTCTGGCTCTCTGGGCAAGGCGTCCCGGCGTATGGACGGCGATGCACAGGGTCCAGGAGGAGCATTAACGATCGCGAAAAGGCATCATCATAACAGGGCGAAAAATCAGCCGTATTCTCCCCCTAATCGCCGCGGAGCATGACGCCCGTCCGCCCCACCGCAATCCCCGGGACGCTGCGCAGTCTACAGTAAAAAAAAAACAAAAATAGGTATCTGTTCTCATATGCTCAAAAGCACGGAGCGGAAAGCTTCATCCTCACTGCCTCCCGAGAAAGCAGCCGCGGAGCCGGCTTTCTGAACGCGGATCAGCCTCATTTTGTCGCCGGAGCGGCCGCAGCGGCAGCCAGCGGTGCCCTGTCTATGGTGCGTGTGATCCATGGCCAGGTGCTGCTCGGAGGTGCTCGGCGTCCGCCTCTGGCTGCCTGAGAGGCTCTGCCCGCTGCCATGGCCATCATAGTCGCCGTCTGCCGGACCCTCCGCTCTCTTCTCCCTCTGCTCCGGAGGGCTCTGCATAAGCAATGCGAAAAGCACGGCCTGGGGGAGGAGTCGCTCCTCTCTCCTCCCCCTTCCCATTTTCTTTGTACCTTTATTTATTTTTAATTTTTTTTGTCCTGGTTTGCACCTTTCGCTTATACCCCGTTGCGTTTGCCCTACGGGGGAGGAATCTCGGAAAACGCTTCTTCAAGTAATTAGTGATCTGAACTTGAATTTGCTGAATGGTGGTTATGGTAGTGATGGTCCCTCTTACACGCCTTGGATATGGGTTGTTGCATGCATAATTTGCATTGTCATGGGATCAATAAAGTGTCTATCTAATGTCTATGCAGTTTGTGTCCAACAGTATGTACGAAATGCAATTGCAGTCCGGAAATGAATCCTGCGGTTGCTGGTGGAAAGCCGTGGTTTTCTTCTGTAACTGCGTGATTTTATAAGCCATACACTGTGAAAATCACCCTGGCCTTCTACAGAAATCACAAATGCTGTTTTGCAGCTTTTTGTGTTCTTTGGCTCTTAGTCAGTGTTACCATTAGGCGGCATGCAGCGTTTCTTGTCCTGACAAGGCAATGGGGACCTTCTTCCCTGAGATCAATATCAGCTTCTCCATGTTAATACGTTCCGCATTATTGTGACATCTCTGCTGCCCCCTGGGGGACCCAATGCAATCTTACAGCACTCAGGCCCTCCCCCCACCATACACACAGGACTCTGCCTAATGGGATTTCATCCATTCATTCTAACCCAGGGGTCTCCAACTCGGGTCCTGGAGAGCTACTACCCAGGAGATTTTCTGTCCTACCTGGCTTCTGATGAGCCACAGCTGTTCCTGGGATTTACATGAGAACAGGTGTGGCTCATCAGAAGCCAGGTAGGACAGAAAACCTCCTGGGTGGTAGCTCTCCAGGACCCGAGTTGGAGACCCCTGTTCTAACCACTTATACTGGTCAGGATCCTAGCCTACCCCAGACAGCACAGGACAGCAGACGCTGCAGACGCCCTATGTCGTACGTCCAAGGTCCATGGTAAATAATATAGACTGTTTGAGGGACACCTGAAAGCAGACGTAGCAGGACGTTAGCGGTTGTATGGCTTTTTATTATGAAGTGTTGTGATTTTATATTTACTTCATACTTTATCATAGAGTACTGTATGCGTGCTACAATACTGTACTGATTAATGTCTTGCCTCTCCGCTATAACTATCGAGATACACCCAAACTGACTTGTGTTAGGTGGCCCCGGTCCCAAATGCGATGGATAGGCCAACCTGTACAACAACAACAATATAATCATAATGATTATTATTATATGCCTATATATACTTATGTTCCTGCTTCACCTTTGCTTTCCTTTTCTCAGCATGTATTAAATCCCATAAGAAAAAGCCCAAATGCAGTCTCCATGACTTCCTCCCTAAGAAACTTTGAGACTTATTGGAACTTTTGAAGAAATAAAGTTCCACACTGATACTGATCGGCCTACGTTAGCCTAGTGGGTAGAATGTTTATCTCCAGACTCAGGGGTTCAAATCCCACTGCTGCTCCGTGAGACTCCTTCCAAGTACATGTGGTTATGTGAATTCACTCCTCTAAATTGCTGATAGTTTGTGTGCTCTGTGATGGCCTGGCAGTCTGTCCTTGGGCTTGTCAACCCTATGCTGTCAGGAAAACACTCCAGAGTTGCAATCTCAACACAGAATCATTTTCCAAAATCAATATTTAGTTCAATGTTCATTCAACTTTGATGCAAGACCTAAATGCACCCACACGGAAAAGTAAAACAATGAAACAATGTTGCAATATCAACATTGATTCAATTTTCAAAATCAAAAGAAAATTCAACAGTGATTCACCCTTAATCCATGATCTTGATTCACCTGTGAATAAATACTGAAATGGCAGCTAGACGTCTGTGGACTGCAGAAGCAAACCAGAGTACCTGGAGTGCTCACAGAGAGAAAGCGCAGAATTCACACATATACCACATATACAGGGTTAACGTGGGATTCAAACCCTGGAGGTGCAAGATATTTTAAGCAGATTTTTTTGTCCATAGTGATGTCAAGTGAGGGAAGTTTGTGGTCAGACTGCATCCAACGTCTTTGGAGCAGATGGGGTTAAGGTCCTTGTTTATACTTCCAGTGCCTGACTGGTAGGCACAGCTGGTCAAACTGGATCTGTGTTCTGGGCTTTGGCAGTGAAAGTGAAGGTTCCTGGGTAACTGAGGCATCTTTTTTTTTACTGTTAACCCCCCCCCCCCCCCGCCGCCAATTGCGTCACTGATAGCAAATGCAAGCTAAACCATCAGCCCACATTGAGAATCTAACGGGAATTGTGGTAGTACTTAAAGATAGCTATGCCTTGGTTTGCAGTTTTCCCGTTTCGCATGTATGCGTGGTAGTATGAAGCCTTGGAGCACTTTGACGAGCTTAGCGCGTCCCCTATTGGACAGATGTGGAACAGCACCCAAGTTCCTATGTTACAGAGAGAGACTTAGGGCTTTGATTTGAATACAACGATGAGGACCGGGAGCTTGAGGGTGTCCCCTAGGATGACCAGAGCATCTCCATATCACCTGCAGGAAAATTTACAAAAATTTATTACTGAGTAATTGTATGTTTTTTTAGAATAATTATGCATTTTAGAGACGTCTTATATATATCTTATATATGGTCTTGTGTCAGTGCATACTACAAATCCTGGCGAGTCCTTGCTGTATTGTCAGGCTCGTCACAGCGACAGCAAGAAAAACACACTGGAACAATTTGCAGATGCCTGGAGGTGTTCTCGGACGGTGACTTCGGACATTATGTGTGTTGTGCTGCCGCCTAGTGTTTAGTACGAGAAACTCTGTTTTTTGAGTCGATACAGGCGTCTCTACAGACTACTCATATTAAGTGTATTCACGGATGATATTATTAAATTAATATGTTTCCTTTTGTTTTAATGGAAAGTTTCATATATCCTGTCATTTCTTCTAGCGGGTATTTCCCTGCCACTGCTGCCTCTGGCTTGCTCACTGGGGGCTCTGGGCAGAGATTATGTAAAGCGCTTTGAGACAATGTAATGTGAAAATGCCCTATACAAATAAAACTGAACTGAAAATTGAATCATCCTGCTACTTATCCAGTAAAAGGGGGCTCTGGAGGCTTCTGGTTCTGGAGCTATTAGGTCACAGTGCTGTCCCTGATGCCACCATCACGCAGAAGCTTCACACAGACTTACCATGTTTGTTTGTAAATTAAGTCTTTCACCTCTTGATCTTTAGGGTCAGGGTCAGCTTTCTTTTTCAGGGGGGCTAGGCAAAGCTCTGTTTGGGACCCCTACTCACTGTATAAATGATCACGTCACTTCATCCATAAAGCAACAGTCCTGTTTAAAGGGGCCCTATTCTGGTCATTTTCACTGTTCATGGTTTTATTTTCGCAGTCTACCACAAGAAATTTATATTCATCAGTGTTACTCTGTTAGAGCTGTGCTCTAATTCGCCAGCTTGCCTGATTGGTCAGCTTGCCCTACACATACTGCCCCCCTCTTCTTGTCTGCAGTCAGATCCTTGCAGACAGCCAATAAGGATTCTTTTGCAAAGTGACCTCACCATGTCACAGAAGTAATGGCTGGGGTTTCAACGAGGTGTTTTAGGTAGATTAGAAAAGAGTGGTGATGAGAGGTACTCCCTTTGGCGTGTACTTTGGCCTTAAGACCACAGTGCAGTGTTGGGTAAGTTTCACTCACTGAAACCTCCATTAGTTGGCATTTATACCACCTCTGTGTGGCTCCAGGCAGGGACACCGAAATAGAGGCGAGGGGAGCAACTAAGGCCTTGGATGGGAGCCCAGTATGATACGGGGGAGTGACTGAGGCCTAGGATGAGAGCCCAGTATGATATGGGGGAGAGACTGAGGCCTAGGATGGGGGCCCAGTATGATACGGGGGAGTGTCTGAGGCCTAGGATGGGGGCCTGGTATGATAAGGGGGAGTGACTGA